>OZ024804.1:10048221-11290721 GCA_964017045.1 Omphiscola glabra | reverse complement strand
ACTGACGGACTGACGAACCGATTGATGGATAGATGGATGCATGGTAGTCAGAATGCTCCTTTGACATAAAAATTGTATTAAAGTTCAAATGTGCAAAGTAATTAGGTCTTTAGATATATATATATATATCAAAATGAACATGTGTTGTTTTTTAAAATTATTGTTCTTATAGGATGAGTGATAAGTGCTTTAGTGCATACTAATGGACTATGAAGTTTCGATGCAATGATTCACTTAAATTGAATTTTCTTAATACAAGTATATTTAATGGTTATGTTTTTAGTACTTTAATAAATTATTTCTTTGGAATTTCATAATAAGTAAAAAATTAATACATTTTTTAAAATACAAAGTTAAAATTGAATGTGTTTAAAAAAAATTAAATCAATTATATTTATTATTTTTACTTTTAAGAAGTTGAAAATACTTTAACAGTTTTGTCATTCGGGGCTATTAAATCAAAGAAACTTAAATCTTTGTCTAATATAAACAATTCACTCGTTTACTTCATTTGCGTGTTTATTTTGATATTGTTTGAAGACAATGTATATACTTAAATTAACATATTAATATCATGTTTTCTTTAATTCTAAGTCTAAAAATATTCACATATAACAGCGTTGGGTATTTACAGTAGTAAGACAGTGTTTTGTTTTTTTAATATATTATGAATTTGTTATACCAGAATGTATGTTTGTATATAATTAAACCGGATGAGGGAAAGAATATAAGAAATTTATAGAGAGAGGCACACACGACATTGTACACCAGTTTGTATTGCACTTGCATTTTATACCTGATTTAAAACTAAAAAAAATAACAATTCCAAAAATCAGTTTTAACATTAACATACAATTTTAGATAATTTTGAAAATCGGACATACTTATAATCACCTGTGTATAAAGCTATAACATTGGTTTGAAAGAAGTTCTATTCTATATTTGTGTTATCATTTGCTGTCAATAAATCGTCGGCGAATTTACATGTCAGTGAAATGGCATCATAAATCCTCTAGTGACATTTGTATTTTTGTGAATGGCGTTCGAAACCAGGGTTTCCTTTAGGCATCTCTCCGGGAGGGAAAGTCAAGTGCCCCCCCCCCCCCCCGGAGCAAAATTGGTAAAAACAAGAGAACGATTAAATATCTTTTAAATTAAAACGACTACATTATCATTTTAATCAGTTTTTAAAAAAATTGCAATTTGTTGCCTTTAACCGATTACAGTTAGTTGAATCTATGAATTATCGCTATGCTCGATATATATATAATGATCCGTATATTTAAGGCAACTCTTTTTAGAAGCTTACATTATTCGATTATAAATATCGCAATGTTTCAAAAATTTCGAAATGTTACTACCCGTTCGCATTTATCTATGTTTTTTGTTTATTTATTTTTGTAACTCGCAAATTTAAAGACTTTAATAACACTATTTTAAGGTCTGGAATTTTAATGGCGTTCTCACTAAGCATCAAACGTGAGCAATCTTTTTATGATTGGAAATTATATTATATAATAAAAACATGACATTTACAGTAGGGAATGATGATAATTAAAAATTGAATGATGGCCTCATACTTTAAAAAAATATAGTTATTATTAGCAGCAGTGTTTTTTTCAGCTATCTTTCTGATAGGACACTACCCTTTCCCACGCCGGAGCACAATGTGTAAAACAATATAACAAATATAAATACTTTTTATTAAAAATGACAAAATTTTTATTTTAAAACAGTTTTAAAAAGTATTGTAACTGCTGCCTTTAACCGATTACAATTAGTGACATCTATAAAATATCGCTAGGCTCGATATATTTGATGATCCTTATATCAAGGCTCATCATGTTGTAGTATTTGGTTATAAAAATCGCACTGACCGTTCCAGTCTTACTTCCTGTTGCTCGCAAATATCATTATTTTTATTTATTTATTTTTTGCAACTGACAAGTTTAAAGACTAAAATGACAATTTATTAAAATACATTTACATACCTATAAAGGTCTAATTTTTTTTAAAATAGTTAGTCACGTAATAAACATGTGCAATCTGTTTTCAAATTATAGCTCATCGTCAAGGCATGATTAAAATTAAGGATATATGTTAATTATGAATTATTGTATGATGGCATTAACATTCTTTTTCTAATTATAAAATTGAAAGGGCGCATACAAATAGTGCACGTATCATCAAGTATTATTAAATCGAAAGCTTTTTTTGTTTTTTTTAGATGTGCTACTTTTGTTACAAAGTTTCCTGAATAAAAGAACTTTTTTTTTTTAATATGAAGCCGATATTTATTTTATTAACTTCCCAAATGCTTTTCTCTTTTTAAGGTCTGAATAAGAAAGTGCCCTATTAATTGGCATTGCACTAATTTTTGTATGTTATTAATTTTTTGTATATGAAAATCCAGTAGAAAGATAAGCATCTTATTTTTTTGAACTAGAATTTCGATTATCATGCCAATTTCATTATTGGTACGTGTTTAAAAAAAATTAGTATTGCTAATTCGACAATTTAAAATAGATTTTTTTGATTCAGAAACAAATAATTTTAAGTATGGATAAGAGGCAATTTAAGAAACGTATAATAGTTTGAAATTCCCCCCAAACAATTCAATCTACTAGATATTTGAAAATGTATACTTTATTTGCATACAATTTCCCTAAGATAAAATCACTCATTAGTAAATATAATGTATTCTGTAAACAATTCATGTCTTCTTAAAATAGTTATACCGCTCAAAGGCAATTTATAAAAATGAACAGTTTTCAAAACCCATACAAATGTATAGACTTTTCTAATAAACCTGTTGTCTTTTTCTTTTTGACTCTGGTAAAATTAGAAAATATTTCGATCAGGTAGTCTAAGCATTTTAATTATAAGTAAGTTTTTTTTTCCATTTGTGTACAGCATAAAAAAAATGTTTGCAGTGCTTTTTAGTGATGGAATCCATTTTAATTGAATTTTGTTTTTTGAAAAGTCATTTATTTATTGAGTAGATATCTCTCATAATAAAGTAAATAAAAATTAAAGCCACATAACTATTTTTAGTTATATAATAATTTTTTAAATTATTATTTTTTAACATAACACAAGCAGGCCAAGCAATATCCGATTTGCCAAAACTGCATTAAAAGATGATAATTAATAAAATATCCTCATCACATCTTTAAGCCCCCAAAAACATTCGAGGCACCCTGCAGACAAAGGGGTTGCAGGGCGCACACGCTAACGTTAAAGTTAAGGACATCTACATTTTTTAAACTATGATCTCTTCCGTGACTCACCAATTAAGATTAGAATATTGCACTATTAATTTCACAAGAATGCATTTAATGCATTCTTGTATTTTGAATTGATCAAAAATTTTCTGGGGACTATAATGATTTTAGGGGCGAGAATAATCTAGGGCAAAAGCGTACCTTCCAGGGTGACACAACTAGAATGAATACAGTTTACACCCTGCTTGTGCAAAATTTAAGATGTCTTTGGTAATTAGTATGGATAATTATGACAATTTCCACACGAATATTTAAATTGCCACCTCAAAATTGTCAAGAAAGAACAAATTCAAGTATACGCCAAAATAATGCATCGCTGCAATTTGCGTTTGTTTGACTGTCTTTAACACCCTAAATTATGCACATCTTTCCTCTCGCTGATCAATGTTGCATTATGGGGTTGATTATAAGCTTGTGCCTAATGAGTACCCTGGGGCACGCAACAAATGCAGTGAATTCCATTTATATATGGCACTGGACTAAATAATGCTCTAAATAAAAACTTTAAAATGTTCTTCCGTTCAAAAGATATAATATAATAATATCGAATGCAAGTATACTCAAAAACACCTCTCTTGATTTTGAAATAAATAAACAATTTCTATAGAGCAGGCACTCCAAACGCTTCCACCGAACAAGATTTATCGGCGCCCACGATTTCAGACCTACTTCTCGATGAAAATGATTGCTGATTTTGGATTTTATAGATACACTGCATAGTAGTGTAGCTAATATTAGTTCTGCCATGAGCGGCCAAGTATTTTCCGACCCCCTTTCTCGATACAAAATCCGCAATTGTCCGAACATGTCAGATCTGCACATACAGAAAAAGTGACACCTTGGTGGACACCCCATGCACCTTATTACGACGCTAGCAAGTGCGTATCTACAAAGTTTGGCGTAAGGGAACAAAATTCATTTTTACGCCCCCCTCCAACTCTGAAATTAATTATTTTCAACAAATTAATATCATCATAGCCCACCCCCGCTAGTTTGGCACCCAGGGAAGTATGTCCAATCTGCCACCCCTTAGCTACGCCTCTGGTTACTGACAACGGGAACTGCCCCCCCCCCCCCGAAAATCTTAAATGCCCCACGAGGGAAAAATTCTGAACGAAACACTTCGAAACGATTGCAGAATGTTCCACAATTGACGAGTTCTTATGAACTTCTGAAACTAACCTTAACATATTTCATATACTCATTGTCATTACTTTTAAATCGCCTTTACACGTTAACTCAAATAAAACAAGACTTAGTAAATGGTATTAAAATGTGTGTCCATGTTTTAAAAAAATCCAGGTTATTTACAGATTATAAAACTCACATTGACCCTCCTTCATGGTTTTGGGTACTGAAAACAACTCATAAATAAATCGTTATTACAGGTAGATGTCTAAATCACCCCACAAATTTGTAACGCTTGTTTTGATGTCAAATCAATAGAAGGTACCATTCTATATACAAACAATTATTATTATGCTCTATTTAAAAATAAATTATTGTTTCTTAAAATAACCACGATGTTGGCATTGATAAAATACATTAAATTGCTTCAAAATTGTTTTAATTAGGGTTACCATTCGTCGTTATTTAATACGGATAGTTTGTATTTTCGACCCCCTTGTCCATACTAAATGTTGAGGAGATATTTTTCCGTACTTTCCACTAAATGATGTACATAAGTGTATTAAAAATTAATTACAACACGTTTTTTATCCCCCCGCCCCCTTCCCACTTGTTTGCCTCCAGTTTCTTTGTCCCTTCTTAGCATTCAGAATATCTGATAAGCTTATTTAATGCAAGTTGCAACTATTTTATTAACCAAGGTTTTAATTTTTTTTAAAGCAATGTTAAAACAAATTGTATGTTTTAATTTACGTTAGGATTTTAAAATTACAAGAAGTACATATATGTAAGAATGAGCTAGGCTGACCACACAAAGGTTAAAAAAGTAATTAATTTAAATGCACTCGGAATCCTAAAAGCAATGACAGGAACTTTTTATTATTTTACAGAAATGGAATAATTTTAATTGTGCTAAGCATAAAATAAATAAACATTTTTTTAGTATATGTTTAATTATTATTATTATAATTTATAAATACATCTACAATAAAATTTGAAAGTTAATAGTCAATGTTTCATCAATAAATTATTATCTAAGAGTCACATTTATCGGGAAAATCCACATGTGTTCTTTTTAGTGCATTTTTTAAGGGTTGTGTATATTGCAAAATTAAAGTAAAATTAGTTTGAAAACATTAATTCTAAAATGTTCGATTAAACTCAATTAAATAAAAGTTGATTAATTTTATAATAGATAATTTTAAACTTGGAAATCAAATGTGTAAGATTTTTAACTCTAGGAAAGGTGTGTCTGAAGACTCGTTGTTGTAGATGAACGCAAGTCTTTTCAAACCTTTGTCTTTGGACTTGTTGATAAACATGGAGATGGCTAGTCACAGTCAGAATTGTGTGCATTTTAATGTAAAAATTAGAATTATATCGAAAGGAAAAAGAAATATTCTGGGAATGAAGAAAGTTTGAGAATTTTGGATACGATCTCTTTGCAGTCAATACTTTTTATTTATTCAGGTACCGATGAGTCTTATTGCATTACAAATATCTCAAAATAGCACAATAATTAGGAGAAGCATAACTTCAGCTCATACCTTCAGATCATCACTAAACACTGTTCCTAGCCCCTTGAAAGTCACTTTATCATCCTGCTTAAGAACAATAACTTTTTGTTAACATTAACATAATCTTTATTTGAAAAGCTCAATATTGCTTTTGAAGCAAGTTCTTGGTAGGTCACAAAATTAAAATCACCATAAACTTGAGAAAACGGGTCATGTTATGATACACATTGAGGAGGTAGTTCTACAGTGTCTACAGTTTTACCTTCCATAACATGAAATAGCCATTACAAAAACTGAGTTTTCCCTTTCGATAACGCTCATACTTTTTGTTAGTTTTATAAATTCCGTTTCCTACCACAGCATGTGTCTGTTGATGCAAGAGGTAACGGTGTGGGCTCGAGAACCGCGAAAAATAATTGGCAAGATATGGCGGCAATGGCAACCGAGAAGAATGGGTTTATTACCAAAAGGTGCATTTTCCCGAGTGAGCTCTTGCAATAGTCTGTAAATCACTTTAAATGAATAACAATGTGTCATGGCCCTTCATACTAGATGATCATTTTCGCTTCACTTATAGTATTGTCATCCTTCGTATTTGGCTTCACCTAGCAGATTTATGTATGTTTTATTTTGAGAGATATTTTGTACAAGAAGTGTGCAATACAGCCATCATGTGCAAACGTTGCTGCGATTCCTGTTTAAGCATCCGCTATTGCCAGGTCTCCTCTACACGTCACTGTATGGGTGAGTTTTTTTTATTTGAAAGGGGTTGCCTTTGATTGTATATTGCCTGTAGTACTGCTTGTACAACTAATTGGTTGTCGTTGTTGAGTTGTTGTGTGTAATCTACTTTTTGTTTTTGTACAGAATGTCAACATTGGTGGAGAATGCGTTGGCATGAATTCGTTGACTGTAATATTAAATTGTTGAAGATTCATACCATAGCAATTGAGTATTTAATTGATTTGCAAGAGACCTTAAGTCGGTGATGTGTCAATGGAATAATTAGTAAAAAGGTTTTTGCACAATGTCAATCTATGTGTTTGACACAAGTTCAGGGCATTGACAGATTCCCCAAAGACACAAATGAAAGCGAAGAGTTGTCTCATATGTTCGGGCATCTTAGTTTTTGTAGCTTTATAAAGAGTCTCGTGCCAAATGTTATCATTGTTAAGGAGACCTAACTCTCAGCATTCTGCTTTAAATGAGATGCATATGTTTTAATGTATGGTTCTAAGCTCATGGAAAGTTGTAGCGCCTGGAAAGAGTGCGATATTTGCGTGTAAGTAATAGCGTTCTGAGTCTTGAATAGAGACGATTGGCATTCTACCTATAGCTTTATTTGTTTGAAATCGTCGCTTCTACATGCTTGCCTTAAAATCGAAAGTATAATATTGTGGAATGTCTATATATAGAGTAATTTCGAATGAGTATCCATCATATTCAGCTCAAACTATTTTGTTTGCATGGTTCTTCTCTTCGCTTCTTTATTTAAGGCTTCTTCTTCGAGACCTCCACGTAAAAGAACTTTTTTTTTTTTGGAGACATAAACAGGTAATTGTATAATTATGTGATATTTTTCTGACATACTTTACTCACTAGGACGCCAATTTGCTTCAGGATCACTAAAATATCGTCCATCCAATTAAGTCGTGTTTTCATAGTTATGATGTTTTTGCTGTAAGCTGCATTGTGACCTTCATATAGAGATATTTGATAAACTTTATAAATGAGCAAACTTCGACATTAATAAGTCCATTGAATTTTTTGACTCAAGCAAGGGCTGTATGGAACCATCCCCCGATTATCAATTATAAACCTGCCTTTTCTGTGCATTTGACACGTATCTTCTATGTCAGAGAGTGTTGAGTCTAGAGACGACTACTAATACTACAACTAACACTTGTTGTGGATAACGTTACATGTGCACAATTACGTTCTGATTTTCCATACTGAGCTGACAGCCATGCACTACAAATCACAAACGTCCTGAGTATTAGATGTCAAATAATGAACCCCTTTATTATCCGAAAAATAACATACACAAATACCTACTATCTAAAGTCACTAATAATCATTTTTGAAGTACTACTATTGCATACTAAAATCCTAGCTAACAAAATGAACTAATGGTCCTTTTTAAGTAATTCCTTATCTCTCACGACTTCTTGTACCCATTACACACCACGTCCTTCTAATGAAACACTATATATACACATCTTCCAGTCCATCATCAATGACAATATCACGCCTTGCTCACTAATAATCGCAATCCTTGTGAACACAACTTACTTTAACCCCACAAATAACAACAGTAATTATCATACCGTTGACATTATTATCCTATACCCATTTAGGTTTTATGCGAGTGTTCCTTGAAATCTATAGAGAACCGCTTGTTACAAGTTCCACCATTCATGAACAATTATGTTTGAAAACCTGCCGTACCACATGGTTAATAAACCATACATTTGTAATCATTTTAAGTAACTTGGGTTTGTGTCATAGTTAGAAAATTCAGGTGTGATATATGTTTCCATTTCATATTTCGTTTTTAAATTAGAATTACTGTAAAGAGTAAACATCATTTGGTCATAAGGAAGGCCGTGCTTCTGAAATTTGATTACTTAACTATCTATATATATAAAAATGAATGTATGTATGTATGTATGTATGTCTGTATGTATGTTTGTCTCATATGCGCTACCACACCATTCATGCGATTGCAACAAAACTTTGGTGAGTTGTTGGCCACCTACCTGGGCATTTAACTGCGTCATTAAAAAACTTTTCAATTATTACGTTTTCGGCCGTTGGCCCTTCATTCGTTTTTTTTCTAATACGAGCTTTGTAAAAAATATTTCCGTCTGCGCTCCTACACCATTTGTCTGAATGCGCTAAATCGTTGGTAAAATGTTGCAAGCACGCCCAAAAAGGTTTAGAAATAATTATAACCGTTTTAAATTATTACGTTTTGAGCCAGTGGCCCCGTGTTCGTTTTTTCTAATATGAGCTGTATAAATATAGTTTCAAACCGTATAAGCTCCTACACCATTCTTGCGATAGCGACAAAACATTGGAGAGTTGTATTCCATAAGCTCGTGCATTTTACTTGGTCATTATAACACTTTTAAAATATTTCGTTTTGGCCGTTGGCCCCAAAATCGTTTTTTTTCTTATATGAGCTTTGTAAACAATACGTTTCGTCTGCGCTCCTACACCATTTATTTGAATACGCTAAAACTTTGACGAGATGTTACGAGCATGCCCACAAAAGTTTCTAGATTATTACAACCCTTTTAAAATATTCCGTTTTGAGCCAGAGGCCCACATGTTCGTTTTTTTTCTATTAGGAGCTATATAAATATAATTTCAAACCGTATGCGCTCCTACACCATTTATGTGATTGCAACAAAACGTTTTTGAAAGGCTTTCCATAAAGTCGCGCATGTTAATGAGTAATTACAATACTTTTAAAATATTCTGTTTTCAGCTGTTGGCCCCAATTTCTTTTTTTTTTTAACATGAGCTTTGTACAAAATAATTTCGGTATGCGCTCCTATACCATTCATCTGAATGCGATACAACTTTAGTTAGATGTTTTCCCACGCCCGCAAAGCTTTTCCAATTATTACAACCGTTTAAAATATTCTGTTTGGAGCCAGGGGCCCTATGTTCTATTTTTCCTCTATGAGATATACAAATATAATTTCAAACGGAGCTAATGTGTGGATGGATAGATTTTTAATCAAATACAAATAGCGACATTAAATTGTGTGTGTCACGTAATAATTAGGTTTCTGAAGTAGTTACAACATTTTTAAAATAATCCGTTTTTGGCCGTTGGCCCCAAAATCGTTATTTTTCTTATATGAGCTTAGTAAAAAATAATATCCGTATGCGCTCCTATACCATTTATCTGAATGCGATACAACTTCAGTAATATGTTTCTCTTTTTTTAATTTTGTGATATAATAAGTAGGTTTCTGAAGTAATACAACAATTCTACAATATTCCGTTTGTGGCCGGGGGCCTTAATTCGTTTTCCACCCTTATATTATCTATATAATTATCGTATGCATTCCTATACCATTCATCCGATTGCGATACAAACTTTGGTGAATTGATATGTGCGCCACCGCAAATGTTTCTAAATTAGAACAACATTTTACAATATTTCGCATGGGCCGATGTCCTTAAATTCGTTTTGTTTTCTTTAACAAACTTTATCAAAATAATTTCAAACAGAGCTATCAACTCAAACGCCCTTGAACAAATGCCAACATCAATTTGTAGCAAGAGCAGAGAAAACATGTTTTTGCATGTTTAGTGTAGAGAGCATTTTTGTTGTTTTTATAAATAAGCTTGAATTTTGTGACGTATTTTAGAATCGGATATAGCTTTGTAAATCTGTTTTGATTTTGAATAGCAATGATGTAGTAATACATCTATTATATAAGAATGATCTATACTGACCGTAACTTCAAAGAACCGATACGATTTAAATACGTTCCCATTTTTCAATCATAGTTATCTTCTATTATTTTAAGGAACTCGAATCAATGGTAATGCAAAAAAAAAAATTAAATATTCGCTTTAATTTTAATAAAATTTTAACTATTAATAATATAAATTAGAAATAAATTTGGAGTAACAACTAAGGAACTATTTTAAACATTGTATATGTGGTTGAAAGTTATGAAAATTAATAAAACAAATTATGTTCAAAGAATTACACTGTAATCACATTTATCGGGGAAACCAAAACATCTGTTGATTTTAGTGCATTTTTTAAGTACGTTCCAAATATTGCGTAATAAAAGTAAAACTAATTTTTTCTAAATAATAACGCAAATGACGTCAGAACTCAAATTGTCTATTTATTCAATGCAAAAATTTATCTGATTTAATAACCGCGCTTAATAAAATTGATAATGTATTTCCCCCCTTCCTAAAAGTAAAATTAATAAATATAATAGATTGCTTTTTAAATTGCTACAATTTAAAAAATGAAATACAATTGTTGCTTTTTATTTTTAAAGTTTAATAAATTTTTACTTTTATTCTTTCCAAAAATATACATTTATGAAATTTATAAATTAGTAAAAAAAAAAAAACCCTAACCCTTAAAATATACTTTTAATACGAAAAAGCCGTTTAATGCAATCAGTGCAGCGAAACTACATATCCAAATAGTATCCACTAATGCACTTTTCACTCATTTAAATAAGAACAAAGCATTTGAAATGCAAAAAAATTGTTTTTGCATAAGTAAGTGGATTACAATCCTGTGGATGATTTTATTAATTTCTTTAAAATTCTGTTTGGGGGAGGGGGAAGGTGTAATTCAATAGTTTAATTTGCACAATGCAGCACACTATACGTCTCAAAATGAATTTGACAAATAATTTGCCTTCTTAGGTACATAAATATGGGGGTTAGGAAATAGGGTGTGTACAATTTTATATCTTTAAATCCAATGATATTACTGCTGTGAAAAATAGATTCTATATTCTAATTTTACGAATTAAGAAAATCAATGACGTTAACACAACTTAAGTAAATTTACAAAAGTATATCCATGAATATCACAACCCATTCATTTTACAAAGAATTACCAGTTTTGGACCGGGACCAATAGTAGTTTTTCTTTCTAATATGAGCTATTTAAATATAATTTCCGTATGAGTTCCTGTACTATTCATCTGAATGCGATAAATTTCAGTGAGTTGTTGTGTGCAGGCCAGCATTACGTTTCTAAAGAAGTACAAATATTTTACAATATTCCGGTTTGGGCCGGGGGCCTTAAATTCTTATTTTTTTCTTATATGAGCTATGTAAATATAACGTCAAGCAGAGCTATTGCATAAGTGGGTGGAATTACATTAAATATAAACTGTGACATTTCATTTTGTATATGTGACTTAATAAATAGGTTTCTGATTTAGTACACATATTTCACAATATTACTTTTGGGCCGGGGGCCCTAAATTTGTTTATATGTAATAAATGAGCCATATAAATATAATTTCAAACATAGCTATTGCATGGGGGGATCAATTGCTATAAGTTTTGGGACTAAATTTGGAAAATCCATGCTTCCCACACCGACAGCTGCGTGTGGTCTGCTGACACTTCTTAAAACCTTCTGAAAATGTCGCATAAGAGATGGAGTCGGTGGGCCGTCGAGCGCGAGCTCTTAATGCCCCCCCCCCGGCGCTCCCCCACACAAACCAGAGCACTGAAGGACTTAACCCGACTCCAGCCCGTGCGGGAGGGCGCCGGGAACCTCCCCCTTGACCTAGGGGAGGCCCGGTCGACCGAGGACGCTGCGTTTAAAGCGTCCGCAGTTAACTCTCTGTGGGTCTGGACGGCTTTTGCTTCCACTCCGGTGGTTTGGTGTTGCGTTACCAACCCCCACCGCCCAGGGAGTCTTTCGGTCGGGACGTTTGTAGTGGCGGGACGAAACGGTTGCCTAGGAGCGGCTTTCTCACGGCCGCGTAGCTAAAATCATCAACATGGGTTTTAGTGACCACCCAAGTTTCATATCCATTAACAGCAACTAGTAATCATGTTAGTGGCAGCTCCCGTTGCGTTGGGAGTCATGCGTTTGGCCGGGGTTTTTTAGCTTCAGGTGGACAAGTCCCCCCTACTAGTCTGCCACGCCGCGAAGAGGCAAAACCCCATGTGGACGCCTCCGAATTTCTTCGAGGACGCGGTCGCTTACGCAACCCAGCTTAAAACCTTCTAATTAATTCGAATACGCACCAGACGGTTAAAAAAAAGGTGGTTCTTAGAAGAACTTACAAAAAATTATTAAAACACAGACACTTCATTTCGATGAGTGGCATTGCAACGCATGCCGGGTACTCGCTAGTAAGCAATAAAACTCGAAAAACATCCCTTAAAATGTCTCTAAATAATTCCGGCTTTTAAAGACATGTACTGAAATATCAGGTCTGTGCTCTGATCTTTGGTTTTCGGAAATTGCATGTATAATTTCCTTAAAAGCAGGATTACAATTTTAATCAGGCTTTATGAATGTATGTTCTATGGTCAAGGCATCCTGATAGTTTTGTTGTATGTAACATAGACATCGCCATCCTCGGTGACAGTAGACTCTCGAGCAAGGTCAATCATGAAACTATTAACGAGCTTCTGTTTGCAGATGAGTATGTGCTCAACGCTGCCTTAGAAGGCGCAATACAACACAACGTTGATATATTCTATGAAACCTGCAGCAACCTTTTCCTAATAATCAACACTAAGATAGCTGAAGTTATGTATAGCCAGCCCCAAGGAAGACCTACGTTGAACCCAGTGGAAAGCGTCTAAACGCGGTTGACAAATGTACCTACTTGGGCTGCACCATCTCCAGATCTGTCGCCATGGATGTCGAAATCAATGCAAGACTAGTAAAAGCAATTGTTATATTTGTCAGACACCTCAGCTTTTTTTGGACAGGAGATGTATCAGACGAGAAACGAAGACCAAGGTATATAGACCAGTAGTCGTGTCGACAATGTTGTAAGGATTTATGACGTGGACAGTCTACCAGCGTCACACCAAGATACTGAAGTACTTTCACACAAACTGCCTCAGGAAACTCCTCGGCATCATGTGGCAAGAAAAAGTGCCTGGCACGGAGGTCCTTGCTAGAGTTAACCTACCTAGCATCTTCACCAATATGATGCAGTCTCAACTCCGTTGGATAAGTCACACTTAACTGTATGAAAACAACCGGCTAACTAAACATATACTCTTTGTGGAACACACAATAGACAAGCGCTCGAAAGGAGGTCAAAATAAGCGTTACTAAGACTCACTGAAAGAAGCAAAAAAAAAGCCTTCAGGATCAGCCATGTTGAATAGGTGCAGACAGCCCCGAGCAGAGGCAGCTGGATATCAACTATCAAGAAGGGGGCCAAAACTCGTGAATCCAGAAAGATAGCCACAGGTGAGACACGCCGGCTCGCCCGATACAGCAACCTTAGCCAACCTACTACAGCAACTACCTCGCCCCCAACGATGCCAGAGACTTTTCCGAACACTGATCGGACCCTAAAGCCACCTACGCACTCATCTTGACTCACCCCCTTCTAACAGAAAGACTAGCTGGTACTTGTCGATCTTGACTGAAAAACAACAACTTTCCTTGTGTTTAGCAAGTGTTATTCGCGTTTTACAATGTTTATTGCAGAAATCGCACATGAAAAATATGTAGCTGGAACGGGAGCCAGGTAATATGTTAGCCGAGTGAAGTTTTGTGAGTTTGTGAAGATAGTTCGGTGTTGTGAAGCGTTGATTGAAATTTTTACACTGAAACAATTGGTCATAGCAGTGAGTTTTCTTGTGTTTGGAAAGGCTGGATTTTCTTTTCAAAAAGTCTAAATGCGTATGTCGCACGGGAATGTTATAGATGTAGACGGCACCATTGTGTGGAAGAGATAATGACGAAAAATCAATATCTTGCCTTATCATGAAGCCTTATTTGCCCCTTTTGGGACATTAACTGAATCAGAAGGAAGTCTCCATATTTACAATGTTCATAACATTACTAGGTAGAGAAGATAATGAAGAGAGTATTTACAGAATTGTAAATGCAAGTCAGGATGTTGGTGTCATGTCTGAATAAATGACAATTGTAGCATTAAGAATCTTGGACGGAGCTTGAATGGTAACTTCACTACCTGAAACACCAGATGTTGATATGTATTTGTAGTACTCCTGATTTGTTGTGATAACTCGAGTTGAGGTGTAAGGAAGACCAGGAATAGCGTCTTCAAATATGGTCTCAATGTGATGCCATGAAATCTACTGACATATAACGTAATAAGAATGCATTGACTTCATCAACCGTGTGTCAAGAAATAACCAATTGATAGGAACAGTTAGTTGCGGGATAAAGGAATAGGGATGACGTGATCGGAAGAAGCCACGCTGGTTAGGAAGCACCCGAAAATGGAAGCAGTTACGCCACAAGTAAAACATATATAATAGAAAATGACTGCTTTATGAATTTTTAATACATCACATCACATTATATATTTGTATTTTTAATATTTATAAGTTTTAATCATTATCCATTCCAAAAATATACTTTTATCAAATTTAAATGTTATAAAATACTTTAAATAACAAAATGCCTATTAAATCAATTATTGCAACTAAACTTCATAGTCAATTTGCACTTACTTATTCACTGTTCACTCTTTCAAAGAAGAATAAAAATGGGTTAAGATTTTTTTCGATTTTTTTTAATGAAAATACTTTTCCAAAAAGTAAAATAAGTGCATATGTTTATGAGATTTATAATATTTTTTAAACAGCAATTTAGGCTATAACAGTCGTAAAAAAAGTTTAAGAGATTCTTCTTTCGATAAATGCCCTGTTTTACGATTCAGTGATGTATAATATAAAAAAGAGCGAAATTGGATATTTTTTAATGAATATATCTAGATATCACATTCCGTTAATATAAATATTATTTTAAATGGTATATCCATTTTATTGTTCTAAATTAGAGGACATGTTGTACCCTTTTAGAGGAAGACAAATTAAAATTGAGGGGAGTAAAAAGGGGGTAAGGTAGGCGAATATTATAGGGCGGATAAATATTTTCAAGTCTAAATTATGATTTTAACGTAAATATCGTTACACATATATTTCTTTTTTTTTTTAAATGGAATTCCGTTGAGCTTTTGCAATAGATGGTAGAAAATATAACATGTCTATCTTTATTAACCCGGTAACATCGGGTCATATTTTCTAGTTTCTAATAGCTAATACCCCAAATCAGATCACTTTTGTTTTAAGTTATAGTTTATCTTTTAATGCAATTACAAAACTTGCCCCACTCTTCACACCAGTTGAATTGTGAATGTTCAATTTTATTTTTTTTTAAATTATTGTTTGGTAAATTTCCTTTCTTATTTGTCATATCTGTGATATACCAATGCACCTATGGTACATAAACATATATAAAATAGAATATAACATTTAATTTAAATAATTTATATCAATGTTTGGTGCAGTCTAGATTTCCCTTCCATGCATTATTGAGTTTTTGTAATAACATTTTAGTTTACATTTTTATATAAAACTAGCGACAACCCGGCATGCGTTGCAATGCCACTAAAAGAAATAAAGTGTGTTTTAATTACGTTTTCAAGTAATTTTTAAAGAGAAAATATGTTTATTTTTTTCCGTTTGGTGCGTACACAAATAAATTGGAATTTTTTTAGAGAAGTGAACAGGCCACATACAGCTGTCCACTTGAGAAGGATGGTTTTTGTTTAAAATGTAGCCCATAGACTTTTAGCGATTGATCCATCAACGCAGCAGCTCCTTTTGAAATTATATTTAAACATTTTATATAAAAACTTTTAAAAAATAAGCCCACAGGCCCCAAGCGCCAAACTGCAAAATGGTTGTACTAATTCTGAAACCTATTTATAATGCCACACAAATTGGAATGTCGGTTTTATTTTATTTAATTCCATCCACCCATGCAATAGCTCTGTTTGAAAATATATTTTTATAGCTCCTATAAGAAAACAATACCTAGCGAGCTTGAATGGTAAAGGAAAGCATACTGAAGTTACATTTAGCCCAAGAAAATATGACAGAAAAATACAGAATTTAGGGCATTGGGCCCAAAACGGAATATTGTAAAATTTGTGAATTAATTCAAACAATTTACTGGCTTATGCACAGCAACTCAAAAAAGTTTAATCGAAAATAGATGAATGGTTTACGAGATCATACCGGACATATATACAGACATTAATTTTATATATGTATAAATATAGTTTACGAATAAAAAGATAACTTTTGCACTACTGTTTAAGGAAGCGTTCTGACTATCATTCTATGTATGTATCTATATATATATATATGATCTATCTATCTATCTATCTATCTATCTATCTATCTATCTATCTATCTATCTATCTATCTATCTATCTATCTATCTATCTATCTATCTATCTATCTATCTATCTATCTATCTATCTATCTATCTATCTATCTATCTATATATCTATATATCTATCTATCTATCTATCTATATCTATATATCTATCTATCTATCTATCTTTCTATCTATCTATATATTTATATATATATCTATCTATATATCATATATCATCTAAGACAGTCTTAACCAATTTCTTTTTTGAAAATTAATTTTCACTTGTGTAAAATGAATGGGTTTTGATATTCATGGGTATAATTGTGTAAGTTTACCTAGTTTTGTTAACGTCATTGATTTTCTTAATTGGTTAAATGAGAAATTAGCATCATTTTTTTTTTCACAATTTATTATCATTGGATTTAAAGAAATTGTCATCCACTTAAAATTGTACACATCCTATTTCTTAACCCCCATATATATATATATATATACCTAAGAAGGTTTATTATTCGTCAAATTCATTCTGAAACGTAAAGTGTGCTGCCTTGCGCAAATGAAACTATCGTGTTACTTCTTCTCCCCTCCTCATAACAGTTTTAAAGAAATTAAAAACATCATCCAATGGATTGTAACACCCTTACTTACGCAAAAACCATTTTTTGCATTTTATATGTTTTGTTCTTATTTGGATGAGTGATAATTGCATTAGTGAATGCTATTTGGTTATGTGGTGTCGTTGGACTAATTGCATTAAATGGCATTTTGATATTTAAATTATATTTAAAGGGTACGTTTTTACTACTTTATAAATTTTATAAAATATATGTTTCGAAAGAATAAATGTAAATGCTCATTAAATGTTAAAAATACAAATCTAAACTTGCATTTAATTTGAGAAAATTTTAGCAATTATAAAAGCAATCAATTTTATTTATTAATTTTACTTGTAAAAATATATTATCTGTTTCGTCACGCACTGTGATAATATCATAGAAACTTAGATATGTTGCTAAAATAGGCAGTCGCACTATGACGTCATTTTGGTAATAATTTAGTACAAATTAATTTTATTTTTATTTCGCAATATTGACAACGCACCAAAATACACAGATGTTTAGGTTTTCACGATAAATGTGATTAAGATGCAATTTTTAGATCATAGTATTTAAGATTGATAATTTGTTTCATAACATTTACATTCGGATAAAATGCTTAACATATTTCCTTAGTTGTATTTTTTAGATATATTTTTAATTTATAATTATAATACTTAAACTTTTGCTAAAATAAAAGCGGAAATATAATATTTTTTGTGCAAGTAAATTTTTTCGATGTTCGTAAAATATAAAAAAAAAAGTATGATTGATTTTAACAGTCCGAACGTATCAAAATACTTTCTGTTCTTTGGCTTTGTGTTAGCATAGCTCATTATTATATATATATAAATATATATATATATATATATATATATATATATTGCAAATTTAAAAATATTTATTTTAAAACTTTATTTATTGAAAAAAATTATAAATATTGTATCTACAAATTAAAATTATCGCATGGCGGCAATTATTAGTAGACGTTTCAAAAATCCAGTATTGATAACAAATTATGACATTTTTTATTCCCCTAAATTATATACCATGCTAAAAAGTGATGACATTTAATACTATTAAACATATATCTAACACATTTGAAAAAGCTAAAATTTCCAGATTAAAACAGTTCTCTTATTTTAATGCTAACAGATTTCAACACAAGATGAACAACACAAGTATCTTGGATTTCAAAACAAATGCAACGCTTGACTCTTTCGATGCTGTTGGAGGAAATGGCAAGCCTTTATTTTATGACATTGCTGTCATTACTGACATTGTCATCACCTGCACCACAAATTTCATACTTGGTATCATTGGCATTGTAACAAACTTTTTAAATATGTTGGTGCTCTTTCGTCACGGAATGGATGATTCTACAAACATTGTCCTTTTGGGACTCTCTGTGTCAGACATGCTCTTCTCATGCAGTGAGACATTTGTTAGAATAGTTTCAATCACAGTAAAGCTCGACTTCGCAATGGCATTTAACCTATCCTCATTTTATTATGTTTATCTCATGAACGTCACTAAATATGCCATGGCAACCAGTGTTTGGATTGTGTCTCTTATCTCTGTTGAGAGAATGGTAGCTGTTTGTTTTCCATTCAAAGCTTCAAGACTAATTACGAACAAAAGAATGATGTTTATGGTGTTGTTTGTGTATGTATTTTTGGCTGGTTTGTATTGTCCATCTTGGTGCCGATATTATATTCAATGGAGTAGTGATAATTTTTACAATATAACTGGTTATACAGTTTTTGAAAGACAATTTTATACTGACAATCCATGGTTTTTGAGCACTATAAACTACGATATTATGCCAGCTTTGGTTTCATCAGTTCCTATGATAACCATTCTTCTTTGCACAATTACAACAGTAATACAACTTGGAAAGTCGACTAAGAATATTGGAAATCTCTCAACATCAAGAAACAAGCGTGTTAAAGAAATGAGATCCATCAAAATATCTCTTATAATATGTTGCTCTATGGCTTTTTCCATTTTGATTCCTAATGCCTGTCTTGATGCTTATCCAAAAATTAAGGGTGAAGATATACCCCCATATGTAATGTCATTTATAACATCATTCACTGAGCTGGCTGTCCAATTCAATGCGTCAATGAATTTCTTTATTTACGTTGCATTGAGTTCAAAGTTTATGAAAACGTGCTTAAAAATAATGCATTGTAATTTAAATTTGTCTCTGAAAGTTTAAATATTATAACATTGCTTTAAACCATTTTTTAAAAATACATAATCTAGAAAAGCACAATTGTTAAGGTTGTCGATCACATTTATAATAGATATAATAAATCAAATTTCTTAATTTCGTAAAAATTTTTTGCATAAACATATCAGCTAAAAATTTTCAAGGAGCATTATAATACGTTTACATGATTTAATCTTAATTACTTGAAAGAAAATACGAACATTTGCATCTTACTAGCGTCGGGGCCATTGCTAAAAAATTTTAAGTTCAATTTACTAAATTATTTACATTAATAAGACAATTATTGGTAAGTTAATATTTTTCTCTAGCATTTTCCAAATATGTTTAGCTAATTTTTAAATACTGTTTTATATTGTTTTAGCTATAATTACATTACCTGTACGCTATTTTCCTTATGTCATTTCATGCTATGTTTAACTATTATTTCAAGAATAAAAAATATTTCAATGTCCTTTTATTAATAATTTTTTTTCCTCGCCACCATCCTTTGAAAACAATTGCTTTTTTCTACAACATTTATCATTATCAGTTACACACTACCTTTTCCAACATACCATGTCATTTAATATCTCTTACTTTCGTTGTTCTCCAATGATCCTATGAGCCTATCTATTATCCTAATCCGCCCTATTCAGCATTCCCCTATATTACGTTACATTAATTTTTAAGTTTTCAAACTTATTTCCTGCACTCAAATGAGATCTAATTACCTTATCCGTATATAAATATATGGACATATAGTATATTACTTACTTTGAGTTGAAGCTCATTGTACTTGCCATAATTGTCTAAACTCAGTCTGGTTAAAAACTTGCTAGCACTACCTTGGGAGCTGACGCAAGACTCCCGAGAGCTCTCTATCTCTGGAGTGTAAGAGGTGCCCTCGACTACAGCCTCCCGGTTCAAGCCTTCGCAAGCCGCAAGGCTCTAGAGGGACTGGACCTGATACAAAATCTAGCTCTCAGATTTGTATGCTGGGCGTTACGTACCACACCCACGGCTGCAGTGGAAATTATCTCAGACATAGAACCACTCCACATCAGAAGGGACAAGGCTATCCTAACGGCCGTAGAGCGCTACCGTCGAATGGAAAAGACGGAACCCTGTTTCCAACTCCAAGACAGTTGGGTAAAGAGGACAAGGCTTAAATGACCCCCCTTCATGGATGCGGTCTATTCACTTGAGAATAAGCACCCTTTACCAGGAAACAGGGAGAAAATACGCCTGATCTAGGGGCGATCACCATAGGATAGCTGCGAACCACGGGGCGGGCTACGGTGCACTCATACAGTACCCAAAGGGGGTAGCTCCAACTGAGGAGATTTTAGGCCCAAGCATCACGAATAGCACTTCAACTGAGGCAGAGAACGAAACTATATTGATGGGCCTGAAACAAGAACGTCGTAGATTAGCTAGACGCAAAATACTTCCATCCATCGTAGTGTTCACCGATTCACAATGTGCTCTCGAAATTGTGAAAAGGTGCTCTTTGAACACGAAGATGGTAAATGCAATCATGGAGCTCGTGCAAGACATACAGTCACACGGAGGCAAAGTGACCATTCAATGGATCCCAGGACATTCGGGGATTCAATCACAAGACAGAGCCGACTGTATCGCGAGGCAAGGCTCTTCCCAGCCACAACCTAACAGGCCAATGACCCAGTTGGGAGCCCAAGCCTGGATTAAGGAACTCTTCCATGAGGAATGGTTAATTATGATTTATTTAAACATACTATAAACCATCGGTTAAAAGATCTCTCTAGCATCTCATTTAATCAAATGTTAATAAGTATATTTTATCATTGTGTATATATATATATATATATATATATATATATATCAATCTATATAAAATCAATGTATCAATCAATCAATCCATCCATCCTAAATCAATTAGTTTATTCATTTCACAATAAATCAGACTATCCTTAACACTACAAACACAAAATTATTAATCCATAAACATAATTGTAAAATTCATAATAAATGACCAGTGGTTATAAATCGTCTCAAGCACCTGTGTTCCCGATAAATTGTAGCAAATGTGTATATATGTCTCTAAGTAAATATTTATCTTTCTTTTTATCTATGTATCATATACAGTAGAACCTGGTTATGTCGACGGCCTCGGGGTTTGCCGAAAAAAGTCAAGATAAAACAAAAACCAATATGGTGGCAATATATTAACATGTGATTGAAATTTCTTTATGTACACGGTGTGCGTTTGTAAATGAGATGTTCATGCACATGTTTTTGGAGTTTTCTTTTACACAACAGCGTTACCTCGATTTGTTTGATTTAGCGATCGGTATGCTATAAAATGTATATAGATATTTGCTGACAACAAAAGGCATGTGTGGGGAGCCACTTTTCCGGATTATCCCAAAATTCCGGAATTGTGAGGCTAAATATTTTTCAGCTCCGTGTTCGCGAGTTTTTATTTTATGTCTTTCTGAAATCGACAGTTCACTATATTCAAAAACGGATTTCAAGTCTTAAAAAAATCAACCTGTAAGAACGCGTGAAAGCCTCTTAAGTATTAAGCAACAAGCATGTTTGCTATAAATAGAGTAGCTACTGCGACGCCTCTCTGTTGGTTGCAAGCCTCTCGCTCCTCGCTTGTTGTTGTGTAAGGTTAATTGTCATTTTATTTCAATTACTACAGTTTAAAGTAGGCAGGTGTAAGTGGTATATAATTTTGGAAAGCCGGTTATTTGTCATGGAGATCGAGAAAACCGGAGTTAAGTGGCAAATTTGGCCGCCTTTTATCCGGGTTCGGCGACATAAAAGAATCGACATAATCAAGAAGAAATTGCTAAAACAAGAGAGAATTTGGGGGTTTCATTTCAAAAACGTTGACATAAAAGTGTTGGCGATTTAACAGGGGTCGAGATCAGCGGGTTCGACTGTAGCTTTCTATTTATCTATCCAATTCCTTATTAATCCATAATCGCTTCACTCTTTTGTCCATCTTTTTTTCGATCCATTCATTACTCTACGAAATAAACTTTACCTAAATTGTTTAAATCAAAATAGTATCTATATCCTTAAAATATTAACTAACTACCATCTATAAATCTAATAAAATCTGGAAAATGGAGTTCTATACGACTAAACGTTCAAATGTTTATTTGTTTAACAACAGTGTTTTCCCGTGATGTTTCTGAAAAAAAGTATACTGTTCTTATTTTTTAACTCGATATCATTATTAACAGTTCATTTTTGTCATTGACATCTTGGAAGAAAGGGCCATTTTACACATACATCTGAAGATTGGCGATCAATGAGTACCTAAAAAAAAAAAAAGTTTAATTTATCTATCTATCTATCTATCTATCTATCTATCTATCTATCTATCTATCTATCTATCTATCTATCTATCTATCTATCTATCTATATATCTATCTATCTATCTATCTATCTATCTATCTATCGATCTATTTATCTATCTATCTATATGTCTATATGTCTATCTATCTATATATCTATCTATCTATCTATCTATCTATCTATCTATCTATCTATCTATCTATCTATCTATCTATCTATCTATCTATCTATCTATCTATCTATCTATCTATCTATTTATCTATCTATCTATCTATCTATATATCTTTCTATCTATATATCTATATATCTATTTATCTATCTATCTATCTATCTATCTATCTATCTATATATCTATCTACCTATCTATTTATTTATATATATATATATATATATATATCTTTAATATATCTATCAATGTATCTATCTGTCTTTCTGTTAACCTATCTATTTAACTATCTATTTTGTATCACTCTCTAACTAACTATCTCGCTATTATATATATATATACATATATATACATATATTTTTTATATGTCAAGTTTTTTTAGTATATCAATTAATCCATGTATTCCATCCTATTGGCAATATTGTTTTAACTTTACATTCCTTATTATGCAATTTTCAAACCTGTGTCATTATAAGGATTACTGCTACCATCAAACTAGCATATTTTTTCAGCAAATTCATTTTCCTGCAATAAAAGAAAGGAGTTTTAGCCATATTTCAAGTGTATGTTTTAATCTATTTATTTGTCTAGCTTATTAAATAATAATTAAACAGTGATGTCTCCTGGCCAGGATTTTTGCAATCGGATTGTAGACAGTATGACACTGATACAACAAATTTCTGCCTGAAAAGATAGATATATAGATAGATAGATAGATAAATAGATATATAGATAGATAGATAGATAGATAGATAGATAGATAGATAGATAGATGATAGATAGATAGATAGATTGATGATATATAGATAGATTGAACGCTTCTTTGAATATTTGCGGAAAAGGTATCTTTTATTCGGTAAATTTTATATATACATCCATTTATGTCTTTGTGTGCTAATATATTTCTGTCCATGTGCTTATCTATCTTTTAATGTCCTTTGGTCATTCTGTTTTCGAGTCTTTTTGGCTAGATCATTTATTCCTTTTAGTTCATCTATTTTTTTGTCAGTTTGTAATGCTATTTATGGCTTTTTATTGATCTGACTACTTGTTTCTTAATTTCCCTTTGTCCATTTATGTATTTTGTCTATCTGTATTTCCTCCATTTTATTTTTCATTAATATTTTAACAAATCTATTTTTTTATTTTTTTAAAAATCTATATATATAAAAATGAATGTATGTCTGTATGTCTATATGTTTGTATGTCTCATATGCGCTCCCACACCATTTATGCGATTTCGCCAAAACTTTAATTAGTTGTTGGCCACCTAACCGGGCATTTAACTGTGTCATTTTAACACTTATAAAATGTTCCGTTTTTGGCCGTTGGCCCTTAATTTGTTTTGTTTTCTTATAGGAGCTTTGTAAAAAATATTTCCGTCTGCGCTCGTACACCATTGATCCGAATGCGCTAAATCTTTGGTGAGATGTTGCGAGCACGGCCACAAAGGTTTGAGAAGAATAAATTATAAGTGTTTTAATATATTTCGTTTTGAGCCAGGGGCCGCATGTTCGTTTTTTATTATATGAGCTATATAAATATAATTTCAAACCGTATGCGCTACTAAACCATTCAAGCGATTGCGACAAAACTTTGCTGAGTGGTCGTCCATAACCTCGCGCATTTTACTGAGTCATTACAACACTTTAAAAGTATTCCGATTTTGGCCGTTGGTCCCAAAATCGTTTTTTTTTCTTATATGAGCTTTGTAAAAAATTATTTTCGTCTGTGCTCCTACACCATTTATCGAATACGCTAAAACTTTGGTGAGCTGTTGCGATCACACCCACATAGGTTTCTAAATTATTAGAACCGTTTTAAAATATTCCGTTTTGATCCAGGGGCCCCATGTTTGTTTTTTCTTATATGCGCTATATAAATAAATCTCAAACTGTATGCGCTCCTACATTATTCAAGCGATTTCAACAAAACTTTGTTGAATGGTCATCCATAAGCTCGCACATTTTAATGAGTCATTACAACACTTTTAAAATATTCCGTTTTTGGCCGTTGGCCCCTAAATGTTTTTTTGTCTTATATGAGCTTTGTAAAAAGTAATTTCGGTATGCGCTCCTATGCCATTCATCTGAATGCGATAAAACTTTAGTAAGATGTTTTTCCCACGCCCGCAAAGCTTTTTGAATTATTCCAACCGTTGAAAAATATTCCGTTTTGAGCCAGGGTCCTTATGTTCTATTTTTCTTATATGAGCTATACAAATAAAATTTCAAACGGATCTAATGCATGGATGGATAGATTTTTAAATCAAATACAAATAGCGACATCCGTTAAATAATCCGTTTTTGGCCGTTGGCCCCAAAATCGTTTTTTTTCTTATATGAGCTTTGTAAAAAATAATATCCGTATTCGCTCCTACAAGATTCATCTAAATGCGATACCATTTAAGTAAGATGTTTCTTTTTTTTTTAAATTTTGTATTATAATAAGTAGGTTTCTGAAGTAATACAACAATTCTACAATATTCCGTTTGTGGCCGGGGGCCTTAATTCGTTTTCCACCCTTATATTATATATATAATTATCGTATGTATTCCTATACTATTCATCCGATTGCGATAAAACTTTGGCGAATTAATATGAGTGAATTGATGTGTGCAGGCCCGCATTAGGTTTCTAAATAAGTACAACCATTTTACAATATTCCGCTTTGGGCCGGTGGCCTTAAATTGTTTTTTTTTCCTTAAATGAGCTATTTAAATATAATGTCAAACAGCTATTGCATAGGTGAAAATAAATTAAATATTAACTTTGGCATTTAATTTTGTATATGTGACTTAATAAATAGGTTTCTGAATTAGTTCAAATATTTCACAATATTCATTTTGGGGCCGGGTCCCTAAATTTGTTTATATGTAATAAATGAGCCATATAATTATAATTTCAAACACAGCTATTGCATGGGGGCGGGGGGGGGGGGATCAATCGCTTGAAGTTTGGGGACTAAACTGCATGTTGTAGGCTCCCGCTTCGAAAAACCTTCTAATTAATTCGAATACGCACGAGACGGTAAAAGAAATTTGTATATTAAAAGTACTTACAAAAAATATTATTAAAACACAAACACTTTATTTCGATGAGTGGCATTGCAACGCATGCCGTGTACTCGCTAGTTTAACATAAATAATATATATATATATAAATGAATGTATGTCTGTAGGTATGTATGTCTCGTATGCGCTCCTACACCATTCATGCGATTGCGCCAAATTTTGTTTGGTTGTTTGCCACCTAAACGGGCATTTAACTGTAACATTGCAACACTTATAAAATGTTCCGTTTTCGGCCGTTGGCCCTTAATTTTTTTTTTTTTTATACAAGCTTTATTAAAAATAATTTTCGTCTGCACTCCTACACCATTTATCCGAATACGCTAAAACGTTGGTGAGATGTTGCGAGCACGCCCATAAAGGTTTCTAAATTATTACAACCGTTTTAAAATATTTATTCTTAATTTCAAACCGTATGCGCTCGTAGACCATTCATGCGATTGCGACAAAACTTTGGTGAGTATTTTTCCATAAAATCGCGCATTTTAATGAGTCTTTATAACACTTTTAAAATATTATGTTTTCGGCCTTTGGCCCCAAATTATTTATTTTTCTAATATGAGCTTTGAAAAAAAATATTTCCATATGCGCTCCTATACCATTCATCAGAATGCGATAAAACTTTAATAAGATGTATTTTCAACGCCCGCAAAGCTTTAATAATTATTACAACCGCTTAAAAATATTCCGTTTTGAGCCAGGGGCCCTATGTTCTATTGTTCCTCTATGATCTATACAAATATAATTTTAAATAGAGCTAATACATGGATGGATAAATTTTTAATAAAAAAACAAATAGCGACATTAAATTGTGTGTGTGATATAATATGTGGGTTTTTGAAGTAATTACAACACTTTTAAAATATTCCGTTTTTGGCCGTTGGCCCCAAAATCGTTTTTTTTCTTATATGAGCTTTAAAAAAAAAAATTTCCGAATGCTCTCCTATACCATTCATCTGATTGCGATAAAACTTTAATAGGATGTTTCTTTTTTTTTAATTTTGTGACATAATATCTAAGTTTCTGAAGTAGTACAACAATTCTACAATATTCCATTTGTGACCGGGGGCCTTAATTTCGTTATGTTTTCTTAAATAAGCTTTATAAAAATAATTTTAAACAGAGCTATCAACACAAGCGCCCTTGAACAAATGCCAACAGACAGCAATTTGTAGCAAGAGCAGAGAAAACACGTTTTTGAATGTTAAGTGTAGAGAGTATTTTGGTTGTCTTTTAAATAAGCTTGAAATTTGTGACATATTTTAGAATCGGAAATAACTTTACAAAAGTTATGTGATTTGGAATAGCA
Source organism: Omphiscola glabra (assembly GCA_964017045.1). Classification (NCBI taxonomy): domain Eukaryota; kingdom Metazoa; phylum Mollusca; class Gastropoda; family Lymnaeidae; genus Omphiscola; species Omphiscola glabra. Next base: position 11,263,170 of record OZ024804.1, on the reverse strand, counting down.
ATGATGTAGTAATATATCTATATATATAAGAATGAGCTATCTATGGGGACATAACGCTTAAAACCCGAAAAATATTTCGATACGTTCGGAATCATAGTTATTTTCTATAATTTTACGGAAATCGAATAAATTTACATGCGCAAAAAATGTTACATTTCCGCTTTTATTTTAGCAAAGGTTTAATTATTAATATTATAAATTAAAAACACAATCAAAGAAACAACTAAGGAACTATCTTAAGCATTTTATATGCGTTTGAAAGTTATGAACAAAAAATGAAATAGAAAAAATATGATCAAGGAAATACACATTAATCACATTCATCGGGAGAACCTAAACATCATTTGTTGTTAGTGCGTTCTTTAGCGCGTTGTCAATAAAGCGAAATAAAATTAAAATGAATTGGTTCTAAATAATCACGCAAATGACATCATAGTGCGAATTGCCAATTTAGCCAAAGCTAAAAGTTATCTGATTAAATAAAAGAGCGTGACAAAACTGATGATGTACATTCCCATTCTTATAAGTAAAATTAATAAATAGCATTGATTGCTTTTTAAATTGCTAACCTTAAATACTAATTTAGCTTTGTATTTTTAACATTTAATAAGTTTGTACTTTTTATTCATTCCAAAAATAAACTTTGATAAAATTTATAAAGAAGTAAAAACTCTACATTTAAAAAATAATTTTAATAAGAATATCACTTTTAATTAAATTGGTGCAGCAAAACTAAATAGACAAATAGCATTGTTAATGCACTTATCACTGACCTAGATAAGAATAAAGCATACTAAATTAAAAAACAATATTTTTGCGTATGTAACGGGGCTACAATCCAGTGTATGATTTATTTATTTTTTAAAAACTCTGTGGACGTGGAGTACACTATACATTTATTTTTACCCAATGCAGCACAAGATAAGCCTCAGAATATATTTGATCAATAATTAACCTTCTTCGATACATTTATATCGATGGTAGGAAATAGAGTTCACGCATTTTTACTTGGATGACAATATCTTTCAATCCAATGACATTTCAGTTGTAAAAAAAAGACATATATCATTTTACATATGACCATATGTTAACCAATTAAGAAAATCAATGACTTTAACAAAACATAAATATATTTACATTTACTTACCCATAGATATCAAAACCCAATCACTTTACACAAGTGAAAATTTAATTTAAAAAATAGAGATTTTATTAGATAGAGAGATAGACAGAAAGACAGAGAGACATACAAATACACAGATATATGATAGATAGATAGATAGAGATGTAAATAAAAGATAGATAGACGGATGGATGGATGAAATGATGGATGGATGAAAGTGTGGGTGGGTGAGAGGATGAATGGTTGGACGGATAGATAGGTAGGTAGGTAGAAAGATAGGTAGGTTGGTAGGTAGATAAGTAGGTAGATAGATATGTAGGTAGGTAGTGAGATAGGTAGATAGATAGAAAGATGTGTAGATCGATACATAACTGTTTACTCTTACGATTTTGGCGTACAATGTATTATTTTGAGGTGTATACATTATATATACTGTGTTTTTTTACTATTAAGATAATGTATTGAACGATTTTGTGATATTGTACGATTTTAAGATATTGAGGGTAAACAGGTATGTAGATAGTAGCTGGATATGTAGATAGTTAGGTAGATAGGTAGGTAGGTAAGTAGTTATGTAGGTAGGTAGGTGGGCAGGTAGGTAGGAAGGCAGGTGGGCATGTAGGTAGATAGGCAGGTTGGCAGGTAGGTAGGTAGGCAGGCAGGCATGTAGATGGTAAATAGGTAGATAGGTAGATGATAGATAGATAGGTATATAGATATATAAACAGACACACAGACAGACAGGCAGTCAGACAGACAGAGACAGAATGAGAGACAGTCAGAGAAACAAACAGAGAGACAGACAGAGAGACAGACAGACAGATAGATAGGCAGAGATACAGACATAATGACAGAGAGACAGAGAGATAGACAGAGAGACAGAGACTGACAGTGAGACAGACTGAGAGACAGCTTGAGAGACAAACAGAGACAGACAGACAGAGAGACAAATAGACCGGCAGAGAAACATAGAGACAGACAGAGAGAAAGAGAGACAGACAGATCGACAGAGACATAGAGACAGACAGAGACAGACAGAATGACAGAGAGAAGACATAGAGACAGCCAGAGAGACAGACAGACACACAGACAGATCATCCTTGAATAATTGCATAAAAGTTATCTTAATTCGGTAAACTATATCTATACATATATAAGTATATCCCGTATGTGCTTCTATACCATTAATCCAAAGTGATGAAAATTGTGTGAATTGTAAAAAAATGCAAATGTTTCTGAATTATTACACACATTTTACAATATTCCGTTTTGGGACCGGGGACCTAAATTCTTCTCCCCCCCCCCCCACCACTTTTATGAGCTAAATATAATTTTCATATGAGTTCCTATACCATTCTTCCGATTGCGATAAAACTTTGGTAAGTTGTTGTGCGCACCAAAGGTTTTGAATTAGCTTACCCATTTTGAAATATTCCTTTTCGGGCCGCAGCACCAAATTATGTTTTTCTTATACAAATATAATTTCAATCAGTGCAATGCATGGGTGGCTAGAAATCAATCAAATACAAACGAAATTTCAGTTTCTGTGTGACATAAGTACAAACATTTTAAAATATTGCGTTTGGGGCCGGGGGCCTTATTTTAAAAATAATAAATATTTAAGCTATCTAAATATAATTTAAAACAGAGCTACTGCGTGGATGGATCAATCGCTACAAGTGTGTGGACTAAATTTTGAAAATACATGCTTCTCAAGTGGACAGCTATATGTTGCCTGCTTACGCGTCGAAAAAAACATCTAAAAAAACAAAAAATATTTTTTATTTAAAAATTACTTTGAATCTTAATTGAAACACAAAAACTATTTTCTGGCTAGTTATATAAGAATGATCTATGGGTTTTGATATTAGTACAAATATTTCACAATATTCCTTTTGGGGCCGGGAGTTCTAACTTTGTTTATATGTAATAAATGAGCCATATAAATATAATTTCAAAAATTGCAAGGGGGGATCAATCGCTACAAGTTTGGTGATTAAATTTGGAAAATACATGCTTCCCACACGGACAGCTGCGTTTGGTCTGCTCACGCTTTGAAAAACCTTCAAATTAATTCGAATACGCACAATACGGTTTTAAAAAATGTGTATGTTAGAAGTACTTACAAACAAATTTATTAAAACACAAACACTTTATTTCGATGAGTGGCATTGCAACGCATGCTTGGTACTCGCTAGTATATAAATAAATGAACTTATTAATTCCTTTTAAACACCCAAGCAACACATCTATTGTTGAAAGATAATATTGCAAGGGTGATTCACAACGAGGATAATTAATTCATCATACGCAACCATCAAGGTTAGTTCAACGTTTTTTTGCAATGAAACACACATGGAATGCAACTACACAGCATAAAAACGTGACGTCACTACATAGTAAAACAATGTGCCGTGTGAAACAATGTGTATTTAATATTTAGTATTTTATCATTTTCCAACACTCCTTCTCAAGACACTAAATAAAATTAATTCATTGGTTTCACAATAATCATGTCTCTATCTTGAATCTTTGCTGAGACAGTCCTTTAGTAAGAATATCATCTATCATTTCTCTTTTTCTACTATATTTAAGAGTCATCGTCTTATTTTCAACTCGTTCCCTGATAAATTGATATTTTTTATCAGCATGTTTTGCTCTACCATGGAATTATGGATTATTAGACATTGCGATAGCTAACTGATTTTTAAAAAAAATAACAGTTGCAATATGTTGGTTACACCGCAATTCAGATTTAAGCTGTGTCAGCTAAAGCGCCTCTTGTGCTGCACTTGAATATGCCATATATTCAGCTTCTGCTATCGACAATGCCAAACATGATTGTTTCCTACGTCTCCAACTTATAGGTCCCCTATCTATATGGAAAACATCAACAAATGTTAAACTTTTGATAGTCAATGTTACCTGTCCAATCTGCATCACAATAGCCAAAACATTCAGTAGATACATTGTTGTGGTACACACTTCCATAATTCGATGTAATCTTTAGGGATCTTAAAATTCATTTTACTGGTTGCCAATGTTGTTCTAATGGATAAGTACATCATTTTGCTACATTACCCACGGTGTAAGTATTGTCAGGTTTGGTCCAAGTTGACAGATACAGTAGACTACCCACAGAGTAAGTAATGTCAGGTCTCGTCAAAGTTTACAGGTACAGTAGACTATCACAGCGTAAGTTAGTCATGGTCTCCAATGTTCTTCTTTTTGTTATGTTGTTTACTGTTACCAGTTGTTAACTTTAGACACTTTGCTCTCTGGTACCTTGACATGGAGATCAATTCATTCTGTAATAAATATACACATGTATAACAGGAAAATTTAATATTTTTTAAAAAGTTGAACTCATTATGTGAATGCATTAATAGCATACAACAACAAGACGATTACATAATGTTTTTTCTGTATAGCTTTCTCAATAAAATTAAAAAGTAACTATATATATTATTAATTTAACTTCAGTGTCTAAAAACAAAATAAGTTTTTAAATATTGAAATCAAGTATTAATTGATAATTCTGTAATAAAACTAAGTTTTTATGATTCAAATTATAAAATTGTATTGGCATAAACAAATATTTTTAGAACTATTACTTTGAACTATTATTGAAAAGTGATAAAACAATTAATCTTGCAAATCTTCATCTTGAAACATAGAATATGAAATGAAACTGTTTTTGTTATTTTATGAGCAAAGATGAAAAACTATGAATCTGAGGACAAATACGTTAACCAAGAAGTATACATTGAAAAAAACTCTCAGTCAAATATAATTTTAATGTTAGGTAGTGCTTTTTTAAAACCTAAAATGCATTGTTTTACTTAGAAGTATTTTTTTTTTTTAAATATTAATTTAAAGTTATCAGATTTATATGACTACGCTTGTTACCAACTTCATTTTTTTACAACTAATAACATTATTTAAATCATTTGATAAAAAATAATGGTAACTTAAAATTTCCCATGAGCTGATACCACTAATTATTATTCGACCATTTTTTAAAACAAAAGTAAAGATGAAAGCTTCGATTTTTCGGTAATCAGAATTACTTTTTTTTAAGTTTTCAAAAGTGTTTTTCTATTCTTTTGGGTTGGTCATGGTAATATATAAGGCCTTTAGAGATAATTAAAAATGTGTACAAACTTGATGTTTCAATATTTCGTTGTCATATCCTCAGGCTTAGAATAGGGTTTTAGAGTAGCATGTAGGCCCTATGGCTGCAGTGAACCAATTTATGTTTACCATCCATCGCAAGCTACATTCTGAAACAACAAATGAGTACAGTGATTTCATTAAAAATAAAGCAAACCAAGTCGAAATGGATGCAAAAAAAAATAGTATACAATTAATTGTTAGTAATACTAATACCTACAAGCTCTTTAATAACATATATATATATACAGTAAAGTGTGAAGCTGATTTGGATTGCTAAATAAAGCCAATCCTAGCGTGCCATTTAGCGGAAGCTATATTCTAAAAAAGAATTTAAGAGAAAATATAGTCAGAAAAAAAACTAGTAAGATTTAACGAAATGGTAATATAATAGTTCGATAAGTTGATCAAATTCTATGAAAAATGGACACATTTTAAATAGAAATGTTCCTTTAGTCAAATAATTTACTTTTCTGTAAAAATTAAAAATAAGTTATGTATTGTTTTTTCATACGTTTGACATAAAATAGTAACTTCAATTATGAAATAAACGTGTAGCAATTCATCATACTTTTTAAGTTGACATATGTGAGTGTATGTGTTTGTTCATTGTTTAAAATATACATTCATCCTTTTTTTAAAAGACAAAACGCATAGCTAATAATAAAATGTGACAAAAAAGTATTACCTTTAAATAATTAAAACAATTTGAGTCATATCATTCCAGTTTTCTCACCGTTGTTTAGAGCTGGACTGAAGATGTCTTCAGGTGGTGATTCTTTTAAATTTCTGTTTGTGTTAATTTCAATTCGTGTAGTTCTGCTGCTCTCCTATCTAATAATGCATTTGTGTCTTCCAACAATTTACGCCTTTCCGTCTATCTTTTTAAGTCTATCTATTGTGCGCTTATAAATTTCCGTCCATGTGTCCATCCCTATATTTCTTTCTTTCTGTCCATCTGTTTTTGAGTCCTTTGTTAACTCATTTATGTATGTTAGTCCATCTAACTATTTCAGTCCCTTTGTAAATATATTGATGTATGTTTGCCCATGTGATTATTTATATATTTTGTTCCTTATCTATTCTTGTCTTTTATCCGTCTGTCTATCTTGAGATATTTGTTTTGATTTTTTTATTCAATTTTTAAACGAACTTTAAAATTATAAATTTCTTCAAAACACATAATATAAAAATTAATGTACTTATTGATTCGCTTTCAATACCAAAGTAAAATATCTATTTTCTGCAACGTTTATATAATTTGTTCGTATACAATTCAATAAAAAATGAATGTGATAGATGTAAACTCATTGTCAAAGAAGAAACGTTTGCCTATATCATGCAATATGAGATACAGTACTATTGCTAAAATGTGCAAATGTTTGTTAATCATGTTAAAAAAGTAGATCTTTATTCATAGTACAAGTAATAGAGTCATATCTTAATTCAATGATGCTTACAAAAGAATTGTTAATTATAAAATAAAATCATGTACATAATTATGAATATTTAATATCGTTATTTTTTTTAAGGAAATGAGTTGTTTTATAACCAAAAGCAACATTTTTTTTTTTTTAAATATGCTCTTTACTTTTGATTATTATTGTTTTTTTCTCTTGGCAATTTATACAAAAAAATTATAAAATAAAGATTTATAAAAACAGGGATAAAAATAATATAATTCTGACATTATAATTTACTATTGTCAGTAGATAATTGTAAAAAAATATGTCCGATCAATTAATTTATGACATAATTTTTATTACAGTCAAAAATACATTACAAAATCCCAAATCAATAGGTTTAAATATTAACAAAAAATATCAATAATATGATGCTTTGTATATGTAAATTAATCAAATTAAAAAGTATACGCAAAATAATTAGTTACAATTTGTAACAATATCAATTTTTATTTAATATTGATATCAATTTTATCAAATGTTTTTTTAAAAAGTTTTTACCTCTTTATCATTTCATCTGTGTCAAAATATTGTATTTTAAGACTTCCTGTAAGTATAGTGTCTTAAAATATTTTCCACTCATATTACCTCCATGTCAATAAAATGTCTTTAAGTATTTTGCCTCCTGGTTATTACACCCGGTGAAAATATTGTCTTTTTATTCGTACCTCTTGCATTTTTTTTACTTGCCCATCAGAATAGCGTATTCTTGAATTTTTTATTCTGCTTATTACTTTTAAGTCAATCTAGTGTCTTTTAGTATTATGAATCCAGCGTATTGTATCAATCAACTGTCCATAAGTATTACTTTCCTGTTAAAATAGTGTCGTTTACAAATCCTTAATTACCCCGTCAATATAAAGTCTTTTTATATTTTAACTACTACATATTACTTCCCTGTCAATATATTGTCTTTTAGTACATCCTGCATATCCCCTGTCAATATATCTTTTAGTACCTTTTGCATATGCCTTGTCAATATAATTATTTTTATTGTCTTATCACCTGCACATTACTGCACAGCAAAATTAGTGTATTTAAAAATAAAATACCTCCTGTAAATTACGTCCTTTGAAATTATTGTCTATTTATTGTTAGCTACTGATTACACAACTGATGTCATTATAGTGTATTTTTGTATTTTATTTATTCATATTAGTTCCCTTTCAAATGGAGTCTTTTTTATATTTTAAGTAATGCACATTTCTTCCTTTCAAAATAGTGTATTTTCATTTTACATCATTTGCTGTGCTCCCCCGGTCAAAATAATTTATGTTAACTATTTTATTTTCGGTGCATTATGTTTGCACTTTAAATTCTGTTCATTGCATCAAATGTAAAAAAAGTGCATGTTTTTATTAAATCTAAATTCTGTTAAACATTGGGGCTATATTTTTTTTTTATTTTACCCAATATTCAATATCGTTGTGCAAATATTTTGTATTTATTTTTTAACAACTAATTTTCTTTCTATTCTGGTAAATAGAGACTTTTAAATCTTGTATCTCACATTCATTACTACACTTCCGTAATTTTAGCTCTTACTTATTTCTTCCTTAACATTACATTTTCTCTTTATACTTAAACTCTAAATTTCTGTAACTGCAAATTTTTATGTGAAGCGCGTTGAGACTAACTCTAGGCTTAGGATGCTATGCTGCATAAGTCCACTTTAATAATAATAATTTATTATTTCAAAAATTGTAATCAATTTAACCTTCTTTTCAATTTGGCAAAATAGCGTCTTAAAAAAAATAGCCTCGAATTAATTTCTTCATATTTCAAAATAATTTCACTCTGCATCTCCCTCAAGCTCATTACTCCCCATGTCACTATTGTGTATTTTTATATTTAACCTCATGCTCATTCATTTTCCAATAAAATTGTAATTTTTAATTTATAATTTGGCTCCTGTTTGTTACTTTTTAGTCAAAGTAGTGTCTATTGAGAAGTTGCCTTTCTATTTAATAACTCTTATTCATGTACAATCGTGCCTTTTTTCAAAATTGTAGCTTTTGCTCATTACGTTCATGTAAAAATAAATTCAATTATTGTTTTCCTCATCTTAATAAATATCTTTCTGATGTTATGCCTTGTATATGTTACCTTATTTTCATTTATTCAAATGTCAAAACGTATCTTTTTTAATTTACCTTATTTCCATTTCTTCATTGTCACAAAGTTTCTTTTCATTTTACCAGCTCCTTGTACACCATGTCAGCATAGTCTATTTTTGTATTTACCCCTTATTCATAGCTTCCTTTTCAAAATAGTGTTTTTTATTTATACTCTTCGTTGCATCCAGGTAAAAAATATTATTTTCATTCTGTTTATTTCATTTTCATTCATTACCTATAAGTTATCAGAGATTAAAAAAAACGAAGACAACTTTAACTTCTGATTAATACTGCCATGTAAAAATGTTTCTCTTATATTGTTTTTTTCTGTTTATCAATCCCTATGTTATGTATTGCTTTTTCCCTCAAACTACAACTCAAGTTCATTTTTTCACTACTTAAAATGCTGTTAAGTTGTAGTTTACTTTACAATCAATATGCACCTTGCAATAAAATTATTTTAGTATTTTTTATCTAGCATAGTATTTCCCTACTATGTAGTTCTTATAGAACCTACTGCATCTTACCTGTCAATGTCGTCTTTTTTAGTATTTTACTTTCTGCATATTACTTTCCTATCAATATGGTGTCTTTTAATATCTTACCTACTGCAAATTACTTCCCTTGTCATAATATTGTCATTTGGAACTTCAAATCATGTTCATTCTTTCACTTTCAAAAAATAAAAACATTCACATATCTTACCAACTGTACATTACATCCCCTAAATATATATTCTCCCATATTGACTATTGATTATAAAATTGCTTCCATGAGAGAGTTTTCTCTAATTTATTTTATTCCTGGTAATTTTCTTACCTTTCTAAATGGTATCTTTTTTATATTCTACCTCTTCTACATAACTACACGTTTAGTGTATTTTTGGTATGTTACTTCCTGCATATTATTTTTCTGCCAATTTTTTTATCTTTTATATGTTACATTTTTAACATCAATTCGTTATCAAATGGTGTCTTTTCATTTACTATATTTGAATTGTTTCCTTTTCCAAATAGTATATTTTTATATTTTAATTTCTTTTTAATACTTTCATGTCAATATATTCTCTTAAATTTTACATTATGTTTATAATTCCATCTGTATGATATTTGTTTCTTAAACTACAGCCAAATTATTTTTTTTTCAATGTTAATATAGTGTTCCTTTGTATTTTACCTCACATTTAATGAATCTCTATTAATAAAGAGTTTGGCATTTAAACTTGAATTCTTTTCTTATTTTTTATCTTGTTCATTACATTTACGTCAAACACTTTCACTTATACGTTGCCTCATGTTTATAAATCCCGTACTTATATTGTAGCTTTTTTGTATTTTATATGAGTATCATTTTTTAAATAAAACATAGTCTTTTTATATTTTAAATATCTTTCATTTCTTCAAATTGAAAATAGTGTTATTTTTGTTTGATTTTTTAACCTCAGTTTCATTTCTTCAAATATCAAAATCTTGTGCTTTCATATTTTATCTAAATTTCATCTTTTCAAATGTGAAAATAGTGTATTTTTTATTTTACATCAGTTTTATTTCTTCAAATGTCAAAAGATTGCCTTTTTGTATTTAACATCAGTTTAGTTTTTTCAAAGTCAGGACTGTGTGTTTTTTTAATTGATATTTTATCTCAGTTTCATTTCTTAAAATATCAAACAGGTGTTATTTTTAATTGTTACCTAAGTTTCATTCCCTCAAATGTAAAAGAGTGTATTTTTGTATTTAACCTCAGTTTTACTTCTTTTAAATGTAAAAAGAGTGTACTCCTGTTTAAACTTCAGTTTTATTTTTTCAATTGTCAAATTTCATTTTCTTTATTATAAACAGTGTATTTTTAGTATTTTACTTCAGTTTCATTTCTTCAAGCAACAAAAATTAAATTTGGCATTTTACATATTTTTATTCCATGACATGTCAAAAGAGTGTCCTTTTTAGTTCATCTGTTTCATTTGATCAAATATCAAAAGAATGTATTTTGTATTTAATCTCGGTTTTATTTCTTCAAATTTCAAAAGAGTTTTCTTCTCAAATGTCCAAATAATGTTTTTTTGTATTTTATCAAAGTTTCATTTCTTAAAATGTCAAAATGATGTTTTTTATTTTACCTCAGTTTCGTTTATTCAATTGTCATTTTTTTTAAAAATTATATCTCATGTTCTTTAATACACAGTAAACAATTGTCTTTTTTATTTCACCTACTCTATTTATACAAAGCCAATTTTTTTTATTTACCTCCAATTCATAACTTCCCTATAAAAATAGTATTTATATTTCACTCTGGCACATTTCAACCTGCTCATAAGTGTTTAATTCATTACTATTTATAACGTCATGTCTTTTTATATTTTGTATTTTAATTTTCTTTCTTCCTGGTCACTACAATGTCATTTTTTATGTACACCTTATCTTTTACAATTCCATCAAATGTGTGTCATTTTGTATTTTACCTCTAATGTTCTTTATTTTTACTGGTCAGAGTTATGTCTTTTTGTATTTACTTACATTCATTACTTACTGGTCAACATAATGTTTAATTTTTATTTTAAAAAATCTACAGTTCACCGCTGTTTTTCTTTTACTCTAACAGATGTGTGGTTTTTGGTTCGACTAATTTAAAATATATAGTAGATTTACATATTCTATTTTATAGATGGTTTCAGCTTAATGATTTATTTGTAATGAGCTCTTAACCATGGCAATTTTTTCTACGATGGTGACAATACTTTATTTTTTTGTAAACAATTGAGCTATTTTAATGTTAATATTGTGTCCATAATTTTGATCGTGTTATCTTAGAAAGTGTGATTTAGCATGTGAGTGCAGAGATCAAATATATTGTAATTTACTTAAGGTAAAGTTTTGTTACGTTTCATTTAGTTAGTCATAATATACAATGTTTTGCTGCTATTTACTTTATTATTACCAGTTGTTAACTTTAGATACTTTGCTTTGTGACACATTGGCAGGGAGTTCCCTGCATTCTGTAATAATATAAAAATGTATAACAGGAATATTGAATATTATAATATAAGGTAAATCAAAAAATACTTTTTTTTTAAAAGTTGAGGCCAACATGTGAATTCAATAAAAGCAGTAAAAATTTGATGATTATATTACATTATTTCTTTAAGACTTTATAAGGAAAAATAAAAATAAAATGTATATTATTTTAACTTCAGTGCGGTAAACTAATTAGACCTAAATTATTGAAATAAAGTAATAATTGATCAGTCTGTTATAAAACTAAGGTTTTATGTTTTAAATTATAAAATTACATTGATTAAACAACATAAACAACCATTGTTAGAACCGTTACCTTACACTATTAAGGATTGTAGTTTCAAAATAGTGACCTGTGGTGTCACTGTATCTAGAAACTAAACATCAATATTTGAAAATTTCTATGGACATGAGCTAATGCGTATTTTTCTTTGTTCAGGATTGACTTATTCTTGCTGTTGACAATTTAAAAGACAGTATCATTAAGACACTTACAATCAATTTTGCGAAGAGTTTGTTTCAGTAGAGCGATTATTTGACACTTGTTGTTTTTTTTTTGTTTTGAAAGACACTTATTCTAGGGTAAACGTTGTTTTAGTGTATATATTTTTTGTAGTCTGAATCACTAAAAAATATTTGTCATATTTTAGTAAAACCTTATGTGATTGAAATAGATTTCATTAGACACACATGCGATATAATGCTTTGTTTAAGTTTACATTTATATTGCATTTTTTTTAAATAGACAATTATGTCTCAGAAGGAACGAATGCTGGAGTGTAAGTTTGTTTTATTTGACACTTATACTGCCTTGAAGTTTGTTTCAGTGGGCACATATTAAAGTTATTTCAGTACACATATATGTTAAGGGCTGTTTATTCAGAAGGCATATATATAAAGTTTGTTTAGTAGAAAAAATGTTAAAGTTAGTTTTGGTAAACACATATGTTGAAGTTTGTTTCAGTATTTACAAATGTTAAAGTTTGTTTAGGTTAACACATATATTGAAGTCTGTTTCAGTAGACACTTATATCTAAGTTTGTTATGTAGACACAAATGTTAAAGTTTGTTTAGTAGACAGAAATGTCTAAGTTTGTTTAGGTAAATACACATTTTGAAGTTTCTTTCAAGAGACACATATTTAAATTTGTGTAGTAGACATAAATTTTAAGTTTGTTTAGGTAAACACAAATGTTGAAGTTTGTTCAGTAGACTAAATGTTGATGCTTTTTTCTGAAGACAAATATGTTGGGTTAAAACTTGTTTCATTAGACATTTATGTTTTGTGTACTTTTTTTGTCAATATACACTAATATTGTGTTCAAGTTTGTTTCAAAAGACACTGATATTGTTTTCAAGTTTCTTTCAATAGACACTAATATGGTGTTCACGTTTGTTTCAGTAGACACTAATAGTATGTTCAAGTTTGTTTCAGTAGACAATAATATTGCGTTCAATTGTGTTTCAGTAGACACTAATACTGTGTTTAAGTTTGTTTCAATAGACTCTTAAGTTGATTTGAAGTGGAGATAAAAGGATTACTTTTGAAAATCGTCATCTGGAAACATAGAAAATCAAATGTCAAAATATCAATATCATATGGAAATAAAAAAATTTTCTGTTGTATTATAAAATAGATGAACATGTGTTCATGTATTAATTACTAGTACAAAGAAATTAACAAAAAAATATACATTGAATAAAAAATCGTCTTCAAATATAATTTTATGTTAGGTAGCAAGTGCTTTTTTTTAAAGTGTCTTTAATTGTTTTATTAAGTAGCGGTTTTTTTTTCTTCTTAAATATGAATGCCAATTTTAAATTATAATATAAAATAATCCCATTTGTTACCATCTTAAAATTCTTAGACCAATATAATTATTTAAATACTTTTAGGAAAAATAATTTTTTGATTAAGTACCGAATTATTTAATAATAATAAATATTATTAGATCTTCTTTTTATAGAAGTAAAGACGTTTTAAAATTTTTAATTTTTCTTTGAAAGTATTTCATGGTAATAAATAAGGCACCTTAAATAATTATAAAAATGTGTACCAACTTGAATTGATGCTTGAATGATTGGTTTTTACATCCTATGGGAGGAGGGTTGTAGAGGAGCATGTCTGCCTGCAGTCAACAATCGATATTTGCCATACATATGAAGCTACATTCTAAAGAGCAAATGAGTACAAAAGCATCATTGAAAATGAAGGAAAACAATTCAGAATCGATACCAACAAAAAATGAAATAAAATGAATGACTATAAGTGATACTATGACAAATAAACACTGTTTAATATATACATATATATATGTATATTCTCAATTATTTTTTTAATGTATTAATTTACCATTTACAGGTTATAAAATTCTTCTAAAGCCAGATTTAACGTTAACATTCAAATATGTTTCCATTATAATATAAGTATGCATTTACTCATATTGATAAGTTAAAGATCAGTTATTAATTGTTATTTGAAATGTTGTAAATTGTGGAATTAACATAAAATACGAATTACATTTTTACCACTCTGTCGTATACTTTAAAAGACATTAACTTTGTATAAACATACCTTGCTTTGAATAGCAACTCAAAGTCTTGAAATATTGCAATGGAGCATTCTTCAATATATACTTTTTAATGAATCTTCTAACCTTTATTGTTAAAAATAAATTCAAGTCATCTCTCTTTCTCTATATTGTTACGTGACCAATAGCATTTTCAGAAGTGTGTTCTATTTATTTTTGATTTTTTGATTCCGTATAAATATTGTTATAATTCGCTTTTATGTATTAGTGCATTTGTGCCCATTTAACAATATCAGGATATCTGCTACTATGTTTGAGCAACATGCAAATTAATTCTGCCATGTACACATCGAGTTTTTTTTTTTTTTATTGTTTTTTTTTTTTATTTTTTATTTTTTTTTAATGGATATCTGTTTTTGACATTGTGTAAATTCTTTTCTGCTTTGAGATTAGAAATATAGTGTCCGTCAAAAATGAGTGAATTTGTATTGCTCTTTACTCAAAGACTTGATTGTCTTTGCTCTCTGACCATTTGATTTACAAATGCGTCAAGAAACTTTGAATGATTTTAATTAATTGTTTCAATGGACATAACTTGATTTATCTTTGTTTGAAAGACATTTACGTGGGTTGAAATTTGTTTCAGAAGACATTACTATTAAATTGGAACTATATAAGTTGTCATTTATGTTAGAGCCTGTTTTTGGAAGATAATATCGCTGTTTTGAATTTTGTTTCAAAAGACACATAACGTTTTTAAAAAGGTTCAGTCAGTATACAGTTGTTATTGGTTTCTTCATTTGATTCAGTAGACAACGATCCATTACTGTGGCGTTTCAGCCCCTGTAAGGCTTTCCCCTGCCTCACTACTTCCTCTCACTCAGCACTAACTAATCCTCTGCTTGGCACGTATGCTGGGTTGAATTTAGTTTCAATATATCCTCATTTAATCTCGGGCATATTTCAATAGTTTCTTACTTTGGGTTGAAAATTGTTTTAGTACACGCTTATCTTGAAGTTAGTTTTTTAAATTTAAAATTTTGTTTCGTTGACTTGTTAATTCTAATTTCCATGCATCTGGGAACATATAAAATTCAATAATATATTATATAAAATTATTTTAAAATATTATACTTTTTTTCTTGCCAAAAAAAATAATATATGAAACCAGTGGCAAATAGATCAAAGAAAATGACTAACTAGCATAACTTTATATTTTATAAAATCAAAGTTAATTTAAACATTATAAAATGTATTGTCTTTGGTGTTGTGTTGAAATTCTTTAAACCGTATAAATATGTATTTACTTTTAAGTATAAATTAACAAGTTAAGTAAAAAAAAAAAAATATTATTATTAATTCGTGATAAAGAGTAATTTCAAGTATGAAATAAACGAGTACCAATACATCATATACTGTTATTTTACATATCAAATATAAATAAATGTGTATGTGTTATTGAGAGAGTGAGTGAGTTAGTGTAATAAAGTGCGAGTGTGCGTGTGTGTTAGAGAGTATGCGTGGATTTGAGTGAGTGTGAATGAGTGTGAGTGAGTGTGATTGAATGTGAATGTGTGTAAATGCGTGTAAGTTAGTGTGAAT
The DNA here is from genome assembly GCA_964017045.1 of Omphiscola glabra. Taxonomy (NCBI): domain Eukaryota; kingdom Metazoa; phylum Mollusca; class Gastropoda; family Lymnaeidae; genus Omphiscola; species Omphiscola glabra. The sequence continues at coordinate 11,247,150 of OZ024804.1, read as the reverse complement.
GAGTGTAAGTAAGTGTTAGTGAAAGTACATGAGTGAGTGTGAGTGAGTGTGAGTGACTGTGAGTGAGTGTGAATGAGTGTGAATGAGTGTGAGTGAGTGTGAATGAGTGTGAGTGAGTGTTAGTTAATGTGATTGAGTGTGAGTGAGTGTGAATGAGTGTGAGTTAGTATGAGTGAATGTGAGTGAGTGTGGTTGAGTGTGAATTTGTGTGAGTGAGTTTGAATGAGTGGGAGTGTGTGTGAGTGAATGTGAGTGAGTGGAAGTGAGTGAGTATAAATGTGTGTGAGTTAGTGTGAGTGATTGTTAGTGAGAGTGAGGGAGTATGAGCATGTGTGTGTGTAGGTGTGAGTTAGTATGTGAGTGAGTGAGTGTATGTGTTAGTGATTGTAAGTGAGTTTGAGTGAGTGTGAATGAGTGTGATTGAGTATGAATGAATGAGGGATTGTGAGTGAAAGTGAGTGAGTGTCAATTAGTTTGAGTTAGTGTGAGTGAGAATGGGTTAAAGTGAGTGAGTGTGAGTGAGTAAGAGTGAACGTGAGTAAGTGTAAGTGAAAGTGAGTGATAGTGAGTGTGAATGGGTGTGAGTGAATGCGTGTGTGAGTGATTGGCAGAGTGAGTGAATGTGAGTATGTGTGTGTGTGTAGCTTGTTTAAAAGAAACATTCGACGCTTTTTTAAAGAAAAAAAACACATACTAATTTTAAATACAATGAAATATGTTTTCTTACCTTGTACAATTTAAATTCTTAACGAAGAAGTGATCTTTTTGTTTACATGCCAGCTTTCTTTCTCTCAGTTGTATCCTCTGCGTGCTGGTCTAGTACTTACAGACCGTCTTTCTTTTGCCTTTTTTATGGTGTCTATTCCTCTTCGTGTAGTTCTGCTGCTCTCCGATCGTGTACTTTTATTTACTGCGCTAATATATTTCTGTATTTATGTGCATCTGTTTTGGAGTCCTTATGTCTAATGTATTTATAGCTGTATGCTCATCTATCCATGTGTGTACTTATGTAAATCTATTTATACATTTTCGACCGTTTGACAATCTATGTCTTTTTGCCCATTATCCATCAATGTTTTTGTGTCCATCTGTCAATCCTGTTACTTATTTTGTTCCCATCAATCTTAAAGAATCTTTTAAAAATTATTTTGTCTTTAAATTATGAAACGTGTAAATCAATGCAATTATTGATTAGTTTTAAATACCCAAGTAACATATCTACTTTTGAAATGCTAATATAATTGTTCTTTTGACAAAATTCAATAATATATCTTAGTAATAGATGTCAACACTTTTTCAGGCAAAAACAAAAAAGCAACTCTTAACTATTTTCGTTGTATATTGTGTACAGTATTATAACTTAAATGTGAAAGTCTCTATAATTCTAGCTTTTAAGTCCATATCTAGTCATAGTACAAGTAATTGATGCACATCTTATTTCAACGATCTTAACACAAACATTTTTAATTTACATTTCTATGAGTTTTCAGTATCGTTACAGGTCATTCATTTATACAACTTTAATAACAAAATAGAAATTGTTGTTAAAAGTATTCCTTTTTTGATTATGATAGTTTCATTCACTTAAAAAGTTTTTAAAGACATACATAAAACATGCTTATCAACACTGGGTCAAAAATATAATTCTGACATAACACTTGTCTCTGACAGTAGATATTTATAAAATTGAAATTGTACATTAGGAAATGGCATCAGCGGGCCGTCAAAAGCTATTTATGGCCTCCACAATGCCCTACCCCCACTAGAGCCTGACGGGCCGCCAAGTGGTACGTTGCATATCGCACTTGGTCATGACGGCCCCCGCCAGCACCCACACGATCGGGTACAGTCAGATACCACCCAGGCCCAATGACTTCTGATCGGCCAGTGACACTGTGCTCACATAGTCAGCTGTCTATTGTACCAGGAGTTGGGATGGTGTATTTACGTCCTAAAATCCCTCCTGCCTTCCCGGCGAAGTTTCAGACGCCTACCTACCAACCCTCGTACCAACCCACCCTCCTACCAACCAACCCTCCTACCAATCAACCCTCCTACCAATCAACCCTCCTACCAACCCACCCTCCTACCAATCAACCCTTCAACCAACCCACCCTCCTACCAATCAACCCTCCTACCAACCAACTCTCCAACTTTCACTTTTATATATATATATGACTAGCGGATGTACCCGGCAAATTTGCCGGGATAGCATTCGGAACGAAAGAACTTCTACAGTATACAGCCTTATAATTATTCCGATCACGGTGGGCTCCCAATCCTGTCGGTATCCCGCTCCCGTTAGCATACCGTTTCCCGGTGGGATTCTGATCCCACTGGATCCCAATTCCGGTATGATCCCAATCCCGTCGGTATAAAGATCCCGGTGGTATCTCGATATCAGTGGGATAACGATAGTTGTCGGATCCCGATACCGGTGCGTACCGGTCTAAGCCTATTGTTATTTATAGATAGGTTATATACGCAAAAATTAATTGGGGCCCCCGGCCCTAGAGAAATGGATATTATAAGTTCAGTAACCTTTGGTATTTGAGTATGGACAATAAAGTGTATGTGTACTAATTTTGGTCAAGATCCATCTATTCATGCAGGAGTATTTGTCAGTCATTTTAATTATAAAGCTCATATAAGAAAAAAATGAATTCGGGGCCCCCGGCCCCAAACGGCAAGTGATAAAAAGTTCATAACCCATTTAGAGTCCTTTCCGGATAATGATGGATATATGTGCCAAATTTGGTCAAGATCCATCCATTAATCTAGGAGTATTAAGCCTATTAACCTATATAACTTTCTGGAACATTCTAGATTGAATGCATTACCCTCCTCGAACTGTGTAAAAACTGTCTTTTCTAAGAAATTATTCTGCGAATACGAAAAATTATACAACTAAATGCATTTCTATAACTAAAGTACATTTAAGTTAAAAGGGGGGCCCCGGGGGCCCATTGCATAATTGTACCGAATTAGTTTAGACTGCGATGGGGCCCTATAAAAACCATTCAGGTAAGTTATGAAGTTAAAATTTAAAATTTTTCCCAATAAAATCTATTGAAAAATGCCATAGATATAGCGTTTTAAATGTATCGAACTTTCTGGAAAGTTCTAGATTGGATATCATTAGTTTTAAATCCACCGATATTTCAGTACGGACAGTAAAGTGCATTGCTACAACCCTAGGCCTATATCCATCAATTCACATAAAACCTATAGTGTTGTCGAAGCTTAGTAATATTTATATATTTTATATAAGGAAAAATAAATGGGGCCCCCGGCCCCTGAGGAATGGATATTATGAGTTCAGTACCCTTTTGTATTTCAGTATGGATAATCAAGTGTATGTGTACTAAGTTTGGTCACGATCCATCCATTCATGTAGGAGTATTAAGCCCATCTATATTTATAAAGCTCATATAAGAAAAAAGGAAATGGGGCCCCCGGCCCCAGAAAAATGGATATTATGAGTTCAGTACCCTTCGGTATTTGAATATGGATGATCAAGTGTACGTGTACTAAGTTTGATCGATATCCATCCATTCACGTAGGAGTATTTGTTTGTAATTTTTTTATATAGCTCAAATAAGAAAAAAACGAATTCGGGGCCCCAGGCCCCACACGAAATGTTATTTAAAGTTCTCAACCCCTTAAGAATTCCTTCTGGATAATGATGGATACATGTGCCAAGTTTGGTCAAGATCCATTAATCCGCGTAAAAGCCTTTGTGGAACTGACCCACAAACAAACAAACAAACCCACAAACAAATTTTCACTTTTATATATATACTAGCCGATATACCCGGCGTGGCCCGGGATTGCATTAGGACCCCGATCCCGGTGGCCTACAGATCCCGTAAGGATACTGTTCTCTTTGGGATCCCGTTCCATCTAGGGACCCTGCTTTCTAATGTTATCCCATTTCACTATAAAATCTATTGAATAATGCCGTAGATATATCATTTTAAGAATATCAAACTTTCTGGAAAATTCTAGATTGGATATTATTAGTTTTACATCCACCGATATTTCTGTTCGGACAGTGAAGTGTATTGCTACCACCCTAGGTCTATATCCATCAAATGACATAGAAACTATAGTGTTGTCTAAGCCTATTTACCTATAGAACTTTCTGGAACATTCTAGATTAAATGTATTATCCTCCTCGAACTGTGTAAAAACAGTCTTTTATTAGTAATAATATTCTTCGATTACGAAAAATTATACGACTAAATGAATTTCTATAACTATAGTACATTTAAGTTAAAAGAGGGGCCACGGGGGCCCATTCAAAATTGTACCGAATTAGTTTTGCCTGAGATGGGTCCCTATAATAATCATTCAGGTAAGTTATGAAGTTAGAATTTTAAATTTGTCCCATTAAAATCTATTGAATAATGCCATAGATACAGCGTATTAAAGTTATCGAACTTTCTGGAAAATTCTAGATTGGATATTATTAGTTTTACATCCACCGTTATTTCCATATGGACTAAGAATTGCATTGCAACAGAGCTAAGCCTATATCCATCAATTCACATAGAACCTATAGTGTTGTCTAAGCCTATTAATATTTATACAGCTTATATAAGGAAAAATGAAACGGGGCCCCCGGCCCCAGAAGAATGGCTATTATGAGCTCAGTACCCTTCGGTATTTGATTATGGATAATCAAGTGTATGTATACTAATTTTGGTCAAGATGAATCTATTCATGCAGGAGTATTTGTCGGTCATTTTATTTACATAGCTCATATAAGAAAAAAAAGGATTCGGGGCCCCCGGCCCAACACGAAATGTAATTAAAAGTTCATAACCCCTTAAGATTTCCTTCTGGATAATGATGGATATATGTGGCAAATTTGGTCAAGATCCATCCATACATGTAGGAGTATTAAGCATATAGACCTATAGAACTTTCTGGAACATTCTAGATTAAATGTATTATCGTCCTCGAACTGTGAAAAAACTGTCTTTTCTAAGTAATTATTCTTCGAATACGAAACATTATACAACTAAATGCGTTGTTATAGCTATAATACATTAAGGCTAAAAGAGGGGGCCCCGGGGGGCCCATTGCATAATTTTACCGAATTAGTTTTGCCTGAAAAGGGGCCCTATAAAAATCATTCACGTAAGTTATGAAGTTAAAATTTTAAATTTGTCCCATAAAAATCTATCGAATAATGCCATAAATATAGCGTTTTAAAGTTATCGAACTTTCTAGAAAATTCTAGATTGGATATTATTAGTTTTAAATCCATCGGTGTTTCAGTACGGACAGAGTATTGCTACCACGCTTGGCCTATCTCCAACAATTCACATAGAAACTATAGTGTTGTCTAAGCCTATCGAAATTTATATAGCTCATATAAGGAAAAATGAAACGGGGCCCCCGGCCCCAGAATAATGGATATTATGAGTTCAGTACCCATTTGTATTTGAGTATGGATAATCAAGTGTATGTGTACTAAGTTTGGTCAAGATCCATCCATTCATGTAGGAGTATTAAGCCTATCGATATTTATATAGCTCATATAAGAAAAAATGAAATGGGGCCCCCGGCCCCAGAAGAATGGATATTATGAGTTCAGTACCCTTCGGTATTTGAATTTGGATAATCAAGTGTACGCGTACTAAGTTTGATCGATATCCATCCATTCACGTAGGAGTATTTGTTTGTAATTTTTTTATATAGCTCATATAAGAAAAACCATGGATACATGTGCCAAGTTTGGTCAAGATCCATCAATCCGTGTAAAAGCCTTTGTGGAACAGACAAACCCACAAACAAACAAACAAACAAATTTTCACTTTTATATATATATATGATATGATATGATATGATATATGATTAAATTCTAAAACATATACCTACAATAATTAGTGTGGCACTAATAGAGCCAATAGTCACATAAATATCAGTTGCTAAGACTATAAAAATATCCAAAAAAATGTTTCTCGGTTATCGTCATACTGATGCTTTGTGTTTTCATAAATAGCATGCAAGATATCGCTGCATTTATAGTTAGCCTAGTACAAACACAATAGTTATACCGTGCGTATGATGTAATTATTTCGTTTGGTTACCAACCTCCTTTAACCACTCTGTGGTGGTAATTATTATTTTTTAAACCGGGTCTCTTTAAATTGTTGCTCTGTCGGGTCACGACTGAGAATCGCAAGAGACAAGTAAATTGTCGCCAAAATCATATAAGTAAACGGGTTTGCAGTAGGCCTACTACATAATTATTTCGTAAATAACAATGTTTATCAGCATGACATGATGAATTTCAAGAAATTAATGAATGGAAAAAGCCAAAGTTTCCTTAATTTAAAAAAAAGAAATTAATAAAATAATGGAAATATTACCGATTCCTAGGATTATTCAATATTATTCACCTTTGCCTAAGACAACATTGATGAGCATGATAATGATAAATTCAAATGAAAATCACAATGAAATTATTGAATTAACATAGGGTTACAAACTTTTTTTTCTAAAAAAAAGAAAGAAAAATAATGATATAAATATTACCCTTCAATTAGTTTGTTCTTCCACAAAACGTTTTCATTTTCCTTGCCTAATTGAAATTATTCTTATTGGGAAATATAGGACAAGTAAGTCATCAAACAGCTGTGAGCAGTTTTCGCAGAGTATTAATCATATTACATACAATGACAGCAAAAAGTCGAGCAAGAATTAATATTGAAATGTCGGAAGACAGACAGCCTGACTTCTGGTAGATGACCGAAAACGGCCATTCGCAGAAAGTCTCAATCACTTTTGGTCGAAACAGAAATTAAACCGAAAGTTAACTTTCAGTTTTGACTGAAACAGAAATTAAACCGAAAGTTAACTTTCAGTTTGGGCCAAAATCGAAACTAGGCCTAAAGTGATCAAAATACAACTTTAGTCGCCGATACTGAAGCCGAAGCCGAAATTTGGTCGGTCTCTACCTCCAATCTACCCAACTACCCACCTACATGCTAGCCTATTTACATACCTATCCAAATACTGACATGAGCCTGACCATCTATCTACCCAACCACCCAAAAACATGCACACCTAAACCAACCATTCTACACATACAATATGCCTACAGCATATCAACCTACGAACGCTCCTAAGCACCTACCTATCCACCAACCTACCAGTATAACTACATTTACCAACCAACGACATGCTGACCATTAAACTACAAACCTAAAAACTTACTGCCTACAACATACCTATATAGCTACTTACAATACTTAGTACCCTACTAACTACTCATTACACAACTACCTAACCAACTAGCTAACCAACGACCTATAGACACATATGCCCTCATATCTACATAACTACCCGCCTACCTAACATCCTACCAACTGACCAATACCTACATAGCTACATACACATTTCACAAATTACTAACATACTAACCTACCCACCTACCTACCTACCTGCCGATACAAATAACTTTAAATATACCTAAAAGTGCCGTAAACACAATACCTCTTCTCCTTGTCACCGGCCTACCCACCTAACTACAATATACCCTACGGCCTAACGGCTGACCTACTAAACCCTCAAACAACATATCTACAAAGAAACATAACCATCTACAGACCTACATACTATTGACATAAGCATATTCGTAAATACATATCTATCACTCTAACTACACACATCTTTCTACCCACCTACCTACTTAAATACCTACCAAAATGCAAATACACCTACCTAAAAACATATCTACCAAATTAACTCAATTCTTCCTACCTATCCGACTTCCCATGTGCCCACCCACCTAACTAAGCCCCATATCCATCCATTATCATACCATACTATGTATGTATACACCTTTCAATCTATTTTCTTAATTACCCCCAAAAACTTCTAAGCCCACATTAGACGATTCACCTAAATATTTACCCATACAATTAACTATTACCTACACATCCACCTTCCTACAAACCCTTACATCTATTCCCCTACACAAATATTAACTCATCCCCCAAACTACCTCCGACGTGCCAACCTACGCAATTTACCCTTACCCACTACACACCCTAATCTTTTTACCCTACCCAGTTTCCCACCTACCCACATATACCACGCAGTTCTACCCACATATACCACCCATGTCCATTGACATATACCACCCAGTTCTGCTCACATATACCACCCAGTTCTACCCGCATATAACACCCAGTTCTACCAACATATACCACCCAGTTCTACCCACCTACACTCTCATTTACCTACCAACGACCCCAATTCACGTATACCCAACAACTTACTCACCCTTCATATCAACAACTCAAGTAATATACACACCCTACCCACTCACCCTACGTACTCACCTAGGAAATTAGTAAAAGACAGTAAGGTTAAACCTGATAAAAGGAACGCAACAAAACAACGAACGTGTCGGCAGGAAGCCTTCATCGGCGAACACCGTTCTATAATACTCACAGACAATGAGACTCGAGTCATCTTCTTCTCCCCGCCTCTCATTGTTTTTAGACGGGACAAAAATCTGAGAGACCTCCTTGTGCACAATCGTATCAATGCTGCCCCCTCCCACTTCGGGACCAAGCCATGTGGCCACGGCGATGCAACACTTGCCATTTTGTCTTCCAGACTCAAAACATACATTTAACTAAGGGCAGTTTTCAGATACGCGGCAGTTTCCTTTGTACTAGCCGCAATCTTATCTACGCTATTGTTTGCACCCGCTGCCAGATGTCATACATTGGGGAGACAGGGCGCAGACTCTCTGACCGGTGTACTGAACACCTCCGTAATATTACACAAGATAAACAGTGTCCTGTCTCCAAACACTTCAATAGAGCAGACCACCAGGGCAAGGCGGACTTTTCTATTTGTGCGATTGTGGCCAGCACAAACACACCCAGCTGGGTGAATTTGGAGCACAAGCTTATTTTGACCTATAACACCTTGTACCCACATCGTTTGAATGTCATGTCTCTATTCACTGTTTGAACTTAGCTCCGCCCCTCCACGTCACGACCTATCGTAGTGGACTTACTTCTCCTCTTTTCTTTCCCTCTTCCCTATTTAACCTTTCTCCCAGTTACTTTCTGTCACTAATCTTTTGCTGCCCTCTTGGATACTATTTCTGAGCTAAGTGCTACATTATATTTTTTGATACATTTTTAATTTTATTAGCGTTTCTGTTTCTTCGCTGATGAAGGCTTCCTGCCGACACGTTCGTTGTATTGTTGCGTTCCTTTTATCAGGTTTAACCTTACTGTGTTTTACTAATTTCCTATTGTGCTAACCTGATTGCAGTCTCCCCCATTATTACCTTTTTTACGTACTCACCTAACCACTTATCTAACCATTTACTACCTTTAACTCTATACCAACTTGTTAATCAATACCGTCACCTACCTACCTAATTGACATAATTCATTTTTTAAAAAAAATCGATTTATGCAAATGACATGTATATATTCTTGTATTTGTTGTATGATCTGTAATTTGAACTACATTTTCAAGGCATTTCCTTTAATTTGAAAATTTATTCTAAAATACAATTATTCCTTACTCGTTCGGAACGAATAAAGTACATTTTCTAAAGCATACATCTTACATAAATACTTTTTTTCTAAACTACTTTTTATTAATTGTTCACGTGCTATTTTCAATCTGATATGATTTTTTTCTTTATTCTTAAATAATGCCAATTAACTATATTATTTATTCATTGCAAGCTTGTATGTCTTATTTTAGTTTTAACCATTTATTCATCTCATTATCTATGCAAAATCGATACTGGGGAATGATTTTAATAGCAAACTAATATTTTTTTATGAAGCTAGCTTTTCTTATCACATGGATATTTCCCATATTTGATTTTGTCTCTATTGTCTTGAAAAAGTCTGTTTAAGTTGAGGCTTTCATAAGGAATATTTCACATTGACGATTTCTGATACTTCGTGATTAATTTCTATGGTTTTAGATTCTAATTTGTTTTATATATGATTTAAACTCTTTCTTTTAAAAAGAAAATGTCTAATAATTATTGTTTTTGCATGTTTGTACCTAAATAGCATCATTTCCTCAAAATGTATTAAATATATATTTTTTTAAAAAGTTTTAAACCAGTGTATTTTAGGTTCAGGCATGCGCCCTCACTCTGACTAAACCCCACTCTTACCAAAGCCCAGTCTATTTATCTTTTAACCACTAATCACTGGAAAGTGATTATTATAGGCCTACATACTACTTTTGAATGTGTTGACTCTGTGCAATTAAACTCCCAAAATCAATTGTTATGGTGTTAAAATGTTCGTTTTTTATAGGTGAGTGTGTTATTGCATACAAGTGGAAGTACAAATATATTTTGTGATTGTGATTGTGGCAAAACTTGTAGTCTTAAATACGTTTATCCCGTCGTGTCCTTACTGTAAGAGTTGAAATATTTAAAAATACTAAATACCTTAAGTATCAATTCTTTATGGATCATAAGCATTAGGATACGCAAAAGTCTATGCTAAAAGTGGAAAAACAATATTTCTCCTAACAAATTAGCTAAAACTGTTTTCATTTTATTTACCTGGGACTCACTCATCATTTTACAACTGATTTACACGTTATGTGCGTATTTAAAAATTTAAATATTATGACCCAGTTTTATTTCACATTATTTCAAAATGGTTTCTAGTTGTTTCTTTGTGGTATTCTTTTAAAAGTTAAAACTGCTTAAATTATAATTTCATTTAAAACATTCCCTTCAGCTTATATAAATATACATACAATACAAGATACATACATAATACATGCAGACATTTGAAGAATAATGATACAAAATGAAGTGCTCAAATTTCAAAGATTTAATATTTGTTTCATCAGACCAATCCAACTTGAGGAAAGCAGGACCTAGCTATGCATTGTGGAAAAATAACTGATCATATAATTAATCGTTAGCTTGGTTTTTATATTTGTTTGTTTTTTGGCATTGTTGATTTGTTTGTTTGTTTGATTTTTATGTTTTTAATTGTTGTTGGTTATTTTGTTGGGCGGTCAGTTTGTTTGTTGATTTTTTCTTTGTTTATATTGTTTTTTTTGTTTTTTTTCTAAATTGTTTTTTTTTTATATAATTATTATAATTTTACATTTGAATGTTTTTGTTATTTGTGTAATTTAAAATTTCTTTTATTACTTTATAAGGAACACAAAAGTATTCTATATTCATTCCTAGGAACAAAGAATAACATATTAACACTTTAAATATATATATATAATGCAATACATATTTCAACAACTGTCTTTTCACATAATTCGTCTTACCAATTTGAAAAACAATCTTTCAAATTAAACCTTTGAAAGCTCTGGCAGGCAAGTTAAGTATATTACAGACATATTAAAAGGTTTAGAGCATTACATTTAATGGATGTATGCCTTCTTTTCTAATGTTAAATTTTGTCAATAGCATTTGTTAATTTGGATTGTAAAATAATATAGAAGAATCTGTTTGAGATAAAACTATGTAGATGGCAATGAATTTTTTCTGACTTAATTACAGATATCAAATATTCTATATAAAAATTCTAAGCTATTGACATAGTTTTAATATAGAAAAGAATAGAAAACAGAGGCAGCTTTTCAAGTAGTGAAACTGTTAAAATATTGACTATTTATAAAACCTGAATGGGATAATCACAACACTAAAAACTTTTTGGAGTTTAGTGTAAACTACATCTGAACATTTTAGCCTACATGAGGCAAGAAGCAAACAATACATTCAAACACCTTACATTTTAAATTATACAAAGTGTGACTCTTAAGGTCTCAAGTTAAACACAAATATACACAAATTGTATAGAGTTTTGAAAATACTGGTGTATTCCAAAACTGAATCATTTTAGGAGTTTAAGAAACTCCATTTGAACATAATATTAGCCTACATGAGGCTAAGAGCAGACATTGTTTGCAACCTATTTACATTTTAAAATCCACACCGTGTGAGACCCGCAGGTGAAGAAAAAAACAGAATATAACAACACGTTAGAGAGTTTAAAAATAAGTGTTGGAATATTCTCAAAAGTGACATGTTATATCACTTCATAACGGAGTTCATAAACTCCATTAAAAATATAATTTTATCATGGGGTCCAAGCCCCATTCAAATAGAGATGAGCACCCACAAATAAAGTTATGTGTAAGAGAAAATGTTTCTCAAAAGTGACAAATCATGTCACTTTATTCATAACATTTATACAAAATTATACATTGTATTTTATTCTTAATTAATTATTTTAATCTAAGTTATAGCTAATAAATATATATAACAAATCTTAGCACATAGTTAAAATATAAGTAACTTAATTAAATAACCAAACCAAACAAAGCACACAATGACGAAGCTGGTTAAATCTATTCACCTAGGATCACTTTAATAATGATTGCAAACATTAAAATGAGTATTCATGCAGATGGCAGCCATGATATGATGGGCAAAATATAAATAACGTGCGGGGAGTAAAATAATGATTCTATAAACAAACTTTTTTGGGGACCACATTCCGAATGCCATGGGTGTTAAAATGAATATATTTAAGTAAACAAAACAAATAAATACATATTAAGCTCAATGGATAATAGGGAAACACTAATAACAAAAATATATTTTAAAAATGATTAATGAAGGGAGGAAAGCAAAACATGTATGGCTTATTTTTATCATTAACAAGCTAAACGAATGAAATTTTAAAAAAAAACAACAGTAAAACAATTATCAATTCATTAATTGATACCCATAGATTACCTGGTTGATTGAAAACGTAACTGCAAGATGTAAATAAAAAATCAAGGCTTTATATTAATTATTTATAACAACATGCCAAACTGAGGAAGAAGATTGTATTGTGAAAGTTTAATACAAATAAAAATAAAGGAACAATGTTTTTAGTTTTATCTAAAGGACCTACAAACATTTAGGTCATGGTCAGTTTCTCGTGTAACAAGTCAATGTAGCTCATTTATGGATGACATGATTTTTTAATTTTTTGTAATTAATGTTTCAATAATTATTATTTTAACACCATTAAAATTAAATATATTTACGTATAAAATATGTTGAACGGCACATAAAAAATTAAACAAATTAAAACACACAATTTCAAATGTATTTGAAGGTGAATCGTGAATGAAATAGAAACTGACTATTTCATATTTTGATGATGTTCAGCCGAGAAGGAAAACACACAAACAGTCGAGTTTGCGTAATTTCTCTTTAAAACCAAACACGGGAAATTTGTTTTGAGGACATGCGCCCCCTTTGTCGATGGACACAGACATCACTAGATGTTTTATCAAGCTCAATATCTGAGCACACTATAAAATTAATCAAGTGTTTTCTTTACATATGAAACTGAAATATTTCATGTAACGTGTATATATATATATATATAAATATATTAATATTTCATATGAACCAACTAAACAATGTATCCTGTAATTTACACGAAACAATAACATTACGCATACATGTTATTAATCTACTTCGAAATATTAATGTATTGAAATAGTTACTGCCAAAAGGAAAAGAAAATCTGCAGAAATGTTAATTTTATATAATTTTCTTATTTTAGAAAGTGTAATGATTCCTCATAAACCATGTGTATCAGATATGCATATATCAATGTCGTTTTAACCAAATTTGTTTCAGAAAAAGCGAATGAATTCATAATGTTTTTTTTCATGAACTCACACCGTTCATCTGACAACAAACAGTTTATCATTTTTGAAAGCTAGAAATGTGTCGACGTAGCACATCAACCTGTTTCTCCTATTTAAAAATAAAGAAATATATTTGAGTTTTTGGAGCAAAGCATATGGACATACATCGAAGGCACGAATTTTCCAGTAAAAAGAACAAAATACATACATTAGTAACATCTAACTGGCGCAATATGGGAATTATAACATTTAATAGTTAAAGCTATTATAGAAGGAATGATCAGCCATAATCAGATTTTTCAGTTAAAGTAATGAATGGTTTGTATAGTGAGCATCAAGTCTAAAACTGGAGACACAAAATTGCTTGGGGACTTCTCCTGGTAACAATTAGACAAAAAGTAATGCGACCATATTAAAACATTAACTGCAAGAGATCGAGCTAACGAAACACAGCCGAATTTATACTGTCTACTGTCATAAGCAATTTTAAGAAATGTGTAAATGGTGATTCTTTTGAATTGATGTATATATGCATTAATTCTTATTTAATTATCGCATGAAAAAATTTGTGATTAAATTAATCCTAAAGATGGAAATTAGCAATACAGAATAAAACAAAATCGCACACTATCGATACTTATGAAAAACTGGTATGCCATCGGACGAAGATGAAGAATCCAACAAATGCTTTTGATACGACATTCTTATTCTTAAGCTAATATTGTTTTCTATATGTTTTTTTTTTAATTTAAACAATTTCTAAAACCAGGAACAATAAAGCAATTGTCCTCTTTCCTGAAGTAATATATAACTGAAAAAGAAGATTTGGTCAACCAGTGAGAAGAGATCATTGCATCGCTAAATCAATTTAACTCTATGTGAAGACAATCAAAATATTATAGATGCTTACATGTAACCTATTTCACATAAGTGGAAATGAATGCAAAAGGACTTTAAGGTTCTTAAAAGAAAAAGAAAGCTAATTTATAGAATTAGTTAAAATCAACAAATTTAAAATACTTGTGCGAATTCAAATATTTGAATTTCAAAAAAAAAAAAAAAACAATCTTTATTCGTAATAATTTGTTGGGTTCAGCTGTTAAACGTTATAACTTTTTTATATAGTTACAACTCATTTCTATAAGCTTACATCACGGTTGAGGCATATAACTTTTGAAATATAAAGATTGACTTTTTTTCGAGTCAAACTAAAAAAAAATAATGTGATAGAAAATTTCCCTTACACATATCAGAGAGAATATGTAATCTTGTTTGGTGGTATTCTAGAGTAGAGATGAACTCACACTCACAAACTAGCTGATGGAGTTACGGGGGTAATGTAATGTACACGAACTCATCAGACCATGTATTTTGTTATCTTTTTCTTCTTCTTTTATATATTAAGCGCCCACGATCAATGTTCGATCATTCTAGCAACCAAAGATGATATTACTAAATATCATTGTAGGAAACCAACTTAAAGAAATGAGCAAAGGAAAATTATAGGATTTAGTGTGTTTAAAAAGTAAATAAATAAGTACATATTTTCTATAAGAAATGGCTACTCAGTTTCTGGTTAAAGAGCAGAGAAAGCTACATTAGTTACGTGACCAATCAATACAAACTAAATCATCTTAAAATTACAGTTTAGGTTTAGGGATAAAAGAAAGATAATTTCACACAAGATAAAAACAATGCAACTCTAGGCAATCATCAACTTATCGTGTATTCGGTATGTCGGCGAGACACGTAGGTAACATGTAGTTTGACAGGACACTCACAAATAGGTACGAATCTGATATGCTGATAGTGCAAGAATGGGATGGTAGAAAATGCTTGCATGACGGTTAGACTTGAGTATACAGGTAGGACACATGCGTGTTGATAGGGCATACGTATGTTGGTAGTACGATGCATGTTGGTCAAGCAAAAATGGGATTGGCGGAGAATTTACCACGGTGGTATGCCGCAGGTATGATGGTAGGACCTTCTGCCTTCAAGATTCTAAACCTGCTCAAACGTGTGGACAGGCTTCGGATCTTAAAAGCAAAATGTCAGATTTGTGCCATGGTCATAATGTCAGCATGCGTGAAAAGTAGAAGAAAAATGAAAATCAAAGAATGACTTGAGTCTTCACAAAAACTCCTCACTAAACTAAACGTTTGCTATTTTCAACTTGATAATTTTTGCAAACATTTTCCCAATCTTGGCCAACAAATAATGTGTTAATAAAAAGACTCTACTAATTGAACGATAATTTACCTTATAAATGATGCGAGTGACAAAGATATCAATATTTAAATAATAAGATATGAAACAAATAAGACAGGACGGGTATTTGACATTCGCCAGTTCTATCTATGTTTCAGACCATCTACAAAGATATAAATACAAACAAATAATTTAAGTTTGTCACAAATCTAACAGAATATGTAATATTAGTTTGAGCTTCTTATTTTTTCAGCAAGAACAGAACAATCATATTCATACATGTGAGAAACCCCCAAAAGGTTGAAATAGAAAAAACAATGCAAACAATTATTTTAAAATTAAAAGCTGGCAGCTTGGCACACATATTTAATTATTTTTTTTTGTATAAAATAAAAATAATAATCTAAATCATTATAAGATAAACATTACAATCTGCAGTTGGTTCTTAGCCTAGCTAAAAACAAAGGCAAAATGAAATAGTTAAGTATAAATACAGATATTTTTTTGTGAATAGTTGTTTCACTATTTTAAGTCCCAGCCTTTGTTCCTCACATATTGATTTTCGCATGCTGCGCTCTGTTTCATTTCTTCTACAAATGTGCAAGTCTGATCTCAGGTTCCCCTACAACTTCAATGTTCATTTTCCTTATATTCGGTTCTTCTTATATCCTCAATGCTTCATCATTCTTATGGGTGACATCGATAGCTGCCGTCTGCTGCTGAGACATGGGATGTAAGCTTGCGCAACACGCATGAGCATTGGGATCTCTCGATTTTCATCTCCTTTATATTGATCAGACACGTTCGATAGAATACTCTTATAACATGGTTTGCTCAAGGTGTCATTTAAATGTCACTTATTTTAGCAAATAATTATTGTAAGTTGATATGACTATTCTTGCATGATGACAACTTTACTGTAAAAAACAGAGTTGGCGTTCCAAAAAAAAAAAAAAAAAGCTGTATCATCCTCAATGCCTGGCCTTTTTGTGAACATTAATTTTAAGGCCTTCATCTTTGATGATAGAGCTGCAAAATTCAGAACAGATGGCTGCTTCATTAAATAATAAAATGACCAAACAAAAAGCAGTACAGTAATTAATGAAAATTGTATCAATTAAATAAACCAAATAATATATTTGATTTTGAAGGTACAACACATGAGTTGATCAATTTCAATGTGAACATTTAAACAGCTGCTCTGGCCAATATCAATATGAACATTTAAACAGCTGCTCTGGCCAATATCAATATGAACATTTAAACAGCTGCTCTGGCCAATATCAATAGGAACATTTAAACAGCTGCTCTGGCCAATATCAATATGAGCATTTAAACAGCTGCTCTGGCCAATATCAATATGAACATTTAAAACACTAAGTTATTCAATATTAATATGAACATTTAGATAGATGCGTCTGTCAGTATGACTGTGAACATTTTAATCACAGGGTAAGTTAAGACATAAGCTTAAATGAGGCAAACTGGTTAAAAGAAACGAGTAAAGCCACCTACCTAAATAAATATTGTGTACGGCTAACTGACTAAAGCTTATAAAACAAAACCAATGAATGCAACTTAATGCAGAAAATAAATTCAGCCATTTGAAGGAAGCGGTAGAACAAAACGAAGTAAATAAATACACAATCATAAAATCAACTTATTCCAGAGTTATCTGAATAGAACTAATTCAAAAACCAACGCATCTAAAAATAATAAATATTTGCGAAGAAATACAGTCACTATTTTTTAAGCGAAAACAGAAAATGTTTAAGTCGAACACAACTGAAATTATATCATAATAGTAAAGACACGATACAGAAGTTAATCCTGCAAAGTAACTGATAAGGTCCCCATCTGTGACAAAACTAATAAAAGTCACAAATCAAGAAAAGACAATCAAAAACAAAACAAACAAAAAAGTTTGAGCACAGGAGTGGCTTTGCTAAACGTATCATTATAAAGTTAAGTTACAACTGAAAAAAGGGGGGAGGAGGGGGGAAGGACCCAGTCGTTATACCGTAGCCATCATTTGAAACGAAGTACCACGTTGCGAAGTTGCACTGCCACCGACCCCTAGCGTATGCTTCAACGCTAAAGGATAGGATTACTGACTCAAAAACCACAAGCAACTCACAAATTTGGACCTTTAATGCACAAGTATTGTGAAAAATCGTTTTCTCATTAAGAGAAACTAATACAAAAAGAATTAACAAAGAAAAAAGGGGAAATAGCATTTGTTCTCAGCTAAAGATTCTTAATTTTCTTAAAGGCCTAATCAAGAATAGAATTAAGACTCGATGAGACCCATCTGTCATCCTGCAAATTCTGAGCAGTCGCTAAGATAACTGTATCCTTGCAGAGAAACCGCCATTAGCCTCCCTTCATCTTAACGTGCCGTGCTAAAATTGAAGACAGCATGAAACCCAGACAGACATCCGAACCCGGTGATGCTCAAACCTTTCAACTTGGGTCATTCTCGGTTGAACACCACGGTGGTGAAACACAAGTGTCAGAATGCTACTCCGGATATCACCGGGGCTGCAACATTAGTATAATAATGACAGCAGAACCGACCCGAAGGGCTGGTTTTGGTTTAAAAACCGATCAACTGACAAGTTAAACGCATCTGTTCATCGGCCTCGAAAGGTCGAAAACCGAATTATGTTGTTCCTGGTTGGCAGGTGCGTTTTGAAAAAAAAACATTCTGTTTTCTTGAGAACGGACTAAACACATTTGAACAAACTTTTAATATGAGCTTGTTATTACAGCTGAAGTTAAAATTTGCTACAGGTAGGCAAGTCAGTTCAACGCTAAATGAAGCACCACAGACTATGCGTTTGCCAAATAATGAGGAGTCACAGTAGATGTATTTCATTAAAAGAATACGTTCCTAGATAATAAGATCGTTTGAGTGAGGAGAAAGTTAGCGTGTCTGACAAAAAAAATAGAAGTTGAATGAAAATGAAACTAATTATACCACACTGAAAAACACGGTTTACGTTTTTTATTAATATTTATAGTTATTAAAATTTCAGAAACAAATATGCAATTATCATAACATTCTTTTTTTTTATAGTTTACACCATTGCTTTGACCGTGAATGTCGAGTAATTTTTAGTATACATATTTAGTGGTAATTTCATGTAAATTGTAGAAACAAGAATAAAACGTTTATTTGAAAACGATTAAGAAAATGCTTGATTTATCACCTTTAAATAACTGAGATGGGCGCCACCTAAAAAAAAGGTGCCCTTAAGGACACATTCACAGGAACAGAACCGCAGAAGGCTCGTGAAAAGACCACTTCCAAAAGTTGCAGTTTTAAATTTCTGGCGATAGGCGCCAAGATCGCCTGACACGGATGTGTAACTAAACTCCAGAAGCTGCTGTCTTGAAATATCTGCATGCACATTTGCTGGAAGTGGGTAGCTTGCAAAACATTGCTTGTAACTCCTTGGGGCATCAACTTGTCAATGTTACAGTTTCAACCCCACAGAGCCATGAGCAAAGAGCAGAGAGACGTTGAATAGTTTTTTTTTTAAATATTTCTTTTAAACCCGAGTACAGTATTAAATTGCAAAACGTGAGAAATCAACTAGTATTCGTAGCATATCATCAATTCCTTCAGAGGTGTACAGATGTATTTCAGATGGCTGATGACGCACACATGACGCTGTATTGACTTCAGGTAAGTGAAGTAGTGAATCTTCTCACCAAACCACATAAAACCGCGCATGCGCCTTCCCAGCATATTGTAGCGGCTTTAAGTAGTTGTTGAGAAAACACCCACTTTAATTCTTGTTTCGTTGGTTTTGAATCTATAATATGGTCGACTTGTATTTCTCATTGAATGCATGGTTAGTAATGAAACGAAATTTGACTTCACTCTGCGTAAAAATTATCAATTACTATTAATAAAATCATAATAATAAAGATAAAAATAGTAATAAAAATAATTGATAGTTATCGTGTATGTTGATTTTTTTTTAACCATTCTGAAATGTAACGTTAAGTAAATGATTGTACTGGTTGTTTGAACAACAAATAACTGCAGTGGTCCATTCATAGACAGTTAATGTGATAGTAAATCAATACCTTATACAATATCTAGATGACTTTTTTTTGTGTGGATTCAAATAAAATTTAACAATATAACATATTTAAGACTTGAAAGTTTGAAGGAAAAAAATATTTTATTGTTAAAAATATGAATACAAAAAATAATTCTTGTTTCCTTTCAATGTATGCCAAATTATTTTTTTTCTTAACTCAAATAAGTAGTCTGTATAAAATGGGAAT
This sequence comes from Omphiscola glabra, assembly GCA_964017045.1. Lineage (NCBI taxonomy): Eukaryota > Metazoa > Mollusca > Gastropoda > Lymnaeidae > Omphiscola > Omphiscola glabra. Next base: position 11,226,930 of record OZ024804.1, on the reverse strand, counting down.
TTTTTAAATAAATATGTGTACGTCTTTATATGAGTCAATTTATAGACCGTTTTATTTTTCAATCGAAATTTCCAGCCCCCACACACGTATTTTTGCTCCCTCTCACATACCAACATTTTAATAATATATATATATATTTTTTGGTAAATTCAAGCAATTCACCAATTATTCTTGTATCGATTGTTTAGAGCCTTGCAGAGGGCAACGTATACTAACCATATTTTTTTTTTACATAACAGTAACGTATAAATGATTGATTTAACTGTTGGTACATTATATTACCTTATGTCATATTTATCTTATACAATAACATGTTGTTACAAAGATGGGTTAATGAATAAATTAGGAAGAAAAGGAGAGGTGTGTACAATTTTCAGCATGAACATGTTATAATCGTTGAGATATAAATATAAAAATGTACGCAAAAATCATGTTTTGTGTGTGTGTGTGTGTGTTGGGGGGGGGGGTTCTTTATTTAGAAATCAAAGCTGCTTCTTTCGTGGAAATTGAATTTTTTGACAAATTGTAAGTACCATTTTATAAATGAAGAATTACTTATAAAGTAGCAAAACATGATGCCACAACAAAGTAATTAATGAGGAATTGATTATTAAATGGCTAAATCTGAAGTATTGTAATTTTTTTTAGTCATTTTAAAGTCATTTTAAAGGTAGCATGGAGTAAATATAAAGTGAATGAAGTAAGTAATAAAGGCATTTAAATAAAAAAAATTCTAGTTTAAGAATTGTTATATACGTTGTCCTCTTGTTAGATAAATTCAGTCCAATTAATTATGTCTCAGCTGAGTGTGGAGATGCTGAAATGCCAGTTTGATATGATAGACAGGAATCACTTTTTTTCCACGATGCCCTGACTGTCATATCAAAACAACATCATTCAGATTGCAATCTTTTGATTCCTCTTCCTGTGACGTGGCTTGACATACATGTTATATAAAACATTGTAATAATTTTAAAAATATTCACTGATACAGAGAGAAAAATGTGTCATCGTTTGAAAAAAAAAACAATAAAACATCTGAAACATGTGTACAGATCACTAAATGAAATGAATAGTTAAAAAATGTGTATATCTTTAAAATGAAATTGCAAAATTATTTTGAACGCACGCTTGACTTAATCTTGGAAAGTGAAACTCATGACTGTGACATCCCACCAAATCAACAATTCAATAATTGTGTCAGACTCTACACATCCAAAAAGACATAACGACAATGCACGACTTTAAATTCCAGATGGATTGATAGGATGCACCGGCCAAGCTGAGTTCGTCAATTAAAACAAAGTATGTAGAAAGAAGTAAAAAGGGTTTTAGCGATTATAGAAATATCGGAAACAGGATTGTAATGACGTCATACTTGGTGCCGTCTGGGACGAGAAAAGAATTATGACTTTTGAGTCCGAAATATTTTATTTAAAAAAAGAACATAATCCAACGTCAGACTTTCTAAACGTATTAATCAGTCTTGTTTTGAAAATGTGTAACGAGAGATGCAGTAGAAGAAGAGAAATCGGAAATACGAGCGTGATCAGAAATTCGGTTAACATATTTAAGGAGTCAGAGTGACTTTAAGCTGAGTCACATTTGATCTAAACCGTCAGAAAATGCAAATGTCGATCGGCCTGACTTAAATTTGACCAATTATATTGTATCGTCTTGTAGTATGTAGACAAAATTTTGCGTCATATGTTTAAGTAGACCATCCAACTAATCCATCCATTCATTATGTTGGTATCTTTTTCCTTTCTGATGTGTTTTGTATCTTGTGGCTGAGCTTACCCTAAGTATTAAAGCATTCACCATCATTTAAAGCAGGCCTGCATATCATACGGCCCGTGGGCCACATGCGGCCCACCAGCACCCACTTTGCGGCCGGCGACGTAATGAAATATTGTTTTTTATTATAATTTTGATAATTATTTTCCATCCGTCCTATTTCTTTCGGTCCGTACACGTCTTTCATAAAGTATTACGGCCCGCCTTACATTTTGAGTTGTGCAGGACTGATTTATAGTATTGTTAAAGCGAAGATGATTTAATGATTCACTGAAATGTGTATGAGGTACATCATTATATTGTGGATTAGAGGAAAAGATGACTAATGGTGACCTTCACTCTTATAATGTCTTACGTATGAACACACGAAATTTCCGTAAAAGTATTTTGGTGCACTTTTGAAACTGTCATTTGACTACAAACATTATGATATTTTCACTTGTCTTAAAATTGATCAGATTGTTTGTAGGGAAAGAACTGCTTCGGGCAAAATTCAAGTAAAAATATGTAGCCCTATACCGGGCTGTTTCTTTACAAACGATATTGTTGTAAAAGACCCTTGGAAAACAAGTTCAAGTTATCGTCTTATCGAATTACTATGACTTACAAACAAAAAATAATATTGCAGAATGCTGAAAAATTATGCAAATTATCTACTTACTTCCCAAAAGAAAAATAAACACCCAATGTATAAGAAAACTGTGCATCAGTAATGAAATTAATTAAATGAAATTAACTTAAAAATTCTTTTATTGAGCCAAAATATACAGATCTTCTTGTAACTGTTGTATTTGTGCTGAAATCTGTTCGCAGACACATATTAGATCATGATTTTTTTAGCAACATTGACCAGCACATGTATGCCAGATAACAGCTGGAACAATGCTTTCTGTGTCTGGTCATTGATGCTATAGAAGTTTTGTTTTTTATACTGATCATCAATTGCTGACTTACATACCAATGATTTAAATAGTTGTCAAGAAGAAACAGAAGGTTTATGATATGATCAGTTTATAACCCTACTAAATGTTACCTGCTAAATGTTACTAGCTAAAGTATGTTAAATCTGAAATGACGACTAATTACAAAGTAATACTTTCCCAGTAGTCAAACTAGTTTAACTTCAATTACAAAATAAATAATAGGGAAATGACCATGAAAAAAAAAACGAAGTCAAAATTTATAGCAGCTAAAACAAATTTTTCTGTTGAAATGTAATGTTTATTGCTAAGAATTTATCAAAAGCACTTCGACTATTCGGTTTACAGATGTAATGACTTTTAGCTTCTATTTTAACCATGTATACACCTCATTTATTGAATCCTCTTAAATATGTTCCTTAATAATTTAATTTCATTACAGCATGAGTTCTTGACATTTCACAAGCTTTATTGACCGAGGTCTATACGTACCTAAACTAACAAAGTGCCTACGTCTATTTATTGAACATAACCAATGGATGTACATGTCTAACTAACCAACAATGAATTACAGATGACAACTAAACTCAATAACTCTCACAGGCTAGGTCAACATTGAAAAGAAAATCAACCAAAACATATCAAGTGAAATATTTCAAAGCCATTTCCAACTTGCCCAAATAATAATAATCGTTTCCCTTCTGTTTTCCGCCATACATTCTTTCACTCTTTCCTCGTCGCCCGCCGAGAATAGCAGGCCATAAAGTGTAATCAATGCAGTGAAAGATGAATGCATCTTGTGAACGTGTCAGACCAACTTAACCCACAAAACTCTTATTAAGGCCAAACTGTGAAACGCAGGATTCAACCATCTCAAGACATGAGAGCAAGCGTTAGGAAATCAGCCGCTAAGACATCAACAGAAAAGCACAACACAAAAATAACATCCCTTTTAAAAAAAAAAATATTTTGAATATGAATAATTTAAAAGTGAAAAATATATCGGGGAATGGGTTTTAACAAACTTAAACCCTTATAGACTAAACTATATATTGAAAACCAAATACGTTACAAAATGCAAAGCACACAGAATCAGCAACGCAGTTAATCTCCACACATTAAATCACGCAAATCATTGAACAAAACTGATTTTGGTGGGTTGTGGTTGGGGGTTGGTATAGAAAGTTGAACCAATGTGGCGTTGTCATTGGCAGCGAATCAAAGAGACAAGTCTCAGGTCCATAGGATGACGGGAAGTGGGTATTTGGCCTTCCATAGATTGTGCCCACCCTTGGGCCAAAACAAATTATTAAAAAAAGCATAAAAACATAGTTAATATAAGGGATTTAACAAGTAGTAACATTGTAACAATAGTACACCTTTCACCTGTCGTCCTAGTCTAGCAGCAGTGCACGAAAACATTCAGTATTTGTTATATTAAATAAATGCCGATGGTTTATTCCTAAAAGAAAACACACCACAGAGGCTGACGTCTTCGTCGTTGGTGGTCGTGATGAGCACAGCGGGAACATGAATGCAGCTGTAGATCTTAGACATCCGTTTCAGTTCAAGATCGACATCTGCAAACACACTCACCAGCTGTTATAGGGCGTCTCTTACAGTTGACTTCTTTCTTGGCGGTGGTATAGGATTACCACAGACTTAATCAACAACAAATCAACAACATAAAGAAAAAGTAGGAAGCTATCGGAGGTTAAAGCGACCCGCCAATTATCGATCAACAAATCAAAGCATGAGAATTTTGGAAAATTATAATGGACGTCATTTGGGTACTACAAGGGGGGGTATATCTCCCCCCCCCCCCTGAATTCGCAGATTAAAAAAAATGATATGTACTGTGTCGCACATAGTAATAAACAGCTAAACAAGCTGACGAAGTTTGGGTTTGCCCACCCCCCACCCACTGAAAAACCTGAAATGACGCCCCTGTATTACATCTTAAGAAAAGCCTTTACTTCCCTGTTAACTCGCAAGTAGTTGTGTCGAACAAAAAAAAACATTGATTTTAAACATTTGACATTTTCCATATAATTAATTACAAACTTTCTTTTTAAAAAAATGTTGGGGAAATATTTTTCTTGATAGCCTAATGTTGAGGTTCATATGACGTTAATTTTGACAGTTATTTTGACTGGGACAACATTAACTCCATCTTAATCACGAGTTAATGTCGCCTCAATCAACAGAACAATCATTTTTGGGGGAGGGGGGATAATCATCTTGTTTTTAAAGTCCTGTCATGGAGATTTCAAAGATTATACAAATCTTGGAGAATACATGTAATATCTTACATTCTTTCAATTAAACTTTTGATTATGAATCACACAGGTATTGCATTTCCATTATGACAACATAACTCGTTATGTATACACATATACACATTAATAATTCGCATCGTTTATGAACTTCCATCCATTCAATTCACACTCTTCGATAACATCAATATTCCTAAATACAAACCTTTCTCACCCAATTCATCCACATTCATCGATTTAGAAAAGTTTGATCTCTTTATTAACATGCAGCTTTATTATCGATTTTCGCCCATAATATCAAACTCAAACAAGATATTCACACCCCCCCCCATTCATACAAATAGCCCATACGAACGATCTAACATGTACGACCGGTGTCACACGACTCACACACTGTGCAGATTTACATAAGCCTATTCTGCAAGCTATAAACCAGTGCTCAGTCCTATCACGAGAACTGGTTGATAAATTGCAGGACAGACCTAGTCGTTATTATGGAGTGTCGTGATATTTTTAAAATCCAAAAACGTATTTCATACAAATATGTATTTATATATTTCATCGTCTATGTCCACTTGTTTACTGACATATACACCATATCCATTCTTCCGAAAATATGTATGTTTAATGTCATTTAATTTTTACCGATGTACTAAAGGAAACCTAATCAGACATTACAATTCGGCTGTTCATTTCCCGTCAAATAAAATGGAATATAAAATAATCATTCAGCATAATCAGCAGCTGGAATCAGCTTAGTTCGTGTGAGCTCCTGAGCTAGATCTCAACTGCACATTTACCTTCAAGCCAATTTATGCTTTAGAATTGTATACGATTTTAAAATGACATCGACAACTGTTACTTTGGGGCGGTCTGCCAAACCTTATTTCGCACAAACACCGTCCCATACTTGATGTACACAACAAGTAGAGGTCGGTAGATTTGCAAGATACACTTGGTTTCGGCCAGTTCAAATCAACCCCTATGGTTCAACAGAGATGATCTTTTTGTACCAATTCTGGTCATCTCCACGTGATATAATGAAAACATACGTCTGAAGAAGTTGGGTAATCTGACATAGTCTTACTCATGAAAATCACTGACATGTCCTTATAAATTGCCAGTGAGTTAAATGAGCAAAATAATAGCAGATCGATGCAGTCCAAAGCTGGTGATTGGAAGAACACTCCAGCTGTTAATTGTGTTTATTGAATTTAAAATGTGAAAAAAAAAAATATAAATATGATCACTTGTTTCGAATATAACTTTAAAAAAATCTATAATAAAGTTCAAACTTCTCAATTCTGTATTATCTTAACCTGACAACAACATCTCTAGTTTAGAATGTGTCATGTTTTTAAATCATTACAAAATCAATACCTAAAACAGACATCAAGGTATCTAGTGCCGATTATAATTCTAGGAAAACAGGTTAAACTTAATTGCATCTCTATATTGAAATATCCTCTGCAACTACACTCATTCTAAGCGTACTTAATACACATTATAACCACGTACAGTAATCAAGTTATTAAACGTATTTTCATTTATGAACGTCCTGACATTTCACTTTGAATTCTAGCAAAGTTATATAACGCAGAAACCTACGCCACGTCTAAAAGAACATAATACATCATTAACATACTGTGCACAGACTTAGAAACGTCAGTCTTTTTGTGTGTGTTTAAAACTCTCAGTCCCAGCTAATATAGTACAACGACTTCTAGAAGTTGCCCGCAAGTTTATCTTGCAGTAAACATCCCTAACTCAATTTATTTTAATACAAGTTGGGTGATGCTCAATGCATAACAACCTTACAGCTGAAAACATAACAACCTTACAGGTGAAAACATAACATCCTTACAGGTGACAACATAACAGCATTACATGTGAAAACATAACAACCTTACAGGTGAAAACATAACAGCATTACAGATGAAAACATAACAACCTTACATGTGAAAACATAACAACCTTACAGGTGAAAACATAACAACCTTACAGGTGAAAACATAACAGCATTACATGTGAAAACATAACAACCTTACAGGTGAAAACATAACAGCATTACATATGAAAAGATAACAACCTTACAGATGAAAACATAACAACCTTACAGGTGAAAACATAACAGCCTTACAGGTGAAAACATAACAACCTTACAGGTGAAAACATAACAACCTTACAGGTGAAAACATAACAACCTTACAGGTGAAAACATAACAGCATTACATATGAAAACATAACAACCTTACAGATGAAAACATAACAACCTTACAGGTGAAAACATAACAGCCTTACAGGTGAAAACATAACAACCTTACAGGTGAAAACATAACAACCTTACAGGTGAAAACATAACAACCTTACAGGTGAAAACATAACAGCATTAAATTCGAAAACATTCTGTTTTTCTCTCAAATTAAAAAGGTCAAGAAAAGCCACACAACAACGAACCATGAATATAATATATATTTACATATACATTTACAATCATATTTTAAGATACTATAAGAACAAGACTCTAGCAATTATAATCAGCTGCAATGTCCTGTTGTGTTGAAGCAGTACAAAGTTTACCTTGGAACAGTCAGTCTTCATTCGGTTGTATAGACGGATGGAGACTAACTGGTCCATGGGAAAACGCTGTGTCATCTCTTAGATGAATGTCCCTGGCTTCATCCATGGCGGTAACAGGCACAGTGGCACTGGACACAATGTTACTACTTACATAAGTTGATACTATGATGTTAAGCATGCTACACAGATCATGACACGCACTTTGGTCACATGATAACACATATGTCGGTGATATTATGATGGTGTACACAAAGAAGACAAATTAGTTTGGTACACACATGCTGACACGTTTTGATGGCACACATAATAATAACGTACATATTTGAGACCCTTATCATACTACACATATATATGATTTTATAACGGTACACATGATGATGACACTTAATGCTAACATAGAGTACATTGACAAACATATTTTTTGAAATATAAGACATTAGCATAATAACTACACGCATAAACATAAGAAATACATTGAAGACATAGACAGTGAAAACAGACATGGTGATTAGACACGGGCAATTATGACCATCTGCAATGAAGACATAGACAATGAAAACAGACATGATGGTTAGACACGCGCAATTATGGCCATGTATAATTAAGACATAGACAATGAAAACAGACATGATGCTTAGACACAGGCAATTATGGCTAAATATGATGAACACATACAGAGTAATAGCACACATGATATTTAGACGCAAGCAATGATGTCTAACTATAATGAAGACATAGACATTGAAAACAGACGTGATGATTAGACACAAGCAATTATGTATCAGTTCTTATGATGATCATGAATAAATATGTAAACTGACACTCATACACATATAAATTAACGTCTATGAGTGAAGTCAAGTTAAATGACTTTATACTCCAGTTAGCCTCCATAACGGTCGGATATACATACTTATTAAGGTTAAGTGGTAAATAAAATCCTTAGTTAATTTTTTTTTCCAATTTATACAGGCCATAATGTACTGTAAGCCTGCACAACTCAAAATGTAAGGCGGGCCTTAACACTTTATGAAACACTTGTGCGGAAATTGGACAGTGGGGAAAGCTATTTAGAAAATAATTTAATTTCGTTACTTGCAGGCAGTAAAGTAGTTGCTGACGACGGCATGCAGCCCGTATGTTGTATGTCTGTGCAGGCCAGTACCAAAGTCATAACGGCATATACGAATTTTCAAATATATTATACACGCATATAAATTAACTATTTTCATAGTTGAACAATGTCTTCATTAAGTGTTGATATTACGATGTAACAATACAAATAACCGTTGGACTTGGTGGTACCTTGTCTCACACAGCCGTGCTAGACAAAGTCAATGTCGTGTAGTTGCACTTAAGCGTATTCGGCACAACACGTTACAGATTCGATCTTCTCTCCCGAATCTGTGGTCGTGTTATGCTAAACACACTTGGTGAAGTCGGTGACTGCTAGTTCCATGGACACATAGGTGCATGATAGACATGATGTGCACTTGGTGAAGTCGGTGACTGCTAGTTCCATGGACACATAGGTGCATGATAGACATTCTGTGCACTTGGTGAAGTCGGTGACTGCTAGTTCCATGGACAAACAGGTACATGATAGCTATGATGTGTTCTAACACATTTAATTTAACATGGGGTTAAGTAAGGGGGTCGGAGGGGCGAGGGGGGGTTCCAGCCTGGGCTCCAATTTTATCCTAAATATTGAGAGCTTGCAATTTCGGCGAAATGCAGAGGTTTTTTTGTTGGAAGAGGGCGGCAAAAATCGTCGCCAGCCCTTGGTGGCACTAACCTTACCTAGGTTAAACTGATTTGTAAAATATGACTTTATATGAGTTACGTATAAGATTTACTTGCTTGAATTCATGAATTCTCAAAGGTACAAACAATCTTATTTGCAACTAATTCCTTTTACCGTGCTTTGTTAAATGTAGAATCCGTATCCATTGTAGCATGAAAGAAGTTTTATGTATGCACTAATCGAACCTAACATGTCGCTGAAGGCTTGCAATGGGATTGTTTAAATCTTTATTTTTTATCCTAACCATTTTTTTTATTTTTTAAATTATTTTTTTCAACATTAATGAATAATCGCTTATATTAACCATTTAATGTAATTTAAAGATTACATTAATCATAGACTATTTACACATGTGTGTTCAAAATTACGTTTCAAATGCATGTGTCTGTTACAATAGGTTTTAAGATGCCATCCCCGTTGTAAACGCTGGAGTCTGTTTTGCATAGAGCAACACTCACTTGAATTGTTCCCAAAGTAAGTGTTGACCTATGCAGAAATGACGCAAACTGTTTTCAGTTGAACGCCAGCATCAGTTTAATCAGCCGGTCACAGAGTACACATTGTTAATATAGTATGTGATACATACTAACATTGAACCATACAAATACATAAATATAAAAATAAAAAAAATACAAACACACATGCCAACTTACATACATACAAACATATATGCATGCATTCATGCAGACATACAAACATATATACATACATACATACATAAATGCATACTTATATACATACATTCATACATACATACATACATACATACATACATACATACATACATACATACATACATACATACATACATACATACATACATACATACGTACATTCATACATACATGCATACACACATGCATACATACATACATAAAGACATGTATACATAACATTTACATACATACATACATACATACATATATACATAAATACACACATACATACTTACATACATAAAGACATGTATACATAAATACACACATACATACATGCATACATATATACATACATACATACATACATACATACACACACACACACATACTGTCACGCCTTGGAATGAAGTCATCATCAATGACTTTATCCTCCACTTAGCCCCATTAACGGTTTGATACATAACGTTAATAAGGGTCAAGTGGAAAATAAAATCATACTTTATTTTCTCAATGTCAGACAATCTGGTCTATTTCAATAGATAAATAGAAGATAAATAATTAAAACCTATGGTTTTCTATCGACGGCTTTGCTCCAACTTTTCATATAATTAATTTTCATTACAATTGTCTGAAAACTTTCCATACATTCAACACTAACTTGATGTAGTACAACTAGAAGAAGTTTTAAACAAAACGAATTCTGTATCTTTCATTAGATTAATTTTTTTTCTATAAACCCAACGACAAATATAAAAAAAAAATATGATTATGTTTAAGGAAGGAAACAACGTTGCGGTCCCTAATGAAATGCGTCTTATATTTGATGAAGAAATGAGAAGATGCTGTCGAAGAGCAGATAGAAGTTATGACAAGAAATGTGTTACAGAAAACTTTTCATTGAATTTCACAATGCTTAAGTCTAAACTCCAAAACTAAACACAATCCAAAATAAGTCATTGTATGTATGTTTGCACGCAGGTCGATGAATGTAGGGGACACAAATTTTGTTTTGTTAATGTTGCATATACTTAACATTCCTCGAAGACATGAATGTAGGGATTTCTAGATGTAGATCGAATAGACAACATTTAAGGAAAAAAATCGACAACAAACGACATCCCTCTCTAAGTAGTGGGTATCATTGGCAGTGATAAAATTACCTTGAAGGTTTTGTGTATATGGGGCACGATGCTAGCCTCCCAAAGAACTGACGCCACAGCATGTTTTCTAACAGCATAGAAGCACCATTGCGCCGGAGAACGTTTGTATGGAGATAAGAGCGATACAGTCGGCTGTAGTGCGTCCCTCCAATTTTTTGCCTCGAACCAGGTAGTAGTGTAAAATATTAAGTCACCAAGACGGGTTCGCTTTTCTACTTTGTTTTAGACTGCGTTTGCAGTAGACAGTCCTATCACATTTTAAGCAGACGTTATTAGGAAAGGTTGACTCAAATAATATAGCATACATTCTACAACATTCCCTTAAACTAATCGCTGATCATAACAAGCTATTAATTTGCCAGTGCCTTCAGACATTCCTTAATTTATTGTATTTTAACTAACAAAAACATTCGCGACTGCTCAAGTCCACAATCGCCAGTCAAGATGTACGACCAACAACCTTCATTTCTCTCTCCCACTTATCACTATTCGTTTGTAAAAGTTTTCATGCACATTTTTCTTCACATACAGCACAAACTGTTCACAACTTGCCATGCATATATGTATTTATTTAAATAAACAAAACAGTTCTATTTATAGATGTACAGGCCCCAGAGTTAGCGTATTCAATAGAGTTGACCGTACTTTGCCTCTAGTCACAGAAAAGCTGTGTTGCCATAAAACAGTGGTTCTTAACCTTTTTAATGCCGCGACCATTTAATACAGTTCCTCATGTTGTCGCGACCAAACTATTTTCATTGCTTTTTCAAAACAGTAGAGTATATGTGTTTTCCGATTGTCTTCGGCGACCCCTGTGAAAGGGTCGTTCAACCTCCAAATGGATCGCGACCCACAGGCTGAGAACCTATGCCATAGGACGCTTATGTGGTGACAGTTATAAGAAAGCATTATGTTTATTTTAAAAGGAAATTGGAATAGCGTAAAAATATGATTTATTTATTTTTTAGAATCCTTTACAGTTAAAATAAGAATTAAATTAGACACAACATGGGAACGAACTAGCCATATCAATGAGATATTGTTTTTCCTTCAGGGATTTTAAATGAATCACAATATATTTAATTTTTTCATCAATAAATTTGCAATTTCTCAGTCCACCGATAAAGATGTATGTATCCATAAAACATGCTCCGTATTGAATGTAGTTCTCGAGCTCTCTCACGTCACTCATCGCATTCTCTTCATTATTCTTGACGAAATATATTATTTATTGACATAAATCGCCAAGCAATTGATCATCGACAGTGTGCAGATGTACAGAAGTTTCACTTGACCCCAGTCTGCTTCCACTGGCTTGTATCACAGTGGTCAGATTGTAGATGTACAGGAGTTTCACTTGACCCCATTCTGCTTCCACTGGCTTGTTTCCCAGGGGTCAGATTGTAGATGTACATAAGTTTTACTTGCCCCCAATCTGCTTCCACTGGCTTGTATCACAGTGGTCAGATTGTAGATGTACAGGAGTTTCACTTGACCCCATTCTGCTTCCACTGGCTTGTTTCCCAGGGGTCAGATTGTAGATGTACAGAAGTTTTACTTGCCCCCAGTCTGCTTCCACTGGCTTGTATCACAGTGGTCAGCAGATGAGTGCAAGCAAAACATCCGTTCGGTCTCACAGCGATGACTTCATATAGGCAAGAACTCATCACCAGAACAAAACTTTCCCTGAGAATAGTATGGACAGCCTAACAACCGTGAACTTAATCAACTCAACATTCTGCGCTTGGTTCAAAGCGTGGTTGGCAAACAAAAACATCACAGGATGGAGTCCAATGTGATTCTATGATAGTTTTCTGCAGGAAACACTCAGAAAAGGTCTGCCACATTTTTGCTACACAAACATTTTTTATTCAATGCAGTTGAGCAATGGACGTAACTTTCTCTATAGCTGTTCAATGCATGCGTGCGTCTCTCTCTTCACTTTGCATAGCGAATCGTAATATAAAAGTCACCATACACTGTTGGTAGGACTTGTCGCAATCGTAGGGGCTGTGGTTTTTAAATGTGTATGGTATCCTAAGATAAATTCCATCAAGGCATATCATCCATTCCTTTAAAATGGCGTTTTTCAAAAAAAAGAATTCACCCTTCCTTCAATCGATTTTACTATTTTTCTCTTCCTTTCTTTTCAACACATCTATCGTGTGACGAGACAACGAAACAATGATAGTGTTGGTGGAAAACCTCTAGCTATGTCACACGGATTACCGTGTCTTTCGACATCTTTAGCTCGCTGTCATCCTCCTCACTCTCTCTCTCTCTCCGGTTCTATTTTTTTTATTTTTTCCCTCTCTCTGTCTCTTCCTTTTTCATGCATATATGCGTCTCTCTTTCATTCTGTATCTCAGTGTGTCTCTTTCTTCTCCAACTGTATGTAAGTCTCCTCTGGGTTTTTTCTCCCCTCTCCCCTTTTCTGCCCTCTCTCTCTCTCTCTATTTCTTTCTGTGCCTCTTACTTTCTCTTTCTTTTTTCTTGTCTCTCTTTTCTTACACCAGCCCTCCCCCCCTCTTTTCCTTCGCTCTCCTTTATTTGTAATTGAGTGTTAGGAGAGATGTGACATGCCATGTACGTGTGTGTGTGTTTGTCTGTGATTGTGTGTGTAAGTGAAGAAAATGGATTAAAATACTGAATCAAATTCCACACAGAACATGCCGGTAAACCTCTAGCTCTGACGTCTTCATCAGACTTTGTTCTTCTCATTGAAAAGCACGTGCTATTTTTGTCTAATGCCAAACACATGCTGAACAACGAGAAATACATCATCAAATATGGTTGTTGTTTTTTGTTGGTTGTCTAAAATAATAAGAGTAATGTTGTAGTTGAATTCGATGTTTCTTTTACCCTTTGGCTAAAGAAGTAGCTGCTTTCTATCTGCCCCCCCCACCTTCCCCCCCCCCCCCCCCCGCTAGTGTATGTGTGGCTTTTACGAAACGAGTCAACTTGATTTTCTTATTCATAGAATATGGAGTTTTGCTTTGATGAAGTACTAGAGAATATCTGGTGGAAACTTATCTCATACTCAAGTTTTGTTACAAGTATAAGATCAAGTTTACACCTGACACATCTGAAGTTGTCGTCCCCAAACTGAGAGGGAAACACTGAGTTAGTGATGGAAAGTCATTAAGGAAACAGTGAGTTAGAGAAGGGAAGTCATTAAGGAAACACTAAGTTAATGATGGGATGTCATTAAGGAAACACTGAGTTAGTGATGGGAAGTCATTAAGGAAACACTGAGTTAGTGATGGGAAGTCATTAAGGAAACACTGAGTTAGTGATGGGAATTCATTAAGGAAACACTGAGTTAGTTATGGGAAGTCATTTAGGAAACACTGAGTTAGTGATGGGAATTCATAAAGGAAACACTGAGTTAGTTATGGGAAGTCATTTAGGAAACACTGAGTTAGTGATGGGAAGTCATTAAGGAAACACCGCTGTAGAGATGGGAAGTATGTGGAAGATATTCTTGAAAACGACGAGAACATAGAACACAATTGTGGATACTGTCACCAACAAAGTATGTCTATTATCCATGTCATGGTATGTATCATCCTGTTTTATTTTTGATACTCTACAATCTACGCAGCATAGTATGTATACTCCCTCTAACAAAGTATGGATAATCTCCCTGTTATATCATGGATACTCCCCCTGCTTTTTTATTCATAATTTTTCAAACATGTAGTGGATATTTCTGTTCTGTTATGAATAATCCCCCCTGTCATTTTATGTTTATCCCAACGTAATAATGAACAATCTACTTTTCCTGTTAAGGATTTCTTTCTTTCATTACGGATACACTCCAGACACACTGTGGATAATCTCCCTGACCTGGTACGGATCGCCACGTTTTGTCATTGATTTTTGACAGACAATCCATTATTTTTGACAGAGAATGGAATACTTTAGACACATAATCAAATGCTTTTGACAAACAATCCATTACTTTTGACAATCTATTAGATGTGACAGAAAATGTCATATTTTTGACAAACAATCCAATAAGTTTGACAATCATTTATACGCTTCACTCGCCTTAAGACACGTTTTCATTTCCAAGCTCTTAAGTCAACTATTCCGAACATTTATTTTACACCCAGACGTATTCATAATAAGCGCTCTATTGTTTCATACAATGCACGCAACGGTGCATGAGCTCTCACCGTGGATGATCCAACAAAGCGTGCCCTGCTCACACCAATGCTTCTACGGATTTGATCCACGTGGAAGCACTGAGGTGTGCAAGGCACACTTCGTACTTGTGTGAAGCTGGCGAAACACAAAGCTGTTTACATTCAGCCACACGTGAGCTCTTATCTTTAACGCAACATTATACACTTTGGCGGAGAAAAAAAAAATGTTAACTCTAGCGATGCCTTGATAGAACTAAAACGATTACCAGATAATTTTCATAAAGAAGAGAGAGACACGTTAACTAGGACATACTTAATCACATAATGCTGCCAATCATTAGCGTAAATCACGGGACGTGCACCAGATATCGAGGCCTAATGTATTCTAGCCATTTTTGTTCCAATCTAATAGGTTAATTTTTCAATTAAGTTTATATACGCACAAAATAAGTTTTCATCTCCCAAAAGAGACTTAGCATTTAAGCAGATGTTAAAGAATGTGTTCTCTTAAGTCAAATATAACCTCTGTTTTCTTTGTTTTTTTTGTTGTAGTTTTCTTGTTTTTTTTCCTGGAACCATCTTAATTCTAGTGATGGTTAACAACTATAGGAGGTATGGCTTAAACGCTGCAAAAACTCTAGAACCCTTCAAAACTCTCCTCCTCCGTCCCCAAACCTCCCCCCCCCCTTATCATTGATAAAATTACATTATTGAAATTCCTGCTAAGATTTCAGTTCTAATTACAAAGTGCAAATTACACAAAGTCTAGAAAAGAAATCTAACAATTATTTATATATATATATATATATATATATTTTGTTGAAGAAATTGGCCAAGTTCATGGTGGTCAAGACTTCTGCTTTGTCTGGTAGTTGCACATCACGAGTAGACTGACGGTAGGGCAGCTTAAATAAACCAAACCTTACTTGATCTATGCTACGAGTAAGGCAATGGCTTATTTAAGGCGCACTACGTCTCACGCGGGAATCTAAGGGCGACATCTGGTTTATTCTGACTATTATCCACATATTGACATACATCAAGTAAGACAACTTTACCACTTTCACACACTACAATAATAGGTGATAACAAATCTCATAATGGAACACGCTGTTGTCATTGAATTTTATGATTAAGTTTGTTGTTGTTTTTAGAATATAATTAGATTAATTCAGATCCATGGACTAGGGTGCTGTCCGATAAAATAATTGAATGTTTGATGATTTGATCTAAGCTGCGACTAAACAATATAAGCGGCCATTCAGAAGCCCTATAAGCAACCGTATTAGCGACCATATTAGCAAATCTATCAGCAATCCTATTAACAACCCTATTTGCAACAATATCATCAGCACTATTTGAAAACCTATTAGCAACTCTATTGGCAGCCACTAATAGAAACCATATAAGAAATCATTTAAGCATTCCTATACGCAACCATATGAGCAAACTTATCAGCAACCTTATTAACAACCCTATCAGCCACCAAATCACCAATTATTCCAACAGCATTCATACTATCAGCAACATTTGTTTTTAAATATATATATATATATATATATATATATTTGTTGACCATTTTCTGAAAAAAATCACTTTAATTTTTTTTTAAATATGATTTCTTAAATGAAATTTTCAATTATTTCTCATGATTTGCCTTGGTTTCAAGTATATATTGGCTGGTGTAAGTATATATTGGCTGGTGTAAAGAGGTAAGTGTTTTATTGGCATATGGATGAGAATCAACAAAGGATCGGCACGCCTTCTAACTCACAGTTCATGTCGTGGAGTTAGTGAACAAAGGGGGATAACTCAAACTTTGCGGCATGTGAAAGCATCAAATACAGAGGGGGGCAGACAAGCAGACTCGACAGAGTTGTTCCGCGACCAAACTTAAATTTAGATATATCTTAGTTTTTTTTTTTAAACAGAGAAAGTAGATGTTGCCAGCACTGATACCCGGACAAGACTCAAAAGTAGTCTCATGGCTTTAGACAGTTTAAACATTGCAGTAATTCTTATAGTAGCTTTGTCAGACCTATGTTTATTTGTTCAGTAAGTGAAAATTCTTTGATAGTGACATTTTGCATGATATCATGAGATATGGAACAAAGATAAATATCTTTAAATTAACTTTGATGATATATAATTGATATACTTGTCTAAAAAATAATGAATTATATTTATTAAACTAGATTTAATTCGTCCTATGACAAACGTATTGGGTTAACATATTTCACTGTTCGTTCTTAAACCTGGAGTTATTAAGGTTAAAGTTATTGACGTAATCAAATGTAAAAATCCCCTTTTCCTAAATGTTTGAACAAAGATTTTGTTTAAAAATAAATGTTCTTTTTTTTTTTAAATTTCTATAGCATTTAGTTTATTTTCCTTACTTGAAGTTAAATATGTCATAATTATTGGTGCAGTGGGTGTGGTTGATAAAGCGAAATATGTTAGGAAATATCGACAAGGAGTCAGAAAACATATTTTACATAGAGTTTGGATAAATCAAATTCATTATTTAAAAAAAAAATGCAATCGCTCTTCTAAACATAAATTGTGTTGATCCGTTACACATATCCAATCATTAAAATAAACCATTTGAATTGTATAACAATCCAGCCCATAGACCTTTAAGTGACATTTCCGAACACAAAAATCAAAACAAAACAACTATATAATTTACATACGTGTCAAAAAAACTGCTTGGCTTCTTTCCGGCGGAATCTGGGGTCTACTTTGCTGAGGTCTGCGGGATTTCAAGCTGTAGCTGTTGTTTGCTTTTGTTAATTTGGTCTAGCTAACTATTTTACTCTATCAGCTTTACTAGGTCTATCTATCTAATCTGCCGGATCTTGATCTTGGAGGTCGTCAGTGCGAGAGTGTCCTGGGGATGGACAGGGCCGCGTTAAATACTGGTGGAATAGGCGCCAAAAATCAAGTTTCTCTGCTGGGAAAGTGCATCACGTGATTTTCGATTCTCCCTCGGAATTTTCTAGAAACCACATGTAAACGTGGCGAACATGTGCCACCTGTTGCACTCGGCGCGGAGCCTAATCCCGGGCCTGGGACCATAAAAACAAAAGACACCGTGCATCGCTTTGTTATGGCCAGACATCGTAAATTGGCGACAGTCGTTCATCGTCCATTGTTCTCTGTTGGTCAACCCTGCGCTTCAAAAGGAAACTAGGCGCGTGGGTTTCTATAGCACCGAGGGATTACTCGAAGCAGATGGCAACATCTGCGCTGATGGTGGGACGAGACAACCAGCGTCCATCCTGGTGACCGCCTCAAATTAGCGTAGGATAGGTAACGATAAGATCAGTTATGGGGACGACAGGTTGTCTTCATCTTTAACTGAATATGTTTGTTAGCAATAGATATATGTTTGATGATAGTCAACACTTATTCAAAATTAGCAATTGGGATATGTATGATGATTGCCAAAACATTGTCAAAGCTAGCTATAGGGATATATATGATGATTGCCAACACATTGTCAAAACTAGCAATAGGCACATGCATGATGATTGCCAACATAGTTTTCGTTTGAAAACTAAGATTTTGGGCTGGTTCTTATGTAATAGTAGCCATGATGGACAGTGTTATTTGTCAATTGGGCGGTTCCAATTTTGTCCTTAATACATGCAATTTCGTTGAGTTTGTTAAAATGATTACTTTATGTTTGAAAGATGTCCTTAAAAGCAGCGTTCCCCAAATAAGTGTCCGCGGCCCGGTACCGGTACCGATCCGCGAACCTTATATTTTCATGAAAAAGTCTGGTATCCATCCTTTTGAACTAGTTCGAAGCTTGTGTCCACAGGTCTCATCACACTTAACACTTTGGGAAACACTGCGATAAAGCACACAACGCTAACGCCGTTTTTTTTGTTTACGAGCTGTCATCCAGGTTATATCAGTCATGACTCAAGGTAATATCAGTCATGACTCAAGGTTATATCAGTCATGACTCAATATGCCTCCAACAACCTTCCAGCAAAACAACGCCCTTAGACAATTTAATGATAACGTGTGTCAAGGACTCGGATAAAAGTGCTATGTAAAAGTTATGTTTTGAAATTTTTCAGTAAATGATTTCCTTGTGTTATTGATGTGCTTCTTAATTATTGTGTAAATGCTGTGCTTGTTAAGAGGTCTGTAAATGATCTGCTTGTTAAGAGGTCTGTAAATGATCTGCTTGTTAAGAGGTCTGTAAATGATCTGCTTGTTAAGAGGTCTGTAAATGATCTGCTTGTTAAGAGGTCTGTAAATGCTCTGCTTGTAACGTGTTCTGTAAATTAAAGAAAACTTTACAATGAGATCATTTACAGAATACGTTATTAGCTCTTCTCGTAGAATGTTATTTTAATGGTCTTTTATTAGTGTTATGTAAACGCTGTGCTGTCAAAATGTCGTGTACGTGATTTGCTGTCAAAATGTTGTGTACATGCCATACTGTCAAAATATTGTGTACATGATGTGTTGTCAAAATGTCGTGTACATGATGTGCTGTCAAAATGTCGTGTACATGACGTGTTGTCAAAATGTCGTGTACATGATGTGCTTGTCACAATCAAGATATCGTCAGTTGCAGGATGCATATACATCGTAAATAATTATTTAAAAATATATAATTTATTAATTTATTCATATTTGCATTTCTCATATTGATTTGTTTTTGCCAAGTTTTAATTATACATGACCAACAATGTAGGAAAGTATGTTTCATCAAACACTTAATTAAACGTATGGATTTTGTCATCTAAAAACAAAGAACCTTCAGTAGTGTATCCTCTTTTGATCCGTGTTTAGCTCCAAAAATCTTACCCTGTAGAAGCCTTTCTCAGAGCAACTCTATATCAATCACATCGGTTTATTTAAAGCATTGATACCAATTATAGAACAACCTTTATAATCAATTCATTTAACACGCAAGATTTCTCATTTTGTATGACCTAAAGAAGGCCATGTCACTCTGCTCCATGAATATTTTCAGTGTTCCTCTTTCTATTTTTTTTTTCCAATCATGTGACATATTCATATTTTAAACTACCACTTAACATGCCTCCGTGTATAACCATCTCAATATCTTGCACTCTCCAAACCGAATTCTTCTATGCACGAGGGAAGCGAGTGCTGCTCTATGAGTTATCACAACATGTCGTTCCAGCCATTCATTTTAGCTTCTCGATCAAAGGGAGACAACAGAAACAAATTGCAACATTTTCTTCGGAAACTTTGTGGGCGGGTGGAATTTGTGGTAGGAGAACAGGAAGTCCTGGAGAAACAACTGTGGGTGTGTGTTTGCCCTTGACTTGTTTAAATCTGGAGTTTGTTCATAACCTAAACCAGTGGTTCCCAAAGTGGGCGCTACGCTGTCTTTTGAGGAGCCAACGCTTACTCTAAAGGGCGCCATTTAAATCTTACAATTTGTCATTTTTATTTTTTTTAATTTCCTTTCTTAATCAGTGTGATAGGATGTGACACCTAGCCAGGACCTCACTTAGAAAAAAAAAACGGATTTTGAAACCTCTGCTAATAGTTTTTCGATCGCGCTTTGCGATTTTGTTTTTTAAAGCGTATTTGTTATTTTAAAATAAGCTTTCATTTTTTTTTTCTTTGAAAGCTCTCTTTTCCATAGCGTACGAAAACTTGGATTCAGCAATGGCGCCAATAATCGAGATTAAAATATCTTGGACAACGCCATGAGCAATTATCGTTTGGTGACGCTGAACCAAAAAAAAAAAAAAAAAAAGTTAGTTTTGCAAACCATTAATTCCATGCTGTAGTATGTAGTCACTGGGGATGAGTTTGATATGAAGAAACAAACCTTTCAACTCTCATTCTTAACTTTTGTCGTTAATCCAAACCTTTACTTCTATGACATTACTGCAAACCTGACTGCAACAACCGTCGTGTTTTGAAGTCGTGATTATTTAAGGGTAAACGAACTGGGAAATTAAATAAAGAAAATTTTCTTGGCTACCTAAAGTAATAATAAAATATTAGTTTTTGTACACAGGCAAAAGTAATTTAATCTTGAACACTCCATCGTGCTTTAAAGAGATGCAATGTGGCAATCCTGTACACAAGCAGTGGTAATTTAATTGCGTACATTCCATCATGCTTTGAAGAGATGCAATGTGCCAATCCTGTACACAAGCAGTGGTAATTTAATTGCGTACATTCCATCGTGCTTTGAAGAGATGCAATGTGGCAATCCTGTACACAAGCAGTGGTAATTTAATTGCGTACATTCAATCGTGCTTTAAAGAGATACAATGTGCAATTCGTGTATACGTTTATATGCTAGAATTACATACATTTTTTGAACTTCCAAAAAAAAAAAATACAAAAAAAATTAAAAAAAAAAAATACGCAGCTACTTGTATATTTTTACCGAAATCAACCAACCATGAAGCTACAAAGATACGGTACTTTTGGGTATTTTGTTGAGGGGGGGGGGGTGTTCTCAGTCACGTCTATTTATTAATTGACATACTGGCGTCCACATTCCTAAGTAACACAACTTAAAACTGCGCGGGTATAGTAAACCCAATCAATCGTTCGCGAGGGCGAGGGCGTCTTCCATCGACCGAACCCATCTTCACTCAGCCCTGGTGCAACTGTGACATGGCGCGATAATGATAATGGTTCAATAATGACAAGGACACAAAAATGACAATGGAACAATAATGACAATGGTGAAATAGTGGCAAAGAAACGGTAATGACAATGGTGAAATAGTGGCAAAGAAACGGTAATGACAATGGTGAAATAGTGGCAAAGAAACGGTAATGGCAATGGTGTAATAGTGGCAAAGAAACGGTAATGACAATGGTGAAATAGTGGCAAAGAAACGGTAATGACAATGGTGAAATAGTGGCAAAGAAACGGTAATGACAATGGTGAAATAGTGGCAAAGAAACGGTAATGACAATGGTGTAATAGTGACAATGACACAATAATGATAAAGACAAAAATAAATGACAACGGAACAATAATGAAAAGGGCACAAAAATGACAAGGTCGCAATATGCCATGGACACAGTAATGAAAATGGCACAACAATGGCTATGACGCAATAATGCCAATGGTGAAATAATGACAATTACGCCATAATCACAATGGTACCAAAATGACAATGGCACCATAATGTAAGTGGCACCCTAATGACTAAGAAAATAAGCTAACAAAATCACCATAATGACAATGACCCAATAAGGACTCCAAATGACAAAGACACCATAATAACCGTGACACAATATTGACGTAGAAACAATGATGACAATTGCACCATAATGACAAATACACCATAAGTATAGTGGCACCAAAATGAATGAGACACCATAATGACAATGAAACCATAATGAAAATGGCACCGTAATATGCGTGACACAATAATGACAAAGATGCAATAATAACAATGGCATCATAATGACAAAAAAAAGAATAATGACTATGACGTCATAATAACGGGAAACACTAATGACAAAGACACAATAACGACAGTGGCGCCATAACGCATAAGACACAGTAATGACAGTGATACTATACTGAAATATCACAATAATGACAAAACACAAATAATGACAAATGCAAAATAATGACGATGGCACTATAATGACTATGAAACCATAATGACAAATACATCATAATGACAAAGACACCATAATAACAAAGACACCAAAATGACAAATACACGATAATGACAGTGGCACCATAATGAACAAGACACAAAAATTATTAAGAAACAATAATGACATTGTACTATAATTACGAAGACACCATAGTGACAATGGCACCATAATGACAAAGACACCATAATAACTAAGACCCAATTATGACAATGGCACCCTAATGACAATGGTACAATAATGGCAAAGAGACGATAATGGTAAAGACATCATTATGACAGTGACACTATAATGACAAACACACCATAATGACAAATACACCTTAATGACAAAGAAGTCATAATGACAGTGACACCATAATGACAGTGTCATCATAATGACAAAGACATCATAATGACACATAAACCATAATGACAAAGACATCATAATAACAAAGAAACCATAATGACAGTGACACCATAATGACAGCGGCATCTAAATGACGAAGGTACAATAATGACAGTGACATTATAATGACAAGACACCATAATGACAGTTTCACCATAATGGCAAAGACACCATAATGACAGTGGCACAATAATGACAAAGACACCATAATAACTAAGACACAATTATGAAAATGGTACCCTAATGACAATGGTACAATAATGGCAAAGAGACGTTAATGGTAAAGACAGCATTATGACAGTGACACTATGATGAAAAAGACACAAAAAATGACAGTTGCACCATAACTACTAAGACACAATAATGACAATGGCACCATGATAACCGTTGCACAATAATGTCAAAGACACCATAATGACTGGGGAACCATAATGACAAAGACACCATAATAACAAAGAAACCATGACAGTGGCACAATAATGACAGTGTTACCACATGGACTAAGACGTCGACAAGCCGACGCTAAACACATGCATTCCTCATCGACTTGGTCTTTGTCCAGGAAGCCCACCTTTTCCTCACCTCACTTAACTTCAGTTATCCTAGAATATCGTGATTATATCCCATGCATTTATTTCTCTAATCTCTTTTTGACTTTGGGATAAGCAGTATTTTTTATGGATCATTTAGAAGCGGTTCTAAAACTCCTTAACTCGTTTAATAAAAAAAAACATTTATATTCTAAAAAAGTATAAATCTCAAACTATTGTAAATTTGGGTAATATTTATTCTCTTGTTTCAATTACGATTAATTACTATTATCCTCGAGGGCAAATTCTTAATAAGACACGAAGATATATATACTTATATACACCGCTATAGTCCTATGGGTCGTGGTTCTGAATTTTTTTTTTTGAAATTGATATTTATTCAGTATTTCTTAATATTAGAGACACAACGGTTCGTAACAGAATCATAATATTTGCTAAAGTCAAAAACCTGTTTGCACATTAGTACGATATTGCATGACATATATAATTCAAACGTGCATCGGATTTCATCAGAAAGGTTAATACATTGCTTGAGGACCTCTGGTCTAACACCCGTTTCACAGGTAATAAAAATCTCGCCTGAACGGTTAACATCATTGCTTGAGAACCTCTGGTCTAACACCCGTTGCACAGGTAATAAAAATATCGTCTGAACGGTTAACATCATCGCTTGAGAAGCTCTGGTCTAACACCCATTGCACAGGTAATACAAATATCACCTGAACGGTTAACATCATTGCTTGAGAAGCTCTGGTCTAACACCCATTGCACAGGTCATAAAAATCTCGTCTGAAGTGCTCTTTCGATCTGCTTCCATCACTCGCGAGACAGCGACAATTTCTTTGTTAATTGTCGTGACGCGGGAAAAGCTGAGAAACGCAGACAAAAATGTGTTCTGTCTCTGTTTAATCTATTGATTTGTGTTTAGAAAGGGCGTCTCTCAAGTGGGGGGGGGGGGGAGGTCGTGACTTCTGGGATCAATGTGCTTCATATTGTTAGAGTGAAACTCTCTGTTCTCTGTGTATAAAAGTAAACAAACCCGGAAGAACAAAATGTCATTTTTTTTATCGTGGAGTTATCACCAATGCATTTCTTCGCAAACAATCTAGTTCTGAGCCCTCATGTGACAATAAATAGAATTTAAAAGCTTTCTTCTTCGGTCGCAACTGTTATTCGTGTTACGATGTAAACGTATCATTAACCATTCATCAAAGGCAAAGAAACATAAAACCCCGATATGGATGCTTATTTGTAAGATAGTTCGTTACGGTGAGCTAAAGAACTTTTTTTTTCCTTACGTCCAAAGGGTCTACTGGACAATTTTAAGGAGTCAATGTATGTAGTTACGTCCCCCTGAAAAGAGCATAACTCTATTAAAGATAAAACAGCATGTCAGATGTGATTAAATATGTGGACGTCTTCTCCAAAAGCATAATATATAATGAACAATTTAAGCCCATGCCCTCCTGTTCCGCTCTAAGAAAGGACGCCCATTCAGATGTATATGCAGTCCAGTTTAGCATCCACGAGAGCCGTTAACCAATAGTTTAGGACGAAAGTTTCGGCATCAAAGTCTTTGATATGATTGTTTGTTTGACTGTTACTTTAAAGTTGTCAGTGTGCCACCGTGAAACTCTCAGAAACCGTATTAACTATGTTCAAATCATGAAAGCGGGTAAAATACCTGAACCGACTGGGTCGTATTTATTAACTTTTAAAGATGTCTCATTTAATTAGTATTTTAATTATATAATTGAATGTGTTGCTCTTTCCTGTTAAAAGAATTTAAAATGTCAAAACATTTTTTTTTCTTTCTCCACAAAATCGTAAATATGTTTGTCGGATCAAACATTTTAATATCTATATAGAGAGAAGGTTGGTGGGTGGCCGAGCGTTTTAAACTGAGCGAATCTCAAAGTGTTCAATCTCCACCAAGCCCAGTTAAACATCACCAACACCCTGGGTGGATGGGACTCGTTAACCTTGGACGGCAATTCATCTAAGAGAAGGAAACTCTGAATTCAAACCCGGAGATGGAGTCCCGTAGGCGGATAACATTGATACAATGAAACATTCCGACACAGAGGCGTAGCGTGGGGGGCAGGGGGGTACAGATGTACCCGGGCGCCAGCTAGTTAGGGGCGCCAAAATGTGCTTTGCTATTATTTTATTGATGAAAATAATGGGTTTAAGATCTAAAAAAGGAAAAGAGGGCGCTTTAAAATGAATCTTGCCCCCGGGCGCGAATCTTGTACCCGGGCGCCAAACACTCTAGCTACGCCTCTGTTCCGACAACTAGCCCGACGACACTTGTGCCAAGCTGTATCATCCACATGATGTTCCCCTGGGTTATCCAGCGGCGTGGATAGAGGCGATTTACTGTTGGGATCCAGCTTATAATCCTAGAAGAAGAATCGCCGGGCCTTGTGGATAACGTCCTGCGAAATCTGCACCATCCTCTCATTGTGACGATAATAAAAATAAAATAATAAAATTACTGATGATGTTCAGAAAGAATCTTATTAATGTCATTAGCTTCACTGAAATAAAAATGTTTGCGATAAATCTGAGATGAGCTATAATCAAAGTTTAGGATACAAAGAACAAACCCATGCTGGCATGCCAGATGACTGCCTGAAGGACGAAACCAAGTTGTATTAAATTTAAGAAATTGAAGGAAAAAAAATTGTATTCGACGTTAAGGACAAGAAGGACAAACGCCAGCTGACATCAACGTTTAGGACACGATGGACAAACCCCGGCTGACATCAACGTTTAGGACACGATGGACAAACACAAGCTGACATCAACGTTTAGGACACGATGGACAAACCCCAGCTGACATCAAAGTTAAGGACACGATGGACAAACCCAAGCTGACATCAAAGCTAAGGACACGATGGACAAACCAAAGCTGACATCAAAGTTAAGGACACGATGGACAAACCCAAGCTGACATCAACGTTAAGGACACGATGGACAAACCCCAGCTGACATCAAAGTTAAGGACACGATGGACAAACCCCAGCTGACATCAAAGTTAAGGACATTATGGACAAACCCCAGCTGACATCAACGTTAATGACACGATGGACAAACCCGAGCTGACATCAACGTTAAGGACACGATGGAAAACCCCCAGCTGACATCAACATTAAGGACACGATGTATAACCCGAGCTGACATAGACGTTTAGGACGCGATGGACAAACCCGAGCTGACATCAACGTTTAGGACACTATGGATAAACCCCAGCTGACATCAACCTTTAAGACACTATGGATAAACCCCAGCTGACATCAACGTTTGGGACACTATGGATAAACCCCAGCTGACATCAACGTTTAGGACACTATGGATAAACCCCAGCTGACATCAAAGTTTAGGACACGATGGGCAAACCCCAGCTCTTATAAAAGTTAATGACATGAAGGACAAACCAACTATAAATCAAGTGCAAGGAAGGAAGTTCTCCAACAGAAAATAGTATTTTAAAATACAAACGTTTTTGTTTCTTTTTTTTTTTTTTTTGATGGTTAAATAATATGTTTTTTTAATACGTTTTTTTTTTTTACTTGTGAATATTGCGCAGGAGCAACGTGGTAAGGGGGGCTGTGTTGAGACCGCTTTTACAACAAAAGAATGAAACAGATCTTATGCCAGGCTGTCGTTTTGTCTTTTCTTTGTTCTATATCGAACAATAAGCGGGATAAATCTCACTCAACGCTTATGGTCTATGAACTGATTCGATTACTCTTCGAGTATAGCTCGATCCTCCTTGACATCGCATTAAGACTGCGATAAAGCTTGGCTGCGGTGATCATCTAGAATCGTCCCGTAGTGGCGGGAAAGTGGCAACAGCTGTGCAGACGGTCACAGCTCGTTTACTTCAAACGAAAAGCTTCTATTATTATTACTGGTAGATATTGTTACGGGGAGAAACCATTCGTGATGCAAATGATTCCCAAGGGGATTGTAGATTTAGGACCTCTCTTTTTTTCCCACAGTGAATAATCTCCCTTTGTCATT
This sequence comes from Omphiscola glabra, assembly GCA_964017045.1. Taxonomy (NCBI): domain Eukaryota; kingdom Metazoa; phylum Mollusca; class Gastropoda; family Lymnaeidae; genus Omphiscola; species Omphiscola glabra. The sequence continues at coordinate 11,198,976 of OZ024804.1, read as the reverse complement.
CTATTATAAAGAAATCAAGGTATCTAAATGCAAACTCTCTAAGAATACGGTCTTTGAAAGATCAGTCTCTAAATGCAAAATCTCTAAGAACAAGGTCCTTGAAAGATAAGTCTCTAAAAGCTAACTCTCTAAGAAGAAGGTCCTCGATAGATAATTCTCTAAAAGCAAGGTCTATAAAAACAAGATCGCTAACAGCAAATTCACTAAAAGAAAGATCTCTAAAAGGAAAATCATTTATGGCAAGTGGTTGAGCACTTTTGAAGACGTTCTAAAAAACTGAACGTAGCAGTCCGTTTCAGAGAATTACAACCGTTTGTTATCCCTAGTGGCATTAAAATCAGTTATTAATATCTTTAAAATATGTAACAAACATTAAGTTAGGCTACGACTGTGTTGATCCTTGACCTCGTCCAAGAATTTCTTAATTTTTTTACAGATTGTTATAAGATAGTCTAATATACTGGTTGCACTCTTAAAACACGGATGACTCCAGACTCTGAAAGTAAATAACCTTCCATATATGCAATTGCATTGATATTTACCACTTAGATCAAATTTTTCCATTACACATCCGATTCATTTTGGGACTTGGCCATAGTTTTGTTACAAACCTTTTGGGAATCGCTGATTTTACAATATTATAAGTCCAAAATAATGTCACAAGACGGAACATTACCATTTAGGTTTTTACAATGATATCAACATTTTGAAACTGTGAACTTTTTTTGTCCAAATATAAATACAAATGTACCACGAAGAGAGTTTTGTAAAGAAAACTGTACCAAGTGTAATTTTTTCTTTAAAAAATATGTTTTAAAGATAAAACTCAAAACATAATCGCTACTACGTTATTAATTAAGAAAAAAGTTACGAATCAAAGATCTAGTTCAGAGGTTCTGAAACTTTTTTAAAACGCATCTAACCCTTCCGATTTTAAAACATATTTCCCGCACTCATTTTAAATGTCAAAACTTATTTCACGCATCCACATAGGATGAAGAATGCTTTTTTAAAACTGAAAGTAATATAAACAATTTTTGGGGCTCGCACCTCCTGGCACAGACTCCCTCAGCCCCAGTGAATTGGACGGCCAGGCATCCCTGATATAATTCCTACATTTCTATGTGGCCCTACTACGATTGTGACGGGGACCTTTGAAAATGGGAGGGGGGACACCTTTCTTTGGTATGGGCGGGGCTAAATATTTGGTTGGACGTCCGATTCTCCGCCCTATGATACCCCATATAACGAGCTCACGTTTTGAACTGTACGAGTTTAATCGATTTTGTACTCAACAATTACCCGTTGGTAATCAGGATATTTCTAAGCAACTGTTCAATACATACCATTATATACAAAAATACACAATACTGTACCTTACAACAATTTACTTTAATATGCTATACTGATGTAAATTTATTATAAGGCTGTATCACATTTTGTAGGCATACAAACATTTAAATTTATCTACTTGTGATTAAAATAAAGGTCGGTTTTATTTATTTGGGGGGGGGGGGGGGGTAAATATTTCAGATATGAGCAATATTGGCCTTAAAGTTAAAACTTCCAACTTTCAGCTTTATGGCATACTCACGAAATGAAATATGCATTCAATAAACATATGTTTTTTTTTAAAACAAAAGGGATATGTTAGTAAATACAAATTCTAAGGCAGCTTTCAAGGCACTATTTCCTATTTCATTAAAACATCAGATAATGTAGTAAACTTGTTTTCATTCATAGTTAGTTAAAATTTCAATGGGTAACAACAGAATCATATAGGTAGTTTTTTGGTAGTTTTTTTTTTATAACTTCAAATCAAATTCCTAACCAACCGTCACACACTTCTCTACATGTCGTTTCCTTTTTTCCATTTCTAGTCTATTCAAACGTTCATTAAATAATGCTTAATATGAATACAAATATTTTTTTAAAAAAGCATTTCAGAGTGACACAGCATATGCAAGAATACCAGTCTGCAAATGAATTGAAAGCAAATACGTTTTCATTTATGTACTAACTGCAATGTGCAATTCAACAAGTGACTGGGAGAATCGTATTCAGAGCTTTCACGTCCTCAAAAAACACTGTTTAAATTTGTTGAATTATAACAAAAAAAAACAAAAAACAATTATATCTAATATGTCTGGGTATTTACATATTCTAGACTTGGGGGTTTCTAGATGGAGAATGAAAGTCGAATACTGCTTTAGAAAGTTTGATACAATTTAAAAGCACAAACAACGTGGTCGCGTCTGCTTTCTATTTTTACGCTGACCACGTGACTAGTTTCCGATGTCTTTTAGGTATATTCGAACACCTGGTTAAAGAAAGAATCCCGCCTGCCAGTCGAAGCACCATTTCCTTCTTCGGTTACCGCACAACACCGACTGAGACTCGATCTGGGCAAGGTTAGTTTTTCATGGCTCTCTTCGCGTCATCAAGTTTGTTTGTTTTTTTATTTTTGGTTTTAAAAAAAAAATATATATCGTTTTGACTTCCTTGTCCAAAGACCCCTTGCATAAAACCCACAGTTCTCAATCCATCAATCCCGGTGGTCTCAGCAAACATGTCGTACGAGAAAAATCTTAATGTTTAAAATATCATGATTTGTGGTGTCATAAATTGTGTTCCCTTTCAATGCCAGCCAGCCCCAAAGGTTATTTTGTTTTCCCAGCTGTCTCCATTTCAACAAAGAATTTGAGCCCTTAAACCAAACACAAAACAAATCAACAAAAAAAAAAATACAACCAGTTATGATCTTGGCTAAGCCATCTGTTGTACAAGTCAAGGCGACTGATCTAACGCGGCCCCCCTCCCCCTTTTTTTGTTCTATCCGTCTCCACAACTGCAGCGGATAAATATCAGCGTTAGTTAATCCTTTCGTTACGGTTCGTTGGTTTCATTGACTCATCTCATCGACTCATTTAGGCAATCTCGGGAAAAAAGACTTCTTTTCAATAACCTCGTGTCATAATTACGATGTCGTAAAACATGGCTCTCCAAACAGATGGTGTCACCCTGCACGCGGGGGTAGTAGGAGAGCTACAAAAGAAATCCAACGAATAGATCATGTAAATGATAGGATTTTTTATCTTTGTTCTTCTTGTGCTGTTACATTCAGCATGTATTTTTTTTTGTTTTTTCTTTGTTTTAACCAGCACTTCATGGAAGTTGCGCCAGGATAGTTAGAGAAATATACGACACTTCAATAGCGATAACAAAATAGATTCTGTCCCTGACACTATCTCCGTTTAATATCAAGGGATCTCATGTTTGCTATTACAAAGGGACATATCAATGTGTATTAAATTACTCAGCTTAAAGAAAAACGTTTCTATTTATAAAAGTTAAAATATAAATAATAATAATGATAATAAAGGATGATTTTTATTTCATTTGTCGCCACCTGGAGCCTTCGTCTTTGAATATTGGGGCTCTTAGAATCTTGTTTTAACAAACACTCATTTACAACATTTGTGCATTTGCTATTGCAATCGACAGGCAAAACCTACTAAGCATTATATTACCATAGACAGGGACGTTATTTTGGTAGGGCAGCGGGAAATTCCCCCCCCCCCCCGCCCCCCCCCCCCATGAATTTACTGTGGCTCCTTTAGTATAAACAACGCAACAAGCCGAGCAAGTTTTAATTTATCCCCCCCCCCCCCCACCTTTTTTTATTTGATAAAAAATGAAAGGACGTTCCTATCCACAACCACCACTGGTATGCCATCAACAAAACCACATAATATGTTATTTTATTACAAAAACCCACTTGTTGATCACCACAAACTGACTAGCGAAACTAAATGTAAGCTATATAAGTAAAACAGCAAAGGTCTGAAAATAGTTATGTACTTGTTGCAAATTATGTTTGTGTGTGGATATGTATTTGTGTGTATGTGTGTGGCTAGCCCTAATCACCACCAAACTGCAGTTGTGTATGTGGCCAGCCCTAATCACCACCAAACCCAAGTTTTGTATGTTACTAGCACTAATCACAGCCAACCTCAAGGTGTGTATGTGGCTAGCCCTAGTCACCACCAAACCCTAGTTGTGTATGTGGCTAGCCCTAATCACCACTGAACCCCCACTTATTATATCCCCCAAACCACTCTGGTAAGGTATTACCATAAGCCCCAGGGTGTAGCATCAGACAAACCCCAGGTATCGCATCACCATAACCCCATAGGTTCGCCATCACTACAAGCACCACGCTACGAATTTACCTTAGCGCACCGAATGTGACATCGCCTAGACAACCTGCATATGTCATCAAAACTGCTCCTCTTGAGTGGCATCACAACAGCTCACTTTGGAGAGCGGACGGGGTGAATCAGTGTGGTTGTTTGGAGGAAAAAAAAAGGTATTTTACAATTAAACTCCAAACCCAGTAGTATAGGCTTACTAAACTGTAATTTGCTTAAAAAATTGAAATAGTTTGTTACTGATATCACCATTGAATAGTCAGCAATGTACTCAATTTATCTTTTAAATGAACATGTTTCTATCACTGATATTCAAAGTGAACTCCCGAATTTAATACCGAAACCATGACAGGCAAGATGGCCAGTAAAAAAAAAATAAAGTCCAAAGCCTGGGGAAGGGGGGATTAGTTATCACCACTCAGGGGGGATCAACGCTCCTGGTTATGGCAGCACCACACCCCCTAGGGGTATATCATCCCCTTATTTACTTCTGGTATGGAATCACAACTACTTGAATGGCAACATAACAAACCTGATGGTATGTCATCGCCATAACCACCGTGGTATGACAGCAACCGATGTCCCTGGTATGGCAGCAACAAAACAATTCTAATAAGGTTTCACACCAACCCCCTCGTACTGCAGCACCTGAACACCACTATGGTAAAGTATAGCAACAACCGCGCCTTTGTATGACAAAACCCCAAAGCAAACTGTTATATCCTCACCTTCTGGCATTGCGGCACCACCAAACCCTCATGTAAGCCATCACCACAACCCACTGGTATGGTGGAGCCACAAAGCCACATTTATGCCATCACCGCAACCCTTCTGGTATGGTGTCACGAACAAACCCAAATGTATGCCATCACCACAAACCTCCATGTAAATCATCACCACTACCCATTGGTATAGTGGCAACATAAACCTACATGTATGTTATCACCACAAACCCCATGTATGCCATCACTACAAACCATTGGGATAGTGGCACTAACAAACCCACATGTATGCCTTTGCTAAAAAAAAACCATGTATATGCCATCAGTCCAAACCTTCTGGTCTGGTGGTTCCACAAACCCACATTTATGCCATCAACACAAACTTATATGTATGACATCACCAAAAGCCCACATGTATGCATGTACGCCATTACCACATCACCCTGGTATAGTGGCATCACAAACCCCCTGGTATTTTGGCACCACAAACCCACATGTATGCCATCACCACAACACCCTGGTATGGTGGCACCACAATTCTACTTGTATAGTGGTATCACAAACCCCCTGGTACCACCTGATTTCCATACATGTGCACCTGGCCACCTTCTATTGATCTAGAAGTCGTTGCGTCGGATGCCCGGAATAAATCAACTACAGTAACTGTAAACCGTCATGTGATCACGTGACACATCATTACCATCGACGGGTTTAACAACAGGTCGGCTGCCAATGGACACCCTATTTCCTCTCTATTGGAGACTATATTACGTCACTACTAAAGACCATATTACGTCTCTACCGACGACCCTATTACGTCTCTACTATAGATCATATTACGTCTCTAGTAAAGACCATATTACGTCTCTATCGACGACCCTATTACGTCTCTACTATAGATCATATTACGTCTCTACTGAAGACCATATTTTGTCTCTACTGCAGACAATATTACATTTTTTCTGAACACCAAATTACCCTTTAATAAAGATCATATTACTTCTCTGATGGAGACAGTATTACCTCTCTACGGGGATACCGGTTGCAATATTACATCTCGACTGGAAACCATATTGGAAGCCATATTATGTCTGTATTGGAGACCATATTGCGTCTCTAATGGAGACCATAGTAATTATTTTTTGGAGAACACATTTCTCCTCTAATAGAGACTATATTACTTCTCTTATGGACACGATGTTACTTCTCTATAAGAAACGGCATACCTTCTTTACTGGAGACAGAATACATTCTCTGTTTGAGACCATATTACTTCTCTCCTGCAGACCGCATTACTTGTCTACTGGAGACAATATCATTTCTCTACTGGAGAGCATGTTGCTCTCAACTGGAGACCATATTACTTCCCTATGAAGACCGTACTTTTTAATCACATGTTGAGCAACGTGTTCTTCCTGCCATATGTTTAAGCCTTAGTCAGAGCGGAAACGATATTGTTGAAGAGCTAGTTATAAAATCAAGTCGTTTTGAAAACTGTCTCTCCTGCGAGAGTAATCACTGTCGTTAAATATACTAAAATGTCCATAAAATTAGCCGCTTTTCTTAATAAATATGATTCATTCTAACAGACGACTATAAAGAAAAGCTACTTAATGATTGACAAGATTCCAGGCCTGACCCTGACATACATGCTGCTAAATCAGCTGTTCTCAACCTTTCTATTGGCGCGACCCCTTGATACAGTTCGTCATGTTGTGACAACCCCGCATCCACAAAATTATTTACATTGCTACGTCACAAATTTTGGAGTATATGTGTTTTCCAATGATCTTAGGCGACCCCTGGGAAAGGGTCGTTCGACCCCCAAAAGGGATTTTCGTTTTCATTTTTATTTTGTGGGGATTGGGACGTCATTAGGGTAGGGCAGGGTGGGGCATTTGCCCCCTTCCCACACAGAATATGCATGATTTATTTTAATATTTATCTACTGTGTTGCCCCCAGTACTAAAAATTTTGTTTTAGCCCCCCCCCTTCCCCCCGGAATAAAAAGTAAAATGGCGCCCCTTGGCGTCCACACCAAATATGACGATGCAAAAAATGCACACATAATAATAGGAACTATTTTTATTAACGTTCGATGCTAAGCGCTTACGTGTGTTTAACACGAACATTTCAGTCCTCTGACATGAACACGCTGGTTGGTGACACGTGGTTTTTGTTGGCCAATCAAATTTAAGTTAAGCATAAAGGCAGCAGATTTCTTTTCGACTGTGCGTGACGTCTGCTCGTTCTACCTTTTATGACTAACTTTAGCGGGGCATTTAAACTGAGTCTTTAAATTTACAGTTTACAAATATTGGATAACAATCTCGTAAAATGAGACGAAAGCAAGTGTATAGGCCGATGAGAAGCCATTAATTAAACAACAACAACAAAAATACAGCAACTAATAAATGCATTTTACGACGCTCAAACCAACTTGATTGTACGTCTTTGCTTGGCTCGGTGAGTTTGAAATATCGTCCGATGCTGTGACGGTCGGCAGATGGTTGTTATTCAATAAAAAAATTGAATACGCATAATAGGGCTTATGTTAACAGTTTATGCTTTGATATGAATAATTTTCTGCACATTTAACAGTGGCCGGGTGGTAATAACTGAGCAAAAGTTCCCAAGTTGATGGTCTGGAGTTAAATCTCCACCAAAAGTCCACTCATGAAAAACATCCTCAGCACCCAGGGTGGATGGGACTCGTTGACCTTGGATGGCAACTCATCTAAGACAAGGAAACTCTGAATTCATACCCATAAAGGGAGTCCCGTAGGCGGATAACTTTGGTACAATGGAACACTGCGACAACTCCTGCGACGCCACTGGTGCCAAGCTGTATCATCCATATGTTTCCTTTGGGTTATCCAGTGTCTTGGACGGAGGCGATTTGCTGTTGGGAACATAATAATCCTAGAGGTATAATCTCAGGCCTTGTGGATTACGTACACATTAGCGAACTCCACACCATCGTCACATTGTAACGGAAGGATGCCAGCAATGAAAATGAACAGTGATTAAAAAACATATATTTATTATACTTTTAAAAATTTCAATTTCTAACTGATTAAATACAGGGTTTACCCAAATGGGGGTGAGGGGGGGGGGGCGTTTTGGGGCTGGCAAAGGCACATTGACAGAGGCACAACTTGACAGCTGACTCACGTAGACAGTAGGCAAATTTGACATAATAAAGTTTTTGACTGAATAGATTTTATGGCAAGCACACTACTTGAAAGAAATATACTGCATCAACACAACATTATAATTGAATACAACATACCAAAGGAATACAACATACCAAATGAATACAACACACTAAAGGGATAAACATACTAAAAGAATACTACATACTAAATGATTACAAAATAATTAATGCATACTAGATACTACAATAATATAAAATACTACATTTAACACAATTTACATACATAAACATAAAAAAGACTACATGAACACGGCATACTGCATGAAGACAACATATTATATAACACTATATGAAAACAATTTACATCATAAAGATATCATACTACAAGAATACAACATTCTAAATGAACACAACAAATGACATTTGTACAACATATGAAATCGATACAACAAATGACATCAACGCAACATATGAAATCAACACGACATATGAAATCAACACGACATATGAAATCAACACGACATATGAAATCAACACAAAATATGAAATCAATCCAACATACGAAATGAACACAACATACTACATAAACACTATAATAGGCGTTAAGCAAACGAAGCAGTATTTATCGACCACATATTATGCTCTGGACTCAGCTGCTTCAAAGAAAAGTATTTAATTCCATGCATGCTGATTATTGTCCCTTAACAATTTATTTATATAGTTTGAGCGTCAAAATCGATTATTGCCACCATGATCATCGCATTTGTTTATTGTAAACTAGGTTGTAGTCACAGGTGTAGCTGTGCAAATGCAGATGACCTCGAATCTGGCAATACATTTATATAATAATCTTGCTGTTGACATTTGCCACAAGCATAAATATTTGTCATATCCTTTTTTTCAAATATTTTAATTTTTTTTAATTTTTTTTTTTTGGAATTCTAAAACTTAATATGATATAAAGAAGTTACTTATCTTTGAAGACGCCGATCTTTCTCTTGTGATTTGAGTGAAGGACGTGTCGTGTCATATCCTATCATTCCGTGAGGGTCCCAGTCTTGACTACTATCTTGGCCCCATATTTGATCTTTGCACCACTGCACACACACACACACACGATAAAGATGAACAGCCTTTTGACACTTCTGCTCACTGATATCAAGATTAGATCAACGATATATGTCACACGTGGTCGAATCCTGATTGCAACCCGGCATGTCCCGGGCGTGTCTAGTAGCAACGGACAGAGTAGACAACGAAATGTTTAAGATAAGTATTAAGGTAGGCTACTGAATATTTATTCTAATGACATCGAATGCAGCATTTTGTTTTCAAGTGAAAGCTACATGAGCTTTAACACATATCGTATAAGGGGAATTTCGCTGGCTGATAGTTTTAACAACTAAGAAAACACACGGTCCAGTGAAAGATAATAATGGAGGGTGAATTCGTACAAACCTAGAAATGTTATCCTTTGTTCGAAGACCCACCCCATAGTTGCAGCAATTAAAAAAAAGGCAGACTGCGATGGACAGGACTCCTTGAGAGGATGCCAGATTGTAGGACGGTAAATGTAATTTATAGGTAGAAGCCAATGAGCAGACGGCTCAACAGTCGACCTAGACTGAGATAGATTAATGATGAAGAGAAAGACTTACATCGGCTAGTGATTTGATTTTGACGATGGAAAGCCATGGAGTAATCCGAATGGAAGGATGAAATTGAGCTGGGCAGGGCCCGACATGGGCTGATGATTTATTTTTTTTTTTTAATTGATTTAAATTATGTTAATTGAACAGAGTTGAGCCAAGAAGGCGAAATTACCAGACAAAAAATGACTTATATTATAGGTCTTAATATACATACCAGAATAGACTTTTCAAGTTATTAGAAAGAAACGAAAAAAAATTGGAATCTAATAAAGAATAATGAAATCCAACATTAACCAGTTGACTTGAGCCCGGTAAACTGTGAAGTCACCACGAAGCATGCTCTCGATGTTGTAAGTTAAGGAAGTAGGTTTTACCTTTTTCCGTGGATTTTATTTGAAATTGAAAACATATATAAGAACTCTACATAATGAATACATTTCCTTTGTAGAATTGTTAGTCTTAAAGTTGTTTTTTTTTTTTCATTTTTTTTTGTTATCTGATTTGTTTGTTTAACAAAACATTTTTACTACATCTGTACTATTTAAGCACTTCAGTAAACGTCAAATTCTTTTAAGTGACTTTCTTGCAGTAATAAGACCTGTTGGTCTCATTACTTAAAGTCCTTTCAAGAGTACAACTCATGAAAAATTATTATGTACTTTGTTCAACTGAAACATAATAATAGTCACAACTAAAACAGACATTCTTCGTTGTGTGACATTAAGGAGTTAAAAATCTCATTATTTTACGAATTTTAAATGATACTTCAATGTACGGCATTATTCTTAATTGCAATTCATGTTTGCATATTTAAATAAGTGATTGCCTAGTGCAGTACATTTTTTTACATTCCATTTGAAATGCTTAACTTTAAACTGTTTTAACGCTCAATTTCTTGAACCGGCTCGAATTTTCTTTCCTGCTGGACATTCTCATTGCCTCACGCTGGATTTAATAAACAAAAAAAAATACATTGCAAAACGAATACAAAAATTCTAAATGGTGCGATTCAGTTTCATTTCAAACGTATAAAACATAATGCGTGTCAGAATGATGTTCTGAGATTAAGTGATGATCCAAGACCGTAGGGCATGTCAGTTCCAAAACCTTGTCAGCGGGACTTGGCGAGGTGATGGTGATTTATGTTAATAGAAATATCTTTAATAAAGCGGTGCGCGGATTTCACAGCTCTGTATTTCCATCGTGTGCTTTGCTTCGAAAACATTTGCGGAAAGTGTATTGCTTTTTTTGGAGAATTTTTTTTTTTAAAACAAACTCTTGACATATTTATACGCATAAAAGAGATGGCTGTGATTCGAAAGTTGAGCTGTAAAACATGCAGAGCGTGTGATGGACCAGTCATAATCTTGTTCATTCTTTTTAATTATGTTTCCGGACATGGCAGCGTGCATGATGTTCAATAAAGAAGAAAGGCTAAAATTAGTGACACAATCGTAGTTTATAAGTGCACAAACCATTAGTGTTACTGTCAAATGGTGTCATGGTAACAACCACGGTCTACTAACGGGCACAGGGGAGCTCCCCATTGTCACAGAAAAATCATCGAATAGTAGATGTTGTAGACGGACTGTTATGTTTTTAATATGTTTTAATTCCAACAATAAACATTAACATACATCTGTATATAATACATCTTCTCAGTAATGTTGACTCTATGCTTGGCCCCGGAACACGTTGTCCATGCACACACTCACTACAGTCTCTGCGCATGCGCACCGTTTAACCTAGTTGATTATCCTAACGGTTTAGTCCGCTAATCCACTACAACATGTGTATTTTCCAGGAGTATACCTTTCCACTTACTGTCCTATAAGTTGGTGTATTTCTTTTATTATTCTTTTTGTTTCTCTTTATTTTTAATTTTTAATTTTATATAAATGTTATGTTATAATTAACTTGACTTTTGATAGTATCACTAGCTTCGCATCGTTTTCTCTGTATGTTGGTTTTCAGTCCTTTGTTACGTGTTGTTCATTCTACGAGCCAACTCTTTATACATATTACATTTTCAACCAAAAAAAAAATGTTAAGTTAACATGTTACATTAAAGTTATCTTTACAACCCAGTATTGCCTGGTAAGATATATGCCATGTGATTTCATGATATGTACATGAATATTCCCGATAACGTAAATTGGTAGCGCAAAAGATTTTCTTGCGATCCCAATTGTTGGCAAGTCTATCAATAAGTTCTTTAACGTCACATTTGAATATTGATCGACACATATTTTGAGTCGTTATTCACGTCACTTTTCTAGGTAAACATTAGCAAACATATTTTCCTTTATTCTGAAGGTTCGTGTGGACGTTTGCCTGGCGATGATGAATGTGAGTTTTTATATAGTGTTTGATCAGCCCTTGCCCTCCTATTTGAGATATTTTTTTAAAAAATATGTTTACTTCAATAGTTATTTTGTTGTTACTATATTAACATTGTTATAACCTGTACGTTGACCTAGTTTTCGGTAATCACAAGCCGTGGCATCGAATCATACCTCCCCTGCCCCTTTTTTGTTTTTTTTTTAAATTGACGAAAAGTATAGTGCCAATAATTTTGACCCACAACTTACTTGATTAGGAAAAGTTTGTTTAAGTTCGCTTACGTTCTAATTTGATCTAAAGCAGTGGTTCTCAAACTGTGAGTCGCGAACCTTTCACGGGGTTCGCCTAAGACCATTGGAAAACACATTTCTGATGCCCAAATTTCATCGTACTTTCCAAATCTACCTGACACACCATTTGCACTTGCCGGAAGTCCATTCACAGTCAAATTTGAAGACGTTCTTCAATCAGCACAAGAGGTGTTCATTGAACTTATTAACAGCGATGCAGCGAGAACTGATTTCTCTATAACGCCAGTTACAAAATTGCATGGATCAAGAGTTTGCAGTCGTATCCTGTTCTGTCTGAGACTGTGTTGTGCCTTCATCTTCCATTTCCAACAACATATCCTTGTGAAGCAGTGTTTTCCACTTTCTTGTTTATCAAGTATAAATATAGAAGTAGACTTGTTGTTGAAGATGATCTTCGTTGTGCTCTAGCAAAGACTGCCACGAGCAGTTTCGATCTTGTTCCACAACATGAGAAACTGTAAGAAGTGATCGCCGCATTATGAAGGTTGAGTACCACGTGTCTAAAGAGTGCTATTAAGTGATGCAATGTATTTTCTGGAAGTTTCACATGACATTAATAGAGTCCTTACATAATTCTACTCTTTGTGTGTGTATCTAAACATCTGCTTATTTCGATGATTAAAATGTTTACCTCGTTTTTAAATTTGTATTTGTGTATTTTATTTTGTATTCGTTTACATTTAAAATGTTTGTTTTCAGAGTATATATATTGTAAAATATGTTCCTGCTTTACCTTGGACTTCCATAGTGCAATGAGAAATAGGAACTCTATAAGTAATTCTCAACAGCCTTTTACGATAGAGCTAATCCTACAAACACCATCTCCCTGGAAAGACCTAGAATAACCTATACTCACAGCTAGCTTACTACTCTCAGCTTCTTCGGATCATCAGTCTTCTACCACTGTTTTCACTTCATCTCTCTCATCTACTTTATTTTCCATTCCTTTTTATGTATGCCTTCAGCTGGCGCCTAAATGAATTCTTTGATTTTCCTCGCGACTCTCTTCCTTGTTGTTTCCAAGATGGTGATGCTCTTGTGTTGTCACACATGTATTTACAAAGAGTAAGCGATATCCAACTCCGTCCCATCTTTTCATTCTGATGACTTCATCAATAGCCTCTTAATTAGTGCGGTTGCAAAAAAGTTGCTTCTTTTTTCTCTTTCTTTCGTTGATTATATTTTGACGCACTAATTTAAAGGATCTTCTTCTTCTATATATTAAGGGCCCACGATCATTATGGTTCCTATGAATGTAGATGGGATTTGCAATGTTTCTGTGCCTGGTGTTGATGAGGATATTTCACTGGTTACAAGAGTAACTGAGTGAGGGTATCATGTACTGTGGGTTGGAAGGCCTGAGGCAATAGACGTAAATGAGTCAAGTGTTGTCGCCTCAACTGTTCCTTTGGAAAGGTTGTTCCAGTCCCTGATTGTCTTTGGTAGGATGAGTAGTTCCTATATTGGCTTCTCGCTGGTATGAGCCGGAACTGCCTGTCATGGCCTCGCATGCTCCCCTTTCTTGTAGTTTGGAGTGACATGCGCTGTTCTTCAGTCTGCTGGAACATTTCCTGTGCACAGCGACCATTGGAAGAGGATTGTCAGTGCAAGAGCGATTTCTTTGGCCAAGATTTATTTGTAAAAGGTCTGTAACTATGATGTTTTTTTTTTTAATATATATTTTTAAAAAATGTTAAATGCTAAATCGGTAATGCAATCGCAATTAAAATGTATCGTCCATTTTTGACTCGAAACAAGTAAATTATTTTAGATCCTCGTTTATCCGAAAAAATAATACCGGTATTGTTTCAGACAGCACATCTTTCGGATAATCGAGCACTGTAATGGAAAATTTGCGTACAAGAACGTAATTCTTTAATTACATTCTTTAATAACAATACATTCTTATTTCCTAAACCAACGTAAGGTGTTTAATTTTACGGCGTTTGATGTCCGCTAAAGCAAAACAGTATCGGATTGTCTAGTTACAGAAAACCAGAGCTCTTATGTAATTTGATTTATTACAGTGTGTAGTGAAGAATGTAACAACAACAACAAAGACAAAAATATAATATTTAAAATGGTTTGAGTATATTGTTAATTTTAAAGATGCTTCTGTTATTATATTTGAAGGAAGCTTCTGAATACACTTGAATAAATTATAATATTGACGACACCAAGTGCTGTTAATAGTTGTTTATTTGTTGTTAATTTTTTTTGTTTTGTTGTTGTTCTAGTTGATGTTACAACTTTTCTATTTCTATGAAACAAGAAAAGACATCATTTAAAATGAAAATTGGTGTTAAATAATGGCTTTGTGGTGTGCGTCACTAAAGACAAAATTTGAACAAATACGTTCAGTAGAAATTCCTGACTAATCGGCATCACCTGTTTTTTCCTTACAAAGAACTCTACGGCACATGCGCAGTAACGCGTCAGCAAATGAAAAAATACTGCTTTGGTGATATTTAAGGAAAAAAAAAAAAATCTCATGGAGAACAAGTTATACACTACAAATAGAAAGATGTTGAGCGTTATATGTTGAATGAATTAAAAAAAAATAAATATTAATTAGTTTTGGATATCAGATCACACATTTTAGGTAAGAAAATAAATATTATAGTTATTGCTTTAACAACATTATGATGTTTTTTTTAATTATAAAAGAAGGTATTTTACAAGATTTTCAAAAGTCAACTGTGACGTATGTCCTCTATTTTGTCTTTTGGCTCAATATGATGCAAAAAAAAACAACAAAAAACTCAGCGATCATTTGCTTTCAAAGTGGTTGATGATGTCATTATGGTCACTTACTATCGTATATATATAAATATAGTTTTTAAAACGTGATATAGAAATTTATGTGAACGAATGTATTTTTACAAGTCAATGTGCCTTAGACACAACGGCTATTTATTGCTATCTAAGGCTATCTAAGGCTATCTAAGGCTATTTAATGCTATCTAAGGCTATCCAAGGATATTTAATGCTATCTAAGGCTATCTAATGTTATCTAAGGCTAACTAATGCTATCTAAGGCTATCTAATGATCTGTAAGGATATCTAATGATCTGTAAGGCTATCTAATGATCTGTAAGGCTATCTAATGATATGTAAGGCTATCTAAACGCATCTGATTCTAGTCATGTCAAGCGGATTACCTATCCATTGATCTGCTTCTGCCAAGAACTTTTTTTTTTTTTTAAATTAGAAAAAAAGCTATAATTGAGGAAACTTAGGAGAACAAATAATAACTTTTTCTGTCTTTGTTTACGTTACATTCATAGTTCATCATTGAGTACGATTGCGAAGTGCTTCGCTGATACTAATTGATCACATTTTCTCGCGACTAGCATTAATTTGACGCCGTTTTTCATCAATGCCCGATAGCTGATTAAAATAGTATCCTAGGGATTGTAGAAATGGAATTATTTCATATTGGCCTGTGTTGTTTTGTTTATAGCTTTATTGTCGTGTGAAATCATTCTTGAGAGGTATATCTTTCAATAAAAATAATCCTTAGATCAACCTCAAGCAAATTTAACTTTAACAGATATATGTTGAGCGTAAAGATGTTGTCCAATGTTTGCATTACTGGTGAAAAGATCCTCCTTAACTTCTTAGTTAATCTTTTCATATCGGAGTACCTCCGATCAAAGATTCACACCGTCATCTCTCCCCATCTCCCATCCCCTCCCCCTTGACGACACGGTGCCACGCTTTCACGCGCTGTAATATATTCATGCGCAACATGTTGTTTGCCGACGGCTACTTTCGGTTTCCCGCCTTTGTTGGTCTCAGTAAAACTATCAGTGCACCCAGCAAGATAGAGTGAGTGGCAGTGAGGTCTGCTGTTACCATTCAATCAATGACAATTGCCAGATGCTGTTAGCGGACCAGCAGAGCTAATCGAGGTATGTGATCTCCAGCCTTTGTTGTCACACGTTTAGAGATTTGATTAATGATGATCAGCTTCTTATGATATAATCTGTGTAATTCTTTAATTTTTTTTCCTCTTGTTTTTTTTCGATATAAATTAATAACAATATTTTTAATTTTTTAATGTCTTTACTTAAACCTTGTTCTCAAACATTTATTTTTTCACAATTTCTTACTTTTCATTATACAACCTATGTCTATTTCTTTTAGCCTTTATGAAGCATGCGATTTTCTTTAGCTGCTTGAATTACATTTTTAGAAGAAATTTAGTCATTAAGTAACCTTCAGAACAAACGCTTTACAAATAGGTCGCGTGGTACGCACACGTGTATTCCCTTTGGTTGGATAAAATTCTTATCTAGGCAATATTTTTCCTGAAATGTTCTCATGACAAGATGTGACACTGTCACAGTATGGTAAATCAAATGAACGTTTGTTGTCGTGCATGTAATTGAGAAGATATTCTCATTTTAAAAGAATATCTCTATTATACGGCTTGCTACCTTAACAAAATGAGAGACAGTCCTGCACGGTACCCGTGGGTATTTATTGAGTTATGTAACCTCCGCAAAAAATCAATTGTTTGACGCTCGCTAATTGTGAGTTTTCTTAATTGTTTGTCACTCAGCACTGTTAATATAAAACATGTTGAGTAGGGAGAGGGCCGGTTGCAAAAATAAAAATAAGGAGACACACCAAAAGCAATATATATATATATATATATATATAAGACAAGTACAATAAATATAAGAGATATGTTAGAAATATATTTATGCTCACACCTCTGGCCCCCGAGTCATCATGCACGTGATTACTTTGAAAAGAAAAAGAAAAAAACATATTATCTACTGATTTTAGTGATTTAAAGCGATTAGTGCTTCATAATTTTAAATACAATTTAAATTATGTTTCGGAATTAAGATCTCCTATCTGTCCAACCTGTTGGAAAATTGAAGAATTGTTCATATTATAATTAGTAATATTTAGATGAAAATGAAATATTTTGTGTCTGAAAAAAAAATTCTTTTAAACAGACCCAGATTAATATCTGTCGGGCTCCGAGACAGACCAAATAATTCGCCTCACCCCTTTTTTTTTACAATTGCTTACCTAGGAAAATTGAAGGGATCAACCGCACAGGGTTGCACATTTTGGTTTAAATATTCGCGTAACACTATAGATACATCCATCTTTATTATTAAGGTGCTCTTTTTGGGGATTCGCCCAGACTTGCATTTATTCAAGGAACTGCACCGCTCTAACACAACACCCACACTCCCATAAGCGTACATCCAGTTCCTTTGCTCTTATTTCATGTCAACATTTTGTCAAATCTCACGATTGATACATTTAAAAGTTTTTTGGTTTGAAATTTTTGGTCGCCTACTCACTGCCGCAGTTAGTGGAAATTAAAAACAAAATCTAACATCTTTATTTTCCTTGATCTCATCAAGATGACACCGTCACTCATAATCTTCCAAGCGTTGATTTGCATTTATTCCTTACTTTTTATTGTATCCTGCCACCACATACCTTTTAATTCGATTTCTGAGCACACCATCAGTACTATACCCATTACTTCAATAAATGTACCTCCAAGATCAAACCAATCCCATCTTCCAAGCATCGCCAAAAGAAATTGATCCATTAGGCACGGCCCTTATTTGCCGTTAGGTTAATCCATGCACTGATATTAAATGCTTACCGTTAAAATGGTCTTGGTCGTATATTGTTTATTTCTATTTAAAGTCTGAAATTGAATATGCCCAATATATTCAAAACAAATATAAAGGTGTTTGGATTAATAATTGGTTCTTCTTCTTCTTCTTATACATTTGCACTTCCATGCAATAGAGCATATACAATATACAATACTTTTCAATCTGTCCTTGCCCTGGACCATCTTTGTTAGTTCATCCCAATAGACCATAGGCCATCTACAATACTTTTCCATCTGTGCCTGTCCTGGGACATCTTTGTTAGTTCATCCCAATGGACCATAAGCAATCTACAATATTTTTCCATCTGTGCCTGTCCTGGGACATCTTTGTTAGTTCATCCCAATAGACCATAGGCCATCTACAATACTTTTCCATCTGTGCCTGTCCTGGGACATCTTTGTTAGTTCATTCCAATGGACCATAGGCCATCTACAATACTTTTCCATCTGTGCCTGTCCTGGGACATCTTTGTTAGTTCATTCCAATGGACCATAGGCCATCTACAATACGTTTCCATCTGTGCCTGTCCTGGGACATCTTTGTTAGTTCATCCCAATAGACCATAGGCCATCTACAATACTTTTCCATCTGTGCCTGTCCTGGGACATCTTTGTTAGTTCATTCCAATGGACCATAGGCCATCTACAATACTTTTCCATCTGTGCCTGTCCTGTGACATCTTTGTTAGTTCATTCCAATGGACCATAGGCCATCTACAATACTTTTCCATCTGTGCCTGTCCTGGGACATCTTTGTTAGTTCATCCCAATGGACCATAAGCCATCTACAATACTTTTCCACCTGTCTCTATCTTGGGCTTTCTTTTTGCTAGTACAACCAAACTTTTCTTCATTTTCTTCACCCTTTTAATCTCGTCCTCAATGTGGCACTTGATCTTCCTCTTTTCCTGGTATCTTCAGGATTCCAATTGAATACCTTTCTTGGGATGTTAGTGTTTGGTTTCTTTAATGTGTGCCCTATCCATCACCATTTCATCTTTTGTATCCCCGTTTCTACTGGAACACTTGACGTACTTTGCCAAAACAAAAGAGTTACACATTTTATCAAACCATATTTTGGTACTTGCTTCTAGTACATTAATGAGCATTTACATACCAACTTTCTTTTTTTTAATTATACGTATAAGTAATAAGAAAAAAAAAAACAGGATTCCTATCAATAGTACATCCTTCTTTTCAATTTCATTGTGTTGAACCATTGCCATTAGAACTCTTGTCGTAGTGTAGTCCTTAAAGCTTTTACATCCCGTTAACCTTATTTCTCGCGCTTGTGACTTCACTTGACTTTTCGTGCATCTTCTTTCTCTGTCTTTGTCTCCCTGACATTTCCTTTTAATCGTTCCTGGGCGACATGCCAGGATCTTTAAAGCAATCCAGCCTCGAAAGAGACACGTCTTGTTCACATGTCCAACAGTTAGCGGGCATTGAGGAGAGGAGACTCAATTGGTCATTATCTGGATGCGGCACGTAGAATCGCCGAGTCAGTATCCTGCTGCAAAAAAAAAAAATCCGTCCACTCAAAATCTCGGCATATGTATCGAGGCGTTGTTTCGTTACCTAAAAACATGACATTTTTAAAAAAAAGAAAATCAGCACATGACTTTTGATTTCCCATTTGTTTGTGTGTCTGTAGTAGGGTAACTAATAAGAGTGCAGTAGGGACGGTCACTCCAATCTTGTTGTAATAAAAAAAAAAGATGGCTGCTTTCAATTGAGATCAACATTGTTCTTGTTTGCACTATTATTGTATACTCTATACCCCCAAGGGTATAGAACTTTAACTACATCTGTCAAGGCATAATTCAAATCTTTCTATCAACTCTAGAATGCTCTTTGTTTTTCTAAATTATACTTACAACGCGTGTTCTACTTTGTTTTACTATAATTTAAGAAATCACGTGATTTTGCATTTTAATTGCATCACATCCATTAAAACCGCTCAAACATTCAAATTAACAAAACTAATTTAATTGAGCCACGAATCCATTCAAAAATATCCATACGGAAATGGTATGTCTTTATAAACATACATCCTTCATGTATGCTTACTTAAACGGATAATATGGGTCTTAAAAAGGTGGCTCGACTCTAAATATTTAAGGCCGATATTCTTTATTAGTACGTTAAACCAATATGCTACTTCGACAAAGACATTAGCCAAAATATGTATACTTGTATATTGGCTTTTTATTATAGCATAACCATTATTAATCTACTTACAATGATTTGATTTTTTTAAAATAAATGTGTTGTATATAAGCCCCTTAGATGGTTTTACGTTTTTTTTGTTGATGCTTGATATGCAATTTTGAATCAAACTAGGTAAAATCTCGTAAGAAAAGCCCCAGTGAGGCATTAGGGGATATGCAGAGTTGTAGCGGGGTGTGGGGGTAGTGTGGACATGTTCCTGGGCGTCAGATTAGTTATGGTCGCCAAAATGGGCTTGGATATTATGCTATTGATGAAAACAATAGTTTTGAGAGCTGAAAAAAGAAAGGGTGGCTTTTTAAAATTAATGTGGTCCCCGGTCGCCAAACACTCTAACTACGCCTATGGGGGATTTGCCAACATAGAATTCCTTTCACTTACTTTGATTTTATTAGTCGATATGTCAGTGCAACTTACTTTCATTATTGGTAGATATTTGTTGATTATATTAGTCGATATGTTAGTGCAACATACTTTCATTATTGGTAGATATTTGTTGATTATATTAGTCGATATGTTAGTGCAACTTACCTTCATTATTGGTAGATATTTGTTGATTATATTAGTCGATATGTTAGTGCAACTTACCTTCATTATTGGTAGATATTTGTTGATTATATTAGTCGATATGTTAGTGCAACTTACCTTCATTATTGGTAGATATTTGTTGATTATATTAGTCGATATGTTAGTGCAACTTACCTTCATTATTGGTAGATATTTGTTGATTATATTAGTCGATATGTTAGTGCAACTTACCTTCATTATTGGTAGATATTTGTTGATTATATTAGTCGATATGTTAGTGCAACTTACTTTCATTATTGGTAGATATTTGTTGATTATATTAGTCGATATGTTAGTGCAACTTACCTTCATTATTGGTAGATATTTGTTGATTATATTAGTCGATATGTTAGTGCAACTTACCTTCATTATTGGTAGATATTTGTTGATTATATTAGTCGATATGTTAGTGCAACTTACTTTCATTATTGGTAGATATTTGTTGATTATATTAGTCGATATGTTAGTGCAACTTACTTTCATTATTGGTAGATATTTGTTGATTATATTAGTCGATATGTTAGTGCAACTTACCTTCATTATTGGTAGATATTTGTGGATTATATTAGTCGATATGTTAGTGCAACTTACTTTCATTATTGGTAGATATTTGTTGATTATATTAGTCGATATGTTAGTGCAACTTACTTTCATTATTGGTAGATATTTGTTGATTATATTAGTCGATATGTTAGTGCAACTTACTTTCATTATTGGTAGATATTTGTTTATTATATTAGTCGATATGTTAGTGCAACTTACCTTCATTATTGGTAGATATTTGTTGATTATATTAGTCGATATGTTAGTGCAACTTACTTTCATTATTGGTAGATATTTGTTGATTATATTAGTCGATATGTTAGTGCAACTTACCTTCATTATTGGTAGATATTTGTTTATTATATTAGTCGATATGTTAGTGCAACTTACCTTCATTATTGGTAGATATTTGTTGATTATATTAGTCGATATGTTAGTGCAACTTACCTTCATTATTGGTAGATATTTGTTGATTATATTAGTCGATATGTTAGTGCAACTTACCTTCATTATTGGTAGATATTTGTTGACTTTATTACTATTGGTACAGAGTTGTGATTGTTCTCCAATATGTGAATATCACGGGAGCGATCACCATTGTCGGATAATCGTGTTATTTTTTTTTTTTTAAACTTTTTTTAAAATCTAATTTAGCGGCCAAGTCGGCGCTACTGCAGATGGGACTCATCATTAAACTTTAGTCCGGTAAAATGTCTGTGCCCAACACATTTCCTCCTCTGCCCTCTTACCAAAAACAACAATTAAGTTCCAGGATTTTACCTACTGCTACTGCAACCTTAAATTTTTGGAAATGAAAAACCCATAGCGATCTGCTTTTCCCACATATTTTTTTCACAAATTTTAAAGAAATACTCACTATGTGAAACGCTTCACTGGCCACAGGTTACAGCAATTTACATCTTGTTATTTTTTTCTTTAAAAACTACTATAGTTTACACAAAAAATGCAATGACGTCATATTTACTTGAACAAACTTCAGATACTTTAATACAAGCCCATTCTTTGCCGCTACCTTTTAAATCTATTTAACCGGCATGCAAGTTTTATTGAAGACACGTGACCAGAAGCGTGTCGAAGGTGAATCATGTCACGGCATTTGTCAAAAGCGCCACTTTAGGCAGGGCGCAATTTCGTTCAGCCGGACAACGAATTTTCTTACTTTGAAATCGTTCTTGCTTACCAGTGTGTTTAGCTGCATTTAAAATTCTGAATCGTTGAACTCTAATCTTCGTTATATGATAAACACTAAACTGTTTAAACATTCGTTTCCCCATTGGAGTTTCATCTGGTCGACATATGTCCTTTTTCATCTCTGCATGTACACTGTGTCCTCGAACAACAAAAAAAGAAGAACCCTTGTTATAATGATTAAACCTAATTGTGACTGTTAGTAAATCTCTGAAATAAAAAAATAATAATTAAAAACTCATTCAAATTCTAACGTTATGTTAAATTTTATTAAAATATAGTTTGAGTTTGAATTTTTCATGAGTATCTTCAAAATAGACTTCAAGACACGCTCGCCATTGACCAAAAAGTATCAAAAGTTTGTTGTTCTTTTTCCGGAAAAATATGTCCGTACAACATAACGAGCAAAAGAAGGCATTTGACTGAACATTCCAATCATCAATATATGTTGAAAGAAGTGCCACCGGTACGCCCTTCCGCCCCCCTTACTATGCCAAATGACGTGCCAGCAAAATACACGAAACGTACCTAACTCTCTAAATAATATTTCTTGAGCTTTCATAGTAAATATTTATTTAATTATATATATATATATATTAGATAGCCCATCAAGTAATTTCCTTTAAAAACGTTTCTAAGATTTATAGGATTTAGCGAAATTTTGACTAAGCTCTAGACTTAGTACTTATTTGTTTGCATGTCTGCACCATTGTCTCAATATACGCTTACACAAAGTAATTGGTCTGCACCACTGTGGCCAAAAAAATATACATTCATGAGGTTTTTTTCACTTATAATAAAGAAAAAAAAAATTGGAAGGACTTTGGACATCGTCTCTACACCTCCGACAACAATAAGAGACGTCCAGGGCAGACCCAACCCCTTATGTTTTTCCTTCTTCATAATCTTGTAGCCATAATGCGATGTCTAATATTATGACGAGCTTGGCGTCTATTTAAAAGATAGTTTCAAGTTAAAATCAATACACTTAAATCGTTCTAGTCAAAGGTCTGCATTGAATTTATTTGTCCAGTCAACTCTCATCTACAAATTAACACATTTTCTTTTCTTTTTTTAACCTATCGAGGTCAAGAGTCGTTCGTCTAGAGTCACAGCAAAACATAAGCTACTGCTACCATTTTTGTGCCGCCTTCATCGATTGATTCCCCACCTAGCTGCCTGCCCATATGTTACAGCGTGGTCTATAACTCTTTGCCATATAGTCACATTGTGTTGAATAAAATAATTACATAAACATCTACTGCCTCGTTTAGCTGTATATCATTGATCTGAGCGTTGAAATATGGGAATACATTTAATAAACCTAATCAAGGCATGGGGCAGGGTATTAGGGCTACTCCCATTCTCTCGGAATCTCCAGAAATCGGGGCCACCGCCCACAGGGAGTGCATAAGATTGATATTTTTTTTTTTAAATTTTCCTCTTGTTTGTTTGAGAAAGTGTTGACTGTAAGTGAAGTCTATAAAATGGTACGCTGTTCGACCAAACTGTTGGCTTTAAAAAAAGGGTCACTATGAAAGGGTCAGCTTTTCTGAGCCCCGTTTAGCCAGATTGGAAAATAAAATTTAAAATAACCTTTTTGAAGAATGATTTGCCATTGAAGTTTTTAGAAATAAAATTTCTGTCTGTGTTTAAAGGATTTATTAAGCAAAGCTAGTCGCATTATCTTTGCCACCAATATTCAGTAACTTAATATACAAATCCTCAAACAAGTCTTCACAATCTATATCTACGCATCAAATCCCATTGGCATACCTAAGGTTTAGATCTATGTAAATATAATTGGCGGTTGTCACACCCTGCATATTCAACTTAACGTTTAAAATTTAAACATTATATTTTTTAACCATCAATCCATATTTTGTTTAAAAATCTCATATTCAACATCATGTTGTGATTGATGCAATGCTCCCAATATACTCAATCGCATCGATGAAAACAATGGAAGAGTAAACTGAACAACTAATTTAATTATTTATTTACGACGATATAGACAGCTCCATATTCTAATTACATTGAATTTTAATTAGTCAACCAAATGATATATTCACCGCATTTAAATTTTAAATTTTAGCGTATGGAAATTATTTATTAGACATATTAGTATATTCGTTAGTTCCAAGTCCCCCGGCTCCCCAAAACTCGACTCACTTGTTGCAAGCTCATAGAAAAACCATAACTGCATAGAGCAAATTTAAAAAGTTTCCTTGTGTCAAAATGATATGTAGGAAATTAGCCGTCCTATGATGACCCATTTAAATTTCACCTTTGAGTCACGTGTGGTCAAACGTCACTGGATGTCAGTCGCCGGACTTAAAATCCGAAAAGGATAATGACTTCTCGGCCTTTTTCAATTAGACCGGATTTGAAAAAAAAATTAATAAAAACGCGCGCCGCAGTTTAAAGTTATGCTGACCTGCTCAAGTGCGGTTCTGATGCCATTCTTTATTTGTTTCGTTGACATGAAGTGATCGAACCAGGAAAAGAATCGGAGTTTATAATTTTTTTTTCAAATTTAAAAAAAAACAATTCTTTAAAAAAAAAAAAAAATTCCTGCATGCAAATAGTTGTGGACGAGTAATTGGGTAACCATAGCACGCATTGATTTCAGGACACGAACAACTATGGAGACACTAGGGTTAGGATTAAAATATCTGCTGATACGCCAAACTGCGTTGGGAATTGAGTTGCTTCACATTAGGTTGATTGAATTCATTTAGCATTGCCACTTGCGATGTATTCAAGAGTCTAGTTCGACAGAATGTCACGGAGATGGTAGATTTGAGATGAAGACGTCCTCATTGCTGATTTTCTATCCAAAAAAAAATTAAAAAATACATAAATACTAATATTTTTAGGCTTGAAAATAAAAGACACAGAGATGAAGTCGAAGTTTCGACTTGATGCCTTCGTCAGCAGATCAAACATTAATAAACAAAAGATACTGTTTACAAAAGAATAAGATCTACATTTTTCATCTTCTTAACATTGTCAATGTAGGCCAATGCTCAGAACAGGAAGTGCTCTATAAAATCTAGAACCTAAAGCAACTGTTTTGATTTTTTTTGTTTTAAATGAGCGAAAACAGATGTTTTATTTTTATTGTTGTTAATATTTACGAAGCATTTCACACAATAATAAAATGATATGCTGGTTTTAGATGTAATGATGTCATGCTGGCCTCAAATAATTTGTTTTCATTAAACAAAAATTTTATTTTTTGAAAAAAAAAGGGTCCTTAAGCTCTTTCAGTTACCATTTATTACACTTGTTCCTTATTTCCTTACTTACAGGACAGCTGTACTGCCCAATACTTAATTTTAAAGGATCTCATTACTCCTAATATCACTTACCTCTTACATAATTTTCAAAGCTTCATCAAATTTTACAAGTCACTTCGAAATGTTTTTACATCTGATGATGTCTTCATCGATTTTTCTTTAAATGCGTGTGTGTGTCTGTCTTTGTGTGTGTGTGTGTGAGAGTCTTTGTATGTGTGTGTAGGCGCGTGTGTTTCTATATCCAAGACATGGGCTTCATCAGCGCACTCATTTTTTTGCTGGCCCATGATTTTGTAATGGAGGTCGTTGAATGTTTCTTAGTGTAGAAACACGAACATTTAAAAATAGATGTCCTGACATAATTTCAGGGAGCACATCATTCATTGTCTTTGCTAAGTAGCACCACTCCCCCACACCCAGTGAATAGACTTATATGCAACCTTGGACCATAGAAAGGCAAGCAGTTGGCATTTAAGCATATGTCAAATTAAAATGATCGAGGACCCACTGAACCCTGGTATGACCCAAGGCGATCTGAGACAAGGCTTGAGGGAAATCATCGGTCAGTAACTCAGTAATTTCAGCACCGAACAGAAATCTAGATTTATTTTAACGATAGCAGTAACTTAACACTTCTAACTGATACAAAAATTTAAACTTTATTTCTTAAGTCCTTTAAATAGTCGTTTCCAATATAACTATAATTGTCTCACGAAACGATAGTAGTCAGTAGTATTTCATTCCCTTTTTTTTCAAAAAAATTATTAAGTAAATTTTTGAAATGTATAAAACTCATTCGTTTTGCTATGTTTCGTTTCACTTAAAGTTTGAAACTTTAAAACGCTTCTTCACTCCAGAGTCAGTTTACGCCGTGTCTGAGGTGACGCTAGAAGCTCCGAGCAGAGTGGAGATGACGCTGAGTCAAGTTCTAGAAACTGACGTTCTAGATGTCATGAAGACATCAGAAATTTTTATGCTCGCCGAAGATTACGACACGTACTCACAGATGTCAGATTGTGTGCTGGATTCGTCGATGAGCGATCCCGATTACCACAGCCACGACCCTGAAGCTGGGCCTGGCGAGGAATACGATGTTTGGGGCTTGAATGAGACCTGCGCCTGTAACATCACCTTCTCCACTCTGACGGAATTTGAGGAGAACAATAATGCAACTGTGGGGGACATGAAGGGACGTGACTCTCCAGTCTTATGGGAACAGCCATTGTCATGCGCAGATCAAAATGACAAGGACAACTTTAAACAAGCCGAAAATGTGTGGGCGATTCCGTTCTAAACCCTTGCACAGTTTTGTGTTGAGATGATTGATAAACTACCGTGTTTTAATTCAAAGTGAAATTTTGTAGAATATATATTTAATTTTATTTTAGTAAAAAATTAAAATTAAGTTTACAAATCTTCAATTTTTATTTCAAATTTTGAAATAACAACAGGTATTTATGTTTTATGTTTTTTTTATATTCGCATTAACGTAAATAATCGATTTATTTTCACATCGTTAATGTTAGGTAAACATTATTTAATTTATTTGTTTTTCAAATAAGGAACAATCCACGATAATGATGGTTTATAATGTTAATAATAGATGATGCTAATGGGTGGGAAAAAAAGTTGTATTCGTTTTTTAGGTATACAGTATTTTCTTTTACTGATATGGCTTAGGCTCGTTAAATAAAGTACATATCAGGACACCTGATTATTCTTTAAGAACACTGATGTATGCAGATAAGCGTAGCTATATTTTTATAGGTAACATGCACATATATTTGTCTTTCGCAATCTAAATTATTCGAGTATCTGATGGAAACAGAGAAGTCGGCATTAGTTTGAATAAAAAAAAAGAAAGATACAAGGTCAACAATGTTGAAAGCCAGTTGAAACTCTATTATTTTTAATTCTTTACATGTATATATATATACATACATACATCTTTTACGTTTCTATTTAAATTCTCTATATTTCAAACTGGTTTATTTTATGTATCTGTACAATTGGATGAATTGATTTTTTAAAAAAAATAAGCTTACTTCCGACAGTTTCCGCCCGTCAGGTCAAAAGGACATAAAGAAAGTCCCTATTCAGCTCTTATTTTGTGTGAATCAAATACGTACTTTTTGATATTCGTTTCAGATCCCGAATTTACATGTCTATAATACGCTCATGGGAGATTTGAAAGTCCTAATTATCTCAAAAGTAAAAGACAATGTGGTTTGAAAGTTAATCTTGGGCTGTCGCATTAATTTGAATACCGCGACAAAACTCCAACTAGTCTAAAACCACAAGACATCTGACACTACCTTAAGAATCAATCGAACTTTAAAAAAAAAATTGATCATCAGCCAGACTCACTATAATATAGAAAATCGAATCGAGCTCGTCTGCTGACAGCTATTTACGAGATTCAATTGAACTCAATGCAGCAATCTACAACTCTCAAGTTACAACATCTTGATACTGCTATCTGACTTATATTTAAACATCTTGATACACTATCTACCATACTCAAGTCATCACAAGTTTTTACAACTATCTACCAGGCTCAAGTCATCACACGTTAATACCACTATCTACCAGACTCAAGTCACCACAAGTTAATACAACAATCTGCCAGACTCAAGTCATCACAAGTTATTACGGCGAATTAACAGATCAAAGTGAACGTTTCTAAATGATCTCATCTTTAAGTGCCTTAAAATTCAAATAAGTAAATGTCAAAAGATATCCCCTACCAGTCTTCTATGACTTCAGAGGCTATATTTAAGTGCCTTAAAATTCAACTAAGTAAATGTCAAAAGATATCCCCTACCAGTCTTCTATGACTTCAGAGGCTATATTTAAGTGCCTTAAAATTCAAATAAGTAAATGTCAAAAGATATCCCCTACCAGTCTTCTATGACTTCAGAGGCTATATTTAAGTGCCTTAACACTAAATTGAACGTACGTCAAGACAACCTAAGTACTTTACTCAGATGAAGAACTCACGATACAAATAATCATGACGTGCATTAATACTCGAATTAAAACATGATACAATTTTTCAACAGACTAATGAAAACATGTCTTTAAAATATTCTCTTCAAGTGCCTAAAGACTTTAGAGACTGTTTAAATAAAGTGTATCTCCTGCGGGCAAAAACATCAAGTGAACTAATTTAATTATTAAAACCCAAGTTCGTAAATTGAAATCATCCTTTTAAAATCAATTAAGTAAGAATGAGGAAGTAACCCAATGGCCCTTTGGTTGATGTTAATGCAAAATATGAAAACATTTGTGACTTATTTTGTTCGTTTTTTTTTGTTTAAAATGTTAACATACGTGAAATTCACTGGACAATGTTCGTATCTGTTCGTCACCAATAACAGGGGACAAAGCACAGATGACATTGAATGTAGGAAACTTCAAATAATTATAATTCTACACTGATTTAAATATTAAATAAATAATTATCCACCAGTACTTACCAAAAAAAAAGTAAAATAAAATATTTGAGTTTATGATTGTGTATGCTTCGAGAGAAAGTGGCCCATAGTTCTTGAAAAAAAGAACGTTTATTTGTGCAAGATTTCCAACAGTACATGGAATATTGTTTAAGTTTTTTTTTAGTTTTTGAAATTATTCTGTTCTACTTGACAATAATGTATACAGTGGGATAGCTGCTGGTCAGGGTGAGACACAATTTTTGTCGCCGCATCCGATATGCAACAAAAAAATTTTAAAAAATAATTAATTGAGCACTTGGTCAAAAACTATCACTTAAAAAAAAAAAAAAAGTATCACTCCGGGCGGTCCACCCCATCCGCGCCATCTTTTAACGAAACTGACTTACACGGGTATTTTGATGCATGCACACTTTTTCTTATCATAATTCAAGTTTTCTTATATCATTTCAGATCTATTCTCCACATCTTATAACAACACGCCAAGTACAGCGGATGCCAGTTGTGTGCTTAAAACAATCCATCAAAACAATTATATAACATTTCTCTCTACTTGTTTTCCCCATCAACTTGTAGAAAAAAACACATTTAAAATGAAAGGTGGCAAGTTGCCAAATCTTGCCTTACTTTGTTTCCTTCTCATTTTTTTCGACCCGTTTGCTTCGCTTCAAGCGGACGAGACAACAAATACGATCAACTCGTCCACGTGTGAGTACAACTGCAGTACAGTGTCTCCCCCAGAGAGCTATGAGTCATCTGGATTGAGCATAGTCCTCGGAAACCTGGCAGGAATAGTTTGCTGCATAGCCGTAGCGAACAACTGCTTCGTCCTGTTCACCTTCAAAAAGGACGGCCTGCTCCGTCTACCCCAAAATTATTTCTTCATGTCACTGACGGTGGCCGATCTTCTGACCGCGTTGGTCTCGATGCCAATATTCACCCAGTATGTGCTCCTGGAGAGATGGGTGCTCAGTCAAACCGTCTGCGACATTTGGATGGCGGTAGACTGGACGTTACGCCTTGCGTCCCTGTACCTGAGGGCCCTGATAACAATGGACAAGTTCTTCTCCGCCAAATACCCTACCAAATACATGCTTTGGCGCACTCCACCCAAGGCGAAGATCACGATCTGCGGTGCTTGGTTCATCCCTGCAGTCACGATCATCGCCTATATCTTCGGTTTAAAGCATGAATCGAAAGTTTCGGACACTGAAACCTGCGAGATGCCCTTCATGAAGAACAAGGAAACAGCGTTGTATATCTCAGTCGTCTATTTCTGGATACCCGTTGTAACCATAGGATCGCTGTACGTCAGCCTGTACGCCACATCATATTCCACGTACAAACAGTACGGGCGGCTACGTAAGAGTTGGACTTTATGTAATAAAAAACAGCTGAAAACCCGCAAGAGTTGTAAAAGACAAAAGGGCTCTACAAAAGAAGGTCAGCCGCTGACTGATTTGAATGCACCAGAAATAGTGAACCTGGAGCAGCAGGACGACGTCAAGCCCCGCACCAAAGATTTTGGTAATGGAGATATAATTTCCAGTGAATACGTCTATATTAAGAACTACATCATCGAGCCATCTGTTAAGGTTAATCGGGACATTCCTCCATATTGCTCACCAATTATTAAAGTGACTTCCCCTGTAGATTCAGAACCCAAAAGTAAAAATACAATATTGGACGAGGACCTTATCAGCAGCGATGAAG
Organism: Omphiscola glabra; assembly: GCA_964017045.1. NCBI lineage: Eukaryota > Metazoa > Mollusca > Gastropoda > Lymnaeidae > Omphiscola > Omphiscola glabra. The sequence goes on along the minus strand of OZ024804.1, from coordinate 11,167,903 downwards.
AATTCATGAGAACGCTTTACAGGTCAACTGCTAAATATCCTGTTGATAGCGTTCAAGATAGTCCAGAGTCTACCGCTACTTTCCTTATTGAAAGAAAGAATAGGTCGAAAGACAAAAAAGCTAAACCTCGCAAATTGAAATCATTCAGTGACTCAAGTGACAGCGATGACGGAGACCTCCACCCATCACAAAATAACACGCCAACGTTCGAAGCCGTCAGTTGCAGGCCTCGTACGAATCCGAAAAAAGACTTCACGAAATCACACAACTCTGGTAAAAATATTGAATCCACTTACAATGAGTCGACAAGTCATACGCAAGTGGATAATGTTGTCCCGTCGCTCACACGCAGAAACTTAAATATCAAAGACAATCAGACAATGGTTTGTAATTTGCTACACATCAAATCGGATTCAAATAGTGGCGATGAAGTTTTAAATATAACTGGGCAAGGCTTTAAAAGTCCAGAGCCATGGGGACAACGAGGAAGGCATCATTTCGTTCAAGGGAAACTCAGTCTATCAGTCGATGGCGAAACGAACAATACAGGCCCAAAAGGCGACCAGGAACGTAAAAAAGTCAATGAAAATATCGCATCGGCTCAGGGGACTATAGATAAGACAAGGTGCGGTAGAACCTCAATGGAGAATAAATTTTGTCTGTCACAGTCTCCTATCAGACTGTCCTCTGCTATGAATATGGTCCATAAGAATTCGGCATATTTTGATACGAGTAATCGCACTGCTGATGAGGTATCAAGCGTTTATCTGGAAGATACACAATTCAAAGCAGATGCAATAATAATTAATGGCACTATACAAGAGAATCGTCTCGTGGCTGGCATTCTTCAAACATTGCCGGAGAAATATTGCAATAAACTTCCCAAAGTTGACAAAACGTCTAAAACAATCGAAGAGGGAGATCGAACTGAGCAGGCTCCAAAATTATTCCCAGAGAGTCAAAGGCCGAACGTTGCCATCATATCAGAAGCAATTGCAACTGATAGGGAGAAGTCGAAAGAAGCCGCCCTTATGCATCAACCTAACGTTCAAAAGAAACTTTGTGTGCTGAAAGCCGATTTCAACCATATCGCAAAAGCATGCGAAAATTCAGGACAAATCACGCATGCCATTACGGTAGTTCCTGAGAGCCAATACAAAGATATTAAAAATAAATCGAACCAGACCTGCCTCCCTAAGCCCGCAGATGAAAGAATATCGCTCAAGACTAAAACCTTCTTTCAACAGCTGCAAAACACCATGCGTTCTAGTATTGAAGCATTGTCCCTTTCGTCCACTTATTTCGATTCACTTCACCGTGCTCTTAATGTGCTGCCCGAAGATGCTTCTTTCAATCAAGTTCCGACAAGCATTGATAACATCAATCAGAAGAGATGCTCAATCGTCACAGAACCTAACTTACAACGGAGAACGTCCACTAGTCGACATCCTGTCGGCAAATTTTCTGAAAATTCTAGCCCTGGGACGCGGTGTGAAACACGGGACCTTAAAATGAAAATGGGTTCCATGAATGGAGAGGAGCATGTAAGGTCACGCACTCCAGTCAAGTCGAGTTACAAGGATGAGCTGTGTACCTATAATACAAACTTTCAAACGACGACCTTCTGTTCTGAGGTAGTCCCTGGACACCAGAAACAGGACGTTAACCTCAAGGTCTCTACCAAGTCTAAGCGCGACAAGAAAGACAAAAAGAAAACACCCCCGAGCATCCTGAAATCCCGAGATTCCCACAGCAGAAAAAAACGATGTGAATGTGGAAGTAAACTAAATCCGCCCCAAGCGGGTGGTGTACGTAAACTGGGACAGACCGTTCAAATTAATAACATCAAAACTGAGCCAAACTGCAAAGCGGAAAACAATGAGTCAAGATCTCGAGACAACACCGATAAAAAGCCCGTTAAATCAGTATACTTGGACAAGATTAGCTGGGCCTCTTATTTAAGTCAAAGGAGCCAAACACAAGATAATAAAATGAGCTGGGACAAAAGTAGTAGTGAAGAGGAAAACCTTTTCAGTACAGGAGTGAGTCGTCGGCGCGAAGAGACTTCTCGTGAAGACAACTGTATGCAATCAGTAACATTTGAGAAAATACCTGCACTGGTAAATGAAAAAAGCATACAGCTGAAGGATACTAAGCATGAAAAAGTAAAGGAAGTTAAGTCATCAACGATGGTTGAGAAACCTATCATCTTACCTGATGTGACGTTGGTACCAGTCATTCAACCAGAGGCAGATCGAAGACGGGACCTTGATCGGCATCCCATCTTCCTCTACGGGGTAGGCAACCGCTGCAATGGTCAGATTCAGCTCGATACGCAGTCTATGAAGACGGCTTTTAAGGAAATAACTGCGATCTCTAGTCTCCTTTGTGTCTTTTTGATTTGCTGGCTGCCTTTGCACGTTCTGATATTTGCTGATGCTTTCCGACCTGGGAGCATTGGGATGCTATGGTATCAGGTTACCACATGGCTCATCTACCTCAACAGCATGTTAAACCCTTTCTGTTACAATTTAGTCCACGCCGGTTTCCTCGTGATGTGGCAACATCTAGTGAGATCTTGCAAGACGTAAACAAACTTATCATGTATGCTCGAATATAATGTATGCTCGAATTCAATTACTTATTTTAATAAGATCATTCGATAAGATACGTTCATTTTATATCATTGCATATATACATTAAGATATAAATCATGGCTCAGCTGTTTCATTAGAAAATAAGTTGCTTATGAAATCCAACAAATGTCAATTTTAACCACCAAGAATTCAAGTGAAATTTGGACCCTAACAAAAACGGCAGAAAAAGTATTAAACGCATGGGAGAAGAACGTTCTCAGGAAAATATATGGACCAACAAATTATAAATATGGATCGAGAATACGAACCAACCATGCATTGTACAGAAAAAAATTGGATCCCACGATAGTAGCCGAAATAAAAAAGGGCAGGCTACGCTGGACAGGACACTTAGAGAGAGAGAGAATGTCCTGAAGAGGGTGCATCACAAAAACCCCAAAGCAAAACGGCTCAAAGGCAGACCTAGGCGTAGATGGATCAATGATGTGGAAAAAATCTACAGCAGCTGGGAATCCAAGCATGGAAAGAAAAGCATTAGTTAGATCTGAGTGGAAGGAAGTAGTGAGGCAAGTCAAAGCCCCGCATTGGCTGTAGCGCCACAGGGATGGATGACTGGAAGAATACAAGGAATGTATTTTAAGTTCTTAATTGTTTATCCAATCATTTATTAACGACCAGAATTGTTTGTGTTCATTTTTCGCTGATTGATTATATATATATATATATATATATATATATATAGCTTATTACCGTATATAAAAGTGTATATTTTTTAAAATTAAATTTGTTTAATATTCATCACTGAAAACGAAATCCTTTACCGTGTCGAACATGCATTCAGTTTTTGTGTTGAAAAACTCTTATTCCATGATGACTCATGACATGCAATATATATTTTTTTTATTACAGCTACATATTTCACGCAATAAATATAACTATAGTATCATTGGGTTTGTGTCTAAAAACAAAAGTTAGTAAGGCTTAGTTCCAATATTTTTTTTTTATTTTTTGTACTCGATAAATCTTTTTTTCAGTATCTTTTCTATCCTTATACGTTTCATAGTTATTAGGATAGAAACGATAGAACGTTTTTTTTAAAACAATGTTTTATTGAATTTTAAAAAAAATTAAGTAATTTAGCTTTATGAAATAGCTTATAGGAAATCATTTTTACTAACTAAATCACGTTGCATCGTTATTTAAAATGGTACATAGGGGTCAGGGATTTGAGGGAAACCCATTCAAAATGTAAATGGCTTTTTCATTCTACTGTGGTTGAAAACATTCAACAATATTGTTGATATATTTTTTGACATCATTTAGTTGTATGAAGTGTTTACTTTGTTTCTTCGTAATACTACGATCAATGGATGTTAAACTGTTTTTTTTTTTTCAAAAAGTAATTTTGAAATTAACATTTACGGTTTCATTCTACTTAAGTCATTCATATGTACATATTCTTTCGGGGTTATTAATTTGATTCAAGACATGTGGATTTATTGAAATCCTTCAGGAGACAATCAGATATCAAATAAGTAATCATGATTGGAATGTTTAAGAAAGCTTACCTAACGGCACGCCGGCGGCCTTTGCGTTCAGCAGATGTGAAGTTAGGTGCCCGTTTTTCAGATATTTTTTAAAAAAATTAATTGTATTATCTTCATGTGTAAATAGGCATTGGAAATTTAATTAAAAAATATATAAATAAATAAAACAATTAAATTTCTAGTTTTTAATCATATTTTAAACAAAATGCATTGATCCCTTGCAATATTTTCCCGTTCCCTTGCAATATTTTCCCTTTCCCTTGCAATATTTCCCCGTTGCCTTGCAATTTCTTTCCTTTCGATAATTTGCTTGAAGCCAAATTTACTGGTGTTATTAATGATTTGATTAATAAATCAAATGCTTTTGTGAACTATTTGGTTTTAAAATCAAAATGATCATTTAAAAAAAAAGTGTTTTGTTAAAATTGTGTAAACGTTAAAAAACTTGTTGTATGTGAGGGTATATGATGCATCATTTCATATGATAGTTGTGTGATGAAGCATTCACCATTACCGTGCCTTGGTAAATGTAAGGCAGCACAATTCATCTCAGTATTTAGTCCCACCCCCAACAACCATACCATGAAATTGTTTGAGATCATGAACATGTTTTCCATGCTTTCAAACTATGACTGTTCCCATAATATGTATGTACAAGAAAGTATCTCATTTTTGACAAATGTACTTGATAATATTCTCTCTTGAAATAAATAAGACTGAAAAGGTTTGTACTGCTTGGAAAAATTTGACATCGTAAATAACACGAGTAATGGTTCTTGTTAACGCTCATTCACATCACAAACTGTGTCTTCTTTATTTACAACCATTCAGATCACTTATTGCGTCTTTTTGTTTTTTTTTAAATTTTATTTTTCAGATTATACGCTCTATCAGACTGCATAAAATCAGTCAGATGACACAATGTGGCACTGTCTTGTCATATTCATTCAGATCACACGTTATGCCATCTTGCTAACAGACATTGGGATCACTCTGTCTTTCATCTTGTTTACAATCATTTCATCGCTTGTTTTGTCGATTACTTTACAATCATTCAGATCACGCGTTGTGTATTTCTGATTACGAACGATCATATCATGCGGTATATCGTATCGTCTACAATCACCAGATGACACGGATTGGCGCTATGTCTAAACTTCCATGTTGTTACACACTACTTATGATAAAATTTACGTCTTTAATTTATATGTAAATGTTCCTTTCTTTTCTCATTATTTTGTTCACAAAATTGAATGTGGTCGAATTTTTCTCTCCATTTACTAAAAAAAAAAAATTATTCAACCTGAATAAATGTCCTTTTGGAGCAGACCTACTGTCTGCAATTTTTCTCTATTTATTTTGAGGTGTGAATGTTTGACTTAACTAAATTGTGAATTGTTTTGTTTTAAATATTAGATACATACATACATATATATATATATATATATATGTTATAATTATTAATAAGAAATTATCATTATTTATTATTATGTCTTTTACTTGCATCTTTATGGCTATCGTGCGTAAGCCTAAAATCTTTTTTTTTTTTTTTAAATTTATTTTGTGTGTGTTGCTTTTCCACTTTTCCATTCAAAGAACACCGTTTGTGCCACATTGCCCCTTAATATTTCCTCTGCTTGTTGTTGGGAGCGGGCAGTCAGAAACTGACCAAAGTATTTATCATTTAAAAATCTGCTGTACAATTCTCCTGCATCCCAGTATTACAAAACTTGAAATTGTGATTTATACAATATTACACTCTGCTGTTTTAGTTAACCTCCAGTATTTGTTTGTATTAATGCATATTCCTTTTCTAAAAAAAAAAAAAAATCAACCTTTTGAAGTATTGTAATATATTTCAATGGTACTTTATAATGCATATTATTTGTTTTAAATATCTAAGATTTAAAAATCATTATCTTTTTACTTGTATTCAAGTGACATATTCTTTATAAATATTAATATGAAATAAATAGAAACAGATTGTTGAGTTTTAATTAGTCTAGAATTTTTTTTATTTTTTTTAAAGTCATAATTTGTTATCATATATTCGTGGAATAAATACACTTGTTTTTTTTACAATAATAATTCCGATTGAATGAATGTTTTTTTTTCATAATGTGCAAAGGATAGTTCTCTAAAATATGATATACAAATTTGTTTAAAATGATCTGTTTGTTTAAAATAAACTTTTTGTTTCAAATGATCTAAATATTTGCCAAAAAATGATCTAATATTTATCCAAAAATGACCGGTTTTGTATTCGCTATACAGTGCAGAATTAGCATACACGCTAAATGAGCTACAGCTCAGGGCCTCACAATCTGCGGTCTATATATTTTTTTAAAATTGTTCTTCTACCATCTCATGTCATTTCAAACGGTCGGGGGGGGGGGCGGGGGGCCTCTATATTTTGTTTAGCGTAGTGCATCAGCAAGTCAAAATTCGGCCCTGTCGATATACATTCGTAATGAAAGAAACTGACTGAAACTTGGCTTCAATAACAAACTGTGGTGTAACGTACATTCATTACCATACATGTACTAAATAGTTTTAATTGGTCATGGTTTGAATGTTAAATTATATTTAATTTTGCATTAAAGTATAGTGAATGTAATTACTTTTATATTTATATTATTGATGGGTTTTAGCTTTCTATTTATTTTGTTTCCCCATAATTTAAATAGTTAACTATTTCAGATCTTATTTGTAAAAATTATTTTGTGTGAGCAAAATAAAAAATGTAAATTTCATTCACGAAACGTTTGCTACAATTTTAAAGATTATTATTTTAAATTATAGTCTATCCATGTTTAATGCTTTTAAAAATTATTATTGTATTTTAATTGTTGAAAAAAATGGTTCCAAAATGACCAAAATATTGTCCAGCTTGGCCAAACATGTTGCATCCTTAAATTCATAAGTGTCAACAGATTGTTGTAAGGGCTCTGTATTGTAAAAGTGTTCAATAAATGTCTTTCACCCACCAACACGTCTCCAGTTGGATATTCGATTTTTTTTTTTTTTGCATTAAGAATTGTTTATTCAAAGACCAATAAGGATTTCCATGTAAGAAAGCGACAAAGCCATGCAATGGCGTTGAAGACTTGTCTCGTTTTACCATTCTTGTAAACACTGACATGATGTTTCAGCAAAGAAAATGTTTGTTATGATGTTTGTGGATATTATTTGTTGAATTCCAGCTTGTATGTCTCCGTTGTTTATACTTAATGAAATGCTGTTTATAGAGTTTCAGTTTGTTTGTTTATGTTCCATGTACACAATGAAAGGAAGTTTGTGTATTTCCGTCGTACGTACACAATGAAATGGCGTTTGAATATATTAGAAGTTACGGAGCATAATGGCAACAACAAAAACAAATTATTATCTCCATTGTAAGTCCCTTGGCATTTTTGAAATACATTGTTATGCAAAATATGTATTAATCAATTTTCATTTTTTCTTTTTATTCGCAAAATTTACAAACGCATACACATGCAAATAGTGCATAATGGTTTTGAAATTAATTATTTAATTATGTATGAATTTAAATACGTTTTTTTTTTTAAATTCACTAAGTTATACTATATGTAGCAAAGTTTGTGTGATAAAACATTATATTTTTTTTTTTTTCAATTTAATGTCAGTCAAGAGGAAAAAAAAAACCATGTAGTTTAAAAGCCTCAGTGTGTTACATTGTGGGAGACTTTAAAACATTAAAATTACAACAGTAACAAAAACTAAACTGAATATACATACATGAGAAAAAAAATGAAAATAGACACATACATTGACTCAAATATCAACTCAAGGAAAACGTGTAATTATTTTATATATTTTTTTTTAATGAACCTAAAAGTAAGTTACAAAAATGCTTTAAATCGTTGTGACATTGATCAATGTTAAACTTTCCAGAACTTAATTTTTATATGAAATAATATCATTATGATTGATCTGTTACTTAAGGGTAACAAAAAAAATCTAGTATTTCAGAAGTGATACCCAAAAAATAGCAGGAAATATGATACACATATTAACAAAATTAACTACTAAAAATTCATCAAACACTATCAAATACCTGATACATTAGATTTTAAAATAAAACTTAATAAATTAAAAAATAATAATAACATAAGTTTTAATAATATAGTTTTACGGCAAAGAAGGCGTTTTCAGATGTTCACATTTAATGCATTAACGGTGAAAAATAATGCTTTAAAATATGTTCACATTTTTAAAAGGTTATAAATAATAGTATGTATTTAAATAACAGGACAAGATGATAGTGATATGATAAAACCCACACACAAAAAAAATCTGAGAGAAAAATACGATCCCCAATTATTGACTTAATTTAAAGCACTGTATTTTAATTAGATTAGTAGAAAACTACCTTCACCGCCTAGGAGAGAAAAACATATTTGATATACAATGAACTGTAAACAAAAACGCAGATTTTAGCAGTTAAATATGTAATCAAACAAAGAAACACGGAGTCAAGTTTTTAGCATGCACATGAACAAGTAGCAATGTAATTTTGATCAAACAGTTTAAAGCTTTCACACATTGTTTATAAGTAAATAGCTTAAAATCAGGAGTATATTTTTTGATGAAAAGTGTGTGTACTTACTTAATATCTCCCCTATCCTCACAGAAAAAATATGTAATTTTTTTCGCAACAAATTCAATGCAAAATTCATACAATCGGCTGTTTATATGTAGTATTGAACAAATAATAAGTCCCCTAAAATAAAGCAACATATTTTGTCATCTCAAAAATATGCATCGTAGTGGAGGATGAACGTGCCCTCAAAAGCCTGCCCCAAAATATAAATACCCAGATGCTTAGCTAGGGTTAGTGCAGTGGCGTAGCTAGGGTTAGTGCCAAACAATGGTGGGCAACATTTCTGCCGTCCTTTCCACGGAAAAAAAAAAATCTGTATTTGGCCCAAAACGCCGCACCTGCAAACAAAAAAAAAGTGCTCCACGGGTTGGAACCATCCCCCCCCCCACACACATTTACACGCCACTCAGCATACTTCAAGAGACTGTGCTTCAGTACTGCTAACGGGAACGGCGTACCTGCTGTTTAAATAAGGACAGTAACAACGTTCCCGTGCGTTCCTGTAGGGTTTCGACCCCCGCAAACAAAAAAATCAAATTATATAACGTCTTTCTAATTTTGGATTTAAAAAAAAAATGTAGAACAGTTATTGAACATTTTAAACAGAGTGTAATTATTTGTACGAAAATGTTAAAATAATAATTCGCATTTTTAAATTGCATAGCAAAGGTAGTCCTGTACCGTTTTGAAAAAGGCAAACAAATCTTCACAAAAACAATTTTATCAAGGATTCAAATATTTAAGAACAAACACATTCGGTATGATGATGTAATCACATCTTAAAGCTGGATCAAATTCGATAAAACGTATAACATTTTCATTGATCAAACGCTATTAACATTGCTTCCAAAATAAAAGAATGTGATTTATAATAAAGAGAAATAAAATACATTAAAAATACACGATTTCAACCATAATCTTATTTTCAATTTGTAATTTGACTTTTCTGCTTTAAAAAAAAAAAGCAATACATATTGTTTTATACCCAAATGAAGATTTATTTAAATGATTAATATTATAAAAAAACAGAAAATTCATACGATTTGTATAGGCCCTTAGATGCATACCGCTAATCCCAGGGGTCAGGTTCACTTTGCGTCAGAAACAGTTAGATGGGGGGAGGAGGAGGGGTATATAGCTTCATAGAAATAAACGTTTTTCTATTGACACTGCACATATCATTCTGGTTGTGCAAAAAAAAATATATATATTTTTTTTTAAAAATACAATTTTTAAATGAAAAAAAATGACATAAACTTGGTCGGTACATGGGACACATGGGCTGTTTTTTTATAAATGAGATTTGGAATTTCCTTCCCCGTGTTAGTCGCAGCTTCATAGGTACAAGAACGGCATCCAAACCGGTCAGGCTTAAGACAAATTTGGGGCGAATCTGGCCCACAATCCTCAGTTTAAGCCCCTTGGTCTACCCAGGTGGTGAATATTCTAAGATTAAAAATTATGAATACACTTATAGTTATAGAACATTAAAAAGAAAAATACGTGTTAATTCAAAAAGGTATACATTTAAAAGTAATAGTTAATTAGTTGGTTGTTTTTTTTTATGGGTTTTTTATTTTTTTTAATATTAATTTGTAGGCGGGAGGAGTATAAAAACTAATAAGAACTTTTTAAAAGTGTGTGTTAAACTGGAAGCAGTAATACCAACAATGAAGCCAGCACATTGTACAATATGAAATGTTGAAGAATCAAGCACCAAATACCTTTCCCCGTGGTAAGGAAAAAAACAACATAATATACAATAAATCATTAGAAATAACGTTGCCGGCCCCGTAACATGATTAAAACTAATAATTTTTCTTTGGACTCTCAAATATGAAAACTTTATGAAAGTTACAATCATGTGCAGTCCGTTTAGTACAAAAAAAGCTGCAAAAATCAAAACAAAGGAGTTATTTCATATGGTTACTTTACTTTAATATTTGATTAAAAAAAAAGTGTACAGCAAAATTTGATATACGAGGCATAAATCTGCCTAAACATTTAATTGTATCACCCCCAAAAATATAGATACAAAATAAAAAAAATCTAAACAAATGGTCATATAAAACAAAAAACAAACCTTAGACGTTGCTTACATTTACTCAAATACAAAATAAAATGTCATGCCTATGGAAAAATTGAATTAAACAGAAAATATTCAGTTAAAATGAATTGTAAAAAAATTAAAGTGCAGCATTTTAAAGTGAAAAAATTCCATTTTGGTGTTTTGTTGTTAATTACAAATTGATTAAATATTTAATAAGAGAGAATTAATTACGGAAACCAGTAAAGTACTTGAGAGGTGGGCTGAAAAGTTTGAGGTCATACCAAATGCAGACAATAGACAAGATGAAGATTACCAACCACCACACGGACTACCTTATCTTTTATTAATCAATTATATGAAAAACCACAAAGCCCCTGGAGAAGACCTTATAAGAGCGGAACTTATTAAATATGGAGGAAGAGAACTACACACACATATATATAAACTTATAACTAAAATTTGGCAAGATGAGAACATTCCAACGGAATTGGAAAAAGCATTAATAATCCAAATACAAAAGAAAGGCTCCAAACTTCAGTGCACAAAATACAGAGGAATCTCCATATTAAATGTTTCTTATAATTACTGACGAAGCTAATTGCCAAAAGACTACAATCGTACACTAAATAAATACCAGTTAAATACCAATGTGGATTCAGGCAAAACAGATCAACGACTGATCAGATGTTCATCATCAGAGGCCTATTAGAGAAATGTTATGAATATAATATCTCAGTTCATAAACTCTATGACGACTATAAAACTTCATATAACAATAACACAAGAAAATATATAACTACGACTCTGCATGAGTTTGGCATACTCGCCAAATTGAAAAGAGTATTACATGTAACAAAAACGGCAGAAAACTTATTTAACACATGGGAGAGGAACTTTCTCAGGAAAATATATGGACTAACAAAGATGAATATGGTTGGAGAATAAGAACCAACCATGAATTGTACAGTCTATATCAGGATCCCAAGATAGTATCAGAAATAAAAAAAGACAGGCTACGCTGTGCAGGACCCTTAGAGAGAATGCCAAATGACAGATGAGTGAATAGGATCCTTCACCAAAACCCCAGATCAAAATGACTCAAAGGCAAACCTTGGCTTAGATGGATGGATGATGTGGGAAAAGATCTACAACAACTGGGAATCCAAGAATGGAAAAGAAAAGCATTAGTTAGTTCTGAGTGGAAGGAAGTAGTGGAGCATGTTAAAGCCCTACATTGACTGTAGCGCCTCAGATGGATGGATTAGATATTTACATCTAATCAAAAATGTAGATACATATTTATATATATAATTTAAAATTTTAAAATAACTATGTTTAGTTTCAAAATTTGAATATTGCTGGATGTAATTTGAATTTTGATGCATTCTGCAAATCAAGGCATTTGGAACATTTTGCATTTCATAAATTCATTAACAATATAATATACTATAACAAATAAAACAAATAATCAATTTAATACTTATAAAACAGAACTGGCATTTGTATTATAAACTAGAAATAAGAATGAACTAATTGTTCAAGGCATTGTACAAACAATATAGATTTTGTATTTAAAAGCAAGTTAGAAAATGGAATTAAGAATTGATTTTCAAAGGTGATAAGAACATTAGATCACATAAGTGCAAGCCATAAGCCAATGCCATAAGTCCATGACATAAGTCCATGAAATAAGTCCATGCTATACGTCCATGCCATAAATCCATGACATAAGTCAATGCCATAAGTCCATGACATAAGTCCATGACATAAGTCCATGACATACGTCTATACCATAAGTCCATGACATAAGTCCATGACATAAGTAAATACCATAAGTCCATGACATAAGTCCATGACATAAGTCCATGACATAAGTCCATAAAATAAGTCCATGCAATAAGTCCATGACATAGATTTTCGGTTACTTTTACACAAAGTATACACGACGTCTGCTCATAATTTTTACAATTCAATCAAATTTGTAAACACCTATTATTAAATATCTGAAATCAGACACATAAAGACACATATTGTATGCCACTATGAACATCTTAGATCTTTAGCTAATGACACTTTAAGGGAAAATTATACGTACAATTTACATAAACTTATTTACATTCTATTAATGGTTAGGTAACAGCACGAAACATACTTTTTTCTTCTTGAAATCTGTCTCTAAAAGTCTCCAAATAGGTAGGTGTTAAACATAATGTTCAAATTTTAACCTGCTTAATGAGACTGCACAATTACGTTTTGATCATGAGTCAGTGGGACTGCTTGAAATATTAATCAGTTTAAAAAAAGTAATTAGAAAAAAGAAGATAATAAAAGTCAAAATGATATTGCAAGATTTAAAAGACAGTTGGGTAGACTCCATTTAACTTTAAATACATATATTGTGTATGTAGGTCTTCATAATTTCGGGTCTCGTTCTCTGCACGGGAGACTCCGATCGCAAAAGTTTTATTTTGGAAGATTAACACCTGTTTTTCGTAACTCGGCGTTACCAAAACTACAGGCACACGAACCACTAACACGGGGAGTAGTTCCAGTGGCACGTTTTAAGAAAATGGGCACTGACCTGATTGGTTAAGCGTGCCCTGATACTGAAGGGGCCACTGTTTGAACAGATGTCACCTTGCCACCGGAAGATTGAATGTAAACAGGCACAAAAGTGGTTGTCTCAGGGGACAACAGAAACTACGGGGAACATGCTTCGTGCAGATGACACCACACAATTTGAACACTTCACGAACATTGGCACTAGAGGTCTGAGTCGGGGATGTCTCAAGGGAAAAAAACGCGGTGTCTGCGCAGATAACCCTACACTACAGGTAGGTTTTGGAAAAATTGGCTGTAAACTGGTTTTCTCGGTGAATTTACTTTTACCAGACCTTTTACGTTTAAGAGAATAACTCTTACCTTTGCTGCTGTGTTGGGGTCGTTGAGTCTCTCTGGGTATCTCGGGACCGGTTAAATTTTCAGCCTCTTTGCAGTGCATGAGTAATAGATAATCGTCCACTGTTTTAAGGGGGATTTCTTTGGAAACCCTTAGATCGATATTCATTGAAAGTTCAGCACTTACATTTGTGATTGCTGATTTCATACTATCAAAAGCATCAGAAGAACCTAAAACTGAAGAATATTTGACTGTCTCTGGAAGGTCCTATTTCGGGGGTTGGTTTAGATGACAACAAAACATCATTAGGTATGACGTCTACTGGCATTTAGGTTGCTTTCTTGGAAATTCTTGTAGCTCCAAATCTTGAGTTATTCTTTGATGCCAGCATACAATCGGTTAACCTCTTCAAAGCTGGCTGTGGTGCAGATTTCTTTTGAGACAGTGATGATACGATCTCCGAGCTGAAGTTTACTGATTCTTTATTATTGGAAGAAATGAGAACGTCCGGTGAAGTAATATATCCCTGATTATTGAAACTTTTATTTATGAAAGATGGTGTCATTCGATTCTTGGAAGATTGAACATCTGGCTCTCGCCTTGATCTCTTCGGACGTTCGATATCTCCGTTATTTGGGTCTCGAACCACACGCTCTCTGTTGTTTGTGATGTTTTCAAACATGGCTGGAGATGTGGTTGTGTCTGGGCCTGTTTGCTGTGTGGTCTCTTGGGGGACCTTATTGTACCATCTACGAGCTAATAACTTGGCCTCGTTTTGAAGAGTTATCCCAGAACAAGACACATCGTCTTTCTTGGAAAACTCGAATCCTTTTCTTGGGGTGAAAAAATCTACTCCGTCTCTACGGTCTGGAGAATCTAATGCTAGATGGAATTTATCGGAATATCCAGAAGGATTTTTCATCACACTCGGAAGAGAATTAATGATGACATCGTTTGGATTTTGTGAGGCAGGTACTGAACTAGATCTTTTAGAATATCTGGAGGCTCTGAAATCCATGCTCTGATTAGATGAGCTCATACTTTTGCTATCACAATTAACATATTCCACATGTGAATATGTCTCATTGTTTCTTAGTTGTTCAGTTATCCTGTTTGTGACAATTGAGCCCTTGCCAATGTTATAGCTTTTATGTTCATTCACTGAAGAAGACATATCAGGATTATCAACATATTTTGGCGCCCTAACGTCATAGCTTTTAAGAACTTGCATTGGGGTGGATTTCTTAGGGCACTGAAAATCTCCAAAGTAGCTGCATTGAAAGGCAGTTTTTCTATCATCAAAAGGGCTTTTCACAAAAACTCCAGTTTGACATTTCTGTAAATTTCTAATTGATTCCTTTCCCGTATTTGAAATAGTTAGGTCTACACCATTGATAGGGTGGTACAGCTTTGATCTAGAATTATATAGATCTGCATTCGATACAAGCCCCGTGCATAGCATAGATGAATCATTTAGCTCAGCAACTTTCGAAAGGATTTGATCACACATAGGTAAATCAAAATATTTAGAATTTTTAGAACCGTCTCTGGTGGTAGATGATAACAAACTATCGGAAGGTCTTTTGATATCTGTGATAGAAGAGAACTCTTTGGAAAATCTAGAAACATTAATTCTGTTACTTAAAATGGACGGCATTATTAAAGTACGTTCATTTTGTACAGCTGGCTCTGAATAAGACTTCTCTGGATATCTAACTTTATTTTGAAAAGCAGGTTCTGATGCCGACCTCTCGGAATTTCTAACTTCATTTGCCCACTTGTCGCTACTTGAAGATGTCACGCCAGTGCCAGAACTCTCAAAGTCCTTATTTAAAGAAAATGGTTGGAGACTACTGCAATCTCGAATTTCCGTTACTTGCACACCAGACTTCTTGCACTCTATCGTCTCTTTAAATTCAGACACTGGTTGGTATTCTTCACCATCTACAGAAATTTCTCTTGTTAGATTGAATCTAGAAATATTGCTCTGATCCTTCAGGGATCGCGCTGACATGAATATCTGAGGGTATATACTATTTGACGTAGCCAAGCTTGTATAAAATGGCTCTATATAATTATACTGCGATGTTGAAACAGGGGCGGAAGTCGATTTCAAGCGATAGTCCAAATTCAGCTGAGCAGAATTTGAAGAAGGTAAATCCCTGCAATCCACAGTGCCATGTACATTTTGTTCAGCATCAGATAGCTGCGGGTACGCCAAAGAGTGAAGCTTGTATTTCTGGATGGCTTCGTTGTGAAATTTGACAAGGCCCTCTAGCCTGGTATAATACAATTTTGCCAGATCATCCTTTGCCTCTTTGTGATATAACAGAAGGGACGTCTTAATATTGTAGAAATTATCAATGCTTGCTTGCATAGAACTGAATGATGTTGTCTTGTGTTTGTTCAGGCAGTGAGAGTAACGATCTCTCAATTTCTTTAATGCTTGTTGATTTTCAACCACAAGACCAACAAGCACATTCAAATGTTCATCCGATAACTCATCAAGGAGAAGTCTTCCAGGCAGCGCCACCATCTCGGTAACTAAACTCCACAAGCAGCCATAATGTGCTGTTATCATGCACCGTAGCGTCATACAATGGTCGGATATGATCGATAGCATTGATGAATGGAATGTGTTCACAAGGTTTTCGAGCGCAGCGTAATCTGTGGGTTGATACTCGTGTACCGAAAGGTCAGCGAGGGAAACAAGGTGAAGAATAGCGGAATAGTTCTCGATCACAAGCTCACACAAAGTCTCATGGTGAGCGATGCAAGCATATCCAATTTCTTGGAAGTGACACACAACAAAAGCGAGCAAAGTTTGATCAGACCCGCAAAGCGCTTTCACGCGATTGTAGTGAGACTCGCTGCAGTCAAATGTAGACATGTCTTCCTTTTCCAAGTACTGGAACATCTGCATACGGTGCTCAGTCGTGCGCTTTTTAAGCGCTTGAAACTGATGTAAATCCAAGACCTGATTTTCCGAGGTTTTGGTGGACATTTCTGCAAATATCGATAGCCCCCTGAGGCTTATCAATCCGTCTCAAGCGTAAAACTGTAGGGGCTTGAGTGAATGGCGCGTAGCTTTATAACGTGAACACGTGACGGCGACGTTGAGTCAGCTGTTGGTCGCATAATAACCCTTCTTCCGGGCAATTGATCGACGGTTTTGTTCAGTAAGTCATCCACTTAGGGCTGATAGTGATAGGTCACCTACGAGCTGAGAATCAAGCCCGCGTCCCACAATCAGGTTTTTCCACAAACTCAATGTGACGCGTATTACACCTCATGTCAGGGGTCACCAATCTACGGCTGGTGGGCCGGGCCAGGCCCGCGACGTCAGTTCATGAATCCCGCAGCCGGTACTTAAATGTGCTTGATTAAACGTATAGTACACACGACGTTGTAATAGAATTTAATTTTAATTGTTATTTTAAGAATAATTGGAGATCATCACCCCTTGCTGTAAGCCTTAAATTTAACATTTTCAATTTTAAATTATTGTATCTAGATTTTTTGTGTTTATTGCAGACCTGGTTACTAGTGGGATCGAGTTTTAAGCTGGCGTCAAAAAAGTTAAATTCTAAAAATAGATGACAACCGTTTATATTGAAAGATGCTGTCACTTTATTTTGCACACGTGTATTTGCTATAGATATTTATTTATATTGTGTGGACATATAGATCACATTACACTGGCAAAAATAAAGTTACTGCTAAAAATTAACGTAGTTCTAACTCGAAGTCAGATCAGACCAAACGAATGTATTAGCATAAGAATAAATTAATAATACTAATACAAATAATGACATAATTTAAAAAAAACAACACAAAAACACTTGAGATTTGTTTCTTAGGGAAAGCTGGTTTCATAGAAAATGAATCTATATCCATTAAGCTTATTTCCGCTAATTTATTCATGTCTGATAACTACCTTGAACTATAAATTGGTGAAAGGAGGGGAGTGATGGAAACATATAAGGGTATTAAAAATCGTACAAGCCACAGTTCGCCGAACGAAATAATATGACATAATTGGCATTTTAATGAACTTAAAAAAAAAAAAACTATTATATTTTCTTTTATTTTATTTCCACCTTAACTTCAATCACACTCTTACTTTACAAGAAACGCCTTCCATTCAGATCGTGATCTCCACCCAACCCCTCATATGTCCTCCCCTGTAACATTGCCCATTTCCTTTCCTCACCTATCTTAACTATAATCACCCCCCCCCCCTTACTACATTCTTCCCAAGAATACACCGCCTTGCCTTCCTCACCTTGTCAATGGCGTAGTCTTAAAGGAGCGCACCAGGGCACCGCCTCTGTGCGTCTTTTTTTAAATATGCAAGGCTTCTGGGGCCTCTGATAAGGTCATACAATTTCAACTGTTTTATTTTAACTTTAAATTGTTATGAGCGAATCTGTTTATTACTTACTTAAATGTAAATTTTCTTGAAATTAAAAGGCGTCCAAGGCCTTGAAACGTTTACATTCGGTTACTTGTTACTTACTTGTTACTTACTTGTTACTTACTTGTTACTTACTTGTTACTTACTCGTTACTTACTTGTTACTTACTTGTTACACAATAATAATATTAATAATAAAAATTATTTTATATTTTAACAGTGCGGCACGAGTGTAGTAATATAGAAGTAATGTATGTTCTAAATGTAAAATGCACAGCTTTTGCTAAACTGTAATTGTGTATTAAATGTACCTTATGCCAAGTTATTTAAAAAATCAGAAATAATTATGAATAGTGGTAAATAAAAATATTTTTAAAAAAATCTTATGATAAATTAGCTTATTATAAGAATCAAAATAAGGTAATGGTACATGTATATTTACAAAATATTAAGACTATATAATCCTTCGACAATTACATTTCAGATGGGAACAACAAGTCTTGGTAACTTTGTATTATTTCTTATACGTTGGTATTTTTGAAGCAAATTATAATTCAGGGAAAATTAGACTTTGAAAGTATGTAGTGTTATTATAAGTATTGAAGGAAAATACGTATTTGAAAGAAATACGTTTTATATAATTCGTTCAGAGAAAATAATCCTTTGAATAAATGTAATGTTTTAAAATAAAGAAGTGTGTAAAGATTTTTTTTAAGAAAATGCATTTTAGTATCAAAATTGAAAATTTTATTATTATTTTTTTTTTTTTAATAAATGCAAGAATTGAAGTGTGAGTACCAACAATGTTCATAAAAAAAAACCTATAAGTGATTAGCACAATAAATGCATGTCTAGTCTTGAAATAAATGTTAACAGTATAAAAGAAAGAAAATTTCTAGCGAAACAGTTGATTTCTAATACCAAACCAAATTATTTCAAGGAAACGGGCAGATTTTCGTTTCAGTTATCCCTTGTTTGCGACTTAAATCAGCTGACAGGGGCTAAATAATAAACTCTATTAGAACGCACGGTATTTTTAAAACCGCTAGAAGAAAAAAACAACATTTTTAGCAATGCAATCAAGTGTCTCATTTTATTAATAAAAATTAAGCACTAAAAAAGAAGGCAATACAAAATCGATTATTACAACAACAAAAAAAAAGAAAATGACGCATTTGATAATTAGCTATATGTTAAAAAAATAAGCGTTCAAGAAGGTCCATAAATAATTCACTTACATAAACGAGCGTATTTGTGCGACGTCCGCTACTCACATACAGCACGAGGCACCGTTTCCATTGCCTGCCCCCTCGTCGTCATCTTCGAACTCCCAATCAAAACTTTAATCCTGTGAAGCAAGAAAGTCTTCCCAAGTGTTCTCATCTCTTGTTGCGATCTCTCGCACCGTCTTGTGGTGCTTCTCGCCCAGTTCAATAAGAATGTTTCCAGATTCGCAGATGAGTCTGTCCAAACGTTGACGGTGATCTACCACGGAGGCCAGTAGTGTAACGTGGTACCCTACCAGGAACTCGAGGCGTGAATTGAACTTCAATTCGGCTTGAACTCTCAACAATTGTCCGTGCTCGTCAATAAGAGAACACACCGTATTCGTGTTAAGCACATACAAGCGCCACAGAGACGCGTAATGATTACGTACACATGCATCCTTGGTATGGCTATCCGAAGATGTGATGAGCGACATAGTGTTGTTTTCTGGTCTCACTAAACACTTCAACGTTCCGGTCAGCATCGCCATAAGGTCCCCAAGGACTTTGTAATGCAATGAAATAAGAGTGTGTAAGGAGCTGAAGTAATCGGTGGCAAAGTTGTTTATCGGCTCGTCCAGGTTCAGATCATTGACGTCCATTGCCCCGTCAACATCACTGTCGGTTTGTTGAATTTCATCGGGAGACCCACTGTCACAGTCAGCGAATGTAGCTGCGTCTAATGTTTCATTTACCATAACATCACCGGCACATGACTTGGCTGCAATGCATTTCACACTTTTTCGCTTACCTAAAATATTGGTGGCAGTTTTTAAATACCTTTTTGTCACATCTTCAGTCCGGCGCTCCTCACATTTTCGAAGAAATGTTATACCTTCTGCGATACTAATATCCCTATAATTTATTGCTTCTAAATCCTCAGCAATGGCGGAGGTCTCGAACTGGACATAATTGGCATCACTCGAATCGTAAGTTTCCATTGCCTCAGGGGCGTCCAGCTCTTCTGTAAGGCACAACAGTTGTAAGAGTCTAAACTCATGCTGGTCAATGATTAAGTTCAACGATTGCCAGTGGGTGCGACACAGCTCATCGGCAACGATTTTGTGAGCTATAACAACTTTCAGTTGAGCTTCGTCCAGTCCGATTACGAAACCTCGCAGCTCGCTAAACTTTTCAGCCACTTGTTTGGATAACGTAAGCCCTTCTCGAATGAGAAGCATTTTTAACTTCCTGATAGGTGTGGCCACTTCACTTCGCAACATTTTTCTCACTCTGAAAACGGTTTTAAACTCGTCTTTAAAAAAAAAAATCCACCAATGCACAGGAAAAGTAAGTTTTGAGCTGAGACTGCGCCAATAATAAAACTGGTTTCTTCCGAGCTCAGGCGACGAGTGAGCAATGTGTAAGATGTCTTTGTCGTGATCGTCTTATTATCATATCTGAGACTTCAGATAAAAAAAGCAACAAAAGGAAATAACAAAAACAATATGCGCGGTCGCAGCGCGGCCAATAACGTGTCCGCATGGTTCGTTCCTCGTTCTGTGACACGTGACTCGGGATCACCATAAAAATGTATCTCGATGGCTCGATAGTTGTTGGTTTTTTTTGTTTGTAAAGCAGTCTGTCGTTTCTCTGTTTTATAAGTTAAAACGTGATACAAATAATGAATGAGGCCCTTCCAAAGAGTTAATGAAAAGAAAAGATCGAGAGACGGAAGGAGGAGTGGGGTCCATTTCACTTCTCACACAAAGAGGAGATCGCAACAATATTAACTCGTTGTGTTGAAAGGAGAATTTAACAATACTAACTCGTTGAGTTGAAAAGAGAATGAAACGATATTAACTCGTTGAGTTAAAAAGAGAATGTAACGAGATTAACTCGTTGTATTGAAAGGAGAATTTAACAATATTAACTCGTTGAGTTGAAAAGAGAATGTAGCGATATTAACTCGTTGTGTTGAAAGGAGAATGTAACAATATTAACTCGTTGTGTTTAAAGGAGAATGTAACAATATTAACTCGTTGTGTTTAAAGGAGAATTTAACAATATTAACTCGTTGTGTTGAAAGGATAATTTAACAATATTAACTCGTTGTGTTGAAAGGGGAATGTGACGATATTAATTCGTTGAGTTGAAAGGAAAATGTAACGATATTAACTCGTTGTGTTGAACGAAAGAAACCAACGTGTCTTTTAAATACATAGCATCGACTGATTCATCGGGCCTGTTGCGATACAAGGAAATAGTAGACCCGTACATTACGCGCTTGATGGAGATGCACAATAGAAAGCGTCGCGTCTTAATAAGCGTTTATCGTTATCGCATCACATAAATTTCGCCAGGGCGTTAAGACCTCGTCAGTGACATATGCGTAGAGTTATACTCATTACGAATGCATATCCTCTTGACATCGTGTACCACACAAATCAGAAGCGGTACACGTGTGGCCTTGACCAACTGTAGTGTTGTGTCTCTAACATCTGATTCTTTAGCCTTGAGATTGACAAAACGTAGTCTCTTACTTAAAATAGAAGATGTTGTACATTGATTTATTCAGCGTGGTTCTACGTTTGTAGTCTTGAAACATAGTCGGCAATGTTGAATTAAGGTTTGGCACTGAAATTACTTACCTGGAGAAAATAAAATGGTGGTGCATTGTTTTTTTTGTTGTGTTTTTGTTTTCAATCACACTGATAATGCACGCACACTGCTTGATTTAACGTTGAATTCGAAAGATATTCAGTAAATTATTTGCTTAAAAAATATTGTAAAATAATTATAATGTTTTATTTTAATATAATTATAAAATTTGCCCTTTTTGCGTTTAATGGCGTGTGAAATGTAATTGAACTTTGTCATGGATTTTATTATAATAAATCCAGTAGTTCTTAATCTTGTATGGATGACAGTAGTCAGTGACGCAGGAAGAGGCGGCGGGTGGTAATAGTGGTGCGGGTTTTCCATCAGTTACACTTTTTTTTCTTTTACCCCGAAGGGCGGTGTTTTGCGAAAACTGCTCATTTTATGTGCGGAAAATTGGCTAGAAAATCCCAGCCCAACACGGGTGCCAGAAATTATTTCAGTGTTTCTCTGTCTTGTGTTAGGTCCGGAAAAAAGGTACTTTATTAACGCTTACTGATGTCATGCTTGTTTATCTAATCAACATAAATTATATCGTTTGTGCGTTTATTTTTAATTTTCTTATTAAGTCCAAAATTGATCACATTTATTAACACGTTATTATTTTATTCGTATCTATATGTTAAAAAATTATTTCATACTGTGTTATTTTTTTCCCAAAGCAAATTTATTTTAAATAAAAAAATGTGTGAATGATATCAAACTAATTAACCTAAGATGGCTATACGTATTAAAATTGCTTCTGTTTCCAGAATGGACAGACTAATATCAGGGATGCATCCATTTTTTCAGTGACAGCGCAGAATTGACAAGGACATCTGGGGCTTCATTTATCGTTTTATTTTTGCGAGTGAGGTTAGGAGGGGAGGGGGAAAACCAAAACTTGGTCGACTTGATAAGGTGTTTATTACATAGCAATTTAAATAAAAACTGCAAATTCAGGGGGCGGGGGGAGGCCCAACCTTGCCCTACCCAAATGACGTCCATGAACGCACTCATCGGCAGAGTACACGGCCGCCAAGTGTTTCTAATCTTTACTACAATCGCCCGGTGCTAGTCAAATATTTTGTCGGTTCAATAAAGTGAGTAACTATTAAACAAATATTCAAGAAGTAGTTCTGGAAGAATTTTTTAAATGATATGATATGAAATGATATGCATATATATATATATATATATATATATATATATATATATATATATATATATATATATATATATATATATATATAATAGGACATGCGTCTGGTCTCAGAAAAAAATATTGTTAGTTCCAAAAAAATAAAATAATTTTAATCATGCTTGTCGCTGCTATGAATAGTTTGGAATATATCAGGATCCCAAGCTAATAGCAGAAACAAATAAGGGGAGACCAAGTAGTGCGGGACAGTTAGAACGAATGCCAAATGACAGACGAGTGAAGAGGGTGCACCACCAAATCCCACAATTAAACGGCAGTTGCATGCTTATAAGGATGGATGATCTGGAAAGAGATCTACATCAGCTAGGAATCGAAGCATGGAAAAGAGACGCATTAACATTTGTAAGGTCTCGGTGGAAGGAAGTAGTGAGGCGGGTCACCAAGTCCTACATAGGCTGTAGCGACACAGGCCTGGAATACCGCTGCAATGCTCTTTAACACATCTGAATAAAAACGTTCCTTTGCCTGTCTACACGTTTCGCTCCCAGTTATTTTTGTTTGTTTTTGTTTTTTAATTTGAAAAATAGTATATATTTATTTTATTTTATTTTTTTATTTGCAAAGAAAATTACAACAATGATTAAATCTGACCTAGAATGAGCTGCTCATGACTACCTCCAATACTAACTTATGTTACTTGAGGTGGTGATTGACACTACATGTCATAAAGTCGATCGCTGCGTTCTTTATACTGAAAGCGTCGGAAGCTCTTATATGATTTCGAAATTGTTAAACAAATATATGTGTTTTAATGTTTTTATTTTTCTTTTAATTTTTACTTTCTTTAAGAAATGTTGCCATTGCATATAGACCGATAGCATTGCTAGGCCGTGAACAGATCCTCTCAGCAGTATTATAAAAGCTAAGTTGAATGGCTCGACCTATAAATGTGATCGAGTTATAATAATTTGTTAAAGAAGTCGCTGCTCTCCATGTTGTTGAGACAACGAAATGAAATCCATAAAAAAACATATTTTGGAAACGAAATATAGTGTGTAGGATAAAAGTTATGAATTGATTGTGCGAGGATGAAGGTTGGGTGGTGTATTTAGAAAGTTTATATATATTTTTTTAAATAGTTTGTTTTGTATCTTTATTTCCAAATGTTTAGTTTTAAGTAACTAACGTGTTCTAGCCCTCACATCAAGGTGAAGGTTAAAGTAAACGGGTGGTGTGTGTTTGTGGGATGGGGGGGGAGGGATGTTAGAGTTTGTGTAGAATTGCCTTGTTGTGTTGTGTTTATATCACAAGGATCGAGGATCTTAGCGTGCTCGATTAATTAGAAAGCTTATTTTTATTTTGTTAATTTGATGGGGCCTACATAAAACTATTCAAATTAAAACTTAAACGTGGATATTTGTCGGCTTTAAAACTAGTCAAATCAATTTGTTTTAAAATCACGTTCATAACTACAGTGCTTTTTATTATTATGCTCTGTAATTTCTTGATGAAACTGAAATTGAAACAACATCATACGTTGTAAAAGAACAATTGAAGTGACTTGTGAAAGAATTGTTTGGATCAACATTAGCGTTCTTTAAAAAGTGTAAATCTTTCTTTACGAAACAGTATTTTGTATTTAAATTTCCCAACAGATGCTGATGCCCACTAACGTTAAGAGTGAGCAGGCGGATTTAATTAACAGAAGGCACAACTTGAAGAAAAAATGTGCAGTTAGTTACTACAGAGCTTCATTTATTGTAAAATGGTACCATGAACGTAGGATTTTACGAATGTTTCTCCTGCTATTTCGTCGGTGACCTAGCCATGTTTTAAAAGCGGGTTAAGTAAACAATTGCAATAGCCTAAGGGTATTAGAAGAGCTTAATACAGAATAGGGAAAACCCATAAAATAAGATAGATTGCTTTAGCATTTTTTGATCCGTAGGAGTGCGGGAAATAATTTTAAAAATAAATCAATGTGGAAAATTTTAAAATCAAAAGTCATTTGGCGCTGCAAAAGAAGGGGTTAAGAATCCCTGAGATATTGCTATATTCCACTCAAAGCAACCATACCTTTAGTATATCCGAAAAAATAGGTCATCAGAAAACGTCCGCTCTCAATTAATTGACTTTATAGAAGAAACTATTGTAATTAAATAAAATGTGATTTTGATGAAAGTGAAAGTAAAATTTCACAACAGGAACACGTCCATTAGTTTAAGATCCCGTTAGCGCGGATCTTTCACGTAACCCTGACTCACAACAGGAACTAACATACAAACTAAAAAATTATCACGACCTTGTGTAGTGAGCTTGTGCCTTGCCCCCGACGACGTCAATCTGCACTCTCCATAAAAGTTGACCAACATTGTTTCAGACTTTAAAACAACTTGTCATCATTAACTTCAAAAATTTTTTTTTTATTAATAAACCGGATGCATCCAAATTAAATGGACTTAACATACAACAAAATGACTAACGACATAAAATATTGACTCCTGCGTGGACATGGTCATGAGACAATAGCTATAGCTGATGCATGATTTATCTTCATTGAGGTCATTCCATTTCCTGGATTCACTCAAACCAGACGTCCTCCTTTTGCCCC
Source organism: Omphiscola glabra (assembly GCA_964017045.1). Classification (NCBI taxonomy): domain Eukaryota; kingdom Metazoa; phylum Mollusca; class Gastropoda; family Lymnaeidae; genus Omphiscola; species Omphiscola glabra. Next base: position 11,142,152 of record OZ024804.1, on the reverse strand, counting down.
TCTCAACACTTCCGAAGTTATGTATTTCAAGGCTCACTCCTGAACCGGCGTCTGTGAAGTGTCGTCATCGTGGAGTTAATTCAGTTTTTTTAAATATTGTTTTTTTATTCCTCGCAGTTTCAATTATTTATCTTAATGGCTTGATTTTTTTAGCTGACACATGTAGTGTTTTTTTGTTTTTTTCTCGCTTAAAGCATACATTTAGTTACAACAAAAGAAAATTCAGCTTGTCTTAAATTTTTTCAAGCCATGTAAAAGTTATCGGATACACTGGGGGTATATGAAAAGTCTGACCCAGTAATGTTATGAGTGACACAATAGTGATATGTGTGGGTAGACAGAAATGTGTGTGCAATGACACTTAACTACTTTCGTTGCTGAATCCATTTTTAGAAAAACTTATTTTGATTTGGTTTTTCAACAAAATAGAAACAATCAAAATGCTAATGGTGCATTTTATTGCATATTTTAAATGTCGTTTGAAGCATTGAATTAACGTGATTGGCATGAACTTAAAATTTCATTAATATTAAAATGCACCTTACTTTATTTTTATAGTAAACTTTAACAGCTCCCGAAAGACACACACACACACACAAAAAACCCACCCACAAACACACACAAATAAAACAACTCAATTTGTTTTAAAATTGTATGGCTCTTCAATATCTTTCAATTTAAAGTGACATAATAATTTATATCTAAATATATGTATATATATATATATATAAATATATGGCGAAATGAAACAAAACATTCATATTGAAAGCTGTGTGCAATATATGTATAAGAAATTTATATATATTAACATAGAAACCATAATTCCCTGGCTAATGAATCAATACAACGCATAATTATGTTTGGGGTATCGAAAAAATTTAGCGCCAAATATACAAGAGCTATTTAGAATTATTGTGTTACTTTGGTGATGTAAGAAAACTTGACATTGATATTTGTATTTAATATATACATTTATAACATTAAAGCTATTTAAATCACCAAGTAATAATGTTATATTCTTGTTATTTGTTACTGTTTACCCTGTATGGGTAAATTAAAGCCTGCCCCACCAAATGTAGGCCCCCTCACCTACAAACCCATTTAAGTAATGTCTACATGTTTTATTACAAACATTTATCCCACGGTTTCATAGCTCAGCTACTGAACAAATATTTCATGAATTAAACGAAAGTAAATTTTTAAAAAAAAATGGATTTTTATTCATAGGAAAAATATTTCATTATTTATTAAATCGTATAGATATATAATTCCGTCCAATAGTACATTCTTTAATTACAACTTTGATATCATCTTTAAATACAGGATAGCCCAGAAATGTCATCAACATCGCTTTATGGTCAGAAGCGTAGCCGAAGCGCGAACGCTTGCAAAAAAAAAAAACGATAAGAAGGAAGAAGATCGGGGAAGTGGGGGCAGACAGATTGAACATATTTTCTGATTGGCGCAAAACTTTCAATACAACTGTCAATGACAAAACATTATATTAACTCATTTACATAACCCTTTGTTACGAGTCGTTCTCACTTTTTGTGTACCTCTCTCTACATCTACTGTTAAACATTGACCTCTAAAAATTCAAAAGAATGAAAGAAAAAAAAGATATATTCAATGCATCTTAAAATGATAAAATGTTTTTTAATATCTATATTTGCTGTCACGTTTAAAACAACAACACAAAAACAACGAAACGTACTCCAATACAACAACATTACCGACAACGTGCGCATTGCTACCAAATGTCATAAAAATAACTTGGTCCAACCCCCGCATAACAAACCTTAGTCGGGCTTGGTTACTTTTATAACTTTTAAAACGACTTCGAGGGGAATGGTTATACGTTTTAAAAAATTATCGCCGTCAAATGTATCATGTTTCTGTTGGCCGGATTTGAAATAACAATTCACCTTCAAATACCATTATAATAATTTTGTGTTTATTTTTTTTTTTCCTTTTAAATGTGTTTGCTTTACCAAAACTGTCAAGTCGTGAACGTATAAGCCAGACGTGTTGTGTTTTTGTGTCTGCGGGGCGCTCAATTCTGATTCCGTGATATAACACAATTTTTCATCGCTGGTCAAAGTTCAAGGTCGTCGTGAGGCAGATGTCTTCTGTTCCAATATGCGAGTCAAAGAAATCAGGCGCTTATAACTAAATCATCCAAGGCTACATACCATGTGTATTCATAAAGTGAAACAGCAGGTAGTATTAGTTTCATTACTATCCTCAATATAAATATATTTAAAATTACTATATTTTGCAAATTCAATTCAATTTTTTTTATTTTAAATTTTATTTGAAAAAAAAAAAGGGGGGGGGGGGGGTTCACATGTTACGATTTATAAAGAAAATACGTTACAAATACGTTACAAAATTAAAACTCTATTAAAAATGAATAACAATTCTGAATTAAAAACATAAACATATTTTGGTAAATCACAAACATAAATTATTTTGAAATTATCTTATGAATCAAAAAGGATGAATTAGTCTATATTAATTATCATTTTTATACTTTAAAAAATATATTTTTTATTATGAAGCAAATGCAATCATCAATACAAAGACAACCAAATATTATATTAGTATTACAGCTTGGATAATTTAGGATGAGATTAAAAACATAATGTAAAATAAAATAAGTACCTAGTCTATTCCAGTATTGTCTGCACGTTCTCATGATTTTATTATGAGAAAAAAAATGTAAGAAAAATAATGATACGTTTTCATGTAAAACACAATTTAAAAATAATAATAATGCTACTTTGCTTGACAAAGAGATGAAATTTATCCAATTAAAGTACTCGAAAGTCAGCTCATTTTAAATGAATTAATTTTTGGGTGATAATGTTTTTCTTCTATCCGTAATAACAGTCATTGTGACCGATGTCTTGTGAGGACTTGTATCGATATTTAGCAGCTTTAAACGACATGTCAGATACTCTGCATTATTCCACATGCAACAACTTGACACTTTTAATAGTAACAAACACAATCCAACGATGTATCTTAGGAAGAAAACATAATGAAATAATCATGCAGTTATTCAAGTGAAAAGTAATTTCAGTTATCCGAGCATGAAAACAAGAGTTGAAAGAAGTTTTAGAACATTTCAATGTATTACTACATCCCTAACATTGACACGTATTGAAATAAATCCTTTTTTGTTTGCGTGGCACTTAATCCTACAGAATTGAGAACCACGCTGAGTTCATCACAACAAACTTTCACGCAGTGCTGGAAAGGTTCCAAAACGCATGATACATCTCAGAGGCGAAGCTGGTCAAGACTTTATCATGGAGCATAGCAGCCCTTTTCAAATATTGATAATAGTCACACAGGAGGAACTGCGGCGTTGTTCTCACATCATCTTCGTCGATCAGCCCGTTCATGTCCAGGCCGTTTGGGTTCAGCCCCATCTGCTGAGACGTTTTGAAGTGCTTCACGGCCAGTTCGGTGAGCTCTAGGTAATGCATCGATTGGACTTCGCTGACCGCGTTGAAATGCGCCCGCTGCATGTCCTCGATGACATCGTATCTCGACAGAAAATGTTCCCTTAGCTTGAAGTGGATGACCAACGAGCAGCTGTAGTGGGCATCAAGATGTGCCGCGACAAGCTCATCGAATGTGTCCTTGTAGTCCAGGAAGAGCGTGTGCATGACCTTGTAGTGGTCGTCTATCATGTCCTCCCACTCGGCCTGGCCCCGGCTGAGGAGGTTCGTGAGGACGCCGAAGTTATTAGTGACCAAGCGTTGCAGAGACAAGCTGTGCTGGTTGACGAGACCGTGAAGTACGGTGTAGTAGCCAATGATGATCCCTTGGAGCGGGTTGTTGCGGTCTGACACGACATAGTGTAACAATGAGTTCAGATCCCCAGTCAAAAGAAGATGCAGCGATTTATCTCGCTCAGCTATATCCAAATTCAGCAACTTGGAAAGCATGTCGGCAATATCTGCCAGCATGTTATATTCTGATGGACGAATTATCTTTTTTTCAAAGACAGATGTAATTTAATGTTTTGTTATTTTTTCTCTAAATCACCTTTGTAGTTGTGTTTATAGTCTTTTTGTATTAAAATAAATTGTATACTCTCTAAACCAGTATGTTTACATGACACCTATATTAATACCAGCGATTAACAATAATTTGTGACACCAGAAAAATATCCTCCGATTTAGTAACATATCGCTAACTCTCAATCTGATAGAGCGGGCGACAGGCATAACAGCATTTGATGATATGCCGGTTAACTAAAAGACTACCCGTATTAAAGTGTTTCAGTCGTGCTAGAGATCTCGATCCTTATCTTTTTCTAAAAAAGAGTATACATTTGTATTCGATTACTGTTTTTTCAAAGATATTGTTAGATGGTATCGTTAGCTATTCTGAAAGTTTAATTCGTTGAAATCGAAGTTCACAGCGCTAAACGCCGCCCAAGGAACAGCTGTGACAGGATTATTACGTCCCTGTAGCTCCTCCCTGTGGTTTCATAATGAACAGTTTACACGCACTTTAAAAAAAAAAAATGAAAGTGTCAGCGTTACTTTCAGAAAACGTCTGAACCAATCAACTTAAAGTAAATGCTTTGAGCAGTGGCGTAGGGATGGTGTGGAGGGGACATCCGCCCAGGGCGGATTCTTTTTTACCCTTTCATATCTTCCCTGTTAGGTTTAAAATTGTACATCCACTCACTGCCTTTCAGTTACTCTAAACATTTGTCTTTGTAAGGGACTTGCACCCATTTATTATTTTCTCTCTTTAGGTGTACATAAATATATATATTTATAGTTTATGAGTATTTAAAAAAAAAAAGAATAATATGTCAGTTAAAGCGCGAAGACTATACATATTTCAGCGATGAATTGCACGCGTGTAGTTTTTAGACTTGAATTCAAAACATAAATGTGAGCAAATTTGATTAATATAAGGTTCATAATCTGATGATCAAACAGCGGAGTACGTCGAGTGTTAGGCAAACGGGTGGTGTCACAAGGGGGGTGTTACAAGGGTGGTGTCACAAGGGTGGTGTCACAAGGGTGCGGCTTCGAAATAAAGAGCGTATACATTCATTTAATTTTACAACTCAAACCCCAAAAGTGACCACCAAAGGCGGTCACCAACTTCTCTTCCTCTAGGTAAGCCGCGGTCATCAAAAGTAATTCTATGCATCGCCTTACCTACTTGAGGGTCTAAAGTGAAACGCGATTGAAATAAAGACCGATTGAGCTGGCAAATGTCGGAGTCAGCCATTATTACATGGGAAGAAAAAAAATCAACGAACATTTTTGAAACAAGAAGTCAAATCAAGAAAATCCGTCTTATCGAAAGTAAAGTGTGTCTTAAAAAGGGATAAATGATGCACACTATTTTAGTTCATTGCCAGATATATGTATGAAAACAAAGGGTGATCATTTTTAAAAAAAACCTGTTGTAACAGATTTTTTAGGAGCGGCATTTTGTTATAAAGAAAATGTTTTGGTGGGAAATTTGTTTGAAATGAAGTTTTATTTAACGGATATTTTTTCATTTATTTGCAATTTCTTTTTTTACGGGAGAATGGGAAAATGTTAATACGTTTTTAAAAAATATATTTTTCTGTTAATTACACTGTATTTCATTTGAAGATTTTTTAAAAAAGAATCTTATTTAGTGCTGTTGTTAGGAGTTTTCCCCATAAAATCAGTGTCATCATATTTCCTTCATATTCCCCTTTGAAAAAACAGGAATAACTGATTCTGAAGGTTGGGTTCAGGGCTGAAGATTTGATAGAAGGCTTTGTCATCGACAACGAATCTATGCACCATGGTTTACTGCGAAAGAATTCCTTCAGGACATTTTTAAACATTATGATCTTGTTAAACATAGGGTAGACATAGGGGCTCCGCCTTATAATTGGATTGCAGAAAGGGCTGAAGCGATCAAAGGGGTTAGGAACCATTGACCTAGTCTATTGTATAACAAAATATACATTATTAATAGATATGTATTGATTTTACAATATACTATTATAAAAATATCTTCCAAACTTTACTGCTGTAAGTGTAACTTAACATTTTAAATAAACCAAAAATTGTTATGATTCAAATAGTTTCATATATAAATTGAAAGACTGTAGAAAATATGAATGCAATAAAAAAAAATCCCTTCTTCTATTTGAAAGAAGTGTGAGTTTCCTTGAAAAGTTGAAACCAAAAGATATATTTGTTGCTCAAAGTTATAAATAAAATTTGCAATGTGACAATTTCTTAGGACTAATATTGTTAAATAAGCATATTTTAAATTCCATGCTCAAAGTTATATTGTTCAAAATATGTAATAATAATAATTAATTTATGTATACAATTATATCAGGCTAAAATAGAAAGTAAGGGTTAGACGGCTTTGTATTGTAACTACCCAGTATCACATGTATATCTATAAAAAAAAAATTCTATGTGAGTTTAAATAGTACTTTTGAAATTTAAAAAAATTGTGTTATCATTATTATTAAAAACTGTTATTTTATAGAAAATAAGTCGTTTCTTTTAGAGTAACACTTGCAGTTTATATGTTTAATATAAAATAATTATTTTAGCTTTCATGTCAAATTAATTTTATTCATTAGTTGAAAGTTTTGATGTTACTAAGAAGCATTGATGACCTTGGTTTTTATAATCAATGGATTAATTTAGAGGATGTGATGTGTCTAGCAGTAAATTGATTGTGATTTCCAATTTCAAAAATTACTTTTTTATGCATGACTGGAGGTAGTTACGAAGTCCATTGCTGGGCATGCAGTCTGTATGCTATGTAGGGCAGCTTATCGCATCATCCAATGGTCTTGGAACACAATAGCCTCAATATATTGTTTGAATTCATCCTGGTCAGCATCTCATTTTTTAGACTTTTGTGACTCCATACTTAAAAAAAAATATTTTTAATTTCTTTCAACAAGATTTTAAATTTCTTTATAAGTTAAAAAATCACATACGATTTTAAATATTTATTTTAATTAAGTTTGTTTTAAAAATGTAACATAATAGAGTGAATAATGATTTTAAAAATAAAACTAAAATGCCACTACTTTGTTTTCTTTTCAGAAGTACTCATTACTGTACACTCTAATATTACAAATAAAAATATTACTCATTACTGTACACTCTAATATTACAAATAAAAATAACCCCATGCAGGCTAGCAACATTATTGCAGTATGAATAAAATATTGAAACATATACTCATATTGTTTTATTACAATAATGGCAAAAGTAGTTTGAGTACAGGAAAACGTATTTGTTGATATTCTCTATTAATTTCAATTTTAAAATGCTAAGTATGAAGCAAAGTTCACTGTACAGCTGTCTCGGTAATTATTTGTTTTGTTTTTTATTTAGTTCTAAAGCAAGTAAAATTTACCTAAAAATGGTTAGTAATAATGTGTCAGTAAAAAATAAAAAAATGTTCTTTTTTGTTGCTTTTTTTTTTAATCGGATATTTTCAAAAGTTCACTATCCTAGTTTTGTCGCTTTGTGTATGTTTAAAGTCTTCTTTGTTACTTGTTTCTGCTTTGATAAATTATTTCCTTTTTTAAACACTAAACACTTTTTAACTCCAGAAGATTGCGGTGATTTATTTTAAAATATTTCTAATAAAATGTGTTAATTTTAAAAAAGAAACCTAAAATGTATCTTAAGTAACAAAGGAAATAATAATTTATATATATATTAACAATTTTAAAATTACAGAATTAGTTACCGTTATTGAACTGAAAAAAAGATGAGGTTTTTAAAAAAAATAAAAATATTTTTATTTTTTTAAATATTACCTATAATTTATGTCAAAAAAATGACGCATCGGATCAACATCTCTATTCTCATTTGAACGATAAAACAAGCGATGGATCAGCTAACAATTGAAAAGGTAAATAGTTATGTTTTTAAAGGTTGTGGGGGGGGGATGTTGTGTCACGTTGTTTAAAACGTTTTGTGATATTGCCTCCACAATTAATTATTTCAATGATCAAAGGAGAAAAATGTTCTGTAGCAACAGACCTGTAAACTGACCCAAGAAATGTCTACATAAGCTCCCTTCCAAAAAGGCCAGTATTTTTGGAGATCCTTGCTAGGAAAAAACATAAAAAAACGTCAGTTTTCTCTACACACAAATACTTTATGATTTAAAATTCACTCCCTTGGGCATGCTTAGTGTTAAAAAGTTAGGAAAATCTGGTTAAAAGTGAATTGCATTTATTTTAAAATTTATGATCTTTACCTCTTTTTAATATTTTGCCTGTAGTGCGACTGCTTCCGTTTCCGGATAGCGCAAAATATATAATTTGTGATAGCTACGGAAAATTATATTTTTTATATGACACAACTGCGTTTGGTGCCTAATATTTTCTTCTCGGAAAATAAAATCGTCTCATTTTAAATAGGGTGTAATAAATATTCAGTTTAACAGTTATTCGTTTTAAAAGTGGTTGCAACATCAGAATATTTAATATATTTCGTGGGCGTGGAATAAAAAGTGTGCAGTGACGTATGATGGGGCCAAGGGGTGTGGCAAAATTTAGATTCTGAAATATAAGTTACTTGATTCTATGTTTTGGCAGGTAACTTTAGTAGAAGTTCACGCATTGCTGCCGCTAATGTTTGGCGAGCTATAACTAGTTATTTTTATTTTTAACAAAAACATTGTTGTTGTTTTTTTGTGGGAATTGGGGGTGGGGGCAAGATGGTCAGACGCTGATTGCAGTTTCTCTTTCTCACAACTTTGGCAAAGACATATTCTGGCATGTAGTTTATTTTCAACTGATTTCCTTTTGGTGGTTTTTGTGTGGGTGGGGGGAGCGATGCTAGTAGGCCTTTTTAATTTTTTTCCGCTACCCTCGTGTTAAACATGGCTACGCCACTGGCTTCTTTTTGAAATCGTTGTTTGGAAAGTGCAGATGTTACATAACCACTGGTTCAAAAATATGACGCAATGTAACCGCGTCATTATCGTACTGAGGCGCTCCCTTCCCGATCTTTCAGCTTGTGAGTAAACAGAAATTGGGTAGTAAGAAATCCTGCCACATCGAATAGAACAATCAACCATTGCTGAGGCTTTTCAAATAAAATGCATTTTAAAAAAAACAAAAAACGAGTACTAGCACCAGGGTTGAGATCCTTAGTTTAGTGTAACCTTAGACTGTTTCAGTTGATGTCGCGAGAGCGCAACACGATTGCAGGTGAAATGTGGGCAATTTGTTTGCCTTTTTTTTTGGTCTTGACAGCGCCTGGGTTTAAATAAATTGGAGGGAAATAGTATACCGACCACGTACAGACAGCGGACTAAATAGGAATACTAACCATGATTAAGTATCTCATTTCTAGGAGAAGATAAAACTCAATGATGTGTTGTCTAGTTGCGTTTAACTATAGTAAGTAATTTAATAAAGTTAAGCCGTGGCGATATTCTCATGCCCTTGTGGTATTGAAATCAAGATATATTAATAGTAGTCCAGTAAATTATCAGGTGTACAAAGACCGGAATATTTACTGGCATTTCACACATTTAAAGACACTGCAAATGGAACATTCTTAATTTAAATAACAATTGATTTATGATTTTCAAACCATGCCTATTTCATGAGAATATATCGTTAAAAATCAACCTATCGTGCAGAAACTTGGCACATAGACTCGTTGCCCATGACAAAAATTCGATCAAAACTTTCAGACACACCCCCAGACTCTTATTCTCAACCCCCAAAATATAAGTTTTTTTTTTCTGTTTTTAAGTTAAATTAAAATTCCCAATAACTGCGCTAAATTAGATTCTTTAAAAAATATTTCTTCTTCTTCTTCTTCTATATATTAAAGGCCCACGATCAATTTATTGATCATTATGGCTCCTATGAATGTAGATGGGATTTGCAATGTCTATGTGCCTGGTGTTGATGAAGATGTTTCACTGGTCACAAGAGTAACTGTTTGAGGGTATCATGCACTAGGGGCTGGAAGGCCTGAGACAATAGACGCAAATGAGTCAAGTGTTGTCGCCTCAACTGTTCCTTTTGGAAGCTTGTTCCAGTCCCTGATTGTCTTTGGTAGGAATGAGCAGTTCCTATACTGGCTTCTCGCTGGTATGAGCCGGAATTGCCTGTCATGGCCTCGTCGCTGTCTATGGGGGAGAGGGACGAGTTTCTGTTTAATGCCAGAGCAGTGGACTAGCCCATTATTTATCTTGTAAATCATGGAGAGCCTGGATTGTCGTCGTCGTTCCTCCAATAGTGACCAGCCCAGTGTTTCCAGCATGCTGCCAACACTAGAGGTATTCCTGAAGCGGTTCAAGACAAAGCGTGCTGCCAACCTGTCGATGCTCTTCTCAGTGAATGGGTATGTCCTCAAATGAAATTTTAGAAACAAACCGCCTGTGTGTCACGAACAGAAGTGTGTCCACTTAGAGCATTATTTCGGTAGCATGAACTGAAAAAAACCCCACCACTTTTACATATTTTATTTGTACTTTAAATTTAGGCATGGCATATTTTAACCAACTTTTTCTTTCTAAAAGTTGACGCTGAAAAATCTCGCCTTTCGGTTCCAGCCTCAGTCGTGCCACTACAGTAACCTAATTTTATTTTTCATACCTATAAACTTGTAACAATTTTATAATAAGAATGCATAAGATTTTAGGTAATAAAATCAAGTCCTTGCACACCTTTGCAATATAGAATAACAAATCTAGCTTTAATCATATTTCCATGTAACAGAGAGGGAAAGTGTTTTCATTTTTATTTTGCAGGTTTATTTAAGAAATTAGTATCATGAATGGCATTGGTTTAGGGGTAGGGGAGCGTTTTTCTGTGTTTTTGTATATTGTATCCATATATGTAAGGATCGAATTCGAGAGACTCTCTCTTGCGCGACAGAGTATACTTTCTGAATAGCTTTGTTCAGAGCATTTGAACGTTATCTCTCTTTCTTAAAATAATAAATGCATATGTTATACTTATTGTATATAAGGTAATAAGAAAATTGAAATGAAACATTCCCAGGTCATATTGTGTGATCTTTTAATAAAATATTTTTCGAACGAAATGCGTATGCTAATAATTAAATTAATATGTTTTAAAATATTGTCAATTTTAACTTTACAAAGAAATAAAAAAAATATTGTTTTCCTTGAAAACATATTTATTCCCCGTTTAAAAATAATTTAAAAATACATGTATTATTTTTTTTTAATTATTTAGTTGTCTCCTAATTCAATACTTTGTTTTCAAGGACAATCATGTCAAATGTGTGAGAATGGGTTTTTCTCCATTATTTTACGCACAACATAAATACATGCACAATTTTAAAAAAATTATGAAAGAAAATAACAAAAAAAATAAATCTCTCTTTTTTTTAAATGGTATATATATGTCTAGTGTACAATTATTACCAACAATGTATTCATTTTACCGTAATTCCTCGGTTAAACAAAGTATGCTTTATACAATGTCTTCATGCAGAATTATAAAAACGTCCATATGATTACACATTACAGAATGTGTGTATCATTAATTTTTTTACATTAAAATTTAAATATAATTATAAACTATTTTACAATTAACATATATTTTGTTTAATAATTCATAAGTATTATTGTAATTGTCATACCCTATAGTGTTGCGGCCTTCTGTAGTTGTCATGGGTCACGAAATGTAACGGCCTTCTTTCGTTGTCTTCTCTTAAGGTCCACAATAAAGATCAAAACAACAGCGCCCAATGTAAATTATGTATTTATTTCTGTATACTAAACAATCCACTTGTCACACAAATACATCTTGTAGGAACACAGCATACTCAGGCAACAAGCCGTACGGTGACTATTAGAAACCTACTATCTCTCTCACTACTCGTCTCTTAACTACACTAAAGTTCTACTCTATACTCTCTCAACTAACTTGTTTCTCTACTCCACTCAACTAACAGCTGACAACTCTTACCCACTCCGATCATTTCATACACACCTTTTATATCTCTACACACCCACCCAGCGTACGAACCAACTCCATCTGTGACCTCACGATCAACAACTCACAAAACACTCTCACTGTCAACAACTCACAAAACACTCTCACTGTCAACAACTCACAAAACACTCTCGCTGTCAACAACTCACAAAACACTCTCACTGTCAACAACTCACAAAACACTCTCACTGTCAACAACTCACAAAACACTCTCACTGTCAACAACTCACAAAACACTCTCGCTGTCTACAACTCACGAAACACTCTCGCTGTCAACAACTCACAAAACACTCTCACTGTCAACAACTCACAAAACACTCTCGCTGTCAACAACTCACAAAACACTCTCACTGTCAACAACTCACAAAACACTCTCGCTGTCAACAACTCACAAAACACTCTCACTGTCAACAACTCACAAAACACTCTCGCTGTCAACAACTCACAAAACACTCTCACTGTCAACAACTCACAAAACACTCTCACTGTCAACAACTCACAAAACACTCTCACTGTCAACAACTCACAAAACACTCTCGCTGTCAACAACTCACAAAACACTCTCACTGTCAACAACTCACAAAACACTCTCACTGTCAACAACTCACAAAACACTCTCACTGTCAACAACTCACAAAACACTCTCGCTGTCTACAACTCACGAAACACTCTCGCTGTCAACAACTCACAAAACACTCTCACTGTCAACAACTCACAAAACACTCTCGCTGTCAACAACTCACAAAACACTCTCACTGTCAACAACTCACAAAACACTCTCGCTGTCAACAACTCACAAAACACTCTCACTGTCAACAACTCACAAAACACTCTCGCTGTCAACAACTCACAAAACACTCTCACTGTCAACAACTCACAAAACACTCTCACTGTCAACAACTCACAAAACACTCTCACTGTCAACAACTCACAAAACACTCTCGCTGTCTACAACTCACAAAACACTCTCGCTGTCAACAACTCACAAAACACTCTCACTGTCAACAACTCACAAAACACTCTCGCTGTCAACAACTCACAAAACACTCTCACTGTCAACAACTCACAAAACACTCTCGCTGTCAACAACTCACAAAACACTCTCACTGTCAACAACTCACAAAACACTCTCGCTGTCAACAACTCACAAAACACTCTCACTGTCAACAACTCACAAAACACTCTCGCTGTCAACAACTCACAAAACACTCTCACTGTCAACAACTCACAAAACACTCTCGCTGTCAACAACTCACAAAACACTCTCACTGTCAACAACTCACAAAACACTCTCGCTGTCAACAACTCACAAAACACTCTCGCTGTCAACAACTCACAAAACACTCTCACTGTCAACAACTCACAAAACACTCTCACTGTCAACAACTCACAAAACACTCTCGCTGTCAACAACTCACAAAACACTCTCACTGTCAACAACTCACAAAACACTCTCGCTGTCAACAACTCACAAAACACTCTCACTGTCAACAACTCACAAAACACTCTCACTGTCAACAACTCACAAAACACTCTCGCTGTCAACAACTCACAAAACACTCTCACTGTCAACAACTCACAAAACACTCTCACTGTCAACAACTCACAAAACACTCTCACTGTCAACAACTCACAAAACACTCTCGCTGTCAACAACTCACAAAAAACTCTCACTGTCAACAACTCACAAAACACTCTCACTGTCAACAACTCACAAAACACTCTCACTGTCAACAACTCACAAAACACTCTCACTGTCAACAACTCACAAAACACTCTCGCTGTCAACAACTCACAAAACACTCTCGCTGTCAACAACTCACAAAACACTCTCGCTGTCAACAACTCACAAAACACTCTCGCTGTCAACAACTCACAAAACACTCTCACTGTCAACAACTCACAAAACACTCTCACTGTCAACAACTCACAAAACACTCTCGCTGTCAACAACTCACAAAACACTCTCGCTGTCAACAACTCACAAAACACTCTCACTGTCAACAACTCACAAAACACTCTCACTGTCAACAACTCACAAAACACTCTCGCTGTCAACAACTCACAAAACACTCTCACTGTCAACAACTCACAAAACACTCTCACTGTCAACAACTCACAAAACACTCTCACTGTCAACAACTCACAAAACACTCTCACTGTCAACAACTCACAAAACACTCTCACTGTCAACAACTCACAAAACACTCTCACTGTCAACAACTCACAAAACACTCTCACTGTCAACAACTCACAAAACACTCTCACTGTCAACAACTCACAAAACACTCTCACTGTCAACAACTCACAAAACACTCTCACTGTCAACAACTCACAAAACACTCTCACTGTCAACAACTCACAAAACACTCTCGCTGTCAACAACTCACAAAACACTCTCACTGTCAACAACTCACAAAACACTCTCACTGTCAACAACTCACAAAACACTCTCACTGTCAACAACTCACAAAACACTCTCACTGTCAACAACTCACAAAACACTCTCACTGTCAACAACTCACAAAACACTCTCACTGTCAACAACTCACAAAACACTCTCGCTGTCAACAACTCACAAAACACTCTCACTGTCAACAACTCACAAAACACTCTCACTGTCAACAACTCACAAAACACTCTCGCTGTCAACAACTCACAAAACACTCTCGCTGTCAACAACTCACAAAACACTCTCACTGTCAACAACTCACAAAACACTCTCACTGTCAACAACTCACAAAACACTCTCGCTGTCAACAACTCACAAAACACTCTCACTGTCAACAACTCACAAAACACTCTCACTGTCAACAACTCACAAAACACTCTCACTGTCAACAACTCACAAAACACTCTCGCTGTCAACAACTCACAAAACACTCTCACTGTCAACAACTCACAAAACACTCTCACTGTCAACAACTCACAAAACACTCTCACTGTCAACAACTCACAAAACACTCTCACTGTCAACAACTCACAAAACACTCTCACTGTCAACAACTCACAAAACACTCTCACTGTCAACAACTCACAAAACACTCTCACTGTCAACAACTCACAAAACACTCTCACTGTCAACAACTCGCACGACCAACATTCATGACAATCCAGTTCACGACAAATAGCTTATACCAATTTAATTTTTTTTTAAACACACACTTTCATTAAGTCAAGTTTCCTGACATCCACAAAGTTTTCAAACTTAATTTTTCTATTTAAAAGATTGAGATACATATGAATGTTGTAAATCTTTAAAGACAAAATTGCATAACTTTTATGTCATTTCTATTTTTACATACGAAAAATCAAACTAAAAAAAATATTCAGTTAATGGTCTATAATTAATGCTCACTCAAATTTGAGTTTTTTAAAAAGATTTATTTTACATATTCTTGTGGGCTTAAACAAATTTTAATGATTGAATAGAAGGACAACGTGATTAACACAAGTGTGGATGAATGAGGACACTGCTATTAACTGTATATTTCCATTAGCCCAAGTCGATTTCGCCCAATAACATGTTTCTGTATGAGTTTGAAGGTATGATGATCCAATAAAAATAATGACAGGGCATCTTTAATTTCATCTGCGTGATGTGATTTTTTACATATGTAAAAAAAGAAATTAATTATGAGATTTAGTATGCTATGTTTACCATAGAATAAAACACAATTGGGATCACTTTTCATATTAATACCATTAAGGAATTTTTTTTAAAAGAGACTAATTTTGTTGGCCATTTTTATACATTTTTTATCAGGCAGTAAGCTTGACTTCAAACAAAAGAGAGAGGTTTTATGGATGGATTGAATGTGGACACAAATAAAATGACAGCAAAATAATATTCTTCATTCAGTTGATTTTTTATATTTATTCTAACATTGATTCTGTGAACTAAAGCTCAATAATCTTGTTATTAAAATGTTATATGGCAAGTTAGATTTAAATTAATAAAATCCTGAATGTGTAGTCATTTACGTCCCATTCTGATTTGAGAAATTTCTGTTGTTTGCCACAACAACATATTGCCAATAAGAAGAAGGAAGCTACGTGTAGAATCAAAAATCACTGGTAACATTTGTCTTTTTATTCGCCCTGACGTGGGTGGATTAACTAAGGTCGTCTCAGTGGAATTCTCTTTATCAGAACAAACACTTTGAAAGTCCGAAAATTACGTTAAGGTTATTATTTTTTTTTAATAATAATAATATAAACAATGTTTAAAGGGAAATAACAGGGAAATGCTTCTCACATTTGAAAGAATAAAAGTCTTATCTCCCATTGCATTCCCAAACACTTGAATTCTTGATTATTTTATTACAGTGTTAACATTCAACATCTTCTGATCTTATAAAATAAAACTTAAATAGAGTAATTTTAAGAACATGTGGGTTTATTAATTTCATTTAAATAGTAAAAAACAGACTGAACTAGTTTTTTGAAATTCTGTGTGCTTTTTGTCTATGTAGTTTGAAGTGTAAATTGATGTTAGACAAGAAGTGCAGCTGTTAATATTTCACTTTACCAGTAATTACTTCACATTTATTTGCATTACATATTTTACTCATTTGTAAGTGTGTGTGAAAAATTCACAAAGTAACAAACGTCAAAATTAGTTCATTTTCTTTTATAACTTTTAATTAATTGGCATTCAGAATTATCAGTATGTTTTTATTTTTTTATTACTTAAGGTTTACTCTCATGTTGATTCTCTTCTGAACTTTTATTCGTTACAAATACAACTAATCGCTGTAGAATATAATGTGTTTTGGTTACTGTGATATAATATTCAAACCATCATATATTGTACATCGAAACATCTTAAATCACATTATTTAGGGGTAATAATGGGGGAGACTGCAATCACGTTAGCACAATAGGAAATTAGTAAAAACACAGTAAGGTTAAACCTGATAAAAAGGAACGCAACAAAACCACGAACGTGTCGGCAGGAAGCCTTCATCAACGAACACAATATATTCACATCATTTAACAATTCCATTAATTGTTTATTGTTTTTTTTTTTTCAATTTTAAATTATATATTTGAAGTTGTTTCATGTAACATGTGAAAAGAGAGATGTAGAGAGCATGTTAAAGTGGGCGATAACCTTAAAGTGTGTAAGAAAAACGTAACTATGCTTCACGTTATAAACTTGAAATAAAAAGTTATTATATCTAAATGTGTTTTTTTGTGTGCTAACAAGTGTTTAAATTATATAAGCTAATCATTTTGGTTCTAACAAGTGTTTAAATTGTATAAGCTAATCATTTTGGTGCTAACAAGTGTTTTTAATGTATTATCTAATAACTTGGTGCTAACGATATAATATATTAGCTGATAACTTGACTGTAATATTAATTACTATCGTAAGTTCTCGAAATATCTCAAAGAAAACACGTGTTGCTCGGTTTGATTGTTTTCGCCTGATGACAAAGAAAAACCACAGTGTGGGGGGGGGGGGGGAATTATGGGATGGGGTTGTAGTGGGGTACACAATATTTCTTTTTGATTCCCTGCTATCTATTGTAATGTGTTGTGTTTATTTTAATGAGCGCTCTCATTGATCGCCGTTTACCCGCATCTCCATACAAAGAAACAAAAAAGTGTTCAACGGGACGCGCCCACCATCTCACCTAACTCCTACGCCAGTGGTATCCTCAAATTGTTAAGTATAATTTTTTAATTAATTTCAAACAATTGCTAGAACACTACCCCTGATTTAGATATAAGCAAACATATGAAATAATCAATGATTCTCAAACTGGACTTTTAGTGAAATAAGTTTAATGTTCCTTTCATGTGTTAAGTCATCCCTCACCAGTGGCATAGCTAGAATTGCGTGGGCCCTAGTGCAAGATGAAAAAATTGGACCCAGGAAAAGTTTATTATGTTTACAACTAAAACGATAATACCTTCATCGGTTGAATCTAACATAAATTTGGGCTATACACTCCCTCTGCACAATTTGTGCCCCAGAGGTGGGCTATACACTAGCTCTGCACAATGTCTGCCCCAGAGGTGGGCTATACATTAGCTCTGCACAATGTCTGCCCCAGAGGTGGGCTATACACTAGCTCTGCACAATGTCTGCCCTAGAGATGGGCTATACACTAGCTCTGCACAATATCTGCCCCAGAGGTGGGGTATACAATAGCTCTGCACAATGTCTGTCCTAGAGACGGGCTATACACTAGCTCTGCACAATATCTGCCCCAGAGTTGGGCTATACACTAGCGCTGCACAATATCTGCCCCAGATGTGGGCTATACACTAGCTCTGCACAATGTCTGCGCCAGAGGTGGACTATACACTAGCTCTACAAAATGTATGCCATGTAGGTAGGCTATACACTAGCTCTGCTAAATATCTGCAAAATATCTGCACCCAGAGGTGGATACAAAGGTAATCATAATTAAATACACAAATAGAATTAACATCCCATTAATAATGTTGTGATCTGTCTTGAGACTTGGAACGAGAAAAACAATGCCACCATTCTGTTAAATGTGATCACAGACAGCCAATTGCTGATATCCATTGTTATCCCACATATATTTCTGAAACACAACATGCATTTAGTGAATGGCTGAAATAATCATAATAAATGAAATATTACCATGATGTGTAAAAGTCTGTTGAAGTTTCAGAGATTGTAAACACTCGATTTGATTTTTTTTTAACTAAAAAATCCAGTTGAAGAATTTTGGTGGAATGATTAATTCCATATATAGAAAACATACATATTTGGGAAATGTTACAAAGTAAATTTAAGAAGCAGATAACAAAATGTGAACCACATTTGGTAACTAACTCCACGGCGTATTCAATGCGATATAAAAAATGTCATTATTGACATACTTCATAGCATTATTGAAAACAATCCACCATGTCAACTGCTTCATTTAAACCTGAAATGATAAGAAAAGAAGTCATTTTTTTTTTTTAATTAACAAAAAAATTATTTAAAATTATTTATGTAAAAAAAAACAGACACATAATTCAGAAACAAAAATAAATGAAGGAAAAAAATTAATTTAACACTTGATTAAATGCTTCTGTTCATAAACACATGCCTTAGAAAGATCCTAAACACGCAAAATATGGGATACACCTAGAAGCAATTAGAAAGGAAAGCACAGGACCGTGATAAGTGGAAAATTCTTGTGGACGGCTATGCCCCAGATGGGGTAAAAAGGCATAAGAGTAAGAAGAAAAAATGCATCTGTTAGTCAGACAGTCCGTTTTTCATCTTTCAGTCGTCTATCTGTGGGGTTGTCTACACACTAATATTTTAATAGTTATACATTTAATGAGAAAAGAAAATACATTTTAAAAAAAAAAAAAATGTGTAATTGCTTATCGTCAAGATTATTTTTTAGTATGCCAAACGCTCATTATTGTAATGTAAATGTCGAATGAAAATTGCCGTAAAGATAATTGCTGCTACATTTCTCTCCTGGTATTTGTATTGCTCTGTTAATGTTGATTTTTTTCTTCCTAAACTAGATAATAATCCTGTTGTTTCTTAACAATTGTTTGTTAAAACAATTACTCAAATGAACAGATGCTTAGAATAATTACTTGATGAACATTGCTATGAAAAGTCTTGAAAATTCTAAAACTGTTGCAATTATTATTATCTTGAACGTTATGAAATAGATTAGAAAATGAAGTTATTGTTATTAGTTTTTGTCTTCAACAATTCTATAAGAATTTTAAATCTGTTTATTAATATGTGTGAATAATATCTCTAAATTCTCATTCATAAAAATGACAATTCATTTTTTCTACTAACACTAGGTATTTTTCTTATATTTAAGTTTTCTATAATCTAACTATCTAACTTTTAATTCTTATTTTATATGTAAATTATTTAATATGTTCAAGAATATCATAGCTTACAACATTTGTACAAGTAAATGTGAACTTAAAGTTTAACATTTTCTAACAATTATTAAAAATAGAAACTTTTTCAAGTTCTATTTTAATACTTTGTTTAAATCCTTAAAAATTCATGACAATTCAAATGAGAACAAAATAGTATATGTATACTTTATAGAGCACAGTTTTTGCGTAAATTGGTCCATTGGTCTAACTCTGACACTGACACACAGGGTTGGATCAACATAAAAAAAAAAATTCCGTAAATGATTGTGAGGCTTCAGCATTCATCAAGCATGTTTTCATATGTCCGCTTTTGCCAGGATGGCGTCGCGGGTAGCTACAGTTGGCGATTAGCTGCACTTTGTTAGTTTCATGTTGTTGACTTTTAAGGTGTGCTTAGCAGGCTCGACCTACTGACGGCGTGGTCTTTATTGGGCCATTAAACCCTAATGCCAAAGAAGGCAAGTTCGGAATGCAGGTTGGATTATGTGCATTCTACTCAGATGGTCGAACAGCATAATCTGCAGGTTACCATATGCTGAAGGATTGGGATGGCAACAAACATTTTTATTTTCATGTCCTTAATCAAATTTTAATCCCGTCTCTTCTTGCCGAATGTTCGAATTAACCATTTCATGTTGAAGTCAAAGATATCTGTCTTGATACTTGTATTCAAATCTCAAGCCTGACACTGGAAAGTAAGGGTTAAAATAAAGACGTTGTTTATAAGCCTCGATTTGGTCTCCATCATTATTCACGATGTCTTAGCTGTGGGGCAATGTGGTAGCTGACTGCAATTGTCCTCTGAAATCTTATCTCTATAAGTCTGGTTATATGTCATATAAAATTAATTTCAAAAGAGAGTTTGAGCAGGATGGCAGTGGGTACAAAATATCCAAACTACTTAAAACGAAATAGAAAAACAAGATTTAGGTTCCAAAAAATGTTAACTGAAAATTGTATTTCCTTTCTCATTACTATTTTAATATTATCTTCTTTTGTCTATTATTATGTATGCCTTCGTTTGAGTCAGTAAATCATGTTAATTAAAAATATATTTTACTTTTTTTTCAATCATCATATTATTAAAATATATATTTATATTTACCAATTCAAATTAACTAATTTGGCATTGACATTTGGGGAAAAAAGTTTGGCGCCCTATGCGGTGCAAGACATTTGACCCTCTTTTCCACAAAAAGATACTCCCTAGATTTGGATAAATATACCACCCCTCCATATAGTGAAAAAAATTGCCATCTGCTGCGGACCGCCGCCTCCAACACCCTTCCTGTGTCACTAAATATTAATAGATAGGTTCTTTGTGGTCGCCACGGATTTAATCTGGAAATGATGTTCTGGACACTTGGGATAAGAGTTGTTTGTGATGTCGCACCCATGTGTTGGATTTAGTTACTTTTAAAGTTGTCAACCTATGTATATACAACCAATTCCTCCCTCCCAAAGATATCATGGAAGTTAACGGTAAATTGTTAAGGACGTGGGGAAAATGGCTCCAGCCCTTTTGGAGAGCCCTGTTGGTGACCTCTCAACTGGAGTACTCAGTTTCTCTCAGTAAATATGACACGAACTTTTCTTACACGTTTGTTTATCTGTATGTTTCTCGATGTACTAGATACAATTTTAAACGTAATTTTTATCAAAATTATGTCTTTTTTTTCCAGCGCATTTTGTTAAAACCAAATCCTGACGAGCAACGCAAGCTTTGTGTTGGAAAAATCTTCAGTCAAGGATGACATTACCACCGTACCTGAATTGTACACTTTTGCATTTCTATATCCCATTCAAAATGTTACGGATATCATATTTAACTGCATCGTCACTTTCATTGTTGGTCTTGTCGGCATCACTGGGAACATTTTAAATATGTTGGTTCTGTCTAGACACAGCATGGAAGAGTCTACAAACATAGTTTTTATGTCTCTCTCTTTATCTGATCTGGCGTTTTCATTTTGTGAAACAATTTTTAGAATAGCGCTCATCTCAAAACGAATTGACCTGCTTGTTGGCATTAACTGTATGTCCGTCTATGCTGTATACTTTGGTAACATGAGTTTGTGTATGATGGTGACGAGTACGTGGTTGGTGGCAGTTGTCTCTATTGAAAGAATGCTCGCTGTTTGTTTACCATTTAAAGTTGTATTTATTATTACGCCAAAGAGAATGAAGCTTGCCATTATATTCGTGTACGCATTTATAACTGCGCTTTATAGTCCAGCAATAAGTCAGCTTTATCTTGACTGGTCATCTAATGAAAAACTGAATGCAACTGTTTTGACGATTTTAGAGAGGCCTTGGTTTATCGCAAACGGTGCGTGGCTTCATTATCTCACTACCTATATATTACCCCCAACTGTTTCAACTATTCCGATGCTCATTATACTTTTTTGCACATTTGCAATCATTGCAGGACTTGTAGAAACAGCACGAAATATTGGCGATCTATCCACATCTACAAATAATCGTGTCAAGGAAATGAGATCAATCAAAATAACTTTAGTCATCTGCCTATGCATGGCGTTCTCGGTCATTATACAAACGCGTGCCTCGATGCTTACCTTGGACTTGCCGGTAAAGATGTTCATGTCGTTTTCCTTGTATTAATACGAGATTTCACACAGCTTGCAGTCCGAACAAATGCTTCAATGAATTTTTTTATTTACGTAGCCCTAAGCTCAAAGTTAAAAAAAACCTACATGAAAATGTTTAGACGCACTAAATATATAGCTTAAATAAAAGAGCGAATACTCAAACGTTTTAAATATATTATGTTATTTCCTAATTTATCCGTTACAATTTAATTTCAAGGACGCTTTAGGTAACAACACCTCATGCAGTAGTGTATAACTTTAGTAAAGTTGTATATATGTCCAAAAAAAGGATATTCTCCTCTTACCAAGCGATAACTACGCTTGCAAGGCCATGTAAGGAGAAAGGATGAAGGCCGAATTCCAAAGAATCTGCAGTACAGAGAGCTGGCAGAAAGGAAAAGACTTATTGGACGGCCATGGCTGCGATTTATGGAAGTTTGCAAAAGGAGCATGAAGGAAGCCAACATAGAAATCAACGAATGGGAGATCATCGCTGAACAGCATTCCAGCTAGCAAACAGCAGTGTATAATAAAGGGCGAAAAGGTAGGAAATGCGTGAAACTAAGCTTTTGCAAGAAAAATGAACATTACGGAAGGCGAAATCTAAGCAGGAGTCAAGATTCTTCTGTGAGAAATGCATACGAGATTGCAATTCCAGGATTGGCCTAGTGATCCCTTTTTGATTAAATCAGCGGTTCTCAACCTGTGGGTCACGACACCTTTGGGTGTCGCACGACCCTTTTCCAGAGGTCGCCTAAGACCATCTGAAAACACGTATGCTCTACAGTTACGAAGTAGCATCGAACATACATTAATGGCTGTGGGGTCGCCACAACATGAGGAACCGTATTAAAGGGTCGTGGCAATGGGAAGGTTGAGAACCACTGGATTAAGTGAACATAACGTATCCATCGTATCGCAAAAATGAAAGAATGCCATATAGATATTATGCACAGCAGTTTGTCTATATTACAGATATAAAAATGTGTGTCTTTTAATTTTTAAAAAAAATACAACAGGATGTTTACTGCTTTGCAATTTTCTCCGATCTTACATGAAAGAAAAATAATGTACTTTTATTTTTTATTTCAACTATTTACTGCATTCCTTATAAAACCCATCAATAGATTTTTCTGACCAAATAAAAACCATTGTTTTCTGGATATTTTGAATCAATATATATGATGAATTTTAAATTGTTATATAACACCAGGAAATTATATAGTACTAAGATATTTTATATTTCACAAGGTAACAAAACTATTAATAAAGGGGATTTCATTCACATGCTCAATTTAGCTTAATTTTAGGGTTATTATATTATCATCCAATTGAAAATACATTTTAGTATGAACATATGCATTTTGTTTTACTCTAAAGACAGCTAGTAGTGTGAGAGTTTATCTATCTTGTTCTTTATTTCAAGCTGCAACACATCTACTTTTGAATACTCAAGTAAGTAATATTGAAATAAACTGTAACTATTCATCTGCCACCTGCAAGCACTATCGGCATCTAAGTAAAGACACCATCCAAGTACTGACACAATCTAATTACTGACACCATACAAGTATAGACACAATCAATCCAAGAGCTGATATCATCCAACCACAGACATCAACCATGTACTGATAGCAATCTAGTGCTGACACAAACCAAGTTATGACACCAATGTAGAACTGACATCATTCAGATTTTGACTCTATACAAACACTGACACCATTCCGGCAATGACACCATCTAAGTACTGACACCAGCTAAATACCGACACCTTAAAAGTACTGACATCATCCAAGTACTGTTCAAGTAAATTGTACAAACTTTCGTATGCCAAGCTTAAACTACTTTATAGTGGGAGATATCTGTGCTTATGTGCATCAAAACATATGTGGATCATACACAACGAGATCAGCTGTTAATATCGGTGTGGTATTTTATCCATTTAACAATGTATAATTAATAACATGACCATTAGTTTCATCACACTTCAATCCCTTTTATTAAGTATCTGTAAATAATCACAGCGAGACAATTGTCTAACAACATGTCTTGCAAACCAATAAATTACCCTAAAACAGTGATCGGTTTATTGCGGCTTGTGGGCCACATGCGGCTCCTTAGCGACCTGAGTGCGGCTCAGCCAGTCGGCCACAAATCGGTTTTGACTTCGGAACATATGGTTCTTGACAGATTCTTGAAAAGAAATGTGGATCTCATTTTTTTAAAACGGTCCTGCTGCTGATGTTTGCCTCTTTTGTCTAATGAGTTTGCCGACCACTACCCTTGACCATTATCGTATCAAGTCTCTCTACACCAATTTGCTAAGATCAGATTGCATTATTCATACCTGTAAAGTCAACAAACCACATTGTGTACCACGCAATACCCCGGTCTGTGTCTGGCGATGACCGGGAAGATTAATGGAACAATGATATAGCGAAATGCCTAGAGATCCTAAAGGGCAACCACTGAAGGGATTACCCGTGCATAGCAGTATATCTGCCACCATGCAAATACTATCAGAACCCAAGTAAGGACATCTTTCAAGTATTCACAACATGTAATTACTGACACCATACAAGAATTGACACAATCCAAGAGCTGACATTATCCAATAGCTGATATCATCCAAGTACTGATACCATCCAAGTGCTGACACAAGACAAGTACTGACGCATTTTGGTATTCACAGCATTCGAGTACTGACATCATTCAAGTATTGAGACTTTACATAAACTGACACCATTCAAGCATTGACACAATCTAAGTACTGACACTGCCCAAATACTAACACCATTCAAGTAGTAACACAATCTAAGTACTGACACTGCCCAAATACTAACACCATTCAAGTATTAACCTCATCAAATTACTGAAATCACCCAAGTATTGCCACATTCCAAAAACTAACGCCATCAATGTATGGCAACCATCACGGTACTAACACCATCCTGGTAAAGTAACCTAGAGATGTCAATTTTTAAACAAGAAATTATGTTGTATTAAGTGGTATCGTCCAAATTCATCGAGCCGTTATAAAATTAGTATAATAAATCCGTACTTTTTCGGCAATCGAAAACATCAGCTCTGATAAATAGAGTCCCATACAGACGACTTTGGTAGAGTCATCCACATTGCGGCTACGAAACACTAGCGTTACTAATACTTTAAACAATTTCCATAACGCAAAAAACTGAAGTGATGTTGCTTCTTTTTTATTACATCAAAAACCTCACAAGGCCAAACAGAAAATGGACATTGGGTGAGTTTGTCTTGTTAGTTAAGTTGTCCTGCTGCTAGCAATGTCCACATTCCTACTCCTTTTATCCATGCTGTTTTTTTTCATTCAAATATCAAATCGTCTGTCGCCAAACAAGAATATATATAATACATATTAATAAATGCAAATTCTTCAAGAGCATTAATTATAGCACATTAATTGATTGTGTGTTTTTTTTTTCAAAGATTGTGCTTTTCGGAATGTAAATTTAAATGACATGAAACAAATAGCGTAGTTTTCTTTCTTTGCTACCAAGTTTGAAAAAAATTGTAGATGACAACAATGTCGACGTATTGAAACGACATCTTTTGTAGAAAATGTGCCTACAACCAATTTATATTTCGTGGTAAAAATTAAACTTTATAGATCAATTTGTTTAAAAAAAAAAATACATTTAAAATATACTTGATATTTTTAAGTCGTTTTTATTTCTTTTATCAATGTCTGCGCCCCCCCCCCCCACACACACACACAAAAAGTTAAATAAACAAAGTATTTATAGAGAGTCTATTATTTGTGTTGGATAATTAAAATCTAAAAAATCATGTATTTTTTAAAATCTGTTTCCAGAATATTATTTTTTGCATGTAATTGGAGATTTATAATTTTTATTAAAAATAATGTCAAAAAAAATAAAAAAAAATAAACACAACTGATAATAATTAACATTACAGTAATTTGTTTTGTATTGGATTTTTTTATGACTCTGCGTGAAAACGTCAAAAATATCTTAGTTCAATCCAGGTATTATGTTAAAAATGGAAATATCTTGGGCAATAAGGATCTCTACTCTTACGTCAAATTATATTTTTTGAAACGTTTTATTAGTAATATTAGTCTTTATAAATGTGTTCAGTATTGTATGTCTTGATGTTGTCACTAAAATAAAGGGAAAACATGTTAATATGCCATCGCGTCAATCCAATCCCACTCATGTGACATGAGTGTGCGTGAAAATTGAATAATAATAAAGGAGTGCGCTAAATATATTATTTGAAATTCAGTTTTCAAAATTTGATGGTTTAGTTTTATAAATATCTTAAATTGCACGCAAAAAGTGTTTTAGTTGAAAAAAAATGTAATTATAATTGTATATGATATACTTTTTATTCAAAACACTTGAGTATATACTTAAACCCTTTATTTTGATTATTGTTATGCACTTGTGTTCTTGCAAATCATTTTATAAGAAATAAAGAAATGGGACTTTGAAAATATGTTATTAGCATTTATTAACTTTCTTATCTTTAAAAACATTCACTATGAAATTAATATTTTTAACTAAGTATATATATTTTTAAATAAGTTTAATCAATAATATTATAGATGCAGCTTGCATACTTCTCACAATTATCAATAAAAAGAGAATCCACTCGAACTCGATCAGTACATGAAGGGATACAATTTCAGAGAATGACCTGATAACCTTGACTAATATAATGTCATCTACGATACAAAATGCTACAGCTTGACTAATATTAGTCACATCGCACATTCAAATAAGAATTTAAATTATTTTAAAACTGAATTTTTGTTTTCCAACCTCGTATCTGTTGACGATACGGCAGATATTTTATTAGCTAGATTCATTTTTTCTATAGTATAAAGATGTGCACAGAATTGATTTTGTGATTTAACAGCTTCTGAATTCGTGTTATGAGATGCTTACCGCTTTTATTAGGGATACACCCCTAAGCTTAAGGCAGTGGCGTAACTAAGATTAAAGCCACCCGGGACTACGTCAATTTCATGAAAAAGTATCTAGAGTTGGCCAAAAATCTCAAATAGTAATTTGAAGAACAAAAACTAAAATTAGTTTTTTGTTAATATTTTTTTTTTTGGTGGAGGATGTTACAGCCTTCCCTCGTTGTCTAGTATCACAGATTTGATGTCTAGCCTAATGTCAGATCTGATTGATTAATTCTCGTCTCTCCCTCTTGGTCAAGTCACTCAAACACTGAATTGATCATGTAAATTATTTATAGGCTGGGTGTACCGCTCTATATAAGACAACTACTAATAATAATAATAATAATTATAATAATAATATGTCTGAGATTTTGAGATGAGCAGGTCAATTTCATCGTTTTGCTTCCCAGGACAGAATATCGGCAATTGGTCAGAGCTTTCGTAATCCTCAAGCACGAATACAGCTGAGAAAAATATAAATAATCATAAGATTATTAAAAATAAGAAAGGGAGGATTCAAGGGAGTCCATCCATTAAAAGGCTTTATAAATTGTTTCCTTTTCGGTGCCTATACCGTATATGCCAAGGTTTGAGTTGCACTATGGATGATATCTGGTTTTCGTGCATGGGAGAGGCGATAAGTAAAGCAACATCTAGGGCAATGGTTCTCAATCTGCCTAATGCTGTGAACCTTTAACGCAGATCCTCATGTTGTGGTAACCCCAACTATAACATTATTTTCATTGCTACTTCATAAATATGTGCTTTCAAGTGGTCTTAGGTGACCCTTGATGAAGGGGCCTTCGAACCCCCAAAGGGGTCGCTACCAACAGGTTGATAACCGCTGATCTATGGGGTAACATAACATAGCTAGTTCACAATTTTATTAAATTTTAATAAATGATCAATTATTTTAACGAATTAAGTCTGTTGCCATTATTGCGATAGTTGTTTGTCATCATGAATACATAACTTCTTATACGACAGTTAAGCCATTAAAGTTACATAATTACGACTCTTCCCGTTAGAGATTCTTGACATTATATTCATAGAACCAGCAGTGAGACCCATAAACATACCTTGTGCCCCTTTTGATTATAAATTAATGTGAAAACGTAATGCTTGAGTAAAAAAGAACACATTTTTAAGGTGTAGTTCAAGTTACTTTCGAGTTGACTCCTTTCTGTAGTTGCTTCTACTGTTACCCACAGGATGCACAACAAACTCGCTGATGTTCGTTTCATTTTCTTTTCGCCAGTGAATCTAAAAAAGCAAAAAAAAAGTCATAAAAAAATAATCAAAGTAAGGCAAAGCAGTGCTATTCACTGTCAGTTATAGCAATGTAAGTCATAGCAATGTAAGTCATAACAATGTCAGTCATAACAAGGTCAGTCATAGCAATGTAAGTCATAGCATGGTCAGTCATAGCAAATTAAGTCATAGCAATGTAAATCATAGCAATGTAAGTCATAGCAATGTGAGTTATATCAATGTAAGTAATAGGAATGTAAGTCATAGCAATGTAAGTCATATCAAGGTCAATTATAACTAAATAAGTCATAGCAATGTAAATCACACCAATGTAAGTCACAGCAATGTAAGTCATAACAATGTAAGCAATTAACAAGGTAAGTCATAACAATGTAGTCATAGCAATGTAAGTCATAGCAATGTAAGTCATAACAATGTCAGTCATAACAAGGTCAGTCATAGCAATGTAAGTTATTGCAATGTAAGTTATAACAATGTAAGTCATTGCAATGTAAGTTATAACAATATCAGTCATACAAATGTGATTCATAACAATGTCAGTAATAGCAATAGCAATATAATTCATAGCTATGTAAGTAATAGTAATTTGAGCCAGGACAATGTAAGTTATATCCATATTACACTGATAATGTCATTCTAACCAATATCAGTAGTAGAAGTGAAAGATTAAAAAAATATGAGTAACTGTATGAAAAGTAAATGTATGTCATAGCACTATATGGAAAATAAATGTATGTCATAGTACTGTGTGGAAAGTAAATGTATGCCAAATCCCTGTACTAAAGTAAAAGCATGTCATAGCACTGTATAGAAAATAAATGTATGTTACAGCACTGTAAGGTAAGTGAATGTTTTTTCATAGCTTTGAATGGAAAGTAAATGTAATTTCACATTCCAAAGTCAATCAAGGACTGGAATATGCTTCCAAAAAGAACAGTTAAGGCTACAACACATGAGGCCTTCCAACACCCAATTCCTGATATCCTAGATGATTAGCCCTTGCAACCAGTGAAATATCCTCTTCAACAACAGGGACTGAAACATTGCGAATCCCTCTATATACATAGACGCCGGAATGATCGATACATTGAAAGTGGCCCTTAATATACAGAAGATGAAGTTTTTTCATGGCATATATGTGTATGTACATACGGAAAGTAAATATATGTCATGGCGCTGTATTGAATGTAAATATGTCATAGCGCTGTATTGAATGTAAACATGTCGTAACGCTGTATGGCGCGTGGTATGAGATATTGTAATGTTAGTCATCATATGCCATTTATAACAATGTGAGTCAAAACAAGGCAGGTAAAAGCAATGTGGGTAAATGTCTTACTCTGTACCAGTAAACGGTGGACAAGTTCCACATGTACTGAAGGATAGGGGGCAGGTTTCTCGTTGTACCAGGGACGGGTGGATAAGTTTCACATGGAACTATGGACCGGTGGACAAGTTTCGCATTGTACTATAAACTGTTGATCAAGTTTCTCGTTGTACCAGGGACCGGTGATCAAGCTTCTCATTGTACCAGAGATCACTGGAGACGTTTATCATTGTACCAGGGACCCGTGGATACGTTTTATATTGTACCAGAGAGAGGAGCCAGATTTATTAATTATTGATCTTTTTATGTGACCAAAATCTTTATGAATAGCTAAGTACACTACAACGTATGGCTCACTAGGCCAATCTTGGAATGACAACCTTGACTGCATTTCTCGCAGGAGAATATTGATTCCTGACATCTTTGATGGAAGCTGTTGAGTTTACGCTTAACTGATTAGGAATGCATTAAGCACACATGCCTGATAGATATTTAGTTTTGTTTTATCAGTTAGATTGACATTATTCCACACCCACTTATTCAGTTTAGCAATAAATGATGCTGATTTTGCGATCCTGATGTTTACCTCTTCGTCAACGGAGAGAGAACTATAAATATTAGACCCAAGTTATGTGAAATGTTCATCAACAGACATTTAATGGTCCTAAATAGATATCATTGGAGGGGGGTGGTGCTTCTCGTGTGACAGGCGATTAACTAGCCGCCGAAGACCTTTTTCTGTAAGTGATGTTAAGGCGGCATCGACAGCGAACAACAATTCACGAATTAGTACCTCTTTTACCTTGGTCTTTGCTCTAAGGCGAGCGATATTGAACAGCCTACCATCAGATCTGGTATTGATTTGCACTCCCTCTTCGCAGTCCCTGAAGACAAATTGGAGCAGCGAGAAGAAAATGGAGAAAAGCGTTGGCGTCACACATAACATGCCGAATGGGAATGCCTCAGAGACCGAGCCACTGAAGATTACTGTGCTGTGCATGTTTTCTGAAACTACAGTATGATTGTGAGCAGTCGTGTGGGCAACCTATTCTATGCAGAATTCTGAACAGGCCTCGAAGACTTACCAATTCCAATACCTTTGTCAGATCTATTAAAGCAATATAAAGTGGCACATGCTGTTCACGATGCTTCTCCTGCATTTGGCGTAACGAGAATATCATGTATTTAGTTCAACAGCCATTCCGGAAGCCACACTGGGACTCTGGGTAGATGCGGTTAGCTAAACTCTACAACAATTTAAGGGCAACACGGGCTAAATTCTTTCCAACTAAGCCAAGGAGAGAAATTCCTTGGTAGTTATTACAATCACTTCGGTCACCTCTATTTGTGTACAATGTTACGATGTTTGCGTCTTTCGTGTCTTGGGGAATGTGACCTGCTTCCAAAAACAGCCAAAGGTGCTCATATAAAGGCTGAAGTAGTATAGCCTTTTTTTCAATTTTGAGGACTGCCGTTAATCCCTGGTGCCCTTCTTTCAGTAAGGTCATAATGTTTTGTTTTTGAGCTCATACAAGGTTGGCTGTTCATCTAGTTCTTCAAATATTGACAAGACAAGAATATTATTCAGAGCATTATCAGTGACTACATGTATGGTTGCTTACAGTTTAAGATAATGGTCTACTTAAGCCCAAAGTTGATCGTTTGGCTTGTGGATAATTTGATCTGTCTTGGACTTTAGTGGTGCTATCTTAGATTATAGAGTCAAGGAAAACCAAATTTAAGAGAATTTGTAAAGGGATTTAAATGTTTAACACCATTAAAGCCTTATCACCTAACCGGACTTTAACAGGTTTTTAGATCCTTGGCAACACCTCGACTTTCTTTTTTATTTTTAACTCAAACATTTTCAGCGTAACCAGTAACAATACATGTTACACATTCAGTGATTTGTGTAGCCATTCAGTGTGAAGGGATCATTATTTATACTTATTTAGTCGTCCACACTTTTGTCACTAACAGCTATCGAGTTCTACCTACTTTTTAAACGCAGGCTATTTGATTGAAGCTCTATCCGCCTATGCATTTGATTGAAGCTCTATCCGCATATGCATTTGATTGAAGCTCTATCCGCCTATGCATTTGATTGAAGCTCTAACCGCCTATGCATTTGATTGAAGCTCTATCCGCCTATGCATTTGATTGAAGCTCTATCCGCCTATGCATTTGATTGAAGCTCTGTCCGACTATGCATTTGATCCGTTTGAAATTATATTTATGTACCTCGTATGAGTAAAAAAAGAGTTTATGGCCCCTGGGTCAAAACGAAATATTTTAAAATGGTCGTAATAGAAGTGAAACCTTTGCAGGCGTGCGTACAATTCACTAAAGTTTGTATGCATTTAGATAAATGGTAAAAGAACTCATGCGGAAATTATATTTACAAAGCTCATATAAGAAAAATAACGAATTTTAAGCCAATGGCCAAATCGGATTTTTATAAGTGTTTTAATGCCTTATAAATGTACGCGGGCTTTTGGGCAAAAACGTTCAATGTTTTACGACTTTCAATGTTTTACGACTTTCAATGTTTTACAACTTTCAATGTTTTACAACTTTCAACGTTTTACAACTTTCAATGTTTTATCGCAATCGCAAGAATTGTATAGGAGCGCATATGGTATGGCTCAAAGCGGAATATTAAAATTTTAAAAGTGTTGTAATAATTCATAAACCTTTGCGGGTGTGCGCACAACATTTCAACAACGTTTTTATCGCAATCGTATAGATGGTATAGGAGCGCATACTGAAATTATGTTTACATTGCTCATGTAATAAAGCAATTCCATTTGTGTTGCCTAGGGGTTTATTTCATATATTCAGGCATAACCAGGACTTTCAGTGATAATTCCGGATATCATTTTAATCACCACGGGCGTGGGGTGCCAGTTGGGCCATCCGGTGGCGCATCTAGATGACCTGCTCCCCATGCACGTGAATGATAACAACAACATCTCTCCCAATGATACAACATTGCAGCCCCTCTGACCTTGCCAGACCGGAGGACAGGAGGTTTCACCACTAGAACGAAAGCTTCGGGCACCTGACAAACAATGGGCGGAAGAAGCACTGAGCACGAATCTCTTGGCCGAACACTCACGAAGAGCAGCGTCCCCAGCCCCGATCCAGCGAAATGGAATACCGTAAAGCCGGACCGTGTCCGAAGGCCTCCCCGCAGTCGTGTGGTAGCCTGGCTCACGACCCAGCCCCCCACGCAATCTGGGGGCCGTTTGTACAAAGTGGCCCGGAGAAACAGACAAGGCTGGGCAGATAGACTTACTCTCCACTTGGATCAGCGATTCATAAATTCTTTGAGACACGTGACACTTGTGTATTTTGGGGGGGGGGGGGGTTTTGGGGGGGTGTGGAAGGATATTTTAAAAAAGCATGTAAATATTCAATTGCGCACTAAAAACCTAGAAAAGATTTTCACCATAAAGCACTAGACCTTGACACCTACATGAACTTCCTAGGTTACTAAGCTGCATTGGATGTTATAGAAATAATTTGTTTCACTTATTAACTGGGAATAGCTACACAATTTGAAAACAAAATTGGACAACTATCAGAATTTTGGGAGGGTTTCTTCGCATTTTTCGGCCCCTTTGTTATATCCACCATAACCGCCCGATTAATCAAACATCAGAAAAACAGGTGTGGTTTAACATTCTGGTCAGGTAATTGCTATCATTACCCTTATTTAAGGATCGTACATTTATATTGTAAAATAAGTTTTGATTTTGTAACAGCAACATTAGCAGTGTACCGGTTTAAAGCACTATGGGGAAAGTTGCCTCTGAATGCAGTGTCCCAGTGCAAATGTGTGTGCAGAGAATGGTGCTGGTATATTTATTTGTTATTTAGTAGGTGCATGTGTGTGTAAAGCTTTTCAAAAAAACAAGAAGCATTTTTACAGGCTATATCGCTCGAATGTTTGATTAAATTAAAATGCAAACAAAACACGAACATTGTTTGTCAAAATCTGTCCTCTTGAGTATGGGATGAGCTTATTTAGTCTAAAACTGTGTATACAACTCTTTTACCCTCAAAGCCCACCTAGACGATTGCACGATTTCTGCAGCACACCTAGACCCTTCCCAGATTTCTGCGGCACATCTAGGCCATTACCAGATTTCTGCGGCACACTTAGACCCTTCCCAGATGGAGAACAAATAAATATGTTAAGTAAGTTATTTAAACTATGTCATTGTGCATCACCCTTTTATTGTTTATTATAATATATTTCATGTAATTAGTTAGAGCAAAACAGTCACTTAACACTGACTTAACATCTGACAACCCTATGAGAAATTACACCCGAAACAATAACAAATGCTTCACTGTGCCTCGGAGTAACAGAGTCATAAGCAGTCATTCTTTCCACGCACCATAATTGCTTGGAACAACCTGGACAATACCGCCGTGAACTCGACAACGATCGAAAGCTTCAAGGCTGCCCTGGCATCTGATAGGAGCCGTTAGATTGGCAACATCGCTTCCCCAACCATTGCACATATGCCAGTATATGGATGCAGCAACGAACCGAACCAGAATCAGAACCAGAATTATACACTTATAACTTATAAAGTACCCTTAAATTGGAAATTCACTTACCGACTTCCCCATTAGTTTTACAGATGTGCCTCTATTCAAAATTGTATATGTAATTTCATTAAATATAGACAGTGACATATGTCTTAAAAAACGAATTTTTTTACCAATAATTGCCTAAATTAAACTGTTACAGTATAACTTAGCGCAAGCTAATTTGATGTTAGGTGGAATCAATTTGGACACAATATAATATAGATATAACTGACGAATTTATGCAGCCATGTGGGGAACGTCGTAATAGCTTAGTCTATGCTATAATAAAATTGTGTAATAAGGTGAGGACGGTAGTAAAGATAATTAATCAAAACAGAAGTGTACATATAAAATTATATAGATATCATGTACTGTAAGTGAAGTTGTTAAAAAATTATGTATATTCAGCTTCATTGATTTTGAATTAAAATGCCGGTGACTAGTTCATCAAGTGACTCGATACTTTAATTACTTTGATGATGTCTTGATGCGGCTTTGACTGTTATAGACATAGATAAGTATCACCCCTGTGTGACTAACAACTGGGTGAAAGGTTACATTTTTGTCAGCGAGTGGTCACCAGTTATGTTGGTGAAGAAACTGTACACTGATTGTTACAACTGAGTAAAAATCTACAGCTACAAACTCACATACAGTTTGAGTTTGAAAGTTAACTTAAGCCTACAACTTTACATTACTTCCTGACATTAGTTTTAATGAAGGTCTACAAGAAATTCTCTATTGCAAATACAAAGAGCTAAAAATAGACCGAGACTAAATTACGACAAATAAAATAAACGGCGACTATGTTATTTGTGACTATTTTACGGTGACTATGTTGACTGTGATTATGTTATCTTTACTTGTGACTGTGTATTTACTCAAATGATGAATATGAATTTAGGTGACTTTGAGAAGAGATAGTAGCTAATGTACCGCATAATATGCTCGTTTAACTAGAGATATATTGATTATGTTCAAGTTTCTAACATCTTTCTTCTAATTTTGTTTGATACATTGATGTTGCTCCCGTTTCTATCATCTGCCTCCCAACGTTGTTTGATGAAATTGATGCTCTTGATTTAACTTATAAGAATATTTTAAATCTGCTTGCAATTATTTCTACTCACATGTAAACGTATTTAATTTGTTTATATTTTTTTTTTATTAATGATTGTGTTGAGCTCTGACAAGTACCTCGTTCAACTGGAGGTAACAGAGATATTTTAAAATCATAAAACTATGTGACAATATCAACCGTAGAATGCAGGATTGGTGGGTCAAATTTTCAAAGTTTCATTTTATAAAAAAAAAAACAACTAACTTTTATCTCTTCTGGTAGCGTATACAGGTAAACCTAAACGGATGAAAAATTGGTCATGATAATGCAATGACGGAATAGGTTCAAATCATAATTGAATGCGTTATGCATTGTTACAAATTTTCACAGGCTAAATTAAAGATATCGTTCCTCTGTCTTACATCAAACTTCCAAAGAAAATGTTTCAAATTACCAGAACACTTCGTGGTCTCCTATTGCTTGTGGTATTGATTTACTTACCAGGTAAGATTTTGATGACACATAACAGTTTGTTTAAGTCTTGGCCAGGTAAGATTTTGAAGACACATAACAGTTTGTTTAAGCCTTGGCCAATACTTTTATTTTTAACTGGCAGTTATGTAACTAACTGATTTCTTTTCAATGCGTTTGTATGTGTTATCAATATTTATATATGTAAAAGCTCTAAATAATTTTTTTTTAAATATACTTTAACTGTTTTCTAAAGTTTTGTTAATAGTTGGCTAATGGGAGGTTAATTAGGAGGAGATGTTATTAAAACAAGTAAAGAAAAATTTACCGTGGAAATACAAAACTTTGCCGCAATGAAATGACCTTTCATTTTTATTTTCCATGTAGTTTGCAGCGGCTGGGATGTTTATGCAGATAGACTCTTTTTGAAACCGGTCATGTTCGAAAAAAGCTGCAGAAATGGAATGGTAGCGAATCAAGACTATTTCCTGTTAAAAGGTCTAATCAACATCAGCAACATTGACGGCGCTCAAAATGGCCAGTTCTCAATTTATTATATAGATAAATTTTGGCAGTCCAACAAGTGGGTAAGTAACTCGTTTTTACAAAATGTCGAAGAACTGGATCAACTAGTTTTTTCTAAAGTAGCATTGCTAGCTTCAAATCTTCAGAAGTCGGTGAGTAGATAATTGAGATTTTCTTGAAAGGATCATGAGATGTTTGAGTAGCTTACTAAAATTTTCTTGAATGACTAATTTACTAATTAGAAGTTGGAGTAGCTTATTCCTACTTTTTTGAATGGCTCATGAGACGTTGGAGTAGCTTATAGACAATTACTTGAATGGCTCATGAGACGTTAGAGTAGCTTATAGACAATTACTTGAATGGCTTATGAGACTTTGGAGTAGCTTAATGCCAATATCTTGAATGGCTCATGAGACGTTGGAGTAGCTTATAGACAATTTCTTGAATGGCTTATGAGACGATGGATAACCTTATCGACAATTTCTTGAATTACTCATCAGACGATAGAGTAGCTTAGTGACACTTTCTCCAATGCCTCCTGAGACCGATGTTGACATGGCAGTCACGGCTGCACTTCTCAGAGTAGAACCTTGACAGCTGTTTAGTAGTTCACCCTTGGCCTCCGGGCAAGAACTCTTGTCCTTTCAAACCAGACCACAATAAAAGTGCTTTTCTCCAGCCCTCACAGGTCTTACCCGGGGGAGAGGGGAACAGGATTTCACAGCCCAAACCTTGATGCAATGTTAAAACCATCAATTCGATCCCGTCATTAAAGAACCACTTGCTGTCTTTCTTAAGGAGGAATCATTAGATCCTAAAAATCCCGAACAACAAACAAGTTTACATTGTGTCCTAATCTCCATTTTATCTTAGTCAGTGAGCTCCCTGTCAACACTCGCGAAATAAAATTAGGTCATTTCCCATGTAGGTGACCTGTTTTTTCATTCCAGAATTTCGTCGTCTCAAAAAAACGAAACATTCAAAGATTTTGCTACCAAAATTATAGTGGTTATATCACATGAATCAAGAAAAAAGAGAAAACATGTCAAATTACCTAAAATTTTGTAAAAACTTTCTCAAAGTTGAATACATTTTCATCTGCTATATCTTTCTTATTGTAGGTAAAGAAGTTTTTAATACAAAATTAGCGACATTTTATGTTCGACATTTTTATTTCGAAATTTTCCTATGACATTTTTCTTTCGACATTTTACATTCGGCATATTGATTTACACACATCTTTTTAAAACTATTGTTATTGACTTGCAGTCAAGAGTAAATAATTTTTATTATTTATTATTTGATCAGCCCTTATTAAATCTAGGTAAGAAAAAATAGGATGCTTTGGAGTAAGAAATAACACATATTACTGAAAGTCAAGGATAAATGCGGTAACCTTAGGAGTAAGAAATATCACATATTACCGAAAGTCAAGGATAAATGCGCTGACCTTGGGAGTAAGAAATATCACATGCCACCGAAAGTCAAGGATAAATGCGGTAACCTTGGGAGTAAGAAATATCACATATTACCGAAAGTCAAGGATAAATGCAGTAACCTTGGGAGTAAGAAATATCACATATTACCGAAAGTCAAGGTTAAACGCGGTAACCTTGGGAGTAAGAAATATTACATACTACCGAAAGTCAAGAATAAATGCGGTAACCTTGGGAGTAAGAAATATCACATATTACCGAAAGTCAAGGACAAAAACGATGATAAATTTGCTGTAAAAAAAAAGATATTACCGACAGTCACGGATACATTTGAATACGTTGGTAGTAAGAATGACGTGTAATACCATATATAAGAAATTTTGTAAAGGAAATGGGTTTGAATACCGAATAACACTTCCAATTTGAAAGATCAATTTATTGACGGGATTATCCAATAGGAACTAAAACTGCTTCAACATCAAAGTTTTAATAATAAATCATCGTATGTGTTTAGATTTTTGAATCCACAGTGGGGTTGATGGAAGCAACCTGCAAAGACACGAACATAGTTAAGATCAACTCTTGTAGCTGCACGTTCAAGGATTCAAAATACGTCCGGCTGATGTGTAACCTCACGGCAAAACGTCATTACAGCCTAACGTACTTATGTTTGCGCTTTGCCCATAGGGGAAAACATTATTACAGTCCTGGTTTTCAAATGCCTCCTGTATACGGTAAGTCATATGTTTACGGAATTTATTATTATTATTTGTCTTATGTAGCACGGTATCCCAGCAAAGGGCTAGACTCACCGCGCTGTACATAAAAACGTTAACGAAAGAGACATAATCGAGACAATAACATGAAACATATTTATGTAATAAAGAACAGCTGTATAGAGACAAAACAAAAAACAATTGCATATTCAACCCATCAATCCCAGAACTTTTACATGTCAAGCCATGGACGGAGGCCAGCAGCATCGTTTATCGGTCAGATGTGGGGAATCAGTCGGGGTAGTAGAGTTTAAAGAAATGTGTTTTGAGTGCAGTTTTGAAGGCCTGTGTGGTTAGTATATTGCGGATGTGTAGTGGCAGAGAATTCCATTGTTTGGGGGCGCAGACAGAGAAAGATCGTTCACAATATGTTTTAGTACATGTCTTAGCAATGGACAGAATACGCCTGTCTGTTGAGGAGCGAAGCTGTCGAAGGGCTGAATAGACAGAAAGAAGTTCAGTAAGATAGGAAGGGGCGGAATCTGAGAAAAAGTTATGACAGAGAACAGACAGCTTGAAATCAATGCGTGCCTGTTTTGGAAGCCAAATAAGTGAGTGGAGTAGTGTAGTGACATGATCACATTTTTTTGCCTTAAGAACTAGCCTAGCAGCTGACTAGTCAAGTCTCGAGAGAACAAGAGCACAGACTAGAGTTTTTGTTGCGCTAACTGTGAGGTAGTGGCGGATGGAGCTGATCTGATGGATAGCGGTGTATGCAGAACGACAAATTTGAGAGATATGTTTATCAAGAGACATGTTTTTTAGAAAGAATATAACCAAGATTCCTAGCAGAGGATGTAAACTGTATGTCGGCGTGTCCTACTTGAAATGAATTGGGGAGAGTTGAGGTAGAGGACATTTGTGATTGTGAATGAGGATTGCTTCCGTTTTATTATCATTAAGCTTCAACTTGCTGACTGACATCCAAGACATGACATCATACATGCACTCCCGAAAATTCTGGACAGCGGAATGCACAAGAGATGATTGGTATGCTTGTATAGCTGCGTGTCATCTGCGAACGACTGGCTCTCAGTAGCATGCCTCTTAAGAAAGAGGAGCAGGGGTCTGGTATACAATGTGAATAGAACCGGGCCCAAAACTGACCCCCGTGGCACTCCGTACACCAAATCAGCACTGCCGGAGAGACAGTCATTGTTTGAGACCGCCTGCGTTCTATCGGAGAGGAACGACCTAAACCAAGCCAAAACTGAAACATAACTGCCAAAATAATTTTCAAGGGTTTTTAGTAAAGGGTTCCATGGTCAACAGTGTCAAATGCCAGCACTGAGATCTAAGAGGATCAGGATTGAGACATTACCGCTTTCCATTGCGAGCAAGAGGTCATTGGTGACTGTCAAGAGAGCTGTCTCTCGGCTGTGGAAAGGTCTTTAGGCTGACTGATTTGGACTGAAAAGAGAGAGTGTTCATTTTAGTAAACAAAAAGCTGTTTAGAACTAATTTTTCAATGACTTTAGATAAACATGATAAATTAGATACAGGTCTGTAGTTTTTCAAAAAATTTTCGTCTAAATCAGGCTTCTTACGCAATGGTTTGATGATATATATCTTACAAATAGATGGAACTGTGCCAGAAGACAAGCTGTCATTGATTATGTGGGTTATCGTTGAAGCAAATTATCTATGGACTCAACCAACAATTGGTTGGGGATGGGGTCCAAGGAACATGACGTAGGTTTAGATTTTATAATAATATTTTTGACCTCTAGTTCTGAAACAAGTTTAAAAACATCGAAATGTGAACTAACACAACAAGAAAAAGGAAAATCTAGGGGTGGTGCGTCAAGACGATCAAGGTCACGCGAATGTCAGCAACTTTGCTTATAAATAAATCGCAGAAAATATCTGGTTGCTGGGGCAACGGAAACACTGAAGGAAAGAGCAGTTCCATTTTTACTCCCACTGATGTGGCTACAAACATCAAACAACTGCCTGTTTGTATTACCCATAATTATCTTTGGCTAAAATATAATGTCTTAGCACGATAGATAATCTGAGTGACACGCTTCTTGGCAGTAGAATAGATCTTCTTAAAAATCACAAGACCTTACCTTAACCACTTTTTTCCGCACTACGGCTATCTTTCTTGGCACTGCGTAGTTCTTCCCTAACCGTCGCATACCAGGGAGCTGACCGTGCTGATCTAACATTGCGGCGGGTGACAGGGGCGTGCCGATCAAGCACAGCGCGCAATGCACGATCTAGCGTTTCCAAAGTAGGACAGAGGGCAAAGGACACTTCTAAACTTAGGTCGTGCTTAAAGGCATTCCTGTTTATAGTTCGCAGACTGCTGACCTCCCTGAGCTGAGTGAGAGATTTGGGGGCCTTAACGCCAAGCTCGCAAACAACACAAAAGTGGTCAAAGGACAGCTCTTGGGTGATTGAAGTAGATCTAACTACAGAATCCTGAGGCCTACCCAATCAAGAACTGATTGGTGAAGACTAAATAAGTCCAAAAGGTCCATCATCCTGGCCGTGGAGGGGTGCCGCAGCTGGTCGAAATGAATGTTCATATCGCCTACTACCATATAAGTGCCAGCCAATGTGTTGCAATACTCCAGCAGATCCGGAAACTCTCGATGAAACACAGCATCAGTGCGTTTATTTTTCCTGCTAGGACATATACGATAAATGCACATAAAATGAACGTTCTGCTGGGGCACTGACTGGGTAAGTTGAACTACTTCAAAAGATGTATGAGCGAATGGGAGGTTTGTGACAAAAGCTGTATGATGGGACAACGTGTGTCTGTAGATAATAGCATGGCCTCCACCGCGAGTTGAACGAGAAAATGATCGGGCAGAATAGCGATATCGGCACAATTCCCTTCATCGTCGTTCAGCCGAAACCATGTCTCGTGGATAAAAAGAATGTCAATCTGCCTATCATTGATAAACTCGGAGACTGCGATGCGTTTCTCATAAGAGCCAAGCGATTGAGTGTTGAATGAGGCGATGCGGAGCTGTCTGTTGCTTGGATGTGGAGAGGTTTTAGATGTGATTGAGGTTGACATGGTTAGAGTAGCTTAGAGTAGGCCTTGGTGATGAATGAGTAACAAGTTGATGTTGTTGTTGTTTTTTCCGTCTCCCACCACGACGGGTGCGCTTCCGTTGCAGGCCTCGACCAATCAGAAGTTAGTCGACACACGAGATCAGCGGTCAGATGCGTACGCTTAGTATTCAATGAAAATAGCCGATCACATGTGTATACAAGCACAGGTCGGTTACCTCTGTGAGGCCGGGGTTTTTCACTGAACGTATCATCAACTTGCCCAAGTGATGAGCTTGGTGACGAAAAAGATAGCCGACCGTGTAGGAGGAAAATTTCACTGACCTTAGCTACAAAGAAAATCGAAAACCACAAAAATCCGAAGTCTGAATGGACAGAAAACATAGCTTAATCAAAGTAGCAATCCATGGCGGATATCCAATACAGAAATAACAATACGAAAATCAGTAAAACGCACAAAATATTTCATTCATTCAGGAGCCCGAGTCTATACGTGCCTGCAAGGCGTAGCCTCGTTCTCGTTTATCAGACGTGATAAAAATCTGAGAGGCCTCATTGTGCGCAGTCGCATTAACGCAGTCCCTCCAAACTTAAGACCAAGCTATGCGGACGCAGCCTTTGAAACACTTGCCATTTTGTCGTCCAGACTAAACACATCCCTTCCTTAGGGCAATTTTCAGATCATGGACGGTTTCTTTTATACTAGCCGCAATTGTCTACACCATGTTTGCACCCACTGCCAGATGTCATTACGACAATTTCAATGATGACTGGAGGATGCTCGAAAATGCCTTCTTCTAATCTAGGCTTTAGAGGTTTTTCATTCACAAAGCCCCTAGGATGAGCATCGGTGTGTGTACGGAACATTTCCTTATCGCCACGCATGTTTTAATGAAATAAGATAGTATTTCGGTTATTCTGTCGTGTAGAAAAACAGATAGACTTTGTATAAATTCTGCACCAAAAAATGAAAGACTACAACCAAAAATATAATTTTAACAACATTTTGAACTTCGTCCTAGAATACATTATATAGTTTGTCAACTGTCTTTACTCAACATTCTTCATCCATTGAAGCTTCATCCTAGATTATCATTTTGTACTTCTTTAGTTGCCTTATTGGTCTCATATCAAGTATTACACGTTTATATTTCATCTATTGGAATAATCAGCTTAAAACGACTTTGGGAAGTACTCCCCCCACCCAACTGTCTTTTTAAAGCGAATTCGCTGCTATGTCTCTATATGCACATTGCAAGACTAATTCATGTTAGCAACGCACATAGTGCATGATTGTGTTGTAAAGGAAACTTTTACTACTTCAGATCTGTCCATCTTTAAAGAAATGTCGTTTGTGCAATTTAGGCGTTTAAATTCTTCCATGTTTTTATCGGAAGTCCTTGTTTGCCCTATGTTTAGTATTTGAAACGTCTCTACGAAAATACCTTTTTTGACAATTAGATTGTAATTTATTCCAGAATAGAGTTTCTCGTCATAGTTGTCGTCTGGAAGTTCAAGGACAGAATCTCTACAAGTGCTTTCAATTTGTTCAAAAGACAGATTACATTTCGTTCAGATCATGTAGAGATCTTCTTCTCCATCAGGAAAGTGGCTCTGTTTGTCTTTCTTTAGATTATCCTTATTGCTATCGAATACTGCTGCTGCATTTGTTGTCTCACACAGGACACAAATAAATGCAAACACCTTCCTAATTCGTACTGGCATTTGATTGGTTGCCTTTTCATTACGCAAGTAACATCTATGCTGAGTCATCATCAGTTAACCCTTTTGTAATCCATACTGCTTGAAAGGTTGCAAAGGGGATAGCATTTCCTTCGACAGTTCATTGATCCTCGAATGTGTTGTTCCTCTACAATTGAGAAGAGCCATTTTTCTCTATCAGTGGTATTTAGGTAGACATTCTGCCAATGGCAGTTTCATGTGCTATAAGACGTTATTTTCATTTTATATATTAGTCATCCCAGGTTTCCTAATATACAAATACTCTCCTTTATTACGATCTTCCTGATTAGTTTTAATAAATCAGATGTTTCGAGCCGGTGGATCTTTGCTGTATGCTTTAGATTACTTGCTTGTTTTCGATTAAGTGCTACAAGATTGGTCAGAGATGCAGATGACGAAAAAATATAAAAACATGAAAAACATAGTATTAAAATGTATTTAAGTAAAAAAAAACGAAATCGGTGGCTCAAAGGCTACTAGGAAAATTTGGAGTAATTCTAAGGTACCAGGGATTTGTTCCCTTGTTTGATGAGATGTGAAAGAATGAACTACAGTCTAACGCTATTTATGTCTACGAGGTGAAGATTGTCGTAAGGGGGAATTTAACATTGGCTGACGTTAAACCCCATGAGTTCAAAACAAGCCGTGTTTAATAAATTACAGTATAGAACTTTGAGGGTCCAGCCTGATATCTTCCCACAATGGAATTAAAGACAATTCTTATGTCATAAGTACGTTGTATTTTTCAGATACTCCTGTGTGCATAGCACCTTCTGTTAATC
The DNA here is from genome assembly GCA_964017045.1 of Omphiscola glabra. Lineage (NCBI taxonomy): Eukaryota > Metazoa > Mollusca > Gastropoda > Lymnaeidae > Omphiscola > Omphiscola glabra. Next base: position 11,097,650 of record OZ024804.1, on the reverse strand, counting down.
GAGGTAATAAAATAGTATTGTTCTCTAATTGTAACAAGTTTTGAAAAAGTTGTTTAAACATTTGTTTAGAATTATGTGTAGAGTGTAGAGCATACAAGATGGCTACTAAGTTTGAATTAGGGGATCAAACGGAAAATCTTGGTCCCTATGAATTTTTGTTTGTATGCAACTTTGAAATTGTGTAAATTATTATTATTATTACTTCAGTGGTCTTATTTAGCGCGGTACCCCAGCTTAGGGGTACAACAATAGATTTGTAAAAAATGCATAAGATCTGATTTGGTATTTTTTTGCCTTTTACAGCAGCCAAGAGCCACCCTGGAAGATTCTCTGCTGTAATTGGTATGTGATAGAGTATTCATTTTTATTGTTATTCCAAGCAGGACTTTACCCGTCCTAATAGGGGCCGGGTATGTTTTGTGTAACAGTTTTTAGATAACCATTCCACAAAGGACTTTAGTTTTACAAATAGGGCCTGGGTCTATTTTGTGTAACTGTTTTTAGATAACCATTCCACACAGCACTTTAGTTTTACAAATAGGGGCTGGGTCTATTTTGTGTAACTGTTTTTAGATAACCATTCCACACAGGACTTTAGTTTTACAAATAGGGGCTGGGTCTATTTTGTGTAACTGTTTTTAGATATTTGAACGGGTAGTTTGTGTTAATAATGTTGTTTGAATGGAATTATAATGTGTTACCTTACAAACATGTCGAGCTTCATATTACATATCTTAACCTTACCTAACGGTGTTAAAGGGTCAGCTGATTAGTGTAAAGAGGTCATCTGATTAATGTAAAAAGGTCAGCTGATTGGTGTAAAGTGGTCAGCTGATTGGTGTAAGGGGGTCAGCTGATTGGTGTAAGGAGGTCAGCTGATTGGTGTAAAGAGGTTCTGCTGATCGGTGTCAGGAGGTCACTTGATTAATGTACAGAGGTCATATGATTGGTGTAAAGAGGTCAGCTGATGGTATAAAGAGGTCAGCTGCTTGGTGTAAAGATATCAGCTGATTGGTGTAAAGATGTCAGCTGATCGGTGTTAGGAGGCCACCTGATTAATGTAATGAGTCCATCTTATTGTTGTAAAGTGGTCAGCTGATTGGTGTAAAGAGGTCAGTTGATGGTGTAAAGATGTCAGCTGATTGTTGTAAAGAGTTTAGCTGTTTGGTGTAAAAACAAGTTAAATTTATTTTTAATGCCAACAGATTTTTCAAACATTAGTTATTTCCAAACATTTCATTTTGACGACAAATCTAAATACTCTAAATACAGACTGACCCTAAAATAAAGTAAATGTAATATTATTACTAGTTACTAAGTGTGATGAGACAGCAAACCTCATGAAAACCTTTCATTTACATTTTTGACTGAATTGTTAACCGCAAATACAGACTTTAAACTTCTTACTTCTTTAAAAGATTAACAATAAAAAAAATTATATTTACTTCTACTTCAGTACGTGAAAAACTTCATCGAAAATTTAAAAAGAAATCTATTTCTCATCAAATTATACTCTTAGATTTTATTTAAATGTAATTAACGGTGAACTTTCTCTTAGAGAAATGTCATGTAACCTTTCCAATTATATCCCTTACATCCGCTTTCGATCCCCCATATGTGTCAATGGTGCTGCCTAAGTATATTAAGGCGTCCACTTCTTCCAGCGCATTTTATGCCAGGGAGACATGCTCTTGGTAGGCTGAGTTTACCCTCATGATATTTAGTTTTCTTTTATTTATAATGAATCTAAGCTGTGCTGAAATGGTATCTACATGTTTTATCTTACCTAAATTTTGTTATCTTACCTAAATTATTTCGTTATCCAGTCAATGGCAGGGTTGCATTGAAATTAGGATAAGAGACGTCCTTATCTGACTAATGTCTGAAGTTAAAAATTATCTGTAAGACTACCTTAGTGTACCACCCTGTATGTCATCTGTGAGTCTACCTTAGTGTAGCACAATGTATGTCATCTTTGTTTCTAACATAGTCTAACACTATGTATGTCATCTCTGAGTCTACCGTAGTGTACCACCCTGTATGTGATCTGTGAGTCTACATTCGTGTACCACCCTGTTTGTCATCTGTAAGTCAACCTTAGTGTATCACTCTGAATGTCATTTGTGAGTCTACCTTAGTGTACAACCCTGTATGTCATCTGTGAGTCTACCTTAGTGTATCACCCTGTATGTCATCTGTGAGTCTACCTTAGTGTCCTACCCTGTATGGCATCTGTAAGTCTACCTTAGTGTACCACCCTGAATTGTCATCTGTGAGTCTTCCTTAGTGTACCACTCTGTATGTCATCTGTGAGTCTACCTTAGTGTACCACCCTGTATGTCATCTGTGAGTCTACCGTAGTGTACCACCCTGTGTGTCATCTGTGATTTTACCTTAGTTACCACCCTGTATGTCATCTGTGAGTCTACCTTTGTGTACCACTCTGTATGTCATATGTGAGTCTACCTTAGTGTAACACCCTGTATGTCATCTGTGAGTCTACCATAGTGTACCACCCTGTATGGCATCTGTAAAACTACCTTAGTGTACCACCATGAATTGTCATCTGTGAGTCTACCTTAGTGTACCACTCTGTATGTCATATGTGAGTCTACCTTAGTGTACCACCCTGTATGTCATATGTGAGTCTACCTTAGTGTACCGCTCTGTATGCCATCTGTGAGTCTACCTTAGTGTACCACCCTGTATGGCATCTGTAAGACTACGTTAGTGTACCACCCTGTATGTCATATTTAAGTCTACATTTGTGTACTACCCTGTTTGTCATCTGTAAGTCTACCTTAGTGTACTACCATGTATGTCATCTGTGAGTCCACCTTAGTGTAACACCCTGTATGTCATCTGTGAGGCTACCGTAGTGTACCACCCTGTATGTCATCTGTGAGTCTACCTTAGTGTACCACTGTGTATGTAATCTGTGAGTCTACCTTAGTCTACAACTCTGTATGTCATCTGTGAGTCTACCTTAGTGTTCCACCCTGTATGTCATCTGTGAGTCTACCTTAGTGTACCACTCTGTATGTCATATGTGTGTCTACATTCGTGTACCACCCTGTTTGTCATCTGTAAGTCAACCTTAGTGTATCACTCTGAATGTCATCTGATAGTCTCCCTTAGTGTACAACCCTGTATGTCATCTGTGAGTCTACCTTAGTGTATCACCCTTTATGTCATCTGTGAGTCTACCTTAGTGTACTACCCTGAATTGTCATCTGTGAGTCTTTCTTAGTGTACCACTCTGTATGTCATCTGTGATTCTACTTAGTGTACCACTATGTATGTCATCTGTGAGTCTACCTTAGTGTACAACCCGTATGTCATCTGTGAGGCTACCGTAGTGTACCACCCTGTATGTCATATGTGAGTCTACCTTAGTGTAGCACAATGTATGTCATCTTTGTATCTAACATAGTCTAACACTATGTATGTCATCTCTGAGTCTACCGTAGTGTACCACCCTGTATGTCATCTGTGAGTCTACATTCGTGTACCACCCTGTTTGTCATCTGTAAGTCAACCTTAGTGTATCACTCTGAATGTCATTTGTGAGTCTACCTTAGTGTACAACCCTGTATGTCATCTGTGAGTCTACCTTAGTGTATCACCCTGTATGTCATCTGTGAGTCTACCTTAGTGTCCTACCCTGTATGGCATCTGTAAGTCTACCTTAGTGTACCACCCTGAATTGTCATCTGTGAGTCTTCCTTAGTGTACCACTCTGTATGTCATCTGTGAGTCTACCTTAGTGTACCACCCTGTATGTCATCTGTGAGTCTACCGTAGTGTACCACCCTGTGTGTCATCTGTGATTTTACCTTAGTTACCACCCTGTATGTCATCTGTGAGTCTACCTTTGTGTACCACTCTGTATGTCATATGTGAGTCTACCTTAGTGTAACACCCTGTATGTCATCTGTGAGTCTACCATAGTGTACCACCCTGTATGGCATCTGTAAAACTACCTTAGTGTACCACCATGAATTGTCATCTGTGAGTCTACCTTAGTGTACCACTCTGTATGTCATATGTGAGTCTACCTTAGTGTACCACCCTGTATGTCATATGTGAGTCTACCTTAGTGTACCGCTCTGTATGCCATCTGTGAGTCTACCTTAGTGTACCACCCTGTATGGCATCTGTAAGACTACGTTAGTGTACCACCCTGTATGTCATATTTAAGTCTACATTTGTGTACTACCCTGTTTGTCATCTGTAAGTCTACCTTAGTGTACTACCATGTATGTCATCTGTGAGTCCATCTTAGTGTAACACCCTGTATGTCATCTGTGAGGCTACCGTAGTGTACCACCCTGTATGTCATCTGTGAGTCTACCTTAGTGTACCACTGTGTATGTAATCTGTGAGTCTACCTTAGTGTACAACTCTGTATGTCATCTGTGAGTCTACCTTAGTGTTCCACCCTGTATGTCATCTGTGAGTCTACCTTAGTGTACCACTCTGTATGTCATATGTGTGTCTACATTCGTGTACCACCCTGTTTGTCATCTGTAAGTCAACCTTAGTGTATCACTCTGAATGTCATCTGATAGTCTCCCTTAGTGTACAACCCTGTATGTCATCTGTGAGTCTACCTTAGTGTATCACCCTTTATGTCATCTGTGAGTCTACCTTAGTGTACTACCCTGAATTGTCATCTGTGAGTCTTTCTTAGTGTACCACTCTGTATGTCATCTGTGATTCTACTTAGTGTACCACTCTGTATGTCATCTGTGAGTCTACCTTAGTGTACAACCCGTATGTCATCTGTGAGGCTACCGTAGTGTACCACCCTGTATGTCATATGTGAGTCTACCGTAGTGTACCACCCTTTGTGTCATCTGTGATTTTACCTTAGTTACCACCCTGTATGTCATCTGTGAGTCTACCTTAGTGTACCACTCTGTATGTCATATGTGAGTCTACCATAGTGTACCACCCTGTATGGCATCTGTAAAATTACCTTAGTGTACCACCATAAATTGTCATCTGTGAGTCTACCTTAGTGTACCACTCTGTATGTCATCTGTGAGTCTACCTTAGTGTACCACCCTGTATGTCATCTGTAAGTCTACCTTAGTGTACCACTCTGTATGCCATCTGTGAGTCTACCTTAGTGTACCACCCTGTATGGCATCTGTAAGACTACGTTAGTGTACCACCCTGTATGTCATATTTGAGTCTACATTTGTGTACTACCCTGTTTGTCATCTGTAAGTCTACCTTAGTGTACCACCATGTATGTCATCTGTGAGTCCACCTTAGTGTAACACCCTGTATGTCATCTGTGAGGCTACCGTAGTGTACCACCCTGTATGTCATCTGTGAGTCTACCTTAGTGTACCACTCTGTATGTAATCTGTGAGTCTACCTTAGTGTACAACTCTGTATGTCATCTGTGAGTCTACCTTAGTGTACCACCCTGTATGTCATCTGTGAGTCTACCTTAGTGTACCACTCTGTATGTCATCTGTGAGTCTACCTTAGTGTACCACTATGTATGTCATCTGTGAGTCTACCATAGTGCACCACCCTGTATGGCATCTTTTAAGACTACCTTAGTGTACCACCCTGAATTGTCATCTGTGAGTCTACCTTAGTGTACCACCCTGTATGTAATCTGTGAGTCTATCTTAGTGTACCACCCTGTATGTCATCTGTGAGTCTACCTTAGTGTACCACCCTGTAATGTCATGTGTAAGTCTATTTTCGTGTAGACCCTGCATTTAATTTCTTCTAAGAACCCTGAATGACCTTTACTAGTTTACCTGTAATCCCATGCATGAGAAGTTTGCACTCGGTTTGTTGATCAAGGCTGTCAAAAAAGCCTTTTCGTAATCGACAAAATTTCGGTACGAAAGGGAGTTTTATTACATGGTCTGTTTTACAATGTTTTTTAGTTTTGAAAAAAAAACATACACTAATTAAAAAAACCAAATATATTCGCTCCACCCATTCCATAACTATTTACGTGTCAAGCCATGGACGGCACACAGAAGCATCGTTTGGCTGTCCGGGGGGGGGGGGGGGGGGGAATCAGTCAGGACAGTAGAGTTTAAAGAGATGTATTTTAAGTGTAGTTTTGAAGGCTGTTCTCTACTACACATTTTTCTCGAATTCCCCTCGAGTAGTCCCTAAGATATTAAATGAACTATGATCGTACACTAACTGTTGTTTTCTTTTCTCTATCCCAAAGGTACCGCCCTGTTAGGCACGGCCGTCGTTTGCCTAATACCTTCAATTATATTCCAACTCTTATGTACTTAAGACGCATGTCTATCAAAAAGCCCTGCGATGAAAGTAGTAATGGACGGAACACTCACTGCACACAGGATTTAACATCTCAGTGCAAGGATGAAGTCCATCGGGTTTTACAAACAGGTGTTAAAAGCTATGCATTACATGAGAAACAAGAACAATGGAAACTTTTTGAAGTGTCTGATGAAGAATTGGATGATGACATTCATAAACGTCCTTTCGATATTTGAATGCGCCAAAAAAGAAATAATTAATGTATATCTGAACAAATAAAACAGACACCATAACAAATTACAGCTTGGCCCCAGTGCTATAGACCCTACACCAATAAAGACACAATAAACAAAGTAGTTATTTCATTTTCTATTTTTAATGAGTTTTTGATAATGTTTTAAACTATTTTTCAATCTTTATAGTGGTTGCATTTTAAACTAATTTCAGTCATGACTCGAATACAAATACAACGTTTTACAGACAGATCATCTAAGAAAAAGTAACTCGCCATTTTTTAAAGTCTTTAAATTATAAATGTCTTTATAGAAAGAATATACAATCTTTAACTTAATTACAGAGGTTTATAACTTGTAATCTGATGTGTTGTATAACGATTGGTGTGACCCATTTAATATATTCCACAAACAACTATGTTATGACGAATTAAGTAAGGGATATGGGACGGTTAAATAGGTTTTATTTGTCTCTGTGATGAATATAAAACAAGTTTACTATTGGTGCAACCATTAAATTAAATGGTAACATTAAAATGGATCCCACAATGGGGTGTCTTGTGTCATAGTCGCCCCAAGACTTTTAGTGCAAAGTCACAGACTTACATTGCAATATTAAATGTTTAGTACAATATATTAGTATTAAAAAATAAAAATAAAAATAATCGAAACTTAATGACGCTCAACACTACTTATTGGCTGCCCATTTGTCATTGAGATCTTATCTCAGCATTTGTGGGATAACTCTACGTTCTATGAGTTTGCCCAAGAGCTTCTGTCTTGGAAATGTTCTGCTCAAAGAAAATAGTTATCCTCTGGATTGCAATAAATTTTCTCGTGGATCATTATATAAAATGTGCTTTTAAAAGATTCATAATTTAGTAAAAAGATATTTGTAAGACTAATATGGCGCTTGGTGATTCGAACTATTAGTTGTGTTGTTTTTTTGGATTATGTTAAGAAAGGGAATTAACTTGTGTATACTTAATACATCTATAAGGCTAAAAAAGGTTAAAGTTCTTATACTATCAAAACTAAACTACTACATTATTATCGTAAGTATCATTTTGTGAGTCACACCACAACTTAGTTACATTAAAGTAAAAAAAGGAAAGTTTAAAAATGTGTAGAATTTAACATGAAATGTAAAAAAAAAAAAAAATGAAATATGTCTTAGACTATCTTCCTGAATTGATTAACTGTTTCCAAGGACTTATCAAATTTCAGAAAACTAATTTAAATCTGTTACTCTTGTTGATTTAATTTAATCAACAAAGAGTAAACATCAGAAAAATGTTTGGTTTATTCTACTTTTTCAAAGATTGTGTATGAATTTAAAATTTTAACAATTTTTGGGGGAAAAGTTCATAACACTTCTTTATAGTTTACTAACAATACGGAAATTTCGATCTTAAAAAGATATTCAAATTGATAGGAAATAAAATATGTTCACATTTAATTTAATAATATAATAAAAATAATCTTAACATGTTTTTTTTTAAAATATTGAAGTCCAGTTTTGTTTTAAATGACAAAGATAGTTTGACAAGGACAACTTGACAAGTATAAGTTTACAAGGATAAGTTGACAAAGTATGGTTGACAAGAATAAGTTCACAAGAATAGGTGTACAAAAATAGGTTGACAAGGAAAGTTTGACAAGAATAGGTGAACAAGGAAATTTTGACAAAGTATAGTTGACAAAGATAAGTTGACAAGGATAGGTTGACAAGAATAAGTTAACAAGGTTAAGTTGACAAGGTTAAGTTGACACGAACAATTTGACAATTATAAGTTGTCAAAAAAGTTGACAAGTATAGGTTGACAAGGATAGATTAACAAGGATATGTTGACATGGAAGTTGACACCAATTATTTGACAAGGATAAGTTGTAGTGGATACGTTGAAAAAAATAGGTTGACAAGGATATGTTGACTTAAAGCGCTGGACAGAGAATATGTTGACAAGGAAAAGTTGACATTAATAATAAATTTAACAAGGGAAAGCTGACAAGGACAAGTTGTAATAACTTCTATGAAGCAAGCTCACTCTTGAAACAATCAACAATTCTAAGTTAAATTTAACGAAAAAAATAAAGAAAAAAACAAAAGAAAGTGGGGGCTTTATTCAATTGTTAGAAAATCGACTTTTCCCCAAACATCAAGACATGATGTTACATTAGTTGTTCATCTTTAGCCTTAAACTGATAACTGACATTATTTTTCAATGTCACTAGATTTGTTCAACATATTCCTTTACAATTACATCAAGTGATATTTAAGTCAATTATTTATATTTTTAGCTAATTTGAAAGATTTCATGAATTACGATAAAAAATACCCAATCGGCCAAATATAACAAATTAAGTGGGTCAGTAAACCCTAATGTTGTCTTATGTTGACACTCATTCCTTATTTGGGTGTTGCATCGTTGGTCTCAATTGGCGCCACCCGCTTTCACTAACTATTACTGTGTGCCAGCTTCAGCAGTGGCGATCTCTGAGAAGCAAGTATCCATATCTATAACGTCTCCTGTAGAAGATATATATTTATATGTATATATTTATATATTATTATTGGTAGTTTTCTATAGCGGGGTACCCCAGCCTAGGGCTGGGCTCACCACGCTGTAAATACAATTTAACTTTTAACTAACATATTCATGAACTTAAAAATTTAACTTACGTTTATTAAAAAAAAAAAAAAAAACAACAAATGTGTATTCCCACAACAATTCCATAACAATTTACATGTGAAGCCATTTTATAAATTTAATATTGCTTAGACTTAGAGTTTTATAGTTTAAATCATGTGTAGATGCTATTATACAGGTTTGGGGGGCTACTTATTAGGGTTGAGTCTTCTGAGAAAAATCTATGTGTTAATAATCAATGTTAAAAGTTTAAATAAGAGCTCGGGGGTGGGGTGGTGAAAGGAGTGGCGTGTAGCTAGGGAGGTGCGGATCGCAGCAGGTTGCAGTATCTGCATACTAAAGGCTTTACTCTTGACCATGTGGTGATCAAACTAGAGGCCTTAAGAGTGTTTCTGTTTGAGAAGCGCTGTCACTTGGTGGAACATGGTATTGAGAAGGCACTTTTTAAATCAGACCAAAAGAGATTTACGCTAGAGAAAAGATTAAGTCTTAAGAAGAGAATGGCAGGAGAACAATTAATAGATGCTGTACACTTTCTGCAAGAATAAAACAATAGGGGGTGTTGCTAAAGTTCGTTGATAGCTTTTATTCTGAACTCCAGTTCCGATCATCAGCGATCAACGGAGTAGCAGATATGTTTGGGGCTGTTCAACTCAATAGTCAACTATCAGCAATTGAAGAAGAGTTATTGGTGTCCTTTACAAAATGTACCTCTTTTAATAGTTCAACTTATAAGTTATCAGAACATATACTTTTACACACACAAAAAACCAATCCTAAAAAGACATCCAAATGCAGCTGATACTGATACTGAGTTTCACAAAATTATGGACTTGTCAGTATTTGATGTTTTGAAATTCATAGCTGAATGGGACTTCCTAGACCCTCTTCGATTCTCCCTTAGCCTTCGAATGTTTCTTACGATCTGTAACTATTTATGATCCACCATTGAACAATCAAGGCTTTCTGATCTCGTTGAAAGGTACTCGGTAAAGGATATTGATTTTGATCAAGTGATTTGCAGTTTTCCCGCTTTGAAGACCAGGAAAGGAACATTTCAAATAAAGAAAACTTATTATCATAAAATGACAGGACAGAAGTTCTACAACGAGCCGATTGTATCAGAAACCACACACTCCTCCTACAAAAAGACAAGCCAGATGGATAGTGTATGTCACAAGAACGCCAGTCAGCAGACTCCAGCGAGAAACGCTCAATAGATGGGCAGAAAAAAAACTCTTCAAGGACATTGTTAAAGCTTCACTAAAATACATGCATATTAACCTTGTTATGGACCATGCACGGTTGCTTGGCAGACTCGCTGTCATGGACCGTGCAAGCTGGTGTCGAACACTCACAGTCGGAGCAAAATACTCAGGGCATAAGAGCACCGCTCCCACCCAAAAAAATGCATGTCAAGAAAACGCAAAATCGACACATATCCAACAAGGAACCAAAATAACGTGTTTCCGCTGTGCGGGAAAGCTTTTCAGTCACAAAAAGGACTGGCAGGCCGCCTGCGTACTGACAATGTGATAAAGCCGTGGCCATTATAGCATACGAAGAACGAACTAAAACATCGCTGTGGGCCCGATAAAAAAAAAAAACGTTTTAAATAGTACAACTGTAATCAAATGATGGAAACAGAGCAATGTTTCAATGACTATGTTATGTTAAAAAGAGTTGGGGGGGGGGGGGGGTTAGTGGAGATCCGTGCTTACCGTTGATGTATCTCCGAGAGCGTTGAGTTGGATACACAGAGTCATCACTTGGTGTCCTGAAATTATCAAAACCATAATTATACATGGCAATGATGAAGAATTTAAAAATGAATGGTTCTTCTTTCTGGCATTGTTTTCGTGCGTACAACATTACATCGTGCTCAGAAAAAAAGCTGACGTCTGGTGTGTAAGTCAAGTGAGGGAGGCCATGTTTAAGTAAAGAATCTCGTCTGATTAACAAAACAATTTAGACTCATTTCCTGTATTTCATAGTTTAGGAAGCAGAGTGACATTCAGTGGGAAATAGTTGACAAACTTTTAATGGGAGGAACAATAATTTTAATTAAATTTCAAGCACTTATACAACAAAAGATTAAAAAGTCCATACTCAAAAGATCACTTTAAACACTATTTTTATTTTAGGTATACCTATGATTATACTATTTTTTTAAAAAAAAGTTTATAAAGCTGTAAAATTGTGTTATTAGTGGCAACCTTGGCAAGAATTGTGATATAGACTGGAATTTAAATATATATCTCCACTAAAACATAAATGTTGATCAGTCATTGACTTGTACTAGTTAAAATAACGAAACATTTTCTATTAATTGTTCAGTAAAAATTAGAAAAAATGAAATGAAAATTGATATGTTTTATTATAATTTAACAAACAAACTAACTACTTAAACTCAAATTCTTGATTTTGGCAATGCTATAATTGCGTTGAGAAATGTTTATATAAACAACGCCTTTTTTTCAAGATGGCTAATGTGTCTATTTCCCGTCATGCTATCGAGCTGAAACTTGCCGATGATAACACATTCTTACAAATTTTCAGCCCCACTCCTTAAACCCAACCTGAAAAAATAGTCTCTTTAATATAATTTCTTTTTTTTATTACCCCCCCCCCCCCCAACTGAAACTTTTCTATTTTTATTCTGTATCTTCCCTCATTTAAAAGCATACCTCAGAGCAGCCTAAGTCTGGCACCGTGTATTAGTCTTCAAATCCCAATTCACTTGAAGTATAACGTTGTTTTTTTTAAAGATATTTTCATCGCTGATATCTTTAATTCAACACGGTAGGTTGTCTGTCCGTCTTCTGTATAGATATTTATAAGTGAGCGTGTATGGTGTAGAGATTTATTGTGTAGCTCTTTAAATCTTGTTTGTATTGGTGACTTTTTCGGGTATGAGATGCTTAAATTAGTACAACATGAAATAATAAAGGAAAATCGGGAAAATCGAAAGCCAATTGAATATTGCATGAATTTATTGAGAGTGCTCCCCAGCAGATCAAACGCCCCCAGTATCAATGTAGAATTTGCCGCCGTTTTTTTATAGCTAAGATGGTGCAACGCGAGCATTTGGGATTTTACATCTTATCAGAGAAGCGGATTTTTACAAAATATTTCCATCATTGGTAGAACCAATGTGTTACCCTCTGCTTTCCCATATGGGTAGACAGCAGATCCAAAGAATGCTGTTGGACAATAACATGTGTCCCAGCTTCACAGGTATTCATATCATTTTGTCATTCGTTGTCGAGACGAAATCCCTTATTCTCGATATTATTTATATATGGAAATACTCGGACAGTATTCAACCTGGGATGATTAAAGTTCAAAATGGAAACCACGTCTTAGAGGAAATGAATCTGCATTTGGCAGAATGTTTACCGTAAGTCCCACTGTTGCTTTATCATTATGTGCCAATGAAAATATCCCCGATCCGTGCGTAGAACGGACAGTTCAGCTAGTATTTAATTAATAAAAATTAGTGTATTAGTTATAAATAAACTTACACTGAGTCCTCTTTCTTCGTCTTGATAAGCCAACAGAGGTTGGTCCCGACTAGAGGATAGTTACCTGAGTAAAAAATAAATAAATTAGTATGCAATACATTATATTGTTAATAGACATTGATTAAGAAATAAGATGAAACTAATGAAATGGGTCTTTACATTTTACCGATGTTTACATGAAATATGTATTGAGTAAGATAATGCTACCACTATAGAAAATCTAAGATAGTTTGAGAGAAAATCTAAGATAGATTGAAAGAGAACAAAACTTCCTTGACCTGTACGGCAACGCTTGACAAAAACAGCAAACACTCCGAGGAGAAAACATCCCAGGATGCAGGAGACAGCGATTGCCACATTCGTGTACACATCAGTTTCAGTGGTTGTCTCCTCTAGAGAACAAAATTTAAATAAAGTTAATATAACAGCATTATGTACTAATCAGTCAATACAGGAAATGAAGCTCCGAAGATTTTCATCATTATTATGTATTGCAAGGATTTACAACTAAACCTTTGGATTGAAAAGAACTAAACATAATATTATCCCAACTACCCAAATTCTTTTACTGAATTCATCTCTTACTAAGTGCAACCAGTGAAGATTATTTTGACTGGTTCTATCTGTTGGTGGGCAGATGGGTTGGACTGGTCCAATATGTTGGTTTGTAGATGGGTTGGATTGACCAGTCCAACCCATCTACCCACCCACAGATAGGACCAGTCCAACATATCTACCCTCCAACAGATAGGACCAGTCCAACCCATCTAGCAACCAACATATAGGACCAGTCCAACCCATCTTCCCACCAGTAGATAGGACCAATACAACCCATCTACAAACCAACATATTGGACCAGTCCAACCCATCTGCCCACCAACATATATCACCAGTACAACATATCTACCAACAGACAGATAGAACCAGTCCAACCCATCTACTAACCAACAGATAGGACCAGTCCAACCCATCTACCCACCAAGTGCACTCCCATCACTCCTCCCCCCCCCCCCAAGGCCGACGCCGGGACTACACATCGCCAGACCGTACGGAAGCAAGTCGGGAAACCCCCCCCCCCTCCCGAAAATGGCCGAAAACGCTGTGTTTAAAACGTTTGCAGCAGACTTTCCCTGAGGGTCATGGCGGGTTTGCTTCCACTCCGTAGGGAAGGTGCTGCATTGCCACCTCCCACCGCTCAGGGAGTATTTGTGTCGGGACGGAAAGCTGGGGCGAAACGGTTGCCTAGGAGCGGCTTTCTCACTGCTGCGTAGCTAAAAATCATCGGCATGGGTTTTGACCACCACCCAAGCCTCTTAGCCATTACAGGAAACGATTAATCATGTTACGACTTTACTACTCCCGTTGCGTTGGGAGTCATGCGGTCGGGCTGGATTTTTAGCGTCGGAGGGACCATACCTTCCTACTTGTCGGCCACGCCGCGAAGAGGCAAACACCATGTGGGCGCCCCCTAGTTTCCTCAGAGGCGCGTTCCTCCAGAGCAGGAACCATATTTCTATCAACTAAATAATAGAAAATTTATAATTTATTTGTATGTTATTTTCCTAAAATAAAATCACACATTAATATAATTATATAGACCACTCGGCTAATCAACACTTTTATAGAAAAACTGAGTTAATTATAGAGATAACCAAAAGAACAAATTCGCGTTTAAATATGAGCCATTGCCTGCTTTTAAATTCTTAATTTTTATTATTTATCCATTTCTGTATACACGTCATTTACTCCAGGTAACAGTTTTGTATTTCGATAATATAGGACGTCCCGACCAGTGCCAGTAAAAATGTGTCCCCTCTGCTTTGATCCGAGAATGAGCATGGCCTAAAAACAAGTGAATGAACTTAAGCCACACTACTACCTGGGCATGTACACGTTGTGTATGTGTACTTTGTGTCCTTATTTTTACCACCAAGTTTCTTCACTGTTAACCCGTTTATTGAATGTTCCACAGACACAGATTTGGAGCCACCATAGGGATGAGATACAAAATATAACAACGTGGGAGTGTTCCTCACTCTCCTAAATGTATTGTATATTTTATCAAATCTATCAAACCAGTTTCTCCACATTGTGTACAGATTATCCAGTAAATTTACATCATCTGTCACACATTTTAAGCAACATCTGTCTGACTGAACATCTGTCTCCATAACCGTCCAGCCATCAAGTGTGACAAGTGGACTGTCGTCTATCATAGAGCAATCTACATTTGGTGTGTCTCACCCCATGGTCATCAAAAATGACGTGTGTTGCTGTGTGAATCCTCACACGGCCCAACACTGTGCTGGGGGTGTCAGAGTGTGGACACTTATGACATTAACGAGTTCCAAATTTGTTTTCTGCACTGTACCCGCGCACTTCAGTCACCAGACCAGTACCTAACCTCATCAGTCCCTTCCTCTTGCGTTATAAAGAGCGTATGTTTCAAGAGTGCCCGGCCAAAGCTCTGGTTTTTCCATACTGGTCATTCTAACATCCACCCTTACAGTGAGGTATATCGGTGTCACGGTTCGCATCGGGCAGGTGGTTGAAGGTAAATTCAAACCTTTGGTGACCTGAATTCTTCTTACAGATTGTATAGAAATGCTTCTCCCCCTTCTGATAACTGGGTTTCCTGCATTTCTGAGTTGATTGCAGGATTTCATTAATGATACTTGAAAATATTTTATTTGACTATACTTTTATATTTTTGACTTATTAAACATAGAATAATAGTGTAGGCTATATTTTAAAAAAAGGATAATAAAAAAAATATAATAAAAATTATCATAATAACCTTTAAACATGAATAATTTATGTCTCTACTAATTTATTAATTATTAATGTGTGGCAATGTGCCTCTTTTTCTATTTTTCTATAAGTTTGCATATGTGGCTGGGTGCCACCTATGTTGCTGGGGTACACGAGGTTAACTGCCAGGCGTGTCCACGCCATGAGCTGGGTATGCCTGCCCCACGGGGAACTAGTAAAACAGCTCATGACGTGGACACAAAGGGTGACTACATAAGCCGGGGGAAATGTGAACTCGGGGCCGGCCTTGTACGTGTTGTGTGACGGAGTGTGGAGTGGATTGGTTATTGTGTGTGACCAACTCTGCTACTGATTGTACCGCTACATTAAAGCTATAATTCTCAGACCTGCTTTTTGGTTGTACATTTTAACCTGTAACCACCCGGCTACAAATGTATACACTTTATTATGAAAATTTTATTTTATTCTAATTTTTTGTTTAAATATACACTTTTATTCTATGTGTAATAAGTCAAAAAATATAAAAGTATATGAATATTAAAAATGTTTTTTCTACTAGCATAACATTTTATGTGTTTATGCAACTCTATGAGACAATGTAAACAGAAACATGTTTGTATATTAAGATTTATTTTTGTATAAAGCAATACAAATTATACACCTCCAATTTTCATTTCCTGTATAAGCATTTCTATAATCTATACATTTGCTCTAGGAGATTCTAGGCCATCGAACTATTTCGGTGTGGGTGGGCTTGAAGTTGTTCAGCAAGTTCTACACGCCCTGTGTTTTTATTGTTAATATATATTTTTAAAAGGTGTTTGAATGTCGAAACGTTCGATCTTACTATATTTGTGTAATGGCTGTAAGATCGTAATGTCCTTGTAATGACTAGCAATATGTGCTATGATAGGCTTTGCCCTACCTCATATCATGGGTCACTCAATTCGTTTATGCAGAACTACAAGATACGTCGGCAAGCTGGGTGACATCTTTAAATATCGTTACATTGATGATGATGTTTCCTCTGAAATGTGCTTCATGCTAATGCAGGTGATGATGTTTCCTCTGAAATGTGCTTCATGCTAATGCAGGTGATGATGTTTCCTCTGAAATGTGCTTCATGCTAATGCAGGTGATGATGTTTCCTCTGAAATGTGCTTCATGCTAATGCAGGTGATGATGTTTCCTCTGAAATGTGCTTCATGCTAATGCAGGTGATGATGTTTCCTCTGAAATGTGCTTCATGCTAATGCAGGTGATGATGTTTCCTCTGAAATGTGCTTCATGCTAATGCAGGTGATGATGTTTCCTCTGAAATGTGCTTCATGCTAATGCAGGTGATGATGTTTCCTCTGAAATTTGCTTCATGCTAATGCAGGTGATGATGTTTCCTCTGAAATGTGCTTCATGCTAATGCAGGTGGTGATGTTTCCTCTGAAATGTGCTTCATGCTAATGCAGGTGATGATGTTTCCTCTGAAATGTGCTTCATGCTAATGCAGGTGATGATGTTTCCTCTGAAATGTGCTTCATGATAATGCAGGTGATGATGTTTCCTCTGAAATGTGCTTCATGCTAATGCAGGTGATGATGTTTCGTCTGAAATGTGCTTCATGCTAATGCAGGTGGTGATGTTTCCTCTGAAATGTGCTTCATGCTAATGCAGGTGATGATTTTTCCTCTGAAATGTGCTTCATGCTCATGCAGGTGATGATGTTTCCTCTGAAATGTGCTTCATGCTAATGCAGGTGATGATGTTTCCTCTGAAATGTGCTTCATGCTAATGCAGGTGATGATGTTTCCTCTGAAATGTGCTTCATGCTAATGCAGGTGATGATGTTTCCTCTGAAATGTGCTTCATGCTAATGCAGGTGATGATGTTTCCTCTGAAATGTGCTTCATGCTAATGCAGGTGGTGATGTTTCCTCTGAAATGTGCTTCATGCTAATGCAGGTGATGATGTTTCCTCTGAAATGTGCTTCATGCTAATGCAGGTGATGATGTTTCCTCTGAAATGTGCTTCATGATAATGCAGGTGATGATGTTTCCTCTGAAATGTGCTTCATGCTAATGCAGGTGATGATGTTTCCTCTGAAATGTGCTTCATGCTAATGCAGGTGGTGATGTTTCCTCTGAAATGTGCTTCATGCTAATGCAGGTGAGGATTTTTCCTCTGAAATGTGCTTCATGCTAATGCAGGTGGTGATGTTTCCTCTGAAATGTGCTTCATGCTAATGCAGGTGATGATTTTTCCTCTGAAATGTGCTTCATGCTCATGCAGGTGATGATGTTTCCTCTGAAATGTGCTTCATGCTCATGCAGGTGATGATGTTTCCTCTGAAATGTGCTCCATGCTCATGCAGGTGATGATGTTTCCTCTGAAATGTGCTTCATGCTCATGCAGGTGATGATGTTTCCTCTGAAATGTGCTTCATGCTAATGCAGGTGATGATGTTTCCTCTGAAATGTGCTTCATGCTCCTGCAGGTGATGATGTTTCCTCTGAAATGTGCTTCATGCTCATGCAGGTGATGATGTTTCCTCTGAAATGTGCTTCATGCTCATGCAGGTGATGATGTTTCCTCTGAAATGTGCTTCATGCTAATGCAGGTGATGATTTCTCCAGTTGGAAAAGGTGGGAGGCTTGGTATCTGGATGATCTTAAACGACAAAACAAGCAAAAAAATACACACATATAATGTACAGAGACTTCGTTCTATACAGTCAAGAGGTGTACTGCAAATGCTTACAGAAAGTGTCGCTGATCTAGGCATGAGACAAGATGCAGTACAAGTACAAGGTAAAATTGATAAAGAAGACCAGGTCAACATTTTGATTGAAAACGTCCTCTTGGCTATCAACATGAACTCATCTATGAATGCGGTTCAATACATACACAATCATATGACTAAGTATATCCCAGTCCCTGATAGCAGGCGCGGTAAAAATTACGATTTTGAATTTGTTGATTTTAGCTATTCTTTAGTGAAGGATGCTATAACCAGCGAAGTTCCAAAGTTCCAGACATTAACAGTAGATGAGAGCACTGATATATCACTGACAAAAATGTTGATCTTATACGCAAAGTTTCGTCCATATCCCGGTAATGTTTACTAGACAGTTTTTATTGCATGGAACTTGTCTCTGTCGGCATGTGACAGTAAATCTGTGGAATCAGTAATAACAGAGTTTTATCAAGAGAATTCCTTGGACATGCAGAAAATGGTTTTGTTTACCTCTGATGGTGCATCGGTTATGCTAGGCAAAAACAATGGAGTTGCAGCAATTCTTTGCCGACGTGTTACACGTCTACTGGAACATCCTTGCGTGGCTCATCATCAAGCTTTAGGCATCGATGATGTTTGCAAACATATAAGTTTAATTGCATACATTGAAACACTCCTTAGGACAGTTTAAGCATTGTTCAGTAGGTCGACAGTACGGAAAGTCCAGTTTATCGAACTAGCTAAGGTGCTGAAATGTGATTCCGTAGCCTTTAGACCATTGAATGAAATCCGATGGCTTTCGCGGTACTTTGCTTTAACAGCATTGCCGAGAAATATACATACACGTGTTGACTGAGTAATCTGAGGAGCAGGTGGACCTGTATAGAGATCCAGTTCATAAGTACTGTTTGAAGAAACAAAGTGATCCGCAGTTTCGAACTGACTTCATTGTCTTTGATGAAGTTGTTGGTAAACTTGATGAATTATGCAAGCTACTACAAAGAATACATCTCACGACCATCAAGGCATACCAGTTTGTAAAAGCAAGGATCGCTAAGCTCCGTTCCCTGTAACTTGGTGAAAATATGCACTAGTTCGAAGAGGTCGCTGAATCGCTTGCAAATGATCAGGATACAAACATGAGTTCCATCCTAAAATTCGTTGAATGTTTATGTTTGAACATAGACTCTTGTTTCCATGAAAGTGAGTTGATGCAATGATGAATCTTTGATTATATCAGCGTTAATCGACACTTCAGAGATTAATTTTGGCCAAAAAGAACTTGCAGCACTGGTTTCTAGAGAGCCTGGAAAACTATAATATCATTCTCCCGAAAGTTAAGGATCAGTATCGTAAATTAAGGTTTGGTAGGTTCAGACTTTCAACGAGATAATTTGATTTGTAATAACCGAGGAGCCATTTGGCCACATTGCCATTCCGTTGGATATTTGTGCTACATTTCTTGCGTCAAGCGCCGATTGTGAAAGTGAAATCAGCCTAATGAATAATACACAAATTAAATCTAGAAAAAGGCTGGAAGAGTTACATTTAGGCATGCTTATCAAAACGATAGACGTCAGATCAACCTTAACTTTGTGTAGAAAAGATGGATATCGTTGAAAGACAGACGCCAGAGTACCTCCATAAAGGATTCTTTAAATGAACAGCAGCCATTGTTAGTGGGCTTTAAGGTTGGAATGATGGTGCTTGACCCAACGAGGGGATAAATAATAGAAATAAATATTGCTGTGATTGAACTATTGTGACATTGCTAATTATAATTATTTAATTATAGTTCCTTTATTTATTTATATAAAATTGTTTGCACTTAAGTTCATTTATATAATTTCGTATCCGGAAATTTGATCTAAAGAAATCTAAGCTGTGCTGAAATGGTAGCTACATGTTTTATCTTACCTGCATTTTTTCAAGCTGTTAGACAAAAGTGCAAAGCCATCTGCAAAGTCCATGTGATTCAGTTGATCCCGGGTTTCCCATTGTTTTACGTTCCTCTTTTTGTCTTTGGATTATTTCATTATCCAGTCAATGGTAGGGTTGCATTGGAATTAGGAAAAGAGACATTCTTATCTGACTCATGGTTCAACTAAAAAAAATTATC
Organism: Omphiscola glabra; assembly: GCA_964017045.1. Taxonomy (NCBI): domain Eukaryota; kingdom Metazoa; phylum Mollusca; class Gastropoda; family Lymnaeidae; genus Omphiscola; species Omphiscola glabra. The sequence continues at coordinate 11,077,354 of OZ024804.1, read as the reverse complement.
TGTGAGTCTACCTTAGTGTACCACCCTGTATGTCATATGTGAGTCTACTTTTATGTAGACCCTGCATTTAATTTCTTCTAAGAACCCTGAATGACCTTTACTAGTTTACCTGTAATCCCATGCATGAGAAGTTTGCACTCGGTTTGTCGATCAAGGCTGTCAAAGGCCTTTCTGTAATCGACAACATTTAGGTACGAAAGGGAGTTTTCATTACATGATCTGTTTTACAATGATTTTTAGTCTTGAAAAATTAGCATACATTAATTAAATGAACAAAACAAGTTTATATTCGCTCCACTCATTCGATGAATATTTACATGTCAAGACATGGACGGCGCACAGAAGCATCATTTGTCTGTCAGAGGTCGGAATCAGTCAGGAAAGTAGAGTTTAAAGAAATGTGTTTTGAGTGTAGTTTTGAAGGCTGTGATGGTCGGTATATTGATAATGTGTTGTGGAAAACTTTTACGTACATGACTGTCATGTCGAGTAGTCCCTAAGATATTAAATGAACTATGATCGTACAGTAACTGTTGTGTTTTCCTCTTTCCCAAAGGTATCGCCCTGTTCAGCACTGTTGTCGTTTGCCTAGTATCTTCAATTATATTTCAAATGTAATGTACTTAAGACACATGTCAATCAAAAAGCCCTGCGATGAAAGTAGTAATGGACGGAACACTTACTACTATCAGGATTTAACATCTCAGTGCAATGATGAAGTCCATCGGGCTTTACAAACAGGTGTTAAAAGCTATGCATTACATGAGAAAAAATGACTGGCCCAATCCCGAAACCTAGAAAAGATCGGACATTGGCCGGTCAATGTGATGCGATATTTGCCACTTCCCGATTTGGCCGGCCAGTTCCCACTTTGGCCGATTTCGGACTTTGGCCGTAATATATATATGTATTGGATGATCCAAATATTTCATGAGAACCCACACGCAGCTTCCAGCTTATTTAAATGGACTTTGTGGGAATACACACATTAATGGTTTTTTTTTTAGCCGCTCTGTTTCTTTTAAACACCTCCTTTCAACGCTAAGAGCAGAATAACGTATAGCAGTGGTTCTCAAAACTTTGTAGGATTTCTCACGTTACGGTCTCTTTACAATTTGTTTTTAGATTGCTCACAGAACTATTATTACTATTAAAATAAACTAAAATCAAATTATGGGCTACTGTTACCGAAACATTTTTGACAAATAATTAGTTGTTTTTTTTTTTTATGGGAACATCTTAATCATCAAAATTACATTCATTGGGATAGGTCTGCTTTGCCTGTATCAGTTCTTCTGAACTTTGGCCTTGTTTTGGCAAGTCAACTCTCCCGTCCTTTGTCACACCTAGTCTGTTTCTGGATTTTGTTTCATGGCAAAAAGTTTGGCAATAGCCCTCTCAAATGCATAGGTAGTCCAAAATGGATCGGCCCACTTAGACTTATATGAATCTTTGCAGCATCGTGATAGGATTGTGAAATTTCAATCTTACAATCACTGCTTCGTATGTTGCAAAAACATATTTTGCACCCCATTCACTTATCAAATCAAACATTGTTCTTGAATTTAATTCCCCTCCCCCCGAAAGGATATGACTGATGGAGAGTACAAGCGGGCTGTTGATAAATGGATAAAGTTGACACATTCTTGTAGGTCAGAAAAGTAATGAGAAATTTCTTCGCTAAGAATTGATACATGTAGCTTCATCACGTAAACCAGTGGTTCTCAACCTGTGGGTCGCGACCCTTTTGGGGGTTAATGACCCTTTCACATGGGTCGCCTAAGACCTTCGGAAAACACAAATACTCAACAGCCAAAAAGTAGCAACGAAAATAATTATATGGTGTGGTGAGTCACCAAAACATGGGGAACTGTATTAAAGGGTCGCGGCATTAAGGAGGCTGAGAACCGCTGACCTAAAAAAACTTGTCATCGCCATTCAAGCCCAGTTTCCCCAATGTTTGCATTTATCTGTGGAAATGGGGAAAAGCTAACCTCCTCCAAACTGGCATGTCAAAGTTCGAGCTCCAATTTGGAAGTTGCCAGTTTTTAATGACAAAGGAGCGCTGAGATCTGGATTCATTTCAGCGCCGGGTCGATGTAATTGACAGATTCAAATATGAAGACCAAAAAACAAAACAAAAATGCTTATCTCTTAAATTGTAAGAATTGACACACCGGCTGTCGGAGAACTGGGAGATGAATTACAATAACTGAAAAGTCTTAGATAGTTGATGCTTCAAAAATATTACTAAGAGAAATATTTTTGGAAACACAGCCGCTTAACCCCTCAAAGCACACGCTGCTGGGTTGAAAGAAAGCAGTATGCCTAAACCACTACATTATACTAACGTTTCTCAAACATTAGTGACAACCCACAGTCTCACTTGCACTAAACTGGATTCCTCTACGTGAAGTAGCAACCGGTGGCAACAATCGTTATTAGTCCCAAAATTTCATCAAAGTGACCCCTCCACGGTTCACAGGAAAACTCATCGTGGACCCCCATTTTTGAGAAACAATGAAGTAAACCAAAGGTCACTGTTGACACTCGGCTTTAACGTCCAGAATCTTTTTCTAAGAAGCGCTTTTCAAACTGCAAGTATCGGTATACATGAAATAGGAGATCTTCATTTTTCTATGTATTTCATTTCTATTCTTTTTATTTTATTTTTTGCCTGTTAAATTCTATTTCAGAATGCCACATTTTTGTTTTAATTTTAAAATTTTTTGTTTATTACTGTGGCTAGATGACATGTACAGCCCGCACTACTTGCTTGAGGAGAATTCATGCACTAGATCTTGTTTACTTAGCCTTCTGACTTGGCACGTGTTCAGTTACTTTTACTAATCCGAGTGAATAAAAAACAAAATAAAAAGAAGTTATTAAAAAACGGGTATAACCGAACTTTCACTATAGACGATGCTATTCGCACCGTCAAATTAAACATAAGTGATCGTGTATTAAATCACAGTCATCATTTAATTAGTGGCCATCTCTTTTTGATAACACATTGCCGATTCACATTTTGATTAAATTTTTTTTTTCTTAAGTGGATAGTAACGCATTAATCCGTCCGTTATTATTTGACTAAATATAAGAGTGTTTGTACTGTGATAATGCTTTCATGTCAATTAATGAGACACAAACATTGTCTGTAAATAAAACAAAATACGTTAACCTCAATAATGGTTACACAGAATGCAAACGCAAACGTTTTGGGCAAATGCCTTCATCAGTTCAACAAAAACTATTAAAATAAGTATACATTAAATTTACATTACATATATATATATATATATATATATATATATATGTATGTATTCTAACGAAAAATAAAAATTAACCGGGCGCAGCAGGGTCATATCATCTGTTTTATAATATTTAAAAAAATATGTTTGAACCTATTTTATTTTATGACATAAGCCCAGTGTTAAATATTAAATTGGATTACATAATGCCCCTGAATATAGAAAAGAACTTATTTTCAAACAAACATCCTAAAAGAGGCTAGGCTCTTCTTCACAGTTCCTACTCAGAGTTTCCAGTGTGGACACAGAAAGAAGTCATACGGAAAACGCTCTTTTGAAGGCATTACGCTTAAATTATGGAACAGTTTGCCCCAGTCTTATGAGGGAATTTAAAAATAACTTTTAAAAATAATTTAGGAGTCGTTTAAAGACTATTTTCTGTAAATAAAGTTTTTGACATACGAGCGCTTTCAGCATGCTAGAATAGCACGGACACAAGCACAATACAAGTACAAGTAATCAATCAACAATCATCATATTTACTGTAGAAAGTGTGTGTCTCCACAGAAAGCGATTATAAGAGAGAAAGCAAAATGCAAGACTGACTCAAGAAGAATTGTTTACAGTAATTAAAAATTATAAGAATCATAAATATAATGAGATTTATTATTTCCTTTGTGTAATATAAATATATATGTTTACGGCGTTCAAATAATACAATCAATATTAACGCTTTATATACACCAACCAGGGCCGGCTTAAATTACCTGCAGGTCGGGCAGTTGCCCATGTGCTGAGGGCGCCATCAATGATGTTCCTAAATTGCAAAAAATCATTACATTTTGGAGCCATGGAAGAAAAATGGAAACTGCAATAAAACAAGACTTGCTGATCTAAAGGCTAGAAAAAAAAATGTGATCGGTCGGCTCATGGATCATACGGTCACAAAACAAATTCAGAAAAAAAATATATTTTTTACAAAACAACCTAGCTTATAACATCATTTCCTAACACCTAGTTTTTTTCCATTGCAAAAGTTTGTATCATTGTTCTTAAAAAATGACCCCAAATTTAAGCTTGCCCGGGATGCCACCAAACGTAGGGCCGGCCGGCCCTGACACCAACTGCTTGATTTATAAAAAAATATTTCTAGAAAACAAGATTTGTCCAGAATAAGAAATATCTGACAGACATTGAAAAAAAAAATAATTAAAAATAAAAACACGAGGCGTGTAGAACTTGCAGAACAAAATCAAGCCCACCCACACCGAAGTAATTCGATGGCCTAGAGTATCCTAGATCAAATTTATAGATGATAGAAATAGAAATGCCTATACAGGGAATGTAAATTGGACGTGTATAATTTTTATTGCTTTTTAAAATGAAATCTTAATATACAAACATTTTTATGTTTACATTGTCTCATAGAGTTGCAGTAGAATATAAAAAAACGTTATGTTATTAGAAAAATAATTTTTAATATGCACATACTTTTATATTTTTTGACTTATTAAACATAGAATAATAGTGTAGATTTTAGGAGAAAAAAAAAATTTCATAATAAATTTTATACATTAGTAATTGATAAATTAGTAGTGACATCAATTATTCATGTATAAAGGTTATTATGACAATTTTTTTATTATCTTTTTTTTTTTTGAAAATAGCCTACACTATTATTCTATGTTTAATAGGTCAAAAAATATAAAAGTATAGTAGAATAAAATATATTTTGCAAGTATCATTAATGAAATCCTGCAATCAACTCAGAAATACAGGAAACCCAGTTATCAAAAGGGGGATAAGCATTTCTATACGAGTATACAAGCTGTAAGAAGAATTCAGTCCACCAAAAGTTTGTACCTGTCAATGAATTTAACTTCAACCACCTGCCCAATGCTAACCGTGACACCGATATACCTCACTGTGAGGGTGGATGTTAGAATGACCAGTATGGAAAGACCAGTGTTTTGGCCGGGCACTTTGAAACCATACTCTATTTATAACACAAGAGGATGGGACATGATGTGCTTCGGTTCTGGTCTGTTGACTGAAGTGCGCAGGTACAGTGCAGAAGACAAATTGGGAACTTGTCAAAGTCATAAGTGTCCACACTCTGACCCCCCCCCCCCAGCACAGTGTGGGGCTGTGTGAGGATTCACACAGCAACACACGTCGTTTTTTGATGACCATTAGGTGAGACACACCAACTGTAGATTGCTCTATGATAGACGAGACAGTCCACTGGTCACACTTGATGGCTGGACGGTTATGGAGAAAGATGTTCAGTCAGGGGGGGGTCATTGGGGGGGTGCACTAAGAGCTCGCGCTCCAATCAACAGACACCATTTCTCTATGTGACGTTGTCAGTTTATTGAAATTGAATTTGGACGCTCAAACTAATGTATTTTTCTTCAGATAGATCACACATTGCCTCCTTAATATACTTAAACACATTTTTTATTTTACAAAATCCACATAATTTATTTTAAATTGACGATTTACAAATGATCATTGTTTCCTTAAATTAGTACCGCCACCCCCTTCCCCTAAAAAAATGGAATTGGCATCTTAAATGCTACTTTACAAAAATTGGCTCTTTTTTTAAATTTTATTTTTTAGCTTTCTGCTAGATTATCACCTAGAAACATAATAATTTCATAAAAATGCGTGCAGATAGCTGGGAAATTTTGTTATTCTGATATTAAATACAAAAATAGTTGGGGATTTAATAAATATGGGCTAAGCATTTTTTTTTTTTTTTTTTTAAACTCGATTATTCAAGAAGCTTTGTTACAAAATTAGCACATTTAAAGGAAAAAAAAACCCAAACGTTTTCGATTTTAGTAACAATTGATGAGATGTGCACTACTTGTTTGTGATCGTTAAATTCTTCATTTAATATATATTTTTTTAAAAAAATCCTTTTATCTAGCTTAGCACACATAAAATCGAGTACAATAAAAATTATGCTAATAACTATATTGTTCAAAGAAAATGCCATCATACAATTTATAATGAACACATACCCCCCCCCCCCCCCTAATTTAAATGTCGTGCTTCTTTTTTTTTATGAAATGTATTTTGAAGATGTCTTGCACATGTTGGTACCAGTGTCTGGATTGTATTCGTTTATATTAAAGTTAAGGTGTTTTAGTACAGTGTTAAAGTTGTGAATCTGATTTTAAAAAAAAAAAAAAAAAAAAAAAAACCACTTCCGATAAATGCCCAAAAAACGTGAAGTAAGACTTCGACTTAAAATCATGAGCGGATAATCTGATACTAAGAATTGAATACTGAAATGCCCCCAACAAATATTTACATTAAATATACGCATCGTCAAATACATCGAGCGACGCGATATTTGATAGGTTTCCCTAACTGTACTCGACAAACGGCAACAGTTATTATTGTTTAAAACTGGTTTTCTTTAAAAAAATATGACAATTTTGTCAGTTTAAATTAAAAATATATTATCGTTTATATGTTTTTAATGTGGACACATCACCCCCCCTAGTTATGTAAATAAAACCTGAAAATTATGGGGGAGGGGGTGCTAATGCCCGATCCTGCCCTATGCAAATGACGTCCTAGGTGTGGTGCTGTCATGAACACGTGTTTACCAAGGTTGAGCCGGCTGCAGGGGTTTTTTTTTTTGTTCACCGGCTCCAGGTCATGTTATTTGAAGACAATACCCAGCCGGTCCAAGTGTGACACGCAAATAAAACAAGTTATTTTTTCTTATTTTTCCATGACCTACCCAATGGAGAGAAAGGGAAAAGGCAATGTATAGAACCAAAAGTGATCTATTTGTGATCAAAGTTGATGGCTTCGAAACTCTAAAACAGCGGTTCTCAACCTGTGGGTCGCGACCTCTTAGGGGGGGGGGGGTCGAACGACCCTTTCACGGGTATCGCGTAAGACCATCGATCGGAAAACACGTATACCCTACAGTTATGAAGTAGCAACGAACATAATTTTGTGGTTGGGGTCGCCACAACACGTGTAACTATATGACAGGGTCGCGGTATTCGGAAGGTTGAGAACCACTGCTCTAAATGCTTACTTATTATAATCCTAACCCAACGATTGTCAAATTTTGTAGTGTCTGGGCCCCTTTATAACAACTGGGGACAATCCACAATTCTAGTTTAGCAACAATCAGAATGTAATCCAATCAATCGAATTATAATTTTAAATTTTAACATAAAAATTCAAAATGAGACAAATGCAAATTTTACTAATCCCTGCCTCAAAAATTTCTGAAATTCTCAAGATAACCCTGATATTTCATCAGGTGAACGCCCAGAGGGGTGATTACCAAAAAAATGAGAACCACTGCATAACCATAAAGAAAACGAAAAATAAAAAAAATAAAACGGGGTGCAACTTCACTATTTGAATCAATTGTTGCTGCTGACTTGCAGCTGGTGACTTGCTGCTGGTGACATGTTGCTGGTGACTTGTTGCTGGTGACATGTTGCTGGTGACTTGTTGCTGGTGACTTGTTGCTGGTGAATTGTTCCTGATGACATGTTGCTGGTGACTTGTTGTTCGTGACATGTTGCTTGTGACTCATTGCTGGTGACATATTGCTGGTGACTTGTTGCTGGTGACATGTTGCTGGTGACTTATCGCTGGTGACTTGTTGCTGGTGACATGTTGCTGGTGATATGTTGCTGGTGACTTGTTGCTCGTGACTTGTAGCTGGTGACTTGTTCCTGGTAACTTACTGCTGGTCGCTTCTTGCATGTCACTCCTTGTTGATCACTTCTTGCTGGTCACTTCTTGCTGGTCACTTCTTGTTGGCCACTTCTTGCTGATCACTTGTTACTGGTCACTTTTTACTGGTCACTTGTTTCTGGTCAATTGTAGCTGGTCACTTCTTGCTGGTCCCTTTTTGCTGGTCAACCCTACGCCGGCCCCAGACAAGTGGGCTCACCTTCTTAACTTTACGCCGGCCCCAGACAAGTGGGCTCAAGTTCTTAACTTTACTCCGGCCCCAGACAAGTGGGCTCTTCTTCTCAACCTTACACCGGCCCTAGACAAGTGGGCTCACCTTCTCAACCCTACACTGGCCCCAGACTAATGGGCTTACTTTGTCTCTTTGTCCCATAAAACAAATACACATATAATGAATCCCCACATATGGCGATGATATATGACAATTTGCTGTCACCTGTCGTTTCGCCACCCGTCGTCTCTTCGCCTGTCGTTTCGCCTCCGGTCGCGTCACCGCCGGTAGCTTCGCCACCAGTCGTTTCGCCACCAATCATTTCACCACCAATCGTTTCGCCACCAATCGTTTCACCACCAATCGTTTCGCCACCAATCATTTCGCCACCAATCAATTCGCCACCAATCGTTTCGCCACCAATCATTTCGCCACCAATCATTTCACCACCAATCGTTTTGCCACCAATCGTTTCACCACCAATCGTTTCACCACCAGTCGTTTCGCCACCAATCATTTCACCACCAATCGTTTCACCACCAATCGTTTCACCCCCAGTCGTTTCGCCACCAATCATTTCACCACCAATCGTTTTGCCACCAATCGTTTCGCCGCCAGTCGTTAGCCGCCGCGTAGTTTCGTAGCCGGTCGTTTCGACTTTTTGGGGCCGGTGTAGCGTGGAGATCGTGAGGCCACTTGTCTGCGGTCGGTGTAAGGTTGAGAAGTTCCCACGCCCTTCCTTAGTTACGCCTCTGAAACCCACTCTTCCATAGCTGAATTAAGTAAATATCACATTTTCTAGAGAATTAATTTCACCCCCGGGATCCCCAGGTATGAGTCCATTTTACCCCGATCTCTCGGGATAAGCGAACCCGGGGAAAAGAAGTAACACTTGACCGATGTCATAAAACAATTTAAAACTATTTTGGCCACCAACCGTTTTATTCTTAAACCTAACCGGACTGGATTCCACAAAACAATAAAGTTTATTTTATTACTTTTGTTTTGTTTCGTTATTTCTGGGTGAGATCTCAGGGGACACTGTGACCGATAACGGGGGGAACAACGTGCTATTCCAATAGCTTGAATAATGAGATGCATTTAATGTGTACGTTATGCACACAAACAGGCCAGGTACTGTTCGCTTACGGCTTGTATACAAAACATGGGATTGACACCAAGAGAAGACAACACGTTCGGCAAAACGTGATTTTATGCGAAAGTAATTAACCGTATTGCCCTTTTGTTAAAGAGAACCCCCCCCCCCCTCCTTTTAAGTTAATACACCTGTCAGTCGTCCAGTACACGTGTTGTGCACTTAATTCGTCTGCATTGAGACGTACATTTAAAACAAGAAAGCTTTAACCGTGTGTATATATAACAAATCAACAGGCGCTCTTTCATGTCGGGAAACATGCAGGTATTCTTTTTCGGCAGTTAGGCTGGTTGTGCTCCAAGCCTCCGTACGGTGTGAGCGTAGACTTTATGGACGCGAGACACAGACTGACAGGACGCACGACACAGACTGACAGAGCAACAAAAAGAGTGACGTTTGTGATTCAGACATTGCACAGAACAATCACAGGACGCGGGTTTATTGTGCAGCCCCCACCCCCCTCATTTGACCTAACTCGGGTTGGGGGGGGGGTGTCAACAACGTTTAAAGAAATGTAAATATCTTTGTTAAAGAACTGGCCGCCATTAGTATTGATCGTCTGCAGTGTTTAGGGGCTGGGGCGGGGGCGGGGGTGGGGCGGGAATATTGAAATGTTCGCGTGGTTAGTGCCAGGAAGGGGGCGTCCGCCCTGGCTTTAACTTGTTTTTTTTTCCTTTTTTTTTTTTTTTTTTTGGAACGATGCCATTTCTAGCGTGGACCAGGACACCGAACATGTCGGCTGTCTTTGGGCGGGAAAATTAAGGTGACTGGAAATGTATCCGACGGAATTGAGGTCGATTGGAATTTTGTTCGAAATTTAAATGCAATCATAATTTAGAAGTCGTTTTATTTGAAACGATGGAGAATTCAGTAAAATTTTAAATAAAAAAAAACAGTAACTGGCAAGAACGAATGCACGTTCTATAAGTTTTGTTATCATTTCAACGTGTTGATCCGGTTATAGCATTAAAATATTTTTATTATTTTCATTTTCACGGTCATTTCCATTTAATATGGTGCCAAACAAAGACACGAATTACAATGATGAAATAGTTCATTGAACTATTATAAACTACTAATTTAATTAGCATGCCCAAATTACATACACATGTACATGTGTGTGGGTGTGCCTGAGAGAGAGAGAGAGAGAAAAGAGAGAGTGTGTGTGCCACTTATCCTGAAGGAGAGAGATGGGGTGGGAGAGAGGAAGAGGGCGAGAAAGAGAGGAAGAGAGAGAAAAAAGATAGGGAGAGATAGAAGGAGAGAGAGATGAAGAGGGAGATAGAGATATGTAAAGAGAGATAGAGAGATAGAAAAAGGGAGAGAGAAGGAGCGTGAGATTGAGAGAGGAAGTAAGAGGGGGGTGGGGAAAGAGAGAGAGTGTGTGTGTGTGTGTGCGAGCGTATGTGCGTATGTGTAAGATCGTGTGTAAAAACTTATTTTAAAATTTGTAATTTTTATCATATTAACGACATTTCATTAATTTCTTACATATTTCTAACAAGACTGAAATAGTTTTTTAAGCAATCAGCAACATGCCCTTTTTTTTTTGTCTTTTCTCCTTTTACAGAAGGGTTAATCAAAACTTTGATCAATAAAAAAACCTCTTGATAGGTCCCTGCTTCATGTCTCCCCACTTTTTTTCATAACTGCGGGTGGTGTCCCCTGTTTGAACACCGAGGGCGTGCTTAATCTCTGACGTAAGCACCTCCATTGTTTAATGCCGCACTCTGACCGACGTACCCTGCGCAGAAACAAGAAACGGTCAATAAATCCCAGCAAAGCCAATCGCTTTATTCTTCACCGTGGATATGGAAGGGTAAATTTATATTTAATTCTTTAAAAACAGTTTTGCTCAGTTTCAGAATTGAACGTGTGATCTAATGATTTTTCTTAAATGCCCTTATTGTATGCCAAAAATTATTGTGGAGTACTCTCACTAACTGTGATTTTTCATTAAATTAGAAAACTTTTTATACAAAAACGAAATGCAGAATTTATTCGTTTTGTTTAAAATGTCAGCATCGATTTTAAAATATATGCGTTAAATGGTAAACGTATAAAAACAACAAAACATTTTCATTATAAATTTGGGGATCTGAAACATATTACCCAAATGTCCCACTTTCCGGTTTTTGAGATTTAAAAAGATTTATGAGAGTTATAAAAAAGACCACATTGAAATGACTTAGATCGCTATCCTTCTTGCTAAGGTCTATCCAGCTATGGCTTATTTAGTGCAATCCATTTGCTATCAGGTGCATTGTTATGCCTAATATTTCTATGATTTACAATGCTTTTACTTACAGTTCTAGGTAGTCCATTTATATGACTAACATTGCCTGACTTGCATTATTTTAATTACATTGATCAGAATTACTTCTCCGTGACTTACCTTGCGTGACTTACGTAAGGAAAATGACATGCATTTGATTGAAATTGCTTTGATCTAAACTGATTTCACTATTGAAATGACTTATTTTCCTAATACATAGAATGTAAAAGATTACATAATTTTAACTTTCAATGCTAGGACCAACAATGTTATGACGTCGAGAGTAAGACTAACATTAATATGACACCATTTTAGTGCAATAACGTTAATTTCGATGACTTGTATTATTTTGTGACTTACAAAGAGTGACTTATACTGTGTTAATGAAATTCTTACTTTGGTTTGAGGAGTCAGCTCATATTTTCTTCTTTGATATCCCAAATGCCGAACTAGCTTTCCCAATACTTGTCTTGCAATGCATTTCCTGCCACAGAAATCTACTTTTGGTAGGCATAATTTAACTTCATGATCTTTGCCTAGCTTTTATTAATACCGAGTCCGTGCTGTGCTGACATGGTGGATACATCTTTTGTCGTTTCCTGCATTTATTGCTGTTTGTGGGGCAGATTTTCAATGCCATCTGCAAAGTCTAGGTCATTCACTTTTCTTCTTTATCCACTCAATGGCAAGGATGAATAGAAAAGGGCACAAGCGACATCCTTGCCTCACTTCTGTTACATCTTAAAAGGCATCTTCATGTATCACACTACATGCTATTTTATCATAACATATCTAACTGATTTGACTAGTTATAACTGACATTACTTTGGTGGCTTCTTTGACTAACATTGCTTTTTACCTGCCTTTCTTTGACTCACATTGCTTTGACTCGTATTGCTTTGACTCACATTGCTTTGACATACATTGCTTTGACTCACATTGATTTGATCTGCCTTGCTTTGACTCACATTGCTTTGACTCGCATTGCTTTGTCTCACATTGTTTGTTTCTCACATTGCTTTGACTCACATTGATTTGACCTGCCTTGCTTTGACTCACAATGCGTTGACCTGCTTTGCTTTGACTCACATTGCTTAGACTTACATTGATTTGACTCACACTGTTTATTTCTCACATTGCTTTAACTCACATTGCTTTGACTCACATTGTTTATTTCTCACATTGCTTTAACTCACATTGCTTTGACTCACATTGCTAGACCTGCCTTGCTTTGACTCACATTGCTTTGACTCACATTGCTTTGACTCACATTGCTGTCACTCAAATTGCTTTGACTCACATTGCTTTGTCTCACATTGCTTTGACTCACATTGCTAAAACTCACCTTGCTTTGACTCACATTGCTTTGACTCAAATTGCTTTGACTCACATTGCTTTGACTCACATTGCTTCGATTCCCAATGTTTTCACTCCCAATGTTTTGACTCGCATTGCTTTGACCTGCATTGGTTTGACTCACATTGCCTTGACTCACATTGTTTATTTCTCTCATTGCTTTGACTCACATTGCTTTGTCTCACATTGTTTTTTTCTCACATTGCTTTGACAGAAATTGATTTGACCTGCTTTGCTTTGAAACACTTTACTTTTAGCTGCCTTCCTTTGACTCACAATGCGTTGACCTGCGTTGCTTTGACTCACATGGCTTTGACCTGCTTTGTTTTGACTCACATATGCTAGACTCACTTTGATTTGACTCACATTGCTTTGACTTACATTGCTTTGACTCACATTGCTTATTTCTCAAATTGCTTTGACTCACATTTCTTTGATTCACATTACTTTAACCTGCATTGCTTTGATTCACATTGATTTGACTCACATTGCTTTGACTTACATTGATTTGACTCACATTGTTTATTTCTCACATTGCTTTGACTCACATTGATTTGACCTGCCTTGCTTTGACTCACATTGCTTTGATTCACATTGATTTGACTCACATTGCTTTGACTCAAATTGCTTTGACCTGTCTTGCTTTGACTCACATTGCTTTAACTAGCATTGCTTTGACTCACATTACTTTGTCCTTCTTTGCTCTGACTTACATTGATTTGACTCACATTGCTTTGACTCACATTGCTTTGACTCACATTGCTTTGACTCACAGTAATTTGACTCACATTGATTTGACTCACATTGTTTATTTCTAACATTGCTTTGACTCACATTGCTTTGGTCTGCTTTGCTTTGACTCACTTAGCTTTGACTTAAATTGCTTTGACTCACATTGCTTTGATTCACATTGCTTTGATTCCCATTGATTTGACTCACATTGCTTTGATACACATTTCTTTGACTCACATTGCATCAATTCGCATTGCTTTGACCTGCATTGCTTTGACTCGCATTGCTTTGATTTGACTCACATTGATTTGACTCACATTGCATTGACCTGCCTTGCTTTGACTCACATTGCTTTGACTCACATTGCTTTGATTCACATTGCTTTGACTCACATTGTTTATTTCTCACATTGCTTTGACTCACACTGCTTTGACCTGCCTTGCTTTGACTCACATTACTTTAACCTGCAATAATTTATAGTCACATTGCTTTGACTCATATTGCTTTGATTCACATTGCTTTGACTCACATTGCTTTGACTCACATTGCTTTGTTTTGACTCACATTGCTTTGACTCACATTGCTTTGACTCACTTTGCTTTGACTCACATTGCTTTGACTCACATTGATTTGACTCGTATTGCTTTGACTCACCTTGCTTTGACATACATTGCTTTGACTCACATTGATTTGATCTGCCTTGCTTTGACTCACATTGCTTTGACTCGCATTGCTTTGTCTCACATTGTTTATTTCTCACATTGCTTTGACTCACATTGATTTGACCTGCCTTGCTTTGACTCACAATGCGTTGACCTGCTTTGCTTTGACTCACATTGCTTAGACTTACATTGATTTGACTCACACTGTTTATTTCTCACATTGCTTTAACTCACATTGCTTTGACTCACATTGTTTATTTCTCACATTGCTTTAACTCACATTGCTTTGACTCACATTGCTAGACCTGCCTTGCTTTGACTCACATTGCTTTGACTCACATTGCTTTGACTCACATTGCTGTCACTCAAATTGCTTTGACTCACATTGCTTTGTCTCACATTGCTTTGACTCACATTGCTAAAACTCACCTTGCTTTGACTCACATTGCTTTGACTCAAATTGCTTTGACTCACATTGCTTTGACTCACATTGCTTTGACTCACATTGCTTTAACTCACTTTGCTTTGACTCACATTGCTTTGACTCACATTCCTTTGACTCACATTGATTTGATTCACATTGCTTTGATTTAAATTAATTTGACTCACATTGCTTTGACTCACATTGCTTGACTCACATTGCTTTGACTCACATTGCTTTGACTCACATTGCTTTGACTCACATTACTTTGATTTAAATTAATTTGACTCACATTGCTTTGACTCACATTGCTTGACTCACATTGCTTTGACTCACATTGCTTTGACTCACATTGCTTTGACTCACATTGCTTTGACTCACATTGCTTTGACTCACATTACTTTGATTTAAATTATTTGACTCACATTGCTTTGACTCACATTGCTTGACTCACATTGCTTTGACTCACATTGCTTTGACTCACATTGCTTTGACTCACATTGCTTTGACTCACATTACTTTGATTTAAATTATTTGACTCACATTGCTTTGACTCACATTGCTTGACTCACATTGCTTTGACTCACATTGCTTTGACTCACATTGCTTTGGCTCACATTGCTTTGGCTCACATTGCTTTGACTCACATTGCTTTGAATCACATTACTTTAACCTGCATTGCTTTGACTCACATTGCTTTGACTCACATTGCTTTGACTCACATTTCTTTGACTCACAATGTATGAATAAGACCATTTTGACTAATTTTTGTAAATTTTTATAAACATTTCTTCTTTTATTTAGATTCACTCACGGAAGGAATATTCTAATTATATCAAACATTTTCTGGTGCATCCTGTCGTCAGAAGCAAGTACAGAAGAGAGTCCATTACTCGAAGGTAGTTGAACAGCTTTTTAAAAAAAGTGTTCCTTTTTAAATAAATAATTACAATTTTTCACAGTTTGAGCTATTAATTTGTAATCAAAAGGGGCTTAAGTCATGTTTATGATACCCACTGCTGGTTCTATAAAAAAATTGTCAATAATTTCTATACGGAACATTCAGAATTATGTAATTTTTATGACGCAACTGTCGAATACGAATTTCTGTATTCGTGATGACAAACAACGATCGCAATAAAGCCAACAGACTTAGATCGTAAAATAATTGATCATTTTTTTAAAAAAAATGTTAATTCAATTGTGACGTAGCTAAGGTTCATGACTCCCTAGACAAGCGGTTATCATCCTGTTGGTCGTGAACCCTTTGGGGTTCGAAAGAACCTACATCAGGGGTCGCATAAGATCATTGGAAGGCACATACTTGTGAAGTAGCAATGGAATAGAATACTTTTATGGGTGGGTCACCCCAACACGAGGAGCTGCATTAAAAGTTAACGGCATTAGGATGACTGAGAACCAATGCCCTAAATGATACTTTACCTTTCGCCGCTATCATGCACGAAAACCAGAGATCATACGTAATACAACTCAAACCTGGACATATACGGTATATGCATTAAACCGAAAACGCAACAATTTATAAAGCCTAAACAGTGATGGAACCTTTGAATCCTCACTTCCATAATTTTAATAATCGTATTATTATTTAATTTTTCTTAGCCATGTTCGTGCTAAAAGACAAAAATAGCTCTGACCACTTGACGGCGTTCTGTCCTGGCACCCAAAATGATGAGATCGACCTGCTCATCTCAAAATCTCAGATATATCTGAACTTTTGGAGGCTAGCATCGTTTAGGCCGGCTTTCCCTTGTAAAATCAACCAGCCATGTGAGGATAAAACCTCCTTGTATAGCAAGCAATGCTCATATTGCTCGTACAACACCAAGGAGAAGCAAGTCGTCGTATCCATCTCCAGACAATCCTCTGCGTTGGTGTACAAGTGCCGCTATCTCAAAACGAACAGAGAACAACTTTATTTGATTGTTGGTAAGTTTGGTAATATTTTTAGTGATATCATCTACTTAAGAAATTTTGGGCACAGTGTTGGCATTTCATAACAAAAGATGCCCAGTTCTATGTTACCGTTGAAAAGACGATCCGTTGTCACAGAATCGATATCATATTTTTACATTGGAAACCACGTGGTGATGAACAAGCATCTTGGCACTCTTTGAGCAGCTGTCCTGAAAATCCCCGCGTTTCTAACGCATCTGGGGCTGTCCCGTCTCTCACTCGTACTTACTTAATAAGAAATTTGAATAAGTGTCATAACCGATCTACCCACCAACAGATAGAACCAGTCCAACACATCTGCCCACCAACAGATAGAACCAGTCCAACCCATCTGCCCACCAACAGATAGAACCAGTCCAACCCATCTGTCCACCAACAGATAGAACTAGTCCAACCCATCTGCCCACCAACAGATAGAACCAGTCCAACCCATCTGCCCACCAACAGATAGAACCAGTCCAACCCATCTGCCTAGCAACAGATAGAACCAGTCCAACACATCTGCCCACCAACAGATAGAACCAGTCCAACACATCTGCCCAGCAACAGATGAAACCAGATAGAGCTTGACCGATCTGCACATCCGCATATTGAAACAGCCCCAGCAATCATAGATTTGTGTACCCACATATCGAACCAGCTCCACGCCGATCTACACCAGACAAATAGAACCGACCCCAGCAATCATCGATCTACACAGCCACAGAAAAAACCACCACAGCAATCAACAATCCGCACACCCACAGATTGAACCAACAAAGATTAAATAAGTAAAGTGAAAACCATTTACTGATTGATCTAACTTCTTATGACAAGCATAAATATAAAAAAAAATTTTTTTTCTAGATTAAATACCTTTTTTTCCCATTATCATTGAAATTTGACTTACAATCTGTTTAAGTCAAAATAATCTTCACTGGTTGCACTTTGTAAGAAATAAATTCAGTAAAAGAAATTGGGTAGTTAAGACAAGATTATGTTTAGTTCTTTTCAATCCAAATTTTTAGTTGCAAATCCTTGCAATACATAATTATGATGAAAATCTTCGGAGTTAAAGAATGTCATTTTCCTGTATTGACTGATTAGTACATCATGCTGTTATAATAATGTTATTTAAATTGTGTTCTCAAGAGGAGACAACCACTGAAACTGGTGTGTACAAGAATGTGACAATCGCAGTGTCTTGCATCCTGGGATGTTTCCGCCTCGGAGTGTTAGCTGTTTTGGTCAAGCGTCGCCGTGCAGGTAAACGAAGTTGTTATATTTTGATCTCTTTGAAACTATCTTCGATTTTCTCCAGTGGTAGCATTATCTTAATCTATACCTCTTTCATGTAAAAATCGATAAAATGTAAAGACCCATTCCATTAGTTTCATCTTATTTCTTTATCAATGTCTATTAACAATATAATGTATTGCATACTAATTTATTTATTTTTTACTCAGGTAACTATCCTCTAGTCGGGACCAACCTCTGTTGGCTTATCAAGACAAAGACAGAGGACTCAGTGTAAGTTGATTTATAACTAATACACTAATCTTTATTATTTAAATACTAGCTGAACTGTCCGTTGTACGCCCGGATCGGGGATATTTTTATTGGCACATAATGATAAAGCAACGGCGGAGACATAGGGTTAACATTCTGCCAATTGAAGTTTCATGTCCTTTAAGACGTGGTTTCCATTCTGAACTTTAATCATCCCAGGTAGAATAGTGTTCGGGTATTTCCTTACATAAATAATCTCGAGAATTAGGGTTTTCCAAGGAAACTGGTTAATGTCCACGACTGACAAAATGATATGAATACCAGTGAAGTTGGGACAGATTTTATTCTCCAACAGCATTCTTTGGATATGCTGTCTACCCATATGGGAAAGCAAGGGGTAACACACTGAGTCACATAGTCTACCAAGGATGGAAATATTTTGTAAAAATCCGCTTTTTTGATAAGTTTTAATATCCCAAATGTCTGGCGTTGCACCATCTGAACTATAAAAAAACGGCGCCAAATTCTACTTTGATAGTAGGGGCGTTTGTTCTGCAGGGTGCACTCTCAAGAAATTCATGCAAAATGCAATTGGCTTTCGAGTTTCCCGATTTTCCTGTATTATTTCATCTTGTTCTAATTTAAGAATCTCATACCCGGAAAAGTCCCCAATACAAAATAGATATAAAGAGCTACACAATAAATCTCTATAACACGCTCACTTATAAATATCTATACCGAAAACGGACAGACAAACTACTGCGTTGACTTACAGATATCAGCGATGAAATATCTGGGGAAAAAAAACAATATATGTAAAACGCATTGGTTTTTCAAGACTAATACATAGTGCCAGATTTATGCTGCTTACAGATGT
Source organism: Omphiscola glabra (assembly GCA_964017045.1). Lineage (NCBI taxonomy): Eukaryota > Metazoa > Mollusca > Gastropoda > Lymnaeidae > Omphiscola > Omphiscola glabra. Next base: position 11,058,205 of record OZ024804.1, on the reverse strand, counting down.
GCTTTGAAATGAGGAGATGTACAGATTACAGAATAAAAATATAAAAGTTTCAGGGGGGGTGGGGGTATATAAAAAAAAAGAAATTATATTAAAGAAACTTTTTTCAGTTTGGGTTTAAGGAGTGGGGCTGAATAGTTGCAAGAATGTGTTATCATCGGCAAGTTTCAGCTCGATAGCATGACGGGAAATTAGGCAAATTAGCCGTCTTAAGATTTTGTCAATCCCGCAGTCAGTTAGTTAGCCAGCCAGCCATGAAAAAAGCGATGTTAATATAAACGTTTTTCTACGCAAGTACAGATCTGCCGAAATCAAGGATTTCAGTTGAAGTAGTTAGTTTGTTTGTTAAATTATAATACAATATATTCAATTTTCAATTAATGGAAAATGTTGTGTTATTTTAACAAGTAAAAGTTAATGACTGATCAATATTTATGATTTAATGGAGGTTAATTTTTTTTAAATTCCAGTCTGTATCACAATCCTTACCAAGGTTGCCATTAATAACAAAGTTTTACAGCTTAATAAACTCTTTTTTTTAAAAAAATATTATAATCATAGGAATACCTAAAATAAAAATATTGTTTAAAGTGATCTTTTGAGCATTTTTAAAAAAATCTTGTATATAAGTGCTTGAAATTTAATTAAAATTATTGTTCTTCCCATCAAAAATGTGTCAACTATTTCCCACTGAATGTCACTCTGCTTCCTAAACTATGAAATACAGGAAAATAGTCTAAATTGTTTTGTTAATCAGACGAGATTCTTTACTTAAACATGGCCTCCCTCACTTGACTTACACACCAGACGTCAGCTTTTTTTCTGAGCACGATGTAAGGTTGTACGCACGAAAGCAATGCCAGAAAGAAGAAGCATTTATTTTTAAATTCTTCATCATTGCCATGTATAATTATGGTTTTGAAATTTTCAGGACACCAAGTGATGACTATGTGTATCCATCTCAACGCTCTCGGAGATACACCAACGGTAAGCACGGATCTCCACTACTACCTCCCCCCCCCCCCCCCCAAACTCTTTTTAACATAACATAGTCATTGAAACATCGCCTTTTCCATCATTTGATTACAGTTGTACTATTTAAACCGAAAGTTTTTTTATCGGGCTCACAGCGATGTTCTTGTTTGTCCTTCGTATGCTATAATGGCCACGGCTATATCACATGGTCAGTACGTAAGTGGACCGAAAGTCCTTTTTGTGCCTGAAAACCTTTCCCGCACGGGGGACACACGTTATTTTGGTTCCTTGTTGGATATGAGTCGATTTTGCTTTTTCTTGACATGCATTTGTTTTGGTGGGAGCGGTGCGCTTATACTCTGAGTATTTTGCTGCGTCTGTGAGTCTGCCACGCCAGCTTGCACAGTCCATGACAGCGAGTCTGCCAAGCAACCGTGCATGGTCCATAACAATGTCAATATGCATGGATTTTAGTGAAGCTTTTACTCTGTCCTTGAAGAGGTTTTTTTTTTGTAATCCTGTGAATCGTTTCCCGCTGTAGTCTGCTGTCTGGCGTTCTTGTAACATGCCCTATCCATCTGGCTTGTCTTTTTGTAGGAGTGTGTTGATTCTGATACAATCGGCTCGTTGTAGGACCTCTGTCCTGTCATCGTATGATAATAAGTTTTCGCTTGCAACTTAGGTGGATATGGTTTAGCGAGTCTCGCCAGTATATAGGAGTGATACTAGTACGATTGCCCTATAAACCTTCAGCTAAGAGACAAGACGGAGATCCCTTCCGTCCCACACAAGTGTTGACAAGAACAAAAAACACATTAATTTAAGGTCAAGAGGTAAATGTATTTAACAACTGTAACCAAATAAGTTATTGTTACTGATAATTTAAATTTACTTAATAAGAAATTTTCCTTTCCTGGTCTTCAAAGCGGCAAAACTGCAAATCGCTTGATCAAAATCAATATCATCCACCGAATATCTCTCAACTGATAGTAGAGCCAGATCAGAAAGCCTTGACTGTTCCATTGTGAATCATAAATAGTTACATATCGTAAGAAACATTCGAAGGCTGAGGGAGAGAGTCTAGGAAGTCCCATTCAGCTATGAATTTCAAAACATCAAATACTGACCAGTCCATAACTTTGTGAAACTCAGTATCATCTGCATTTGGATGTCTTTTTAGCATTGTTATTTTTGTAAAAGTTCATGTTCTGATAACTAAGAAGATGAACTATTATAAGAGGTAAATTTTTTAAAGGACACCTATAACTCTTCTTCAAGTGCTGATAGTTGACTAATGCATTAAACAGCCCCAAACATATCTGCTACTCCCTTGATCGCTGATGATCTGATCTGGAGTTCAGAATAAAAGCTTACAATGAACTTTAGCAACCCCCCTATTGTTTTCTTCTTGCAGAAAGTGTACCGCATCTATTAATTGTTCTCCTGCCATTCTCTTCTTAAGACTTAATCTTTTCTCTAGCGTAAATCTCTTTTGGTCTGATTTAAAAAGTGCCTTCTCAATATCATGTTCCACCAAGTGACAGCGCTTCTCAAACAGAAACACTCTTAAGGCCTCTAGTTTGGTCACCACTTGGTCAAGAGTAAAGCCTTTAGTCTGCAGCTACTGCAACCTGCTGCGATCCGCACATCACCAGCTACACGCCACTCCTTTCAACACCCCCCCCCGAGCACAAATTTAAACTTTTAAGATTGATTATTAACACATACATTTTTCTCAAAAGACCCAACCTTATTAAGTAGCCCCCCAAACCTGTATACTACTATAATATCATCTACACATGATTTAAACTATAAAGCTCTAAGCCATAATAAATTCCCCAAAAAGGTATGTATATATATATATATATATATATCTTCTACAGGAGACGTTATAGATATGGAGACTTGCTTCTCAGAGATCGCCGCTGCTGAAGCTGTCACAGGCACACACTAATAGTACAAGCGGGTGGCGCCAATGGAGACCAACGACGCAACACCCAAATGGCGAATGAGAGTGGCAAAATATTTGGCCGATTGGTTATTTTTTTTTTTTGTAATTCCATGAAATCTTGCAAAATAGCTAAAAATATTGATAATTGACTATCATGCAATTGTAAAGGAATATGTTGAGCAAATCTATTTACGTTGAAAAATAGTGTCAGTTATCAGTTTAAGGCTAAAGATGAAAAACTAATGTAACATCATTTCTTGATGTTTGGGGAAAAGTCGATTTCCTAACAAATTGTTTCTTTCATTTTTTCATTTAATTTAACTTAGAATTGTTGATTACATCAAGAAGGAACTTGCTTCATAGAAGTATTTACAACTTGTCCTTGTCAGCTTCCCTTGTTAAATTTATTATTAGTGTCAGCATTTCCTTGTCAACATATTTTTGTTAACCATCCTTGTCAACCATCCTTGGATGCTTATCCTTTGTAACATATCCTTATCAAGTTATCCTTTTAAACTTTTACTTGTCAAATTTTTAATTTTCAACCTATCCAAGGATGCATGTCCTTTTAAACATATCCTTGTCAACTTATCTTTGTCATCTTTTAAATAGTTTATTTCCTATCAATTTGAATCATATCTTTTTAAGATCGAAGTTTCCGTATTGTTAGAAAACTATAATGAAGTGTTTGAAATTTTCCAAAAATTTTTTTAACATTTTAAATTCATACACAATCTTTGAAAAAATAGCATAAACCAAACATTTTACTGATGTTTAATCTGTGTCGATTAAATTAAATCAACAATATTAACAGATTTAAATTATGAAGATAGTCTTATACATATTTCAATCAAATCATTTTAACATTTCATGGTAAATTCTACACATTTTTAAAATTTTCTTTTTTACTTTAATGTAACTAGGATGTGGTGTTACTCACAAAATGATACTTACCATAATAATGTTGTAGTTTAGTTTTGAAAGTATAAGAACTTGAACCTTTTATAGCCTTATAGATTTATTTAAGTATAGTTAATTCCCTTTCTTAACATAATCCAAAAAAAAAAAACAACACTACTAATAGTTCGAATCACCAAGCGCCATATTAGTCTTACAAATATCTTGTTACTTAATTATGAATCTTTTAAAAGCAAATTTTATATAATTAATTTACGAGAAAATTTACTGCAATCCAGAGGATGACTATTTTCTTTGAGCAGAACATATCCAAGACAGAAGAGCTCGGGCCAACTCATAGAACGTAGAGGTATCCACAAATGCTAAGATCAGATCTCAATGACATTAAGTAGCGTTGGGCGTCACTATGTTTTGATTAATTTTATTTTAATTTTTTTATACGAATACATTGTACTAAACATTTAATATTGCAATGTAAGTCTGTGACTATCCACTAAAAGCCCAATTTAGGAATATAAGCTGTGGATATGTACTAGACTCCCATTGTGGAATATAAGCTGTGTTTATCACGAGACACCCCCATTGTGGAATGTAAGTCTTGGGACGACTATGCACTAGACACCCAATTGTGGAATATAAGTCTTGGGACGACTATGGCACTAGACACCCAATTGTGGAATGTAAGTCTTGTGACGACTATGGCACTAGACACCCAATTGTGGAATGTAAGTCTTGCGACGACTATGACACTAGACACCCAATTGTGGAATGTAAGTCTTGTGACGACTATGGTACTAGACACCCAATTGTGGAATGTAAGTCTTGGGACGACTATGGCACTTGACACCCAATTGTGGAATGTAAGTCTTGGGACGACTATGCACTAGACACCCAATTGTGGAATATAAGTCTTGGGACGACTATGGCACTAGACACCCAATTGTGGAATGTAAGTCTTGGGACGACTATGGCACTAGACACCCAATTGTGGAATGTAAGTCTTGCGACGACGATGGCACTAGACACCCACTTGTGGGATCCCTTTTAATGTTACCATTTATTTTAATGGTTGCACCAATGGTAAAATTGTTTTATATTCCAATGACAGCGCCAAATAAAACCTACTTAACCCGTCACATATCACTTACTTAGTTCATCATAACATAGTTGTTTGTAGAATATATTAAATGGGTCACACCAATCGTTATACAACATAACAGATTACAAGTTACGAACATGTGTAATTAAGTTCAATATTTTATATTCTTTTTATAAAAAAAAATATAATTTAAAGAATTTAAAAAAATGGCGAGTTACTTTTCCTTGGATGATTTGTCTGTAAAACATTGTATTCGAGTCATGACTGAATTTAGTTTAAAATGCAACAAACATAAACATTGAAAATTAGTTTAAGACATTATCAAAAACGCATTAAAACTAGAAAATGATATAGCTACATTGTTTATTGTGTCTTTATTTGTGTATGGTCTATAGCACTGGGGCCAAGCTGTAATATGTTATGTTGTGTGTGTTATTTGTTCAGATATACATTAATTCTTTCTTTTTGGTGCATTCAAATATTGAAAGGACGTTCATACATTTCATCATCCAATTCTTCATCATCCAATTCTTCATCATCCAATTCTTCATCATCCAATTCTTCATCATCCAATTCTTCATCATCCAATTCTTCATCATCCAATTCTTCATCATCCAATTCTTCATCATCCAATTCTTCATCATCCAATTCTTCATCATCCAATTCTTCATCAGACAATTCTTCATCATCCAATTCTTCATCAGACACTTCAAAGTTTTCCATTGTTCTTGTTTCTCATGTAATGCATAGCTTTTAACACCTGTTTGTAAAACCCGATGGACTTTATCCTTGCACTGAGATGTTAAATCCTGAGTGCAGTAAGTGTTCCGTCCATTACTACTTTCATCGCAGTGCTTTTTGATTGACAAGTGTCTTAAGTCCATTACATTTGGAATATAATTGAAGATACTAGGCAAACGACAGCAGTGCCTAACAGGGCGGTACCTTTGGGATATAGGAAAAAAACAACAGTTAGTGTACGATCATATTTCATTTAATATAGTAGGGACAACTCGACGGGAATTCGAGAAAAAGTGTTTGCAGAGAAAGCCTTCAAAACTACACTCAAAACACATCTCTTTAAAATCTACTATCATGACTGATTCCCCCCTCTGACAGACAAACGATGCTTCTGTGTGCCGTCCCTGGTTTGACATGTAAATAGATAGTTATGGCATGGTTGGAGCGAATATACACTTGTTTTGTTTATTTAATTAATGTCTGTTAATTTTTCAAAACTAAAAATCATTGTAAAACAGACCATGTAATGAAACTCCATTTCGAATCTAAATTTTGTCGATTACGAAAAGGCCTTTGACAGCCTGGATCGACAAACCGAGTGCAAACGTCTCATGCATGGGATAACAGGTAAACTAGTACAGGTCATTCATGGTTCTAATGAAGAAATTAAATGCAGGTTCTACACGAAGGTAGACTTACAGACGACATACATGTGTAACATTAAGGTAGACTCACATATATTTTTTTTTAGTCGAAACATGGGTCAGATATTGATGTCTCGTGTCCAAATTCCAATGCAACCCTGCCATTGACGGGATAATGAAATAATCCAAAGACAAAAAGAGGAACGTAAAACAATAGACACCTTGGGATTAACTGAATGACGTGGACTTTGCAGATGGCTTTGCACTTATGTCTAACAGCTAGAAAAAAATGCAGGTAAGATTGAACATGTAGCTACCATTTCAGCATAGCTTAGATTAGTTATAAATAAAAGAAAATTAAATCTCATGAGGGTCAACTCAGCCTACCAAGAGCATATCTCTCTGTCAGAAAATGCACTGGAAGAAGTGGAGGCCTTAATATACTTTGGCAGCACTATTGACACAAATGGGGGATCGAAAGCGGATGTAAGGGACCAATCAGCTAACATCTTTACACCAATCAGCTGACATCTTTACACCAATCAGCTGAACTCTTTATACCAATCAGCTGACCTCTTAACACCAATCAGCTAACCTCTTTAAACAAATCAGCTGATCTCTTTACACCAATCAGCTGACCTCTTTACACCATACTGATGGCCTCTTTACACCAATCAGCTGACCCCTTTACATAAATCAGCTGACCTTTTTACATTAATCAGATGACCTCTTTACACCATACTGCTGGCCTCTTTACACCAATCAGCTGACCTCTTTACACCAATCAGCTGACCACTTTACATAAATCAGCTGACCTTTTTACATTAATCAGATGACCTCTTCACACTAATCGGCTGACCCTTTAACACCGTGAAGTAAGGTTAATGTATGTAATATAAAGCTCGACATGTTTGTAAGGTAAAAAATTATAATTCCATTCAGATAACTTTATTAACACAAACTACCCGTTTAATTATCCAAAAACTGTTACACAAAATAGACCCAGCCTTATTTGTAAAAGTAAAGTCTGCGTGGAATAACAATAAAAATTAATACTCGATCACATACCAAGTACAGCAGAGAAGCTTCCAGGGTGGCTCTTGGCTGCTGTAAAAGGCAAAAAATACCAAATCAGATGTTCTGCATTTTATTACAATTCTATTGGTGTACCCCTAGGCTGAGGTACTTTGGTCAATAAGACCACTGTAGTGATAATAATACTAGTTTACAAACTTTCACAGTTGAATACAAAACAAAAACTCAAAAGGATTAAGCTTTTTCGTTTTATCCCTTATTTCAAGCTTAGTGGACATCTTCTATGCTCTTTACACTACACATAATTTTAAACAAATGTTTAAACAAATATTTCAAAAATTGTTACAATTAGAGCACAAGAATATTTAATTACCTCGATTAACAGAAGATCCTATGCACACAGGAGTACCTGAAAAGTACAACGCACTAATGAGATAAGAAACGTCTTTAATTCCATTGTGGGAAGATATCAGGCTGGACCCCCAAAGTTCTATACCGTAATGTAATAAACACAGCTTGCTTTAAACTCATGGGGTTTTCATAGTCAGCCAATGTTAAATTCCCCCATCCGACAACCTTCACCTCGTAGATATAAATAGCGTTAGACCGTAGTTCATTCTTTCAAATCTCACCAAACAAGTGAACAAATCCCACGTACATCCGAATTACTCCAACTTTTCCTAGTGGCCTTTGAGCCACTGATTTCCTTTTTTTTACTTAAATACATTTTAATGTAATGTTTTTCATGGATTATATTGTTTTGATCAACTGGATCTCTGACCAGTCTTGTAGTACTTAATCGGTATACAACAAGCAAGTAATCTGAAGCATACAGCAAAAATCCAGCAGATCGAAACATCTGATTTGTTTAGAGCTAATCAGGAAGATCGTAATAAAGGAGATTATTTTTATATCAGAAAACCTGGGTTGACAAATTTATAAACTGAAAATAACATCTTATAGCACATGAAACTTCCATTGGCAGAATGTCTACCGCAAGTCCCACTGATAGAGAAAAATGGTTCTTCTCAACTGTAGAGGAACAACACATTTGAGGACCAGTTTACTGTTGAAAGAAATGCTATCCCATTTGCAACGTTTCAAGGGGGTTAACACACTATGACTCAGAATAGGTGTTACTTGCATAATAAAAGTGCAACCCATCAAATGTCAGTGCGAATTAAGAAGGTGTTTCCATTTCCATTTATTTGTTATTATTATTATTATGGGTAGTTTTCTATAGCGTGGTACCCCAGCCTAGGGCTGGGCTCACCACGCTGTACATGCAAATTAAAATGAACTTAAAAAATATAAATTAAAAACCAACCATTCCATAACAATTTACATGTGAAGCCATGGACGGCACTCAGCAGCATCGTTTAACTTTCAGAGGGGGAATCAGTCAGGATAGTAAAGTTTAAAGAGGTGTGTTTTGAGTGCAGTTTTGAAGGCTGTGATGGTTGATATATTTCTGATGTGTAGTGGAAGAGAATTCCATTGTTTGGGGGCACAGTAAGAGAAAGATCTTTCACCGTATGTTTTTGTGCGGGTCTTAGGGACAGAAAGAATACGATCGTCTGCGGAGGAGCGAAGCTGTCGAAGGGGTGAATAGACAGAGAGAATTTCGGTTAGATATGAAGGGCAGGAATTCGAGAAAAAGTGGTGGCACAGAACAGAGAGTTTATAATCAATCCGTGCTTGTACAGGGAGCCAATGAAGTGAATGAAGTAGTGGTGTGACGTGATCACGTTTTTTTGCCTTTAAAACTAGCCTAGCAGCTGAGTTTTGAACCTTTTGTAATCTTTCTAAGAAGTGTTTTGGTGAGCCTGACAGAAGAGAGTTGCAGTAGTCAAGACGAGAGAGAACAAGAGCACAGACTAAGGTTTTTGTTGCACTAACTGTGAGGTAGTGGCGGATGGAGCTGATCTGACGGATAGCAGTGTATGCAGAGCGACAAATGTGAGATATATGTTTATCTAGAGACATGTTGTTAGACAGAATATAACCAAGATTCCTAGTTGAGTATGTAAACTGTATGTCTGAGTTACCTACTTGAAATGAGGTGGGGAGAGCTGAGTTAGAAGATGATTTGTGATCATGAATAAGAAGTGCTTCCGTTTTGTCATCGTTAAGTTTCAACTTGCTTAGTGTCATCCATGACTTGACATCACCAATACACTCCTGCAAAGTCCGGACAGCTGAATCTACAAGAGAGGGATGGGTATGCTTGTATAGTTGCGTATCATCCGCGAAAGACTGGCTCCCCACAGCATGCCTCTCGAGCAAGAGGAGCAGTGGCCTGGTATACATTGTAAATAGAACCGGGCCCAAAACGGACCCCTGTGGCACTCCATACACCAAGTCAGCATTGCTGGAGATACAGCCATCGACAGCGACTGCCTGCGTTCTATCGGAGAGGAACGACCTAAACCAAGACAAAACAGAACCAGAAATGCCAAAGTAATTTTCAAGCGTTTTGTAAAGGGTTTCATGGTCGACAGTGTCAAAGGCCGCACTGAGGTCCAAGAGGATCAGGAGGGAGACATCACCACTGTCCAATGCAAGCAAGAGGTCATTGGTGACTTTCAAGAGAGCCGTCTCAGTGCTATGGAAAGGTCTATAGGCTGATTGATTAGGACTGAGAAGAGAGTTGTCATTTAAGTAAGCAAAAAGTTGTTTTAGAACTAATTTTTCAATGACTTTAGACAAAAATGATAAGTTAGATACAGGTCTATAGTTTTTAAAATTATTTTCATCCAGACCAGGCTTCTTAAGCAATGGTTTTATGACAGCTGACTTACAAATAGATGGAACAGTGCCCGATGACAAGCTTTCATTGACTATGTTGGTTATCGTTGGGAGCAAATGATCTAACGACTCAACCAACAGGGGGGTGGGGATGGGGTCCAAAGAACATGACGTAGGCTTAGACTCCAGAATAGTAATTTTGACCTCCTGTTCTGAAACCGGCTTAAAAATTTCGAAAAGTGAACTAACACAAGAAAAGGGTGGCAATTCTAAGGGGGGTATGTCAAGACAATCAAGCTCAGCGCGGATGTCAGCAACTTTGCTTGTAAAGAAATTGCAGAACATATCTGGTTGCTGGGGCAACGGATACACTGAAGGAAGAGCAATTCCTTTGTTACTCCCTCTGAGATTGCTACAAACATCGAACAACTTGCTTGTGTCATGTGTGAGTCGACGGATGCAGCAGCAGTATGCGATTGCAATAAGGCTAAAAAAAAAAAAAAAGTCAAACAGAGCTACTTTCTGATGGAGAAGATCTCTGCATGACTTTGAACGAAATTTAATCTGTATTTTGAGCAAATGGAAAGTCCTTGTAGAGATTCTGTCCGTGAACTTCTAGACAACAATTATGACGAGAAACTCTATTATGGAAAAAATTACAATCTAATTGCCAAAAAAAATATTTTCGAAGAGATGTTTCAAATGCTAAACATAGGGCAAACAAGGACTTTCGATAAAAGCAGGGTAGGAATTTAAATGCCTAAATTGCACAAACGATCTTTCTTTAATGATGGACCGACCTGAAATAGTAAACGTTTCCTTTAAAACAAAATCATTCACTATGTGCGCTGCTAAAATGAATTAGTCTTGCCATGTGCATATACAGACATAGCAGCGAATTTGCTTAAAAAAGAGGGTGGGGGGAACATTCCAAAGTCGTTTCAAGCTGATTATTACAATAGATGAAATATCCACTTGTAATATTCGATATGAGACCAATTCGGCAAATAAAAGACAAAATGACACTCTTTGAATTTTCGATCATCCTCCAGTCATCGTTGAAATCGTAGTAATGACATCTGGCAGCGGGTGCGAAAAAGGGATATTGACAATTGCCGCCATTACAAAAGAAACCGTCCATTATCTGAAAATTGCCCTTAAGGAATGGATGTGCTGAGTCTGGACGACAAAATGGCAAGTGTTGCAAAGGCTGCGTCCGCATAGCTTGGTCATAAATTTGGAGGGGCGGCGTTGATGCGACTGCGCACAATGAGGCCTCTCAAATTGTTATCACGGCTGAAAGCACTGAGAGCAAAGGAAGAGAAAATGTGTTTGTCAGGGTCAACGATTAGAATGGCACGGTTAAAAAAAAAAATTAAACACTTTTGGCTATTAGATTGTGAAGAGGGATATGTGTGAATAAATTTGGTCGTGTCATCATTGTTGCTCGGACGTGACCTGAAGGCAGCAGATATATTTATCCCTTTAAAGGAATGATAAACGTACAGGTTGTGAATTACATTGGAAAGAGTGGATAACATCAAGTGCTTTGTCTCAAAAATCATCACCCAACTGGCAAAATCAACGAAGATCTTAGCAAGGTAGGCATTTGCTGGTTAGGCCATGTAATGAGAATGAAGGAAATCCGTATTTTAGGGGCATGATGCAAAACATCATATAATTCAAAGAATGGGAGATCATCGTTACTACCGTTCCAGCTTGATAACAAGCGAAATGAAACACTGGCAACAAAGAAAAAAAGCATTACGGAAGTCCAAATCTAACCAGTAATCAAGGTTCTGCTGCAGGAAATAAAGCCGAGACTTTCATTCCAGGATCGCCAAGTATGTCATTTGTTTAAGTGTCCATTGCTACTCCATCGTCTAACAAGGATTGAAGAATGCCATATATATATAATTAATTAAGGGTCGAATAACAGGACAAACTCATCCATATATGACAAATTATATTTTCCCCACATCAAAATACAAAACCCCACAATACAAAATCTACATACAAGCCAATGGACAAAACTAGCTACCATAAATCGAGTAATATGTCCAAGCTGGAAACAAGGAGGTAGACTACATCACCCAATCAGATGAGTACGAAAATGATGTGTTTTCAACACAGTTTTGAAAGACTGCAGTGTCTTGCTGTTTCTGGGAGCGAAAAGAAGGGCGTTTCAGATTCTTGGGCCATCCAAAGCGAATGGTCAAATTCGCGTTTGAGCAGAACAATGCTAGCCGCATTATTCTGTGAGTTTTATCCAGGAGCATAGCCGAAAGACGCACAATGAGAGCATTGAAGTAGTCCATGCGCAATAGCACAAATGCAGACAGCCTCTTTGACGCATCAAACGTTTAAAAAGGTCTGATATGACCTATTATTCGCAGCTCTAGAAAAATCGACCTGTAAAGCATACTAATGTGATTTTCCCTTGTTAGTGTTATGTCTAAGTCAAAGTAAATACCCAGGTTTCGCACTGTTTGAGCAAACTCAATCTGTACACCTGAGAGAGTAAGGGATGGTGTGTAATTTACAGATTGTTGCTTCTGAGCGGTTATAATGGTGATCAGCTCGGTCTTTTCATCGTTCATTGAAGTAGTCCATGCGCAATAGCACAAATGCAGACATCAGCCTCTTTGATGCATCAAACGTTTAAAAAGGTCTGATATGACCTATTATTCGCAGCTCTAGAAAAATTGACCTGTAAAGCATACTAATGTGATTTTCCCTTGTTAGTGTTATGTCTAAGTCAAAGTAAATACCCAGGTTTCGCACTGTTTGAGCAAACTCAATCTGTACACCTGAGAGAGTAAGGGATGGTGTGTAATTTACAGATTGTTGCTTCTGAGCGGTTATAATGGTGATCAGCTTGGTCTTTTCATCGTTCAATTTGAGCTCGTTTATGATCATCCAGTGCTTAATTAACTCCACTGTATTCTCTGTTATAAAGTGGCTTTCCTCCCTGTATTAATATATTTTCCGTATGCGTTACTATACCAATCATCCGAATGCGATACAGCTTTTGGTGAATTGAAATGCGCACTCACGCCATGGTTTATAAATTAGTACAATACTTTTAAAACATTCCGTTTCGGGCCGGTGGCCCGTGCTTCGTTTTTTCTAATATGAGCTAAATAAATATAATTTCAAAAATAACTAATGCATTGGTGGAGGGAATTTTAATCAAATACAGATAGTGACATTTCAATCATAGTGTGACATAATTTCGTAGGTTTCTGAATGTGTACAACAATTTTGCAATATTCAGTTTTGGACCATGGGCCCTAATTTAGTTTTTTCATAATATGAACTATTTAAATATAATATAAGTATGCGTTCCTATATCATTCATCTGATTGCGATACAACTTTTGGTGAGTTGTGGTGTGCACGCCCGCAAAGGATTTATGAATTAGTACAACCAATTTACAATATTCCGTTTGGGGCCGGGGGACCTAAATTAGTTTTTCTATATTTAACGAGTTATATAAATATAATTTCAAACATAGCTATTGCATTGGTGGTTCATACGCTACAAGTGGGTGGAATAAATTTTGAAAACCCTTGCTTCCCCAGATTATTAGTGTACGCAACAGGCGATAAAAAACCAAAAAAAAAAATATTCTGACGTCATTAGAATCACAAACACTTTATTTCTTTGAGTGACATTGCATTGCATGCTGGGTACTCGCTAGACTAACCTAAGAATCATTTCAAAGAACAGCGAAAATAAAGATTAATGCAAAAAAAAAGCTTTAATGGAGCATTTGATTGTTCAGGATGTTTCTTGTTTCCTCTTTCCTGTAAGCAGATGTAAGTTATTCTCAAAGTCAAAGGAAATCACTAAAACATATGACTTACCGTATACAGGAGGCATTTGAAAACCAGGACTAAAATAATGTATTCCCCTATGGGCAAAGTGCAAACTGAAGTACGTTCGGCTGTAAGGAAGTGTTGCCGTAAGGTTACACATTAACCGGACGTATTTTGAATCCTTGAACGTGCAGCTACAAGAGTTGATCTTAACTATGTTCGTTTCTTCGCAGGTTGCTTCCATCAACCCCACTGTGGATTCTTGAATCTAAACACATACGAGGATTTATTTTTAAAACTTTGATGTTGAAGCATGTTTAGTTCCCATGGGATAATCCCGTAATTCAATTGGTCTTTCAAATTGGAAGTGTTATCCAGTGTTCTAAACCCATTTCCCTTACAAACTTTCTTTATTATCATATTACCAGTCATTCGTACTACCAAAGTATTCAAATGTATCCGTGACTGTCGGTAACATATTTTTTACAGCAAATGTATCATCGTTTTTGTCCTTGACTTTCGGTAATATGTGATATTTCTTACTCCCAAAGTAACCCCAATTCTCCTTGACTTTTGGTAGTATGTGATATTCACTACTCTTAAACCATATCAATTTTTCCTTGGCATTCAGTAATATGTGTTATTTCTTACTTCAAATAATTCTTATTTTTCCTTACCTAGATTTAATAAGGGCTGATCCAATAATAAATAATAAACATAATTTACCCTTGACGACTGATGATAAAACATATTGTCATTAAACTGCATTTTAAAAAAAATAGTTTTAAAAAAATGTTTGTAAATCAATATGCCGAAAGTAAAAAGTCAAAGGAAAATGTCAAAATTAAAATGTCGAAAATAAAAAGTTCGCTAATTTTGTATTAAAAACATCTTTGCCTACAATAAGAAAGGTATAGCAGATCAAAATGTATTCAACTTTGATAACGTTTTTTTACAAAATTTCAGATAATTTGACATGTTTTCTCTTTTATTCTTGCTTCATGTGATAGAATCACTCTATTTTTGGTAGCAATGTCTTTGAATGTTTCGTTTTATGAGACCACGAAGTTCTGGAATGAAAAAAAAACAGGTCACCTACATGTGAAATGACCTACTTAGAGGTCGCGGTTATTTACAGAGAGCTCACTGGCTAAGATAAAATTGAGATAAGGACAGTCAAAAACAATGTAAACTTGTTTGTTGTTGGGGATTCGTAGGATCTAATGATTCTTCCTTAAGGGATACGGCAAGTGGTCCGGTAATGACCGGAGCGAATTGATGGTTTTAACATTGCATCAAGCTTTGGGCCGTGAAATTGTGTTGCTCTCTCCCTAGGGTAAGACCTGTGATGGCTGGAGAAAAGCACTTCTATTGTGGTCTGGTTTTAGAGGACAAGAGTACTTGCCCAGAGGCCAAGGGTGAACTACTAAACAGCTGTCAAGGTTCTACTCCGAGAAGTGCAGCCGTGACTGACATTTCAAGATCGGTCTCATGCGGCACTGGATAAAGTTTCACTAAGCTACTCTATCGTCTGATGTGTAATTCAAGAAATTGTCGATAAGGTTATCCATCGTCTCATAAGCCATTCAAGAAATTGTCTATAAGCTACTCCAACGTCTCATGAGCCATTCAAGAAATTGTCTATAAGCTACTCCAACGTCTCATAAGCCATTCAAGAAATTGTCTATAAGCTACTCCATCGTCTCATAAGCCATTCAAGAAATTGTCTATAAGCTACTCCAACGTCTCATAAGCCATTCAAGAAATTGTCTATAAGCTACTCCAACGTCTCATAAGCCATTCAAGAAATTGGCTATGGGCTACTCCAACTTCTCATAAGCCATTCAAGATATTGGCAATTAGCTACTCCAACGTCTCATGAGATATTCAAGAATTTTCATTAAGCTACTCAAAAGTCTCAAAGCCATTCAAGAAATTGTCAATAAGCTACTCCAACTTCTAATGTCATTCAAGAAAAATTCAGTAAACTACCCCAACGTCTCATGATCCTTCAAGAAAATGTCACTTATCTACTCATCGACTTATGAAGATTGGAAGCTGGCAATGCCACTTTAGAATAAAATATTTGATCATGTTCTTCGACATTTTTGTTATAATAAGTTACTTACCCACTCGTTGGAGTGATATCTTTTACTTAGATAATAAATTGAGAACTGGCCGTTTTGACCGCCGTCAATATTGCTGATGTTGATTAGACCTTTTAACAGGAAATAGTCTTGATATGCTACCATTCCATCTCTGCAGCTTTTTTGGTACATTACCGGTTTCACAAAGAGTCTATCTGCATAAACATCCCAGCCGCTGCAAACTACGTGGAAAATAAAAAAAAAATGGAAGGCCATTTCATTGCTGCACAGTTTTGTATTTCCACGGTTATTTTTCGTTAGTTGTTTTAATAATATCTCCTCCTAAATAACCTTCCATGAGCCAAATATTAACAAACTTTTAGAAAGCATTTAAAGTATATTCTTAAAAATTTATTTATAGCTTTTACAGACATAAATATAGATAGCAAATATAAACTCATTGAAAAAGAAATCAGTTTGTTACATAACTGCCATTTAAGGAAAAAAATAAGCATAGGCCAAGACGTAAACTGTTATGTGTCATCAAAATCTTACCTGGTAGGTTAATCAATACTACAAGCAATAGTGGAACACAAACGTTTCTGGTAATTTCAAACATTTTCTTTGGAAGTTTGATGTAAGACAGAGGAACGATATCTTTAATTTAGCCTGTGAAAATTTGTAACAATTGCATCCAATTATGATTTGAAACTATTCCGTCATTACATTATCATGACCAATTTTTCATCCGTTTAGGTTTACCTGTATACGCTACCAGAAGAGATAAAAGTTAGTTGTTTTTTTTATAAAATAAAACTTTGAAAATATGCCCCACCAAACGTGCATTCTACGGTTGATATTGTCACATATGTTTTATGATTTTAAATATCTCTGTTACCTCCAGTTGAACGAGGTACTTGTTTGAGCTCAAAACAATCGTTAATAAAACAAAAAATATTAACAAATCAAATAAGTTTACATGTGAGTAGAAATAATTGCAAGCAGATTTAAAGTATTCTTATAAGTTAAATTAAGAGCATCAATTTCATCAAACAACGTTAGAAGATGGATGTTAGAAACGGTAGCAACATCAATGTATCAAACAAAATTAGAAGAAATATGTTAGAAACTTGAACAGCATCAATATATCTCTATTTAGACGAGCATATTATGCGGTACATTACCTATTATATCTACTCAAAGTCACCTAAATTCATATTCATCATTTGAGTAAATTCACAGTCACAATTAAAGATAACATAATCACAGTCAACATAGTCACCGTTAAGTAGTCACAAATAACATAGTGAAAGAAAACATATTCGCAGTTTATTTTATTTGAGGTAACATAGTCTTGGTCTATTTTTAGCTCTTTGCATTTTTTATTGAGAATTTCTATTGCAGACTGTATATTAAGTTTCTTGTGAGTTTAGGCATACAGCAAATCATCTCAGAAATCTGTATTAAATTGTCTGTTGTAGACATTCAGTAATTATGTAATTCACAGCCACTCTCTAAAAAATGTTTTAAATTGTCTCTTGTATACATTCAGTAATTATGTAATTCAAAAGCACTCTCTGAAATCTGTTTTGAGTTGTCTCTTGTAGACCTTCAGTAATGATGTAATCCACAACCAATCTCTGAAATCTGTTTTGAGTTGTCTCTTGTAGACCGTCAGTAATGATGTAATCCACAACCAATCTCTGAAATCTGTTTTGAGTTGTCTCTTGTAGACCTTAAGTAATGATGTAATCCACTACCACTCTCTGAAATCTGTTTTGAGTTGTCTCTTGTAGGCCTGCAGTAATGATGTTCACTCGCTTAAAATTTGTTTTAAATTGTCTCTTGTAGACCTTCTTTAAAACTAATGTAAGGAAGTGATGTAATGTAAAGTTGTAGGCTTAAGTTAACTTTCAAACTTAAACTGTATGTGAGTTCGTAGTTGTAGATTTTTACTCAGTTGTAACAGTCAGTGTACAGTTTCTTTACCAACATAACTGGTGACCATTCGCTGACAAAAATGTAACCTTTCACCCAGTTGTTAGTGACAAAGGGTCGATACTTAGCTAACTCTATAACAGTCAAAGTCGCATCAAGACATCATCAAAGTTAATTAAACAAATTATCGAGTCACTTGATGAAACTAGTCACAGGCATTTTAATTCAAGGAAGCTGAATATACATAATTTTTTAACAAATTCACTTACAGTACATGATGTCTATATAATTTTATATGTACACTTCTGTTTTGATTAATTATCTTTACTACCGTCCTCACCTTATTACACAATTTTATTATAGCATAGACTAAGCGCACGAACTTCCCAACATGACTGCATAAATTCGTCAGTTATATCTATATTATATTGTGTCCAAATTGATTCCACCTAACATCAAATTAGCTTGCACTAAGTTATACTGTAACAGTTTAATTTCGGCAATTGGTAAAAACAAATTCGTTTCTTAAGACATATGTCACTGTCTATATTTAATCAAACTACAGATACAATTTTAAATAGAGGCACATCTGTAAAACTAATGGCGATATAGTCGGTAAGTGAATTTCCAATTTAAGGGTACTTTATAAGTTATAAATGTATAATTACATGAAATATATTATAATAAACAAAAAAATGGTGATGTACAATGAAATAGTTTAAATAACTTACTTAAAATATTCATTTGTTCTCCATTCATTTTAGTCTTCTAAAAAATGTTGTGGACATATATGGCTGGTGCGATTTTCAGTCGCTTGTTTTGGCTCGTTAGGTCTGTTGGTATTCCACTTTGAATGATGGATATGGCTAGTTTCCAGCGACTATGGATATGGGCCATGCTTGAAGCGCACACAATTCCTCGGTGCTGCTTACTATAGTCTAGCTGAGTGCTCTAAGCTTCTTAGGTTAGATCCCCCACACTCTTGATAAGGTTAAGGCTCTAGAGTTGTGTCGAAATATTTGACGGCCCACATGTGGCGAATGGTATGACTGATATGGCTATTTTGGATGGACTAGCTATGGTGAATGGAATGAATTGCATAGCTTTTTTCACGGGCCTACCTGCAGCAAATGGAATGACTTGTAATGCTCTTTTGAAGGGACTTCCTGTGGCAAAGATCTGACTGCAATTTGGTTCTTTTGAAGAGCCTACCATTAGCAAATGTTATGAATGGTAAGGTTTTTTGAAGTCCATACCTGCTGTAAATGGTATGACATATATGGATCTTTTGACGGACCTAAATGTGTTGAATGCTTTTGATTGTAATGGTTCTGTTGAGGACCAACCTGTTGCTAAAGGTAATACTGGTATGGCTTATTTGACGGGTCCACCAGAGGCAAAGCTCGCGTCTCCAAGTATTCTTTGGCCTTCATCTATTTCTTTTTCCCTGTGTATTTCATGTTAGGCATT
Source organism: Omphiscola glabra (assembly GCA_964017045.1). Lineage (NCBI taxonomy): Eukaryota > Metazoa > Mollusca > Gastropoda > Lymnaeidae > Omphiscola > Omphiscola glabra. The sequence goes on along the minus strand of OZ024804.1, from coordinate 11,038,781 downwards.
GTCTGGTGATGCTATCTGGGTTTTTCGGAGAGCATGCCCAATCCACTTCCATCTTTTCTTTATGATGTCTTCGTCAATGAGCACCTGGTAAGTCATTTCTAGTCGATCGTTGTTAGTGCTGGTATTTGGCCATTTGGTGTTCATGACGCGAGCTAGAGGCAGACACGCAAAATAAAGGATACACCTGGAAGCAACTGGAAAGGAAAGCACAGGACCTTGATGAATGGAACATTTTAGTGGACGGCCCTGCCCCCCCGGGGCTCTAGTCGGCATGTCCGTCCCATAAATGGCATGTCGACAAAGAGGCGTTTGCCACGAACCCCCTGAAACGTTACCCGGGGGACATGATCACCGTGTAGGGGACCCGCGCCGAAAGGCAAAGGTAACGCACGGAAACTGCGTTAGAAAGAGCACGACTGCATGGTTTCCTACCAAGTGCAGCCGAAAATAACGTAGAAACAGGTCGGGATATGATTACAGTTGCCGCATGGATATGAGGCGAAGGCGAGTGGCGACCCTAGCCGATGATTCCAAATATGCAGACGTGAGGGTACTGCTCCTAGGCAACCTTCTCTTTTTGTCATTTCCCAGCTGCGGTGTGAATTAGTCATGCCGCAGAAAACCACGTAAACCCTATTAGAGGGCGTCTGTTAACACCTACGAGTCCCCCCGGGGTGGGAAGGGGGGTCTTTAGAGACGTAAATTATATCCACCCCAGCCCAAGGAAGTCTGGCCCGGTTGCTGTGTAAGCATCAACCCGGCTGGCCAGGCGTCCCTTCTCTGATGCGGCCTCACTCGCATAGTCAATCGAGTGGAAGGGTGGGTGGGGCTGTCTCAGGGGCGGGGAGCCCTCGGCATGCCGCTTCGCGGCCTGACTGGAATAAAGACCACGGGGGGAGTGGTTGAATGCCAGTTGGGGGCGGTGGAGGTGTGTTGGGGAAGACCTAATGAGCCTTGGCTCGATGGTCTGCTGATTTTCTTAAGTATGTTAGTTAGTGGACGGCCCTGAGAAAGCTGCTCCTAGGCAACCGTTTCGTCCCAGCTATTTCGCGAACTAGTCGCGAGGTGGAAACCCACTGTAGAATCCCTCTTAGAGGGCGTCCGATGATTCCCCGGGACGGGTGGGGGAGATATTAGGACGTTAATTTACCGTCCCGGCCCCTAGGAGAGTGGACTACGGAAGCTTGAAACACAGCGTCTTCGGTCGACCAGATGTCTCCGGGCGGGGAGGGTCTCCGTCGGCGAACCCAATCGAGCGGTTGCGGGCGGGGACGCTCCACGTCCGGGGAGGTCTCTGACGCCCTTCCGCACGGCCTGCCGCCGAGGGGGCTGGCAGGTGCGGGTGGGCGCCGGGGGAGGGCATTAGGAGCGTAAGCTCGACGGCCCGCTGACGCCATTTCCTAATGAGATATTCGAGTGGACGGCCAATGCCCTCGACGGGTTAAGTAGGCTTATGCAGCAGAAGAAAAAGACCAGAAGCAAATGGTAAAACATGTATGGCTCTTTTTATGGACTTGCCCGTAGCAAAGTGCATGACTGTTGTGGATCTTTTGACGGCTTCACTGTGGTGAGGTGTATGAATAGTTTACCGGACCCCCAGTGTGGCGAACAGTTATGTCTGGTACGGCTTGTTTTACGTGCCCCCACTGTGGCGAATAGAAAGTTGTCTACCAGACGTTACCCACCATTATGCGCCACATAAAACAATGTTTGAGTCTAGATGTATGTTATAGTATCTTGACCGCTACAAGGCTGATACGTAGAACTCCGTTGTTTTCTCCTGATCCTAATAGGATGATGAATATAACTCCGTTATTGACTCCTTGTCCTACAAGGTTGAAGTATAGAACTCCGTTGTTGCCTCCTGGTCCTACAAGGTTGATGTGTAGAACTCCGTTGTTGACTCCTGGTCCTACAAGGTTCATGTGTAGATGTCCATTGTTGTCTCCTGGTCCTACAAGGTTGATGTGTAGAACTACGTTATTGACTCCTGGTCCTACAAGGTTGATGTGTAGATCTCCGTAATTGACTCCTTGATCTACAAGATTGATGTGTAGAACTCCATTGTTGACTCCTGGTCCTACAAGGTTGATGTGTAGGCTGAGGTTAAATTATCACGATACAAAATGTTAAGAAGTATTCATATATTGTGTAAAACACACTCCACAACAATGCATAGCAGGTAATTATAGTGGTTACAATCACACACTTTAAAAAAAAAAAATCTCCTATCAACAATACTAAAATACACTCGACTCATACAAATAATAACACACGCCTACACCAAAAACAATGTTTGCTGTCTCTAACAAAAAAATACACACCTTTTTTCCAAGGTTTTTTTTTCCAAATCTTAGTCGTGATCACATGTGGCTGAGTTTAGATTTTGATTAAAGAGGCAAGAATGGTAGGAAAAAGATAACATCGTTCATCCTCTCTCATAATAAACATCACTACCTGAAACAGCAGAGCTACATCACGTAATCTGACTGACAATTTATAAAGGCATGCTTATAGAATTGATACAAGCAAGTTTAAAGAATTGATACAAGCATGTATAGCAACGTGTGCCGGGGTAGTCTAGAATGAGTCAAGATGTTCATAAAGAAATCTGGGAAGCATTAGGGTGTGCTGTAGAAATCTTAGAAGGTTCGAGAGATGGCATGGAAGTATGTGAAGGGTCTAGGTGTGCTGCAAAAGTGGAAATCTGGGAAGCGCCTATGAATGTCGTGAAAGTCTGGAAGGGTCTAGTTGTGCAGCAGAAATCTTGGAAGGCTTTAGATTTGAAGAGGAAAAATGGGCAGGGTCTAGATGTGCCGCAGAAATCTGGGAAGGGTCTAGATGTGCCGCAGAAATCTGGGAAGGGTCTAGATGTGCCGCAGAAAGCTGGGCAGGGTCTAGGTGTGCCGCAGAAATCTGGCTTTGAGGTTAAAAGGGTTGTATACACAGTTTTTGACTAAATCATCTAGTCCCATACTCAAAAGGTCAGATTGTAACAAACAATGTTTGTGTTTTATTTGCATTCTAATTTAATAAAACATTCGAGCGATATAGACTGTAAAAATGCTTCTTGGTATTTTTTTTTGAGAAGCTTTACACACATGCACCTACTTAATAACAAATAAATATACCAGCACCATTCTCTGCACACACATTTGCACTGGGACACTGCATTCAGAGACAACTTTCCCACAGTGCTTTAAACCGGTATACCGCTAATGTTGCTGTTACAAAATCAAAATGTATATTGCAATATATAGGTACGGGTCCTTAAAAAGGGTAATGATAGCAATTACCTGACCAGAATGTTAAACCACACCTGTTTTTCTGATGTTTGATTGAGCGGGCGGTTATGGTGGATATAACAAAAGGGACGAAAAATGCGAAGAGACCCTCTCAAAATTATGATAGTTCGCTAATTTTGTTTTTAAATCGTATAGCTATCCCCAGTTAATAAGTGCAACAAATGATTCCAAGTAACCTAGGAAGTGCATCTTGGTGTCATGGTCTAGTGCTTTATGATTTGTGGTGCAAATTTGTTCTAGGTTTTTAGTGCGCAATTGAATATTTAAATGCTTTTTTTAAAAATATCCTTCCATCATTCCCCCCCCCCCCAAAACCACAAATACACAAGTATCACGTGTCTCAAAGAATTTATGAATCGCTGATCCAAGTGGAGGGCAAGTCTATCTGCCCAGCCTGGTCGGTTTCTCCAGGCCAATTTGTGTTGTTGAATGGGGGGCTGGGTCGTGAGCCAGGCTACCACACGACTGCTGATTAGCAGCGGGGATCCTTTCGGCCACGGTCCGGCTTTACGGTATTCCATATTGCTGGATCGGTGTTAGGGACGCCGCTCTTCGTGATTGTTCTGCAAAGAGTACTCAGTGCTGCTCCCCCCCATAGTTTGTCAGGTGCCCGCAGCTTTCGTTATAGTGGCGAAACCTCCTGTCCTCCTGTCTGGCAAGGTCAGAGGGGCTGTAATGTTGTATCATTGGGAGAGATGATGTTGTAATCATTCACGTGCATTGGGAGCGGATCCAACTGGCACCCCAGCCCCGTGGTGATTGAAATGATATCTGGAATTATCACCGAAACTCCTGGTTACTTGTAAATATATGAAATAAACCTAGGCAACACAAACGGAATGGTTTTATTATATGAGCAATGTAAAAAATAATTTCCGTATGCGCTCCTATACCATCTATACGACTGATAAGATGTTGTGCGCACACCCGCAAAGGTTTAAGAATTATTACAGCACTTTTAAAATCTTAATATTCCTATTTGAGCCATACAATATGCGCTTACTTAAGAAAATCAGCAAACTATCGAGCCGAAGCTCATAAAGTTTTCGCCAGCACACCTCCGTCGCCCCCAACCGGCATTCAACCACTCCCCCAGTGGTCTCTATTATAGTCAGGCCGCGAAGCGGCATGCCGAGGGCTCCCCGCCCCTGAGACAGCCCCACCCACCCTTCCACTCGATTGACTATGCGAGTGAGGCCGCATCAGAGAAGGGACGCCTGGCCAGCCGGGGTGATGCTTACACAGCAACCGGGCCGGACTTCCTTGGGCTTGGGTGGATACAATTTACGTCTCTAAAGCCCCCCCCCTTCCCACCCCGGGGGGACTCGTAGGTGTTAACAGACGCCCTCTAATAGTGTTTGCGTGGTTTTCTGCGGCGTGACTAATTCACACCGCAGCTGGGAAATGAGAAAAAGAAGGTTGCCTAGGAGCAGTACCCTCAAGACTGCATATTTGGAATCATCGGCTAGGGTCGCCACACTCCTTCGCCTCATATCCATGCGGCAACTGTAATCATATCCGAAGTTGTAAAAAATTGAAAGTTCTAAAACGTTGAAAGTTGTAAAACATTGAAAGTTGTAAAACGTTGAAAGTTGTAAAACATTGAAAGTTGTAAAACATTGAAAGTTTTAAAACATTGAAAGTTGTAAAACATTGAAAGTTGTAAAACATTGAAAGTTGTAAAACATTGAAAGTTGTAAAACATTAAAAGCTGTAAAACATAGAAAGATGTAAAACATTAAAAATGTTTGCCCAAAACCCCGCGTACATTTATAAAGCATTAAAACACTCATAAAAATCCGATTTTGCCGTTGGCCTAAAATTCGTTATTTTTCTTATATGAGCTATGTAAATATAATTTCCGCATGAGTTCCTTTACCATTTATCCAAATGCATAAAAACTTAAGTGAATTGTAAGCACGCCCGAAAAGGTTTCACTTTTATTACCGTACGACCATTTTAATATAGTACGTTTTGAGCCAGGGGCCATAAACGCTTTTTTTTTTCTTATATTTTAATCAAAAGCAAAAAGAGATATTAATTTTTGTGTGTGATAATAAGTAGGTTTCTGAAGTAATACAACCATTCTACAATATTCCGTTTGTGGCCTGTGCCCTAAATTCATGTCCCCTTTTATATTAGCAATATAAATATAATTTCCCTTTTATATTAGCTTGCCAAAAATAATAATAATAATTAATATAGCTAATATAAAAGGGAAATTATATTTATATTGCTAATATAAAAGGGGACATGAATTTAGGGCACAGGCCACAAACGGAATATTGTAGAATGGTTGTATTTGCCAAAAATAATAATAATAATTAATATGTTTTCTATAGCGCGGTAACCCAGCCAAGGGTTGGGCTCACCACGCTGTACATACAATTTAACAAACATAATCTTGTACTTAAAAATTTAACTTACATTAATTTTAAAAAAAACAAGATTAAACAAATGTGTATTCGCCCAAAATTTTGAGTGCAGTTTTGAAGGCTGTGATGGTTCATATATTTTTGATGTGTATTGGAAGAGAATTCCATTGTTTCAGTAAGCTTTCCTATAACTTTCATCAGATTGCGATAACACTTTTGTGAATTGATATGCGCTCGCCCGAAAAGTTTCTAAAATAGCACAACCATTTTAAAAACATTTCATGTAGGGACGGTGGCCCTTAACTCGTTTTTTTTCTTTTATGAGCAACATAAATATAATTGCGAAAAGACATATTGCATTTGTGGATATCATTTTTTAATAATATACAAATAGAGACATTTCAATTTGTGTGTGACAAAGTAATTAGGTATCTGAATTAGTACATCAGTTTTACAATACTCCGTTTGGAGTCGAGAATCCTAAATTATTTTTTTTTATTAAAAGATCTACAAAAATATAATTTTAAACATAGCTAATGCATGAGTGGATGAAATTTAATCAAACAGCGATATCTCCGTTTGTGTGTAACATAATTTAGTAAGTTTCTGAATTTTTAAAACCATTTTGCTTTATTCAGTTTTGGACCGGCGTCCATAAATTAGTTTTTTTTTTTTATATGGGCTATTTAAACATAATTTACGTATGCGTTCCTATACCATTCATATGATTGCGATAAAACTTTGGTGTATTGTTGTGTGCATGCCCGAAAAAAGTTTCTGAATAAGTACAACCATTTTACAATATTCCGTTTGAGGCCAGGGCCAGGGCCCTAAATACATTTTTTAAATAAGCTATGTAAATATAATTTCAAACAGAGCTATTGCATTGGTGGATGGAAATGAATCAAATACAAAATGCTACATTTCATTTTGTCTGTGACATAATAAGTATGTTTCTGAATTAGTGCATCAATTTTACAATATTCCGTTTTTGGGCTGGGGCCCCTAAATTAGTTTATATGTGGTAAATGAGCTATATAAATATAATTTGAAACATAGCTATTGCATGTGTGGATCAATCGCTACAAGCATGTGGACTAAAATTTGAACATCCATGCTTCTCATATTGTCTGCTCACGCTTCGAAAAAAACATCTAATTTATTCGAGTACCCACCGACGTTAAAAAAAAGTGTGCATATAAAAAGTACGTAAATAACATAATTAAAACACAAACACTTTACAAAAGTCCTTCATGTTTGAGTTGGTAGTAATTAGAACCAAATCCATTCTTTTCTGAGTTGGTTATAATAGGAATGAAAGTCCCATGACGAATCTTTTTAGGTGGAAGATTACTGGGGAGAACCCATTCCAAACCCGAACTTAAAATTTTTCACCGTCAGGGTAAGAGTCCATCCGTTTTGGGACCTACATATTTGAATGGCAACTAATTAAGTAGCAAGAAAGAATTGGTTACCGGATGGGCGCACATGACAAAAAAGTGTTGAAACCATCCCAATACATGCAGCGTCGCTGACTGGTTAGCATCAGGTCTTTGGAAAGATCTAGAACGACGTCATAGTTATCAAAACGGCACTGCTCATATGCACTCCAATAGCCTGCTATCAAAAATAGGTAGCACTCGATAGCTATTAGTGACAAAAGTGTGGAGGAATACATAAGTCTAAACACTGAATGGCCTGATCTGAATGTGTAACATGTTTGGTTACTGGTTACGCTGAAAATGTTTCAGCTAAAGAAAAGTAAGTCGAGGTGTTGCCAAGGATCTATAACCCTTTTAAAATCTAAAATATCACCACTCAAGTCCAAGACAGATCAAATTATCCAGAAGCCAAACGATAAACTTTGGGCTTAACTAGAGCATTATCTTAAAATATAAGCAACCATGAATGTAGTCAATGAGACTGCTTTGAATAATATTCTTGTCTTGTCAATATTTGAAGAACAAGATGAACAGCCAACCTTGTAGGCGCTCAAAAAAAAAAAAAAACAATTATGACATTACTGGTAGGAAGGCACCTGGGATTGACGGCATTCCTTCGGAAGTCCTCAAAAATGAAAAAAAACTATACTACTTCAGCCTTTACACTGTGTTTGGAAGCAGGTCACATTCCCCAGGGCATGAAAAACGCAAACATCGTAACATTGTACAAAAATAAATGTGACCGAAGTGATTGTCATAATTACCGAGGAATTTCTCTCCTTGGCTTAGTTGGAAGGACATTTGCAGACTTTGGCTATTCGCATCTACCCAGAGTCCAAGTGTGGCTTCCGGAATGGCTGTTGAGCTAAATACATGATATGCTCGCTACGACAAATGCAAGAAGTATCGTGAACAGCATATGCCACTTTATATTGCTTTAATAGATCTTACAAAGGTATTCGAATCGGTAAGTCTTCGAGGCCTGTTCAAAATTCTGCATAGAATAGGTTGTCCCACACGACTGCTCACAATCATACTGTAGTTTCAGAATACATGCACAGCACAGTAATCTTCAATGGCTCGGTCTCTGAGGCATTCCCAATCGGCAGGTTGTGTGTTGACGCCAACGCACTTCTCCATTTCTTCTCGCTGCTCCAATTTGCCTTCAGGGACTGCGAAGAGGGAGTGTACATCAATACCAGATCTGATGGTAGGCTGATCAATATCGCTCGCCTTAGAGCAAAGACCATAGTAAAAGAGGTACTTGTTCGTGAATTGCTGTTCGCTGTCGATGCCACCTTAACATCACTTACAGAAAAAGGTCTTCAGCGGCTAGTTAATCGCCTGTCACACAAGAAGCACCACCCCCTCCAATCATATCTATTTAGGACCATCAAATGTCTGTAGATGAACATTTCACATACCTTTGGTCAAATATGTATAGTTCTCTCTCCGTTGACGAAGAGGTAAACATCAGGATCGCAAAAGCAGCATCATTTATGGCTAAACTGAATAATTGGGTGTGGAATAATCTCAATCTAACTGATAAAACAAAACTAAATATCTATCAAATAGCAGTTAAGTGTGGATCACATACACCAGTTTAGCGTAAACTCAACAGCTTCCATCAAAGAGTGAATAGCACTGCTTGTACTTACTTTGATTAATTTTTTATGCCTTTATTTTTCTTTTTTAGATTTACTGGCGAAAAGAAAATGATACTAACAGCGATTTTGTTGGGAATCCTGTCGGTAACAGAAGAAGCAACTATAGAAGGGAGTCAAATCGAAGGTAACTTGAACTACACCTTAAAAATGTGTTCTTTTTTACTAAAAAATTAAATTTTCACATTAATTTATATTCAAAAGGGGCACAAGGTATGTTTATGAGACCCACTGCTTGTTCTATGAATATAATGTCAAGAATCTCTAACAGGAAGAGTCGTAATTATGTAACTTTAATGGCTTAACTGTCGTATAAGAAGTTATGTATTCATGATGACAAACAACTATCGCAATAATGGCAACAGACTTAATTCGTTAAAATAATTGATCATTTATTAAAATTTTAATAAAATTGTGAACTAGCTATGTTATGTGACCACCATAGATCAGCGGTAATAAACCTGTTGGTAGCGACCCCTTTGGGGGGGTCGAAGGCCCCTATATCATGGGTCACCTAAGACCATTGGAAATCACATATTTATTGAGTACCAATGAAAATAATTTTATAGTTGGGGTTACCACAACATGAGGATATGCGTTAAAGGTTCACAGCATTATGAAGATTGAGAACTACTGCCCTAGATGTTACTTTACTTTTCGCCTCTCCCATGCACGAAAACCAGAGATCATACATAGTGCAACTCAAACCTTGGCATGTACGGTATAGGCATTTAACCGAAAAGGAAACAATTTATAAAGCCTTACAATGGATGAACTCCATTGAATCCTCGCTTCCTTATTTTTAATAATCTTATGATTTTAAAAATTTTTCTCGGCTATAATCGTGCTTGAAGACTACGAGAGCTCTGACCACTTGACTGCATCCTGTCCTGGCAAGCAAAACAATGAAATTGACCTGCTTATATCAAAATCTCAGACATATCTGAACTTTTCGGTGCTAGTATTATTTAGCCCGGCCTTGCCTTGTGAAATCAATGAGCCATGTAAGGGATAAAGCCATAGCAAGCAATGCTGATACTGCGGATACAACGCCAAAGAGAAGCAATTCCTCGCATCCATCTCCAGATATCCTCTGTGGAGACGTCGAAATGCCATGATCTAAAAACGAAAAGAGAGCAATTGTATTTGATTGTAGGGACGTTTGTTATTATTTTTAGTGATATCATCTACCTAAGAAATTGTGGGCGCACTGCTGACATTTTTATAACAAAAGATGACTACCCTATGTTATTGTTTAGATTACAATTGGTTGTCAATATAATATGTTTACCTGGGCAACAAAGTGGCAATAAACAGCATCTTGGTACTCGATGAGAGAATATCCGGAAAATCCAGCGTTTCTAAAGTATCTGGGGATGTCCCGTCTCTCACTCGTAGTTACTGAACAATAAATTTGAATTAGTGTTATATCCGATCGGCGCACCAAGAGATAGAACCAGTCCAACCCTTCTGCCCACCAACAGATAGGACAAGTCCAAGCCATCTACCAACCAACAGATAGAACCAGTCCAACCCATCTGCCCACCAACAGATAGAACCAGTCCAACCCATCTACCAACCAACAGATAGAACCAGTCCAACCCATCTACCAACCTACAAATAGGACCAGTCCAACCCATCTGCTAACCAACAAATAGGACCAGTCCAACCCATCTACCAACCAACAGATAGAACCAGTCCAACCCACTTACCAAACAACAGATAGGACCAGTCCAACCCGTCTACCAACCAACAGATAGAACCAGTCCAACCCATCTGCCCACCAACAGATAGAACCAGTCCAACCCATCTACCAACAAACAGATAGAACCAGTCCAACCCATCTACCAACCAACAAATAGGACCAGTCCAACCCATCTGCCCACCAACAGATAGGACCATTCCAACCCATCTACTCACCAACAGATAGAACCAGTCCAACCCATCTGCCCACCAACAGATAGGACCAGTCCAACCCATTTACTCACCAACAGATAGAACCAGTCCAACCCATGTGCCCACCAACAAATAGGACCAGTCCCACCCATCTGCCCACCAACAGATAAAACCAGTCCAACCCATCTACCCACCAACAGATAGGACCAATCCAACCAATCTGCCCACCAACAGATAGAACCAGTCCAACACATCTGCCCAGCAACAGATGAAACCAGACAGAGCTTGACCGATTTGCACATCCGCATATTGAAAAAGCCCCAGCAATCATAGATTTGCGTACCCACATATCGAACCAGCTCCACTCTGATCTACACCCGACAGATAGAACCCAGCAATCATCGATCTACGCAGCCACAGATAAAACCACCCCAGCAATCAACAATCCACACACCCACAGATTGAACAAAGATCAAATATGTAAAGAGATTACTATTTACTAACAATGTCACATCCTCTTGGGCTGAGACGTAGCCTCTTATAGCCCTGGCTATTACTGTGGCGGCTTGTCGCATCTCGTGGACGTCACCCTAAATCAAATCTTCAAGGCAGGCATGTGGGTCTCGCCCTTCGGCCCCCATTGGGGCAAGCGATCACCAAGTGAGCCACTGTCTCGTCTACCTGGGCGCAAAATCGGCAGTTTGGTTCCCTTCTGTTATCAAGTCTATGGAGGTAGCTATGCGTTGCGCAATGGCCTGTCCTCATCTGGGTAATGAGACTCTGATGGCCTCTTTTTTATTTCCACCAGGGGTCACTATTGCTCTGTTGCGGCATTTTCCGGTAGAGCTGTCGTCTTGTTTCTCCTGCGGCCCATTCGCTCAACCAATTCCTTTGGAAGTGGTCTTTTAGCCATGTGTTGACTCACAGCTGAGTCATTGGCTTATCGGTAGTTGTAATATTCCAAATTCTGGCGTTGCACCAACTGAACTATAAAAAAAAGGCGCCAAATTCTAATTTGATAGTGGGGTCCTTTGAAGTCTGCCCTGTCGTGCTGCGTCACCTCAACGTGCGAAGCGATAAACTGTAGAACTACTTTGCCGTCCTTTGCACAGATGTTACATACTGTGATAACCATTTACAGATTGATCTAACTTCGAATGACCAACTGGGGCGTTTAAATATAAAAAAAAAGTTTTTATTTCTAGATTAAATACCTTATATATATGTATATATATATATATATATATATCTGCCCTCTCTCTCCTGACGTCTCACTCTTTGATTATCTCTGTCTATATTAATGAGTTGATCAGTGAATAACATAAATTTTGTAAAGCATGTTAGATTAAAATAATTCACTGGCAATTTAATTATTTTCTTTCGTATTTAGTTTCGTTTGTTCGTTAATGTAAATTTAATCACCTATCACATAGCTCTTGTTGATGCAATATTGTAGTCAACGTGTAATTTAACTAAACACATTTAAACAAGTCATTTGTTTATAAACATACATTGTCTTATGGTTGGAAAACTCACGTTGTCTTACAAAATGCTCAAGGATATGTCTTTCATTTGAATATGGTGATAGTACTGTACCATTAGGAAGTACAAAGTCATCATTGACATTACTATCACAATTATTTATCAGCCCATGTATAGTTTCAAGATAATCTTGAAAGGGATTTATGCAAATAAAAAAAAACCATGAACCTCAATGGTTAAACACTAAATGTTAATGTAGGTGATGAAATCAGGCTGGACAGTAAAATTGTAATATATTAAAAACTTCCCCCCTCCCCCCCCCCAAACAATTTTTTTTTTAAAAGTAGAATTATTTCCCTTTTTGCTATTGCCTCCGTTGGTCTAAAACAGTGGTTCTCAACCTTCTTAATGCCGCGACCCTTTAATACAGTCCCTCATGTTGTGGCGACCCCCAGCCATAAAAGTATTTCCTCTTTTTTTTACGGAAATATTTTATCTTGACAGAGTTATTTCTTTGGTCAATATCAAACTCTTGAATGATGTCAGCAAAAGATACACCCCCCCCCCCCCCCCCCGCCCTTCCACCTTAAATAAATGCAGCGTGAGCACGAACATTTTATTTTTGGTCACATCTCACAAAGCAACGACTTCTTGTGAATCTTTGAGAAAGATCAGACGGAAGATTTACCTAGTGTGTCTTAGAAATTGATTTCGATCGTTTTATTAGAATACTGTCTACCCCTAATGACGTTAAATTATAATGCATTAATCATGTCGATCTCTGATCAATCTAGTAAAAATTAAAAAGTATTACCATTAGGTTTTGTCCTTCACCTGCTTTGTTCGACGTGAGTCTCCAAGTCGGACAAGTGGTGGTTATTTTAATGAATATTTACTACCACACGAAACTGGTAAACCAGACAGTGGTATATACTATTATATAAATGTATGTTTTTTTTTTAAAAATTATAATAATTTATCATAGTATGTGTCAGAATGCGCTGACAATGGTATGAATAAATAGTTGTATGCCACGTTCAATGCCTCGATACGAATTCGTTGTTGGAAAGAGGCATTTCAGCTGGTGACAGGAAAAGTAATACGTTTCCTCTTTGTGACATCATTTCACATATTGCCTGATTACCGTTTTACACGAAACTGCAAACCTTTGTAGCTCGGATGCAGGAATTGGCCTGAGGCCTCATTCCAAGTAGTCTCCCCAGCACTATACATCGGTAATCCAAACCTTTAGCATTGGGTCAGTTAGGAATTCGAGTTTCTATAAATACCACAACATGCAGTGTCAAGGCCGTTCTACAGCTTCATCTGGGAAGTTCACATCTTTCCCAGACCCGAGAGAAGCATCCACTTCCACAATAGAAGTGACCTCATACTTTGATCGATACCTCAGTTTATCAAAATCTACATATAGGCCTACACTGGTGATTGACTGGGTTAATTTCTTACGCTTCATTCCACGGAGCCCGCCCAGCACTACACACACGTATCCCAAACCGCGAGCCTATACAACACCCACGACACGCCGTTGGAAAGTCCATACTACAACGTAGAGCTGGAAAGGTTACTCCACAACATACAGATGAGAAGTCTACTTTCTTTCCCGCCCTGAGAAGCCACGAAGGAAAGGACTGGAGGATCCATTTCAATCCAAGAGAAGACCTCATACTTTGACAGATCCATGACGATCAGCAATTATTATATTAATACTGATGAGATAAATTTAAAAAATGTTAACGATCAGAACATATCTGTTTATTATAAAACAATAGATATATATGTTGATTAATTATAGGCATTACAGAAGTCATAGAACCTGGTTTGAAAAGTTATATTCAATGGTTAATGTATGCCTTCAGCCCTTACTACTAAAAAAGAAATTGATTTTCATACTTTTAAAATTTGTGATTTTTATTGAAAACTTGTAAATTTAATTAAAACAAATAAGTTCATTTTATTTTAATGAAATTGCTTATACTTATCATGTCCCTTAATCTTGGTCTTCGGCACTACGCATAGCATCGCCTAGTTTTAATCCCGTCCACTCTTTGATATAATCTTATCATCTTTTTCTCTGTCTTCCTCTTCTTCTCCCTCCTCTAGTTGTGCCCTGCAAGATTTCTTTGGTGAGCCCTTATTTTCTGGTCACGTGGCCATACTATTCAAGTTTGCGCTTTTCTACAGACACCAGGTTATCGTACCACCCAATTGCTTGACAAATTCTTTCACTTGTTCATTGGTGATATGGTCTCTATAGCAGATGCCCAGAATGCCTCTTACACATCTCATCTCCATTGCCTTTATTTTCTTTTCTAGTTCTGCTGTAAGTGTCCAGGACTCACTGGCATATAAGAAAAGGGAGAGGATTAATTAGCGCATCAGCCTGATTTGGTGCTGGGGGCTATACTTTTGTTGTTCCATATTTTCTTGAGCCTATTTAGTGCTGTTGTGGTATGTGCAATTCTGGCCATCTTCCGAGACTATTGCTCCGAGGTACTTGAAGCTGCCAACTGTCTCTAATCTTTCCACCCCCACCTTAATTTCAGTTGCGATGCCAGTGGTGTTATTCGTCATCATTTTTGTCTTTTCTGCACTGATTTGCATGCCGAAGCCTATGGGGCGATGAAGTCTTGTCGAGACGCTTTACCAGGTTGGCTAGCTCTTCTTCGCTTCCAGCCAGTCCGTCTATGTCATCCGCAAATCGTAGGTTAGAGATTTTTCTGCCACCAATGCTGACTGTCCCTACATGCGTTTCCAGTGCATAGTTGTAGACTTTTTTAATTTACATATAGTTGTGTATGAATGAAATTATGTCTATATTTGAGGGATTTGATTACACAAAATAAACTCCTATATGAGAGCAGGTGCTAATTCTTACCGTAGGCCTACATGTTTTCTCTGAGGAAGTCAGTTAGGTAAATCAAAAGAGGGGTTGTGGAACACCATAAGTTTAGGGGTTGTCCATAAAGGTAATCCTCAGAGATGGGTTCAGGGTTGGTTCATCTAACAGTGGACACATGCAGACAAGGGAAGAGAGGAGAGGAGGGCAAAAGATCTTGCATTTATCAAAATCATTCATTCTTTTGATTTCTTAATTTATTAATAAAATAATTCAATATTATCGTTACAGGCTGATAACAAAGTATATTTTTTTGAAATTAAAAAAAAAATTATATTACGCATTACTTCAAATACATTTAAAAAATATTTTTTTTATAAATCTTCAACATAGCAATTTAAACTTTTTTATGCTATATCTTAATGCATGCAAAATTTTAACATCATAATTCTTTACTTGTGTCAGGAACTAACAATGTTAGCGAGAGAAAGAAGCTTAGAAACATCATTAAAATATAGAAGAAGAAGAACAGCATTGCATTTTCAGAATATGCAATAACATCTCCTTTTCTGAAGATTTTCTAACCATGTGAGCACCAGTGAAGCATTAACACTTGACAAGTTTTCAATTAACAATTTATGTTAAATGTATAAAATCTGCTGAAACTATAAAAGATTAAATTACTAATTTTACATATCATGTTACAAATAGGTATATGCTAAAACTGTTTTCCATGCCGTACATAATTATACATTACATTATTTTATTTACATACATTAATTTGTAGTCAATATTCAATTCATTTAATATAATTAAAATATATTTTTTAATATTTGTTTTTTTAAGATAACAAGGTTAAAAAAAAGTTACTTTGATACTGAGGTCTTCAAAATAACATATCTTTGCCTTAAAAACATCAATAAAATTAATAATGATGCTTGGAGAAAAAAAGCGGTATCAGAAGTTAGTAAGCTTAATTCTTAAAACATTTTATCATTTAGAATTGTGTTTTAAAAGGGGGTGAAGAAGTAAATAATCCTTTTTCTTCAGTTGGACATCCATCCATCATTTTAAAAGTGCATGCTTAACGTGTCTTTCTGTGTACTACTTGTTGGTTCAACATTAGGGCATTATTAAAGTTTAAACATTGATGAGTAGTTTTGTTCATTTTTTTATTTGATGAAGAACTCTGCTTTGAAGCCTCCACTGTTGACAGCATTATCAGATCTAAAAATAAGGTGCATTCCCTTGCTAGTTGAATTTAAATTCAATGGTATTTCCCCACCACAGTACAGGCCAAGTTGAGAAGCATTGTTGCTAATGCCTTCAAACACTTGAACATAATCATAGGGGCAGTCAATTCCACCTTCCAAAGCAAATGCTGAAAAGCTGCAAAAGTATATTAGTAAAATATAATGTTAAAAGTGTACTTTTAGGCTACATTTCCATGTTATTGAAGATAACACACAATTAAAACAAAATCACAATTACTGGTTATTTTTATTTTTAATTGTTGAGTATATTGTAAAAAAAAATATATTCCTTTTTTTTTTGTGTGAAAACAAGTATAACTTAGCCTAAGGTAAAATTGTCAATTTCATTTGGGACATGTGACAAATAAAAGTATAACCCTTTAACTTGTGCTAACTACCTACAACAATGTGATCTCAACTATGTTTGGAATGAATTATTCAGTCAATGTTTACCTCAGTGTTATTACAGCATTCTCTACTGCCTCAAAAGTCCAGTGGCAATCAGTGGCATCAGGGTAATTTTCGGGGTAGCCGGGACTTACAATGTATCCTGAAGACTCATTTATTGTTGTATTGCAGGCTATACAAAGTTACAAGGAAAGGAAGTATTATTAAGTATTTGCTAAATTGATAGAATAAAAATATATTAACTATTATTGTTAAGATGAGAAAAAACAGAATTGATAATTTAAAAGGTATGTTTCAAAGTGACAACAATTGTGAGGAATATAAAACTTTATTTAAATTAGTAATACAAATTAATTAATCATTACATGATTTTTTAAACTTATTAATAAAAAATGTTGAGAATTATTTACCATGAATTTCTAAACATGTAGTTCCAGTTTCATCTAATTTCATCCATTCAGAACAGAGACATTCTTCTGTACATGGTTTTGTTGATATTACTTTACATGTGTGAGAGCAATTCTTGTGTCTGCATTGGGCTGAAATTTTAACCAAACAAATAATAAAATTGCTATGTTGCATACTTCTATAAAATAGGCTTTTAATTATGTTTCATGGCTACAAAACTTGAAAGTTTCTGTAACTTTTAAGGTTACCTACAAGTTACGGATGTGATTTATAATTACACTAAGTGCATTTTTACAACTTTCAAATTCTTTTTAAAAAATTCTAAAAACAAAAAGTGGATCATTATTGAACTTGAAACATTGATAAAACATTACTGTTAAAATACTGTTTATTAATTTCAAGTGAGGATAGGAAAAGATGAGAAACCTCCACTTACAATCTGCAGCATAGGATCCTATAAATCCATTCCTATTCTCAGATGAGTCAGAGTAAAAAACAATGTGCATTGAGTTGCCAGTAGATCTCACAGTTCCTGGAGCCTCATCACAATACTGGCCGATAGGCTGGGCATCTGCATTTGGTCCATCATAGATCTCAAGGTAATCATAGGGACACCCTTCCACTTCAAATTGATTAATACTGTTTCACATGTATTTAATTTTATTTGTTAAATTTCTGATGAAATAACTGAAATATTTTTTGCATAAAATACATGTAAAACATAAAAACATTCAGAATAAGTCATAAATAATTTTAAATATGATAAAACATTTTTCCTTAATAATTAAGATATTTCATATATATTCTTCATTTTCAAAAGAAACATATTAATTTTTAGAGTATATTACTAAGAAAATATTCAACTATTTCAATATCTCACGTTAGAGAAATTATAGCATTTGTTTCATTGAGATGAATGGTCCATGAACACTGACTATCTTCTGAGTAGTTTTGGGGGTAAAATGATGTCATTATCTTCCCAGAATTGTCATTTAATATTCTGTTGCAATCTGTAAATTAGGTAATTAAGATATCCTTAAGAAATAGAATTTGTTTTTTACAAATTATTTTCAATTTATTAAAATTCTAAATTATAGTTGTCTAAATCAAATTATGCATATCAAAATACTCTTTTTAAAAAAACAGCTATAAAAGAACCAATTTATCCACTACCTAAATAATATATTTGATTGTTAACATTCACACTCAAAATAAAATATATTTTTTAAAATTATTATCTAACCTTCACATTGAAGATCTGAATTAGGTTTCAATCCATTAAAGCAAACACATTCATAAGTACTCTTCTGGCTCCTGCATTCCAAGTGATCCGGACACTCCTTGCCACGGCAAATTTTCACTTCAAATATCAACCATTTTAAATATGAGGTTTTTTTTATAAATCTTTTAGAAAAAAATTGAAAAACGATTGTTAAACAAAAATTGTGTGAAAATGATTTTTAAAATTTTAAATCCATCACTGAGTCGCTCACGTTCTCAAAAGAACATCTCTCAAGGAACTATTCATGTATTTTATAATACTCTATCAGTGATACATCAGATGTAAAGGAAGCACAAATACAGATTATAGTGTTGTCAGGATTGCAATGCTTGAACTGTGTTGCAAGTGTTCAGCATTTATCATTCCAAATGTCCAGAAAAATGGTAATTTTTATGTTACAATAGGCACCATTTATTGTTATTGCAAAATAATAAAAATGACAATATTTTGGGGGATTTATGATAATTAAATTAAATCAGATATTAGAAATTATTACACAGAGCAAACAGATAATATAACGACATACATTTAAGATGAATATTCTACATCATTATAATTAAAATAAATGTAGAGATTTCCCCAATCTGCAGATACAAATTGGCTAATTGGGTTGTTGTAACAGGAAATATGAAAATTAAAGACATTATAAAGGTTTGCGAACAATTTATAATCCAAAAATGAAACTCCAAAGAAAGGCAGAAAGTTTAAATCCTAAAAATGTGATCGCTGCTTAAGTGAGTCAAAGAACATTTGAGGATTGGTCAATATTGATAAAAATTGAGGATTTATCAATATTGATAAAAATGTGAAAGCCATCACTATATCACTACAAAAGACAACAGAGGAGATCTCTTGTATTTACCATTTTTAAATAATAAATTAAAAAAATAATATATAAAAAACGATTGCTTTTTAATTTAGCAGAAATATACTCACTATTTGTATGTGTGTTTGTGAGTTAGCATAAAAATTTGTTTATTTTCAGCCTTTTAGTATTGCTGCTCAATAGACTATAAATTAAAGTAATGAGATTACATTTTTTGTTGTGTCTAAATATATAATTCCAAATCTTTCAGGAGTTGATTAAGGGATAGTTAACTTTAGTTGGTTGGGGCATTAAAACACAGGCGGTACTTGGAAAAATTCTAAAAAAATTAACAAAATATTTAAACAAAAATAATATTTTTCTGGCAATATTAAGAAGGCATGAAGTTGAAGCTGACATTTAGAGAAAGAAAAAATGAATAATTAATCTACCTCCACAAGTGATTCCATCTGCCTGAAGTGGCTGTCCAGATGTACAAGAGCATCTGTAGCTGCCCTCAGTGTTTGTACAAATCTCATTACACATGGATAGATTCCGGTCACATTCATTTATATCTGAAATAAATGGTTATTATACATATGAATTAAATATTGTTCCCTGGTACAAATCACTGCAAACATAAATTAAAAAACTTAACAAATAATGCAAGCAGAAGCTTAAAAAGAGGACTATCATTGAAAAAAAGGAAGGAAAATTATATATAATCTTATATATTAGGAACATATTATTTAACAGAAGAATATTATGTTGATAAAATACAAAAGTGAATAAAAGTGTTCAGACGCTTAACAATAAATTGTTAGGTCAATATATACATAATTTGAAACAAAAAAAAAAACAGCATCAATTCCCCTCCCCATTATTTTACCTTTTTAAAATGGAATAATTTCAGATTATTTTTTGTCACGCATACAAGGAAATAATTCAGCTTTCTAAAAAAACCAATAAATAAGCCTACATTTGTAACTCTTTCACTAAAAGAAAAATTTATTTCCCTTCACAAACATGTTACTAATTTTTAGTTTCTGTAAAAACTTTCCTTACCTGTGCAAGTATTGTTAAGATCATTATAGGCATAACCCGGATAACAAGAACAGTTGAAGCTTCCAAGTGAGTTCGTACAGACTTGCTTGCAGTTGTGGAGTCGCTTGTCATCACATTCATTTACATCTGGAATTATAAAAAAAGTGCTCAACACAAAGTAATGACACTATTGCTTTTTATTCAATTAATGCATTATTTGTTTGCTTTAGTACGTAAAGGTATAGATTATTAAAACTAAGAAAACTGATTTCTTTTAACCTGACTCTCACCAGTGCAGATTTCATTTTTCTTAAAATATCCCTCTCTGCACTGACACCTAGAGCTGCCTGGTAGGTTCACACATACTTCATTATCGGGGCAACTGAGCTGACCTGTGGCACATTCATTAACATCTTCACTGCAAAACTGCCCTGAAGGAAAATATTGACACCAGTGCTTAAAATCAAACAAATTACTATGTTGGCAAATGTTTGAAAAGTACAAAGCATTTATATATGCATATAATCTTATAATCTAACCTGTAAAACCACTTTTACAAACGCAGCCAGTTACAGGATCACATCGTGCAGAGCCCTGTCCACATGAACAATCATTGGCACAATTGTCACCCCATGTTGATTCATCACATTCTGAAAATCGTTAAAGATAAATCAGTTAAATTTATCATTGATTTGGACAATATTGATCAATGTTTTAAATATTTCTTTCTCTTTTGTGAAGCAGTATAATAAATTGTAATATTCATATTTTTTTTATTAACTGCTGCTTTGCTGAATAATGTTTTTTTTTTTTTTTTTTTTTTTAAATATTATTTTTCTTTTAATTTCAAATTAGAAACAACACAATCTCTTATAATAATTAAAAAAAATAATAAGATCACAATTAATTGTCTAAAAATCATTTAAATGCCTTTTTGTTAAAAATTAATTGTGTCTAAGATAAAACATAATAAATTATGTAAATCAATTTGTAATAAAATATAACATACAAATTATTTCAAGACAATTTTGAACAAATGCAATTTAAAATATCTGAATTCAAATAATTTTTCTATTTATCAACTTATTAATAAATTACCATTTTGCCATAGAAAAATCAAAAGAAAACTTTTGTAATTACCATGACAAGTTCTATTATCATTTTCCAATCTCTGACCAGCTGGACATGAGCAAACATGGCTACCATTAATGTTTAGACAACCTTGCTTAAAAGAACACAAATTCTCACTTGGATCAGCACACTCATTGATGTCTAATGTGATGGGGTGAAACAAAATCAAAATTATATATTGCATTTAATTTTAAAAAAAAATAGGTTTATCTGTTGCTATAAATATGATAGTAACTTTTTAATACATTCTTTTAATATTAATTTCATGTAATATATTTTTAATTACCTTCACATCTGTTTGATCCATGTAAATGATATCCACGAGGACAAACACAAACTGGATTCCCATTGTTATCAATACTACAGCCATGGGAACAATCCAAGTTTTGGTTTTTGCACAATTCTTTAACTGAAATGAGATGTTTTAAAAGTAATCTGGGACAAGGAACTAGTGAATTTATATTCCAAAATTGAATAATTTCTTCTCTTACAAATCCAAAAATGCATAACCACTGGTTACTTTTATTAAAATACAACTTTAATATGAAATTTTAAACAAACATCTTCCCATTAAGGAAATTTTGTATGCAACTTAATAGGGGTATATTATTTTAAAATTTTGAAGACAATTTAACTGAAAAAGTGAAAGTTTCTCTTTAGATGAAATATATCATTATAAACAGACATATCATTGTAAACAATATATGGTAAATTATTTTGCCTACCATCTACACACTGATGTCTGTCTTCAGCTTTTCTGTATCCAGGATAACATTTGCAGTTGTAACCTCCATCAACATTGTCACATAACTGTTCACAGCCATCAATGCCAATGAGACATTCATTTATATCTGAACAAACAAAATGAATATATTCAATTTAAAATTATATATTAAAATAATTAGGTTTTAACAATGATTCCAAAAAAAATTTAAAGAATTAAAAAGATGAGTACCTTCACAAATTGATAAAACGTTGCATGTAAAACCTTTCTTGCATCCACATGAGTAACTCCCCTGGGTGTTAATACAAATTTCATTAGCTTCAAAGTTACAGACAGTCCTGAACTCTGGTTCAGCACATTCATCAACATCTGATGAAAAAAATGTAAATACTTTTATTACTTGAGATGTTTTACAGTAAACAGAAAAAAAGAAAAATTAAAGGGTTAATAAATAGTGGAACAAGAAATGCTAAAACATCTGCTTAATTTTACTGCTTATTTGTTTTATTAATTTTATTGATATATTTTATTTTCAAGACTAAACATATCTTGCCCCACTATTTATTTACTTCATATCCTTACCTGTCTTGAATGCAGTCCCTCATATATTATAAATTAAAGGGTACATATTTTCTGCTTTCATTAAAAATTAATGCAGAAATTAGGAATTATATTAATGCCTTCAAAAAAATATCATGCAACTTAATTATCATAGTTTGTCATATGTTATTAAATTTATTTTGACCATTATAATTGATATAACATTTAGATAAATTAATATTGAAACATACCAATGCAAACTCCCTCTTCTTTTCTTAAGCCTTCGGGACACACACAATGAAATGTTCCCCTTTGATTCTCACAAACTTGTCCATCAGGGCAAGAATCAGCCTGTAGACACTCATCCACGTCTTCATCACAGTTGTCACCCAACCATCCCGCCTCACAAATGCAGCCTTGTACCGGGTCACAGACTCCATGAATGTTACATTCACACATGTTCTTGCAATCTTCTCCGAAGTAGGAAGACTCACATGCTAAACAATGCAATCAAAAGTTGGCTACTTAAGTATTACAATACTACCAGTAATAAATTAACTTAAGTGAGTCACATAGCCAATCTTTGATTCTCTGAGTTTCTTTGATATATAATTTATATAGGGTGATGCCTTTAAAGTTGAAAAGTTAAATATATTGCTCTGTTCTGATAGTCTAATAAAATATAAAAGAATATATGTCTATTATAAGAAGGTTAGTGCTCTAACTCTTTAGATAATGATATTGGGGAGACTATGATCGATTTGCATAAAAAGAGATAAGAAGACAGGATTGGAAAGCTGGAGGAATTAACAATCAAAACAAGGAACATATAAGTCAAAATTATTTTACAGCTATCTATTTCAGTTGATTAACATAGTAAAGGAACAGATCATGAAAAACAGAGGAAGTAATGCACATATGGCATTTCCCTTCAACAAATACAATGGCAAGGCTTGTTTAGAGAACGAAATAAGCGGAATAAGTGTACATACAAGAGCAAGTGGAGCCATCTTCAGCCAGCTGGTATCCAGCATAACATGAACATTTGAAATGTCCCTCAGTGTTGGTGCAGTTTTGGCTACAAGGCATGTTTCCTTCAACACATTCATTTACGTCTGGAAAAAATATATTTCTGTTTGAGATAATATACCTTAAATCCAATTTGAATACAATTTGGTGCAAATTGTGACCAAAATAATAAATAAAGTTAAGGTTATAAATTTTAAAAGTAACAATTTTTAAAATAAAACATATAATGCAGATAAGTTAGTATCACTTTACCAATGCATTGCGTGTCATTATCAGGATCTTGTTCATACCCCCTGAAACAGCCACAGCTGGGTATGTCTTGTGATAAAATACAAATTTGCTGACAGCTTTTGCACACATCTACATTTCTACTCTCTTAAAAAAAATAGTACATGGTAATGCATAGACTATTTTTGCAATATCAATCAACAATAATATTTAAAAGAATTTATGATAATTAACTGACACATTTATTTTTACAATTAAATATTTCATAAGTGATATTTAATCTCTACAAATTTTAATATGTATCATTTTGAATAAATGTTAAGCGACCTTACAAAATCCAAAGCTTAAAAATTCACTATATTTTTAAACAACTATAGTGATAAATATTGTTTATCAAATAATAACATTAAAATTGTAATTATAGAAATTCAATCTTCAAAGAAACATTTTAATACCCAGATCGCAAGTACTTCGGTCATCATTTAGAGTATATCCATCATTGCAAAAGCAATTATAGCTGCTATCGATATTTTCACAATTTTGTTGACAAACTGCAGTCCTTTCTTCACATTCATTAACATCTTAAAACATTGGAAAGAGTTAGATCTTTTATTAAACTTAACATCTAAATTTTATTATATGTAATTAAAGATCGACTTTTAACTTTAAAATAATTTTAGAGATTAAAAAAAAATTATGTTAGGATTTTAGAATTTAGTCGCAAGCATTTAATAACTAAATGATTTAAAGTTATATGGTATTTCAGTTTTTCCTTTAAAATTGTAGTTTTATAAATAATGATCAATTTTGTAATGCAGAAAATAAAAAATTCTATGAGCTATTGGCCATATATTTAAAGAGTCATTCAAATATAAATTGTTAACTAAACATTAGAAAATACCATCTAACAATTTCTCTCATTATAGTTTATGGTGCACATAATGAAAGATTTTAAAATTTACTCACCAACCGCAAAAGGGTTTATAAAAAGATATTTTTTTTTTGTTTGATAACACTTAATTTTCTTATTTGTTTCACTAGCAGTGATTTCAATACATTTCAAAATTGAACACTGCTACTTTCTTCATTTTCTTATGTTATATCCAAAGTAACAATAAAGTAATCTTATTTTTTTGTTTAAATTATCTTAACTTTTATTTTTTTAAATTTATAATCATAGTGAAAATCGCTTTAAAAAATTAATTTTTCAATACCTATCTTTTACAAGTTTATGATTTTTAGCTCTTGGAAAGCAGTTTGAGAAAATTGGAAGTTACTCAAATTACCAATGCAAGTAATACCATCCCTGTGATCAAGTCTGTATCCTGCCTCACATGTACATACAAATGAGCCGTAAGTGTTGGTACATGTTTGGTCACAAACTTTCTCATCTTCACATTCATCAATGTCTGAAATGTATTTTGATGAAGACATGACATCTTTTTTTTTTATGTCACAGGGTGATAGGGCATTGCATTGCATTAATAGTTTTAACAAAACAGTGTTATTAAGGCTATGATCTGTTCAACAACTGACAAGCATGGAATAAAGTGATTTATTGTTAAGTATTATTCACTTGACTAAGCCAAAGAATTAAAAAAAAAACACAATTGAAAAGTCTCTTGTGCAGACAAATGATATACCTAGGCAAGTATCCAAAAGGCCATCATGAAAACCAATTTGACAAGGCCCACACTTAAAGCCGATTGTGCTGTATCCTTGCTCAGCAGCAGTAAGGTCAGAACAGTTCCTCCCATCTTGGCATGGTAAGGACTCACAAGCATCAATTTCCTCTTCACATTCTTCACCTTATAATTCAATTAATACTTAAATATGGAGATTGAATACCATTTTTTTTTTCAAGAAATCATCTTAATAAATGAGCTGAATCAAGTACCAATTTATTAATTTTCTTTAACAAAAAAAAATGTATCAATATGACCTGCATAAAGGGGTTCTCTAAAAAATTAAATGTTTCAATTACTACTTTGTGTGTGCTAGTTGTACTAAGAAAGTAGCTCAAACTACCAGAATTTAATATTTCTTTTTAAAAACATATTTTTTATGATTGTTCAAAGATCCATCAAGTTTGAATTACTAATTAAAAATTTGTTAAGTTTAAAATAAATAATTTGTATAATAAGTTAAAAATTTTTACAAAATGAAAATTGAGAGCTGTCCAGCATATAGCAGCCACAGGAAAAATTACAATGAAACATTTTAAAAGTGGATGATTTCTATTGGCCTTCCTCAAATGTTAATTAAAAACTGAATGAAGACATCACTTTTAAAAACAAGTTAAATTGATGCATTTCCTGATTAGTGTTTAAAAATCATAAAAATTTCTGGATCTTATTCACCTCAGGAAAATACCTAAATTGTATGGTATGTCCATCTAAAAATAAACACCAAAGAAAACATCTTACCAGTATAAGCTGGGTAACAATCACAAGATAGTTTGCTTTTTACCACAGATGCTGTCTTATTACTACATATGCCATGGCCACTGCAGTTTGAACAGTATACTAGAGAGACAAACTCTGCTGATGAGTAGCCGCTCTTCGAGTCTTTAACCCTAATTCTTTTAAACATATTTTATAATTAAATCAAAACACTGAAATTAAGCAAAAGTTGTCATTTTTTAAAAGAGTTACAATATATATTTCGAATTATTGAAAATTATTAAATGATGTCTTAAAAAACCAGTCTAATGTACATCTCTACATTTAAAACATGACTCAAAATAAGATATTAATTGGTGGACTGCATTCAAGTTTATGTACATGAAATATAAGTACAAGGTATGCTAAACTTGAATTCATAGACAAGACAAAAGATTTGGATATTTCGGCTTAGAGCCTTCATCAGCAAACAAGACAAAAAGAAGTCTGACAAGTAACAGAGCACAGTAAAAAAAAAAACTTTAGAGATTTCCTTTTGTTGCCAGAAGTAGAATTACTGTCATGTCTATGATTTCAAGTTTAGCTTACCTTGTTTTACATCTTATTTTTCTTAAAATTAGATAAATTTGTAATTAAAATTTCCTTACAAAAAATCAACCAAATGCCTTTCTTTAAATTAGTAAAATTATAATTACTACCAATACCTTAACATTTAATTATTTATTTTTTAAAAAGGACTGCAAAGTAATTTTAAAAAATAGTCTTTCAAACAATATGCTTCTTAAAATGACATGATTATTATGGAATATTAAATAAATGTATAAGCATGACTCACTGTAGTAATAAAAGATTGTAGTCAGTAGGTATGAATGTTATTTTGCCACCATTATCAACAGAAATGTGTGTTGAGTTTTCATCTGTATGGTATGACAGTTCATCGCCATCCGAGTCCATGGCAATAACTTGTAAAGTATTTTCTTTTCCTATGGTAACTGTCCAACGGTTGTTGTAGATTGTTGTGCCAGTAAATGACTTTATGACAGGTGTTTCATTCTCTAACAGTGAAAAAAAAAGTAAATATTTTTTTTTAAACTTTCTTTAAAACTATAATTCTACTTCTATTTTTAAAGGCAGGTAATTTATATGTTTATTACACAGTTGGTAATGAAAAGATAGGTAATTTATATGTTTATTACACAGTTGGTAATGAACAGATCAGTAAACCATCTCAATTTACCTAGATTGGAAACAATAACTTCATTCTCACTCTTTGAAGCTTTTGTATTTTTAGCAAAATTTTGATCCCCAGTAACAGCGTAGTCAAAAATACAAGCATAATCAGAAGCACCACACAATTCTTTTGCTGTATATGATACTTCCATATCAAGCTCATCTCCAAAATAAGGTAAAAAGTCTTCATCAATAAAATCTGTGTAGCCCTCCCCTTCCTCATAAGTGAAAATTGTTGTACCAGCAGTGACTTGGACTGTAAAAGAATAAGCCAAAAAAAATGTAATAAATAAGCCAATCAATTAGAGAAATATACATGATTATCTTACTAATTTCCAAGATTGTCACTAGAATTAACAATAGTTTTATTGAAAAATTCTTGACAATATACAATGGAATTATATTCATGTCCACTTTGTCTAATTTATTATATTTATAATGACTTTTTTGAACCTCTTTTCAAAATTATATTTAACCAAAAAAAAAAAAAAATAAAAACAACCCCAAAGTAATACAAATAATATTCCTTTTTATAAAAAATTGAAACTTACATTGTCTTACAAATTGCTCAAGAATTTGTCTTTCTGTTGAATTAGAATCAAGTAATGTTCCATTAGGAAGTATAAAGTCGTCACTGACATTACCATTACAATTACCCATCAGCCCTGTAGTCTTATTATGAAGATATTCTTCCACTTGTAGTGATATCTCCAAGTTTTTCAAACCAACATGAACCTCAATGGCCACACCTGCAATGATAATATAAACTTTTGATAGAGAAAAACAGGAATAAATGGTATTCATGCTTTATGTCTACAATTTAATTCACAAGCATGTTTATTATTTTTCCTGAACCTCATCTATTGGTTAGCTGACTTGTAACTGAATATAAAATAGTATACTACGGAATACATTAATAGGAACACAAAATATAATTATGATTCCAAAAATCCTTTAACTTCTTAATAAAATTTAAGTGGATAAATCAAGAAATATTACCACATGCAAAAATAGCCTTGACTGCTGTTATATTTTTCCTATTTTCCCTAGTCACAATAACTGAGTCTGTAAGAGCCATGAATTCTCTGTCTTTGTAAAAATCATTGGTCTGATCAATGCCATTAAGTATCAACACCATGGCTGGATTAAAGAATAAAATAAATGAAATGTAATTTTTAATATAATGAAGGAAAAAAAAAATTCTTAAATATTTGTCATTTAAAAATGTATGTTTGTTAGAATTGGTTAACAAATTTACATCTTACGAAAGCATATAGAGCCATCAGAACTATGATTAAAAACAGATAAATAAATTAAACATAAGCTTATTTAATAAAAGTATTTATCAAGTCTCTTGAAACCAATGAATAATTAGAATTTTTTTAAAAATGAACGAATACATTCAACGGGTATTTTAAGCAAATTTAGCATTACAGAATTAAAAATAAAATGACGTTTAAATTACAATAAAATGCCCAAACTGAGCTACATCTAACTTTTGTTATTTAAAGCCAGCTCAACTTGAAAACTTGAAGTGCTACTCTCCCTTGCAGCAAACGCAGTAAATACTGTTGCATTAGTGAGAGTTCCATTTGATGTCTCTGCTCTACCAGTTCTTGCCTAGAAATACAATTTCAACATGCTCAAGAGATCACAATACATTTTACATTACTGAAATTTTATTTAATGATCTGATTCTATAACACTTTTTATGAAAAACTAGAAAATATTGATTCCAAACTAATTTATTTACAAAATGGTGCTCAGACCAACAATCTCAGAAAGCTTTCTATAAAAACTTTGATATGCATAATATATTTTATCTTTGAAGATCAACTGAATTTTGTTTTAATTTAAATTTATCTCAGTACCTGAAGTGTAAAATTTTCGGATGGAACAGACATCATGATGAATTCCCCTAATCCATTCATAGCATATGTTATACCATCACACGTGGTAATATGAGGATCTCCGATTGCAAATGCTTAAATATATCAGTGTAATTTTAATTCACTTACATTTTAACTCTATTCTTTTATGCACTAAGAGGAAGGTTTTAAATATTTTTTTTTTAATTTCTAATATGTAGGCCTATATAAATAAAAAAATCATACATTCAAATTTTAAAATATAAATATTTCATTCATTTTTATAAAATCTTATTAATATTTATAATTGCAATAAATCAACAATTTATAACTTATAGTTTACTACCTGGAATAAATTTCACTTGGTTACTACATTGTTTGTCAGGGAATATTTTATAGAACCTATTGCACATTTCACGGTTGGAATGAGAACAGCATGATTTGTGCGCATGAAGTTGTTCTTTGGCCTTTTGACTATTATCAGATGTGTCCCATGGATCACTTATAAGAATATGGCCTCCTTCAGGTGAATTTTGCAGATATGATGTTGCTTGCAGTTGTGAAATCCAATTATCGGTGCTATCTTTAGGCAATTTGTAGCAGCACAGCTAAAGATATACAAAGTATTGTATAGGTTAACATCTATATACCCAGAAACTGATCTACTTGTTTGATGTAATGTATGCAAAAATTACTCTTATTTATGTTTGGAATTTCAAAGATGTTTGACCAGATGATTTTGAAGTCTGAAACAAAAAGTTAAATTTAGTTGCATAAATTATAAAATGAATGTTTAGTTTGATGCAGCTACATCAAATTACATTTATCGTCAGCTGAACACCTAACATAGATACATTCCTTCAAGAACAGGAACATGTTGTGTAACCACATTGACGAAAACAAAAGTGTAGAAGATATGATCATTGGTTTTTAATAGCCTGTACCTTATTTCGAATGTTGTGAGGTAAGAGCCTTCTCTTAACCATAATACTAATGGCATAACACTTGATGTCTCCTCTTGTTTCAAAAAGCTGCCACTGTAGACCAAGTCTGTCTAAGGTGCATGGGCATTTGTATAGTTCATCTAATTCATTTTGGTACATAGGATGCAACAGAAGTGGTGATTGTTTACAGAGATATTTTTGACAACTCTTCTCTGGACCACCAAAGCTACCCAGTGTAAATAGTATCACACCTTTATCAGTCGAGCCTTGCAGAAGAGAATGATATGTAAAGATTATCAAGCTGGGAACCTTGAAAAGAAGAATAAAAATTAAAATTTTATAAAGACCCTGAGAAGTAGATCTAAAGCTACTTTAAAAACAACAAATATAAAAACCAAAAAATTTGTAAAATTATAAATATATGTTTTTTCTAAATTTATTTGTTTTTGACCTGAATTTTTCAGTTTAAAAAAACATTGCATATTTTAAAGTATGTTGGTGTCGAGTGTTTACTCAAGAGTGCTGTAGAGGAATTGAAGACCACAGCATCTACTACTAGAGCTAGA
Organism: Omphiscola glabra; assembly: GCA_964017045.1. Lineage (NCBI taxonomy): Eukaryota > Metazoa > Mollusca > Gastropoda > Lymnaeidae > Omphiscola > Omphiscola glabra. The sequence continues at coordinate 11,007,898 of OZ024804.1, read as the reverse complement.
ACCAGCTGACTGGGTTCATATCAAGTAATAAGTGCATGGTGGGGTGTTGTTTTTTCGATCCATCTTGACCTTTATAGTCAGCTCTTGTCCATTCAAATGATTGATAACAAATTTAATTAAATTGTCCTTTATTACCCTTGCAGTGTTACTACCAAATGTACTATGCTGTTTTTGGCTTGCATTGTCAATTCTGTTTCTTTTTTAATGATTAACAATTTGAGTAATTTTATATAAATTTAATTCCTTACGATAAAAACAAATAGTATTTGTATTTTCTTAGCATGTAGTAGTTTATAAAATATAAAAGTCTTCGCCTGTGATCATATTTATGTGGCAGTGTCTTCAAATGTGACTTAAAAACACATGTTTGTTGGGATTAATAAATTTAAAAGGCAGGCAAGGTTTATTTATGTTTTTTTAAATATAAATGATAAATTACTGTAAATAAATTTTAATAAAGCATTGTCATTGGGTTGAAATACGTTACTGGTTTATTTATAATTTCCTGACTATCAAATGTTGAGTTAAAAAACATAAAAAAAAAAAAAAACAACCCCCAAACAAATAAATTACACTTCAATGATAGAAGAGGTAACAAAATGCATTTGTTTTTAAACTTACACTTTTAGCCCATTAGCAGGATTATAATACATTATTTATATAACATATTGACTATTGTATTAATTATATGTAAATGTATTGTTGTAAAATATGCCTTCTAATTAATTTACTAATAATAGTAAATAGTAATAGTAATTGTGAAATACATATTAATTATTACAGTACAGTCAGTATGTCATTATCATTTATTTTATTATAAGTTATAAGTAATAAGTGTAAGTATTAGTGTATAATTCACTCAAACTCAAGTGTTACATTTACTTTACGTCATGATAAAGACCCAAAGAAATTAATATTTTAAATTATAATTATTAAAAATCAAGTAAGTTAATGTTCTTGTAGTTACCAGGTATCCAAGCTCTTTTGTACAGACTATTCACTTTATTTGAATTCCCTTCAATAACATCTTTAAAGTCATCTTCGTTTACATAACCAACACCCACAGGAACTAAACCATTGATTGGCCAGGTTATCCTCCCCGCCTGATATACAAGTAATGCGAAGGCAATTTCTTCATCTGTGGTGACGAAATATATGTGAGTATGTGATAAATGTTTGGAAATGATGCACACAAGAAAATATGAAAGAAAAATAAAGAACAAATCTATTAACAAATCAATTCCACACACAACGAAATTAAGGTAAATACCAGAACTCACTTAAAAGTCTTTATAATATAGTTATTTCTTACCATCTAGTACCAATTGTCCATTTTTAAACTGTCTCTGGAAACCACTGATAAACACAGCTTGAAATGTTAATTTGTCCTTTTTCTGGAGTAAAAAAGTAGACAACGATTGGTATAGTCAGTATTGATAATGACTTTGGCACATAGACCTATGACTCATACATTTTGTCGGATATCCCCAGTTCTTCAAGTCTATTAAACGAGTGACAGAGGAGCTTGTCGAATTATTGGCGCACGAGTGAAGGTTTTTGGCTATGGGTTTTCTATTCAGACGTTTACTAGCATCAATTAAGTTTTGCGAAGATCGCCAAGCGACAAGCCATCAGGTCTCTCACACCGAAAGTTATTGTGAATAAACGTGAAGGCAAAAAACGCAGCTATTGTCATAAGTCAGAGGCAACAAATATGTTTCTAGTTTTCTTTAACATTGAACATGCAATAAAAATAACAACCAACCTATTCAATTTACATTTCTATGAATAACCTCTATTGCCTCTATAGTATCTTTTTGTTACATTCAAAGATAAAGAAAAAAAAACAACTATTTCTTTATTGCTCTCTATCAGATAAAGATTGATATATTAGCCGTCACATTCGCTTTATTTCTTCCAATCCCATACTATTGCAGGTACTTTAAGTAACGTTCTCTTTTTCATCGTAAACTTGACTTAAATCCAAAAGGGAAATGATCTACACGCCTGTCGAGTTTGGGTTTTGCCTTGTATTTGTCGCACATCTAATTTAGTGTTTTATCGTGCTCTGCATAACTTGTTTGTTTGTTTGGTAAATGAAATGAAATGAACGCTTTTAGCGTCATGAAGCTTGTGGCGTATTGTGACGCGACTTTTATGAAGCTGTGAGTAGTGTCTGTTGTCTATCATGTGAATAGTGTCTGTAGTCTGTCTTGTGAGTAATGTATGTTGTATGTCTTGTGAGTAGTATCTGTAGTCTGTCTTAGTGTCTGTAGTCTGTCTTGTGAGTAGTGTCTGTAGCCTGCATTGTGAGTAGTGTCTGTAGTCCTTCTTGTGAGTAGTGTCTGTGGACTAACTTGTGAGTAGTGTCTGTAGACTGTCTTGTCAGTAGTGTCTGTAGCCTGCATTGTGAGTAGTGTCTGTAGTCCTTCTTGTGAGTAGTGTCTGTAGACTGTCTTGTGGTACGTGCTAATTGTTTGACATTTGTAGCCTGATCATTAAAGAGAAGGTTGTATAGTTTTTTTTTAGAAGCAAGCTGCGCTATTGTGTTTGAATTTTTGTAAAACTAGAGGATATGAAGCTTAGATTAAAGTTGATGTTTTTCATGAGCTAGGACTTGGGTAAATCTGGCTGCGGATTATTATTTTAGTCAGGACTTGTGTTTTCAGCTCATCAGATTACGACGTCTAGATGTGTGAACAAACTTTAAATGCGAACACCAACTATTGCGAATGCGACAACACCTAATTAAGGCAAGAATAGTTAAATCGTGTTAACCCAAACCTTTGGCTGCTGGACTTTATCCCATGAAACAATAACAACCGTGCTTGTTTCAAAGTCTGGAATACTGTGATATTCCTCAATATCTCTCTCAGCTCTCTGCATAACTTCCGCCTTCACCTTGCTTGCCTGCAGTTCGTGTAGCGCCAAGGATCCACATTTTTCAAACATGTTTAAGTATACATCCCCCTTACTCGTGTCCATCTCTGACCACAGTGCTGCTATTAATTTCTGTTTGTGTTCGGAGGCTCTTTTTAAGTTTGGTGTAAAGGACATGTCAGGCTGATCGAAGACTATGACACCGTCTCTCATAATCTGGAAATATAAAATGTTGACTTCTTAACACCACCAAAAATAGTCTTAATACAATGAATTAAATTTATATGAACCTTGTGTCTAGTTATATTGGCAGATTGGTGTAAATAAATGACGAAAATCAAGGTTTCGAATTATGGCAAAAGAATTGTAAGCTTTTTTGGGAATATGTTCCAAACTTCAGAGAATATATTTCGTTATAATGCGCAATAAAACTATATATATATATATATATATATATATATATATATATATATATATAAAGTTTTATATATATTTGAAAGTAAAGAAGAACAAAAAACACAAGAAAGGCACGAAGTCAATGATGCGATGCTTCTGTGACGATTGATTGATGATAATTTTTGAACAGCTTTGTTCAATTTAATCTTTAATGAATGTTACCAGATTTTTTTGAGTCATTTTATGTTAAACTGCAATATAAAAGACAACTATTCTTTTGAAACATTTACAATCGAAAAATAATTAAATACACCAATGGGGATTTGTCAAGTGATTATTCCATGGCCTCTTTACCCAATCAAAAAATGTATCTTAAAATCCAAAATCTTGATACATAAATTGTGACATGATTCACTAGCTTGGGGAGGAAAACACTAGTAAAAATTTCTTATACTTTGCGTAAAATCTTTGGATGGTCTTTCTATCTCCCTAGCAACGATCATATATCCCCAAATCATCAGTGGTTCATATTCACACAATTTCACGCAAACTTTATTTTTGGCTCACTGGGTGCACGAGATGGGAAGTCCAGTCAAAAATTAAGCAAGCATGAATTCGATTACATTTGTAAGTGCCTAATGCATGTACGGGATTTAAGGAGCTAGGTAACGAAAATTAACTTAACACCTATATATATATATATATTGTCACAGAACGGTTGTTACGGAGGAGGGCTCCGGTCCTTACTTATCACAAACTGTATTGATGAAGTAGTAATCAGTACAGGACCGCTCCTCTCTGTGATTTATATTGTGGGATCTAGGCGTTGGGACAGACAAAAGCACAACGTAGACAAACGTAAACTGAACAACTCCAACTCCAGGTGTCCAGATGATAAAAGATAATGTATTTATTACTAAAATATCAAAAGCTCTTCTGTAGTCTTCACTAACTGTCAGCTATCTCTAAAGCTATGACTGTTCACTGTTTCGTCTCAACTATTTTTATGTTCCACAAGTCAACTGTCGTCTCCTGGTCTCTCTTGCAACTATTCCTTATCAACTGCTATCTTAGCTCTTTTCTCTCTACTTCCAACTCAACGAACTTTTACCAACTTCAACTAACTCACGAACCTCTGGTGTCAGGGAGAGTTCTGTCTTATATACAGTTCTCTATCTCCAAGGTGGTCCAGAAATGTTAGCTATTAACCCCTCGGTACCCCCCTCCTCATTTCCGGTCAATTAGAATTCCCCGTCGTTAACACCAAAATTACCATGCAAAGTCATGGAAAGAACCCATCCCCTCTATCTCAAAACACGACAATCTATTAACCTCAACCTCGACCCTTTAACAATGCTCCCCTAAAACTAACAGCAGTTTCCGTACCTCCTATAACTTAGCTGAATAATGGAGCTCTGTCCTGTACCCCCGCCCCAGTCATTTGTGGCATATATATATAAGAACTTTTCGAGATGCGTACTTTTTCCTTTCCTATTTTGACAATTATATACGAATCTAAATTCGGAATACAAATCGCGATGCTGTTTTCATGCTGCATACATATGTATCATGTGAAAATAAAGGTTTGATAAATAAATATAGCTTTTGTATAAAAATGCATATATATTGCTTACAACCTCATTCTCACTTGTGAGCCATTTCTTTAAATTTTTAACATTTAATTGAGAGTAGTTATTTTTTAAAATTATTATTCATTTTTTAAAAAAGTTTTAAGTGATTTTCCGTAAGCTGTAATGGAAAATTGTGTTTCGAGGGACCAACTTTTCGAGATACGAACCATAGTGGGATACGAATTAGGTACGCCAGTCAAGGTACGGCTGTATATATATAAATCATTGATATATCTCAATAATATGTTTGAGTTTGTTAATTTTATTGGGTTTAAACCTGTTTGTAATTTCAAATGGTCAAAAACAGCATAGAAAAAGTGTTGCTGGGTCCAAAAACTGCCATATCACCCTAAAAAAGATGTGGCCGATTTGAGTGGTTGACGAAAGCAGAGAGAGGGAGAGTGAGTGACAGAGAGAGAGAGAGAGAGAGATAGACAGAGAGAAAGATATAGAGAGAGTGAGTATGGTAATTTTTGAACACACAGAAAAGTCTGATACGTTAAGAGCTGCACAGTTATGCTAGATAAGAACGATTCCATTATATCCAACAATAAATTAAACAGTTAATTTGCGTTATTGCAAAGATGAACATTTGGCTTATGAACGTAAAGTTAGAAAAATAAAAGCTAGCAATAAATTTCATAAGAATACGATACAAAATTTGCGGGGGGGGGGGGGGGGGGGGGATAAAAAAAATTACTTTAGGATGACCTTGGAACTTTAACATTTGGTGATAAAATTGTAGGAGGAGATTAAAAAATCGTCAACAAATTGTGGACATAAGTAATGGACGGCCCCTTAAGGAGTTGTAAATAAAGGACATCCGCAATGTTTAGTATATTTTCCACCGCTCTCCGACGTCTCCATTAGTGGCTTACACCCCTACCCGTTGCAAGCGTCCGCATCCAAATTATACAGGTCAAAACTGCCAAGGTGGTATGATGGCTCGTGTCCTCTACATACAACGCTGTAACTGATGTCAGCAAAAGATATCATACAATCCGAAAACTATGTTCTCGTGCTTGAATGATACAAATTTAAATTAAGAAGTCGGGCGAGCCATAAGACCTTATGGAAATTAAAAGTGTGAACATAAGCCATTTAAGGGGGTAGGCGCTTGAAAATATCTTAATTTTTCAAAAATTATCCAATTTTTTTTGTTTTCATTTTTACGAAGATGAACATTCTTAGATTCGATTACACATAAATGTATACTACTTTTTAAAAGATTTGTTGTGAAACAACTGATATTTAACACCCCACCCCACTTTAAAAATTGACCTAATTTTAGAAGAAAATAAAATTCATCCATATCCCATGTTTGAGACCTCAAAAAACTATTTTTAAATAGCATAATATGCTATTATTATATATCAATGTAAAGGTAAATTCAAGCAGTTTTTTTATTATTTAGAATCGTAGTCAGTAAATATAATTGCCTCAAATAATCGGATCCACAAACGTAATGTTGTAGGATATTCCTTAGTTCTATTATTATAATTATTTTACCGATTTTCATTGGTCCAAACAGGGGAGTAACCAAGATACCGATGACTCGCGCATGCGCAAATGAGTTGTTTATGTGTGTTTACCGGATCGCGAACTAAATTTTGCAAACGAAGCATCAGCATGTTTTGATTTTAAAATATGCATTTACAACCTTACCGATTAGGTAAAAGCCAGAAATAAATAAACTACAGAAATTTATGCACTGGCACTAAGTAAAGCTCTCAATTCAAGGTAAGTATACTAAAAAATTATCATAATTTAGCGACACGAGATGGCGATAGTTGAGATTATTCAGTCAGTACTACAGTACGTCAGTACAGTCAATATGATTGAATATGTTGCCATGCCATGATCATGATGCTCGTGATGGTGTAAGGGTTGTTTAGCTTATGCGGAGATTTGCACAAGTTTCTACTTAAACTTAAAGTCTTTATATTTATCAATCAAGGGAATTTTTAATTTATATGAAACCTAAGCCTATTTATTTGGCTACAAAAACATTGAAAAATAATCGACGAGTAGTTCAAAGTAATAGTCTAGACTAAAACAATTATATATTAGATTAGCATTATGGATATGAGCAAATAAAAATTCGTATTAGAATGTTTAAACTCAAATAGTTTAATCTTAGCCTAATTCATTTATTTTATCTGCATACAATTATTAGTAATAGTGATAGCCTAATTAGTTTAGTATCATTTCTTATTTCTAAAATCAATTCATTAGAATAATAATTAATAATTATAATAAAATAAATAATTAGTTAAGCAATCCTACACATCTAAATAATACTGATAGACTAATTGTTATCAATGTCAGTATATTTTTTGCTAATTGATGTTTATTAATTTTTTAATTCCATTCTAGCCCCCAATAAGTACTACCGAGCCGAGCAAAAGTTAATTCTTCAGTGACAAGAAGTCAACTTCAACAGGAGTACTAAACAAGGATTTGGATATGATCATAATTCAAAGCTTTTACCAATTTTCTTCTGTCTTCAGTGGGGTGGACAAATTGCAGAAGCCATAACTTACAGCTGATTGCAAGACAAAATAGTCAATACTATGAATATAAAAATGACTTGATTGTGAGTGGTTAGATTCTTCATATCCACAACTGGATAACCAAGGCATTATCAATTATAGACTTTAAGGCTTGAAGGACAATGGCATGGACTATGAAAAGTTGCAATCTATGATATCTGCCATAACCTTAAAAACCCAGCTGCACTGCACAATTTATAACCGGCACAAAGTATAAAAACTGCGCTATGCCGAAGAACATTTATAAGCAAGTATCTGCCCAATTATTACATTTCTAAAAGACACATAACTCATTCCTCTCTGGTATGAGGGAATTCTTTGCTGAAAGAGGTACACAGAATATGTACAAAAGTTTCAACATAGCACTGGTGTCATGGAACTACATGGAACTGCTTCAATTTCAGTGATGTTGTCAGCAACATAACCTTGTCATCTAATTATGGTTAAAAATGATCATGGACAAAATATGGTTGATAGGGGGCTTTGGATAACTTGTGTTATACTAGAATGCTGAGCAAAAAATTGGTAGACAACACAAATTAGCTTTATTCGAGCGGAAAATAAAAAAATCTTTAAAAAATTGTGATTTCGATGAGAGCACCTGAGGGAAGTTCGAGAAGGTGAAAACCATGTTCCTGGTGCATTTAACAGTTAAATAATATACAAAACCACCATGTCCATGTTGCTGAACAAAAAAAAATATGTAAAAGAACTTCATTTTCATAATAAACTTAAAATTTTTCACTTTTTAAGTTTAAAATTGATTTTTCTCAAAGTTGTTTTTTTCTATTGTTTTGTACCGTAGAATTCTAAAATCTCAGCTAATATACAAGCTAGAGTAATAAAATTTGGTGTGTATCTTCCTTTAACTATTTTGTGGGTAATGAGCTATACAGAATTCAATTTGGTCTATTACTTTTTTCAAAATAAAGTTTTTATTTTCCTATGATTGTAAATTTTAAGCGTTTTCTGCCGAGGCAAATTTTAAAAATTAAAAAAAAAATGTTTTGAAAAGTTTGAAGGAAATTAAACTAGCTCAGTACCTCTAAATATACTTGAAGTTCATGAATCAATCATTTTTTAAGCAATATGTATGTTTGTTTTAAAAATTTTAGAACTCTACGAATAGGTATTATTTTCAAGATGGCCGCCGTTGCCATGGCAACTATAAAATCTTTTAAAATTTTAAAGCATGAAAATATATCTCCATTCATAGCTAAACATGACCATAATAAAATAGTTGTTCTAAGTTGGTTAATTAAAAAAAAAATTTTTTTGGTAGCCTACCCCCTTAAGAAAAATTTCCCACTCCCCTTCAACCCCCCCCCCCCCCACATCCCTGCCCCCCAACAAGATGAAAAAAATTACATTTTGGAAGTATTTACGATGTAAAAACAGCAAAAATTAAAAAAAAAAAAATTGCATTTCCTTTCACATAATGTAACTTACGTAAAATGAAGATGATGCTTTGCTTTTCCCAAACGGAACTCGATTGCTGAGGTGTATTTGTTTACTGCGATGTTTTGTACCATTTTTGATCAATTCAAGTTTTTCACCACGTGGATAGAAGGGAACTAAAACGAGTAAAAATATTTTTTTTTTCAAAAATAATTTAGAAGGAATTAAGAGAAGATTTGTGAAAGTTTAAACAAATAAATGCAGTCATAACGTGTAAGTAGGTTCTGGTTCTGGTTCGGTACGTCCATGTACTGGCATATGTGCAACGTTTGGGTAAGCGATGCTGCCATCCTAACGGCTCCTAGCAGATGCCGGGGCAGGCTTGAAGCTTTCGATAGATGTCGAATTCACTGCGGTATTGTCCAGGTGGTTCCAAGCGATTATTGCGCGTATATGGCATATTAAAAAGATTTGACATATAAGCAAACAATTATCTCACCCTATATAAACAAAATTTCATAGGTAATACATATTTTTTGAAATACTTGTTTAATTTGTAATCAAAATGCTTGCAAAAGAGGTAAAAAGAGGGGGGGGGGGTGCATGTTCCGCCCATTTTTGCATATCCTTGGTACGCGATATAAATGGGACCGTCTTGTCGAATTAAATTAAGTCTATTGACAATAACATGCTATTATAACTTGAATCAACCTAGGTTAAATAAATTGCTTAGTAAAGAAATAACAAAAGAAAATGTGACTGTTTTTACCGCCCTAGAAATGTACATTGAGGCAATAGTAATCAGACGTTCGTTAGTTTTCAAGAAGTATCAATTTATAGATGATAACTTTTCTAACACTTTTAGAATATTCAGCTCTTTATAATATAGTCTACCCAACCGTTGTTCACGCCCCTGAACTAAAAAAAAAAAAAAAAAAAAAAAAACATTTTTTTTCTTTAACAAATGGTACAAACATGTCCTTTAAATATTAACGTATTTTGATAGTATGGTATCTTGATTTAAAATTTACCAAAGCATTGCATCGCTTCTGAATGATGTAATCGGAAATCCGTTAAAACAGATCTCTTAAATCTAAAGAATAATATTTTAATCAATTTTAAGGCCAGAAAAAGAACTATGTATTTGAAAAAAAAATATATGTATATTGATCTCTTGAAAATGAACCCGAACCTTTCTATGAACTATATTTTATAGCAAAAAGGACACAAAATATTTTCTGATTTTAACAAGAAACTTTACCCATCATAGTTCATGCCCCTGAAATGTGTATTTGCAAAATAGAAAAATCAAGGAACTGTTTTTTTAAAGATTAAATTATCACGTGTGTAAAATAATTAGGTTTTGAATTATATTGTTGTCTACACAAAGATGTTCCCATTTTCATTCTTTGCATTTAAGTACTAAAGACCAAATATTTACAGTATGCCTACATTTTGTTATATACAAAATGATTGTTTTCTCATACATATTTGTCCATCCATTTACCTCGTCCCTGAACTGCATCTTTTTGTTTTTCTTTTTATAAACGGGAAAACTCTTTATCCTTAGTTTCAAATAAATATATTATACACTATTTTCCCCATTCCAACTTCAAAGAGATTTGAGGTATTGGGACATTAACCATTTAACCTTATTTATAAATAAAATACAATAGTTCACACATTTAAAATTTATATATGGCAATATTCAAGCCTATAGTGTTTTGTTTTGTTTTTAAATGTTGCTTTGACAGAAATGGCTTTACCCAAATACATACAAAATGTTCATAATGTGCACGCAACCCCACCCCCCTCCCCCCCCCCAATTTTTAAAAAAAAAATCTTCACTATTTAAATGTAAAAAGTGATTATGATAAAATATATACTATAAGATTTTAATTATTAAAATTACGTTTGCTTTCAACATAAAAAAAAAATAAATCATATTTTGATAAATAAATATAAAAATTCCCTACTTATTATGTTGAAAATATTTATAATAATAATACTTACAAAATGACGATAACAAACAGATAAGGGTAAATATCTTATATAATTTCCGAATGCGTCACATTACGTAACAGCTCTCCCACACTCAACATGTTTCACATCTCTTAAATATATTACGCTTCAGGTGTGACTGCTTCCATTTCCGGCTGCTTCCTATTCAGCGTATTTGGTACTGAGATTATTTTTCGTAGTTTTTGCTATATGCTTTGTATTTGTTGACGTCTATTTGGGTATGGGAAATGGCTTTGTTAATTTTGTTATGTTTTAGCTGCAGCAGCAGCGATGGCGTAGTTAGTATTGGTGTGTTAATAATGGAGTTCTTTATTTAAAATAGAGACGTTTGCTACATGAATCATTGGCTTGTAAAATAAGTAATACAATGAGTTATATTACATATAATTCTCTACGTTTGAAAGAAAATATTGTTCAAAAGTGAGTTCAATAGAGCGCTAAATATAATTCCCTGTATCAACGCTAAATGAATTTTTTTTTAAAATAAGGCAACTTCGTTTTCAGCGTAATATTTTCTCTTCTTTTCGGAAAATGAAATTGTCTAAATTAAATATGATTTTTATATATATATATATAACATATTCGTTTTAAAAGTGGTTTGGGACATCAGAATATTAATATAGTTTATGGGCGTAAATTAAAAAAGTGTGCAATGACGTATCATCGGGGAAGGGGTATAGCTAAAATAGGGATTCTTAAATGTACATCACTTGAGTTCATGTTTTTTCAAGTAACTTTAGTAGATGGGAAGTTCACGCATTGCCGTCGCCAATGTTTGGCGAGCTATAACAAGTATAATAATATTAATTGTAAAAGATTTAAATCGATTTGATATCCGTCAAATGAAACAAATCTCAACGCCATATTTAAAAAAAATATTTCCAGTTAAAGATATGTATCTTATGGTAAGCAGCGATTGAAAAAGAAAAATTCGCACACCGGTTGGTGCACTTTTTTGGAATGCTATTTTTAGCGTTTCTGAAAGCTTTATTTTTTCATTCCTATATATAAAGAAATACAGAAACACACACTAAATTTACCAACGCAGACGTAAGATTTCTCATTTATTTTCCGTAGATCCAATCTGTCAGGACATGTGCACACAGGTTCATTGTGTTCTGTGAGGTAGCAAGCGTGTGAGCAGTACTTGTTTCTCCACACTTCAGGGCAATCCAAAGTTTCTTGAAAATATATTTGTAAAAAGCTATTTGAATATGTAGATTTGATTGTTCAAGATTAAAAGAAAAAAAAAACCACCCAATTTGCATGTTGTATCATTTTCACTGGTTTTAGTATGATGAAGTTTAAATTAATTGCCATTGTGATTTTAAAAAAAAATAATTTAAAAAATAAAATATTACCAAAATATAAATTTATATGTTATTCAAATTATTCAAAATATGTATTTCAATGTATTTATATAAACATTTTTGACAAGGCTTTGCATTTGAAGGGCTGAGTAGAAAAAGTACTTAAGTTACAATTTTCCAAAATTGAGTTAAGACAAGCATTATATTTGATTACTTTTCCTGAATCATTCCTGTAAATATAATTCATGAAAATTGTCCACAAGTGTTTGATTCAGGGTTACCTCGAGCAGATTTTAATGTATCTAAATAAGAATTTTAAAATTTTAAACTAATTTTTCTCAAAACTTCAAAAATACACTTAAGTACTTTTTCGGCACTCCTCAGAACGGCGGTCCCAAATTCAAAACATAATGTTTCTAGAAAAATAAAATTTTAAATTCATTTTTACCTCATGGAACTTCATTAAAATTATTTTTAAAAGTAAAATAACATCTTTTTGTTTGAATAAAACAACAATTTGACAAATTTTACGAAATCAAAAACATTACATTTTAGTGAATCTTTTGTCTTTTACGGTGACATTGTGGTAAATATAGGAGAACTCTTCTGTCCTTAAAGACACCTTATAAAAGTTGCCCAATTGGATGTATCTAGATTAAAATAAATATGTTGTATTTATTTTATTACTTTAATTGTGTCTAGGTGTCTGATATATCTTTCTAAACAAGTAGTGGGTTTACAATTTTAAATATTTAGGTGTCACATATTTAAAGTATCTTTTATTGGTTTATTATTGTGAAATAAGGTATTGTTTCACTAATAAAATTGGATATTCAGATATAGGCATAGGCCTATGGTTTTTAAATTAATTCACAATTTCTTTACAATAATTAGGACGTTTATTTAATTTCTGCCTGGGGGCAAATAGCAGAAGGTTGCTTTAACTATATAATAGGTGCCCTATTTTCTTCGTTCATAAATAGTTGTCCCAGGACAAGGTACGTTTTTTTTAAAAAAAAATGATAATGATTATGACAAAGCTCCAGTGGTTCTTCTTTTTTATGATGCAGGGGTTCTCAATCTGTGGGTGATGAGCCTTTGGCCTTTGGGGGGCTAATGACCCTAACTCATATATATATAATATAAATCTGCATGAATCATTAACTATGAATTAGTATTAATAAAAATCAATTTATAAGAACAGAAGGATTATTTCAGCAAGGCATGTTCACGCAAATGAAGCACATTTTTTTAAAATCATAAAAGATTAAGAAGCAAGGTATCTAGTATCTACATAAAATTTATAACACGTAACACTTAAAAATTAGTTATCCCCCTCATCAAGCATTTTAATATATTTTTGAGTTGAGGGAAAATCTTTAAAAACATGATGAAAAATAATATCAATGACATAGCAAGTAGCACAATGGACATGCTTTTCCTTACTTGCTAGGAGGCTTCACTAACATAATGGACAGGAGGCTCCACTAGCATAATGAACAGGAGGCTCCACTAGCATAATGGACAGGAGGCTCCACTAACATAATGGACAGGAGGCTCCACTAGCATAATGGACACGAGGCTCCACTAGCATAATGGACAGGAGGCTCCACTAATATAATGACAGGAGGCTCCACTAGCATAATGGACAGGAGGCTCCACTAACATAATGGACAGGAGGCTCCACTAACATAATGGACAGGAGGCTCCACTAACATAATGGACAGGAGGCTCCACTAGCATAATGGACACGAGGCTCCACTAGCATAATGGACAGGAGGCTCCACTAACATAATGGACAGGAGGCTCCACTAACATAATGGACAGGAGGCTCCACTAACATAATGGACAGGAGGCTCCACTAACATAATGGACAGGAGGCTCCACTAACATAATGGACAGGAGGCTCCACTAGCATAATGGACAGGAGGCTCCACTAGCATAATGGACAGGAGGCTCCACTAACATAATGGACAGGAGGCTCCACTAACATAATGGACAGGAGGCTCCACTAACATAATGAACAGGCTTTTCACTACTTGTGCATTTCTTGGTCTATTCTTCTTTTAATCGTGATAAGCAAAACAATAGCAAGCATATATTAAGGCTCGTTCACAATTTACATCATGATCACATGCTCGGGGGGGGGGGGGCGTGTGGGGGGCACGTGTGGGGGGGCGTGTGGGGTCGAGAATTCAGGGGCATTTATTAACAATATATTGTTTGGTTTATATCGGCACGATGTTAAATAAAGCACAATGTGCACAAAGAGTACAATGATGAAAAGAAATCTACACACACACAGTAAACAAAGCTCTGTCTCGAAGCACAAATAACACATGCGATAGAATCTCATGATAAATGATCTGCCTCTCTCTGTCATTTGTCTCCACACGTTTTTATAGTCTATTCTACTCATCTATCGAGCACCGTCTTACGTTTTGTCTTCCTTTCCAGTTTTATCCAGATTTTTCTATAAAATTCTGAATGACAAGGACAATACTTATTTTGTTGTAAACAAGGTTAAAGGGAGACTATTCGTTTGCCACCTACACCTTAAATGTGGTCTCGAGTTTTTTGTCTGCTAGAGTTCATGCACGGGGGAAGCGTGAAGCAAACAAGTCGCGTACATAACATTGACGCACACATGATTGTCAGCAAGTTTTGGTGACCTGATTTTGAGGTCCAGAGCAGTCTATTATGACACGACTGAATGGTTCTTTAAAAGCTGGAATGGGCTGAAGAGGAGCCGATGGTATCTTCTGATTTGGTTTCCTTACCACCTGACAATTATGACATGATCTGCAGTAGTCAACCACATCTTTCTTGATCTTGGGCCAAAAAAAGTGTGACGTGATTTTGTGTGATATGTCTTGTTCGCTCCCAAATGGCCTGTAAGTTGGGAATCAAGGACTAAGCTCAGGATTTCGTTCCGGAAAAGTGTAGGAACTACTATCTGATGAACTATCCTCCATTCTTCGTCAGTTTTTTATTTCCTAATAAGTATGTTATCTTGTAATAATTAACAAACAGGGAATTGCTCAGCTTCTTCTTTGGTCATAGCGTTCTCTCGAAGTTTAAAGATTTCTGGATCATTCTTCTGCTCTTCATCGAGCTGCGTTCAAGTTGGTGTTTTGTGATCCTTTGACTCTTCGTTCATCATCATCATCATGTCCTTTAGTCCTTTAACCGTTAGGGCGCCACAGATGACATGAAAACTATCCTTCTCCATTTCTCTCGGTCTTCAGCACTACGCATAGCATCGCCTAGCTTTAGTCCCGTCCACTCTTTGATGTTATCTTCCCATCTTTTTCTCTGTCTTCCTCTTCTTCTCCCTCCTCTAGTTGTGCCCTGCATTATTTCTTCGGCAAGCCCTTAAAGATTTTCCCTCAACTCAAAAATATATTAATATGCTTGATGAGGGGGATAACTAATTTTCAAGTGTTATGTGTTATAAATTGTATGTAGATACTAGATACCTTGTCACGTGGCCATACCACTCAAGTTTGCGCTTTTTACAGACACCAGAAAGTCATCGTATTGCCCAGTTGCTTGACGAATCCTTTCTTTCACTTGTTCATTGGTGATATGGTCTCTATAGCGGATGCCAAGAATGCTTCTGAAACATCTCATCTCCATCGCCTTTATTTTCCTTTCAAGTTCTGCTGTTAATGTCTAGTACTCACATGCATACAAGAAAATGGAGAGGACTTATGAGCGCATCAGCCTAATTTTGGTGATGGGGGCTATATTTTTGTAGTTCCATATTTTCTTGAGCCTCTTTAGTGCTGTTATGGTCTGGGCAATCCTGGCCATCAATTCGGGCTTGGAGTCTTCTTCCGAGACTATTGCTCCGAGGTACTTGAAGCTGCGAACTGCCTTTAATCTTTCCTCACCGACTTTAATTTCAGTGGCGATGCCAGTGGTGTTATTCGTTGTCATTTTTGTCTTTTCTGCACTGATTTGCATGCCAAAGGACGACGAAGTCTTGTCGAAACGCTTTACTAGGTTGGCTAGCTCTTCTTCGCTTCCAGTCAGTCCGTCTATGTCATCCGCAAAGCGTAGGTTGGTGATTGTTCTGCCACCAATGCTGACTGTCCCTACATGCGTTTCCAGTGCATCTGACATAATTATCTCTAAGAAGATGTTGAACAGGGTGGGGGAGAGCAAGCAACCTTGTCGTACTCCAACCATGGTCTTGAACCATTATCCGATGTTATTGTTCAAGAAGACTGCGCTGGTGGCCTTATCATAGAAGCTGCATATCATTCTGGCTAGGTTTGTGTTGATGTTGTAGTGCCTCACGGTGGCAGATTGATTTCAGATTGGATTTTATTACTTTTTGGTGAACTTCTTTTTCGGAGATCTTCAAACTCATGGCCCTGGTAAAAGCACATGCTGAATATAATTCTGGATATTCTTCTTGAGATTCAGTGAAACAGGGTTCATGAGTAACGATGGGTTCGGCTACCACCTTCCCACCAGCTAAGTCATTCAGCAACGAGATTATTATTATTATTAGTATAAGAAGTTTTTTTAAAGCGTAGTACCCGAACCTATGGCTGGGCTCACCACGCTGTACATACAATTTAACAAACATAATCATGAACTTAAAAATTAACATACATTAATTAAATAAAATAAATAAATGTGTATTCGCCCAACCATTCCATAACTTTTTAAATGTCAAGCCATGGACGGCACCCAGCAGTATCGTCTATCGGTCAAAGGGGGGAATCATTCAGGATAGTAGAGTTTAAAGCAGGGGTGGGCAAACTACGGCCCGCGGGCCGCTTGCGGCCCGGCAACTGATATTATGCATCCCTCAAAGGCATTTAGAAATAAAAAAAAAAAAAGTTTGGTTTTAAGTTATTTTGTTGAACTATACAGAAATTCATGCACCGTTATGATTGTTTTAACATTTGTGATCAAATTTCTTTCTAATTTTCCATTTTTTTAAACAGTCCTTGATATTTGTCGTGTAATGCTAAACTGCGAATTTAACTATTTTAATATAGAGAAATGTTTATCGACATTGGACATAATATACATGCGGCCCCCAATAGCTTTACATTTGTCAATGTGGCCCTTCGCACAAAATTTTTTCCCACCCCTGGCTTAAAGAGATGTGTTTTGAGTGTAGTTTTGAATGCTGTGATGGTTGGTATATTGCAGATGTGTAGTGAAAGAGAATTCCATTGTTTGGGGGCGCAGAAAGAGAAAGATCTTTTACTGTATGTTTTTGTGTGAGTCTTGGGGACAGAAAGAATACGCCTGTCTGCGGAGGAGCGAAGCTGTCGAAGGGGTGAATAGACAGAGAGAAGTTATGTTAGATAGGAAGGGCAGGAACCAGAGAAAAAGTTGTGGCAGAGAACAGAGAGTTTGTAATCAATCCTTGCTTGCACTGGGAGCCAATGAAGTAAAAGAAGTAGTGGTGTGACGTGATCACGTTTTTTTTGCCTTTAAAACTAGCCTAGCAGCTGAGTTTTGAATTTTTTGTAGTTTTTCTACGAAGTGTTTTGGTGAACCTGACAGAAGAGAGTTGCAATAGTCAATACGATAGAGAACAAGAGCACAGACTAGGTTTTTTTGCACTTATTGTTAGGTAGTGGCGGATGGAGCTGATCTGACGGATAGCAGTGTATGCAGAGCCAAATGTGAGAGATATGATTATCGATAGACATGTTGTTGAACAGAATATAACCAAGATTCCTAGCGGCGGATGTTAACTGTATGTCGGAGTTACCTATTTGAAATGAGGTAGGGAGAGCTGAGCGCGAGGATAATTTGTGATCGTGAATTTAGTGCTTCCGTTTTGTCATCGTTAAGCGTCAACTTGCTGAGTGTCATCCATGACTTGACATCACCAATGCTCTCCCGCAAAGTCCGGACAGCGGAATGAACAAGAGAGGGATGAGTATGCTTGTATAGCTGCGTGTCATCCGCGAATGACTGACTCTTCACAGCATGCCTTCCGAGCAAAGGAACAGGGGCCTGGTATACATTGTGAATAGAACCGGGCCCAAAACTGACCCTTGTGGCACTCCGTACACCAAGTCAGCCCTGCCGGAGAGACAGCCATCGACAGCGACCGCCTGCGTTCTATTGGAGAGGTAGGACCTAAACCAAGCCAAAACTGAACCAGAAATTCCAAAGTAATTTTCAAGGGTTTTGTAAAAGGTTTCATGGTCAACGGTGTCAAAGGCCGCACTGAGGTCCAAGAGGATCAGGATGGAGACATCACCGCTGTCCAGTGCGAGCAAGAGGTCATTGGTGACTCTCAAGAGAGCTGTCTCAGTGCTATTGAAAGGTCTATAGGCTGACTGATTAGGACTGAGAAGAGAGTGGTCGTTTAAGTAAGCAAAACGTTGTTTTAGAACTAGTTTTTCAATGATTTTAGATAAAAATGATAAGTTAGATACAGGTCTATAGTTTTTAGATTATTTTCATCCAGACCAGGCTTCTTAAGCAATGGTTTGATGACAGCTATCTTACAAATAGTTGGAACAGTGCCAGAAGACAATCTTTCAATGCCGTCCAATAGTAATGTTGGTCGGACACCCACAACGACAGGAAAGGAAGACTAGGTCTGATTTGAGATGGATGACATGTAAAGTAACATCAATGAATCCCACCTCTACGCCTCGTAACAGGATGTTGCTCCCAGTAGCAGTAGATCCAGACAAGGGAAATATACCTTCATATATGCTATAAAATTGGTCGCTATTTCCATTTCTTTTAATTTTTTTTGTAGTTCTCTATCTTTTTCTTCTTCCTCTCTCTGTAGCTCTAGCTCCATTTGTTTAAGCTACCTATCTTTTTCTAGCTCCAGTTGTTTGAGCTCCAGATGGAGCTCCATACTAGGATCATTCGGCTGTGTGACTGAGGCAAGTTCATCCTCAGACAAAATATCCTGATCCACTAAGTGGACGATGATCATATCTCGTACCGTCTTTTTTAGCGCCGAATGAGCTAAATGTAATTAAAAATTATTGCCTTACAGTATACCGTAAGTCAATAGTTTTTAAATTATATTTCTTTTGGTTTTCATTATAATAATTAACATAATAAAACTTATTAATTTTAATTAGCCCTGGTTTGTGTATTATATTCTTTGTTAGTGTATTTATCATTTTTTATCGTCTTTTGCGGTGTACCGGTACTGTTTTAGAACGAGCCATACACTTAAATAAGAGATTAATTTCTCCATATTGATAACAGTACGTAACACCCCAATCATTCATACTGGCATATTCCCATTAGATGGACTTACAGTGTATGGACATCACGACGGGACCTTCAACGCTCGAGAGAGCCCGGTCCTACAAGTGGCGTAGCGAGCTTAACTCGCTCCCGGGGCAAAATACCTTTTTAGCGCCCCCTATTAAAAAACCATACAATATTATATGTAAAATATACTTGCAAATTAATAAATAAAGTAATAGGCGCCCCTTTGTGAGTAGCGCCCGGCGCATGATGCCCCCCTTGCCCACCCCTCGCTACGCCACTGGGTCCTATACCCTAGTGTAAGCTGATGCCCCTGAATCTGACTTAATAATGGTCTATTATGTTTACATTACTTTAACCGTATGATTATTGCTTTTGGTGTGAGACTTGAAAAAAATCTGGCCACAAATCGGCAAAATAGACCAAAACAACCTAAGCGTTTGACTGACTTTGTAAATACATGTTTTATATTAAAATTTCAATTTAAAACCACTGAAAATACATGACAAAACAATTGGAAAACAATACATAAATGTTATAGTAGTCACTTACGTTTTTTAATGTAGTTCCATGAGGTACAAACTATTTTTTAAATTTTATTTCTGTACAAATAATATGGGACCGCCGTTCTGAGGAGTGCCACTTTTTCTACTCGGCCCTTCATTTATTAGAGAAGGTAATTGCTAATCAGGTCCTAAGTTAACTCTTTATAGACATGTCACTTCCACTGCTATTCCAAGCATTAAACCTAAAATGTAACATAGCGTCTTTAACACGTCAGCCGTATACACCATGACCATACATTTTCACACACAAAAATTATCAACAACAGTAACAGCAACTTACTAACGCACTGGCATCCAGACATGGTAAAACCCCTAAAAACACTGACATTCGAAATGACCATACATTTTTACACACAAAATTATCAACAACAGCAACTTACTAACGCACTGGCGTCCAGACATGTTAAGCCCCTCAAACACTGACATTCGAAATGACCATACATGTTCACACACAAAAATTATCAACAACAGTACCAGCAACTTACTAACGCACTGGCCCCCAGACATGTTAAATCCCCTCAAGCAATGACACTCGAATGCTCCTGGAACGTTCCTACACACCGAGTTATCGGGGCAGTTGAAGTTTCCGGCAGATCGACACTCGTTTACGTCTCTTGAGCAATCACGCCCCGTCCAGCCCGGCTTGCATTTGCAAAAACCGTTGACGTTGTCACAGAAATCGGTCCGTTCCTTGAGGCATCGGCAAAGCCTTGTGCACGAAGGCCCAAATGTCAAAGGTCGACAAGCTGCCAAAAAAGAATTCACGCTTTCTCATACACAGAATAAGAACGTTTCTAAATAATGTTTAAGCGAGATCTACTTAAAATAAAAAAAATAAAAAATCATAAACAAACCTCACTGATGAAACTAAATATAATAAGAAACGCAAAAATTCCGTCTATATTTAGACGCGTAGTCCGCCGGACGGTCGATTTACAATTGAGGAATTTAATCGATATCTTTCTTTTTTTGTAGAAGTTTTAAATGTCACACTTAAGATTTAACCGTTACGTACCGTTATATGTTTTAGTAAATTGGGCTCGTTAGATGACCAGTACACAATAAAGGACTGAAAACGAGTTTGCAAAGACAAACTATCCCAAGCTAGTTATTCTAACAATATTCAGTTGGATTATAATATTAAATTTATATAAAAATACAAAATCAAATATACAGACATAAAAAGAAGTATATTAACTTACATCAAACACACAAAAAAATGAAAAAGTATAATCATCGAAAGGAACACACTACTATTCACACACATACACAAAGTGTACAATCGTGTGATGCCCCTAAGACTATAATATTACCTCCGTTCAACCTGGTAAAGCTGTCGATTGAATGATAGGACGGGATTTCAAACTTTTAGAAATAGCATCACCCAATAGAATCCTTCAGAACAAATTAAAACGTTAACAAACTTTTTCCCAATCAGGAGAGGGGTGGGTAATAGTACGGCTCTATACAATTAATCAGTGACGTAAATGTAAAAAAAAAGATATGGGGGTGTGGGGGGGGGGGTTGTTTGAAGAGTTCAGATTGGAGGCTACGGCTCGTGGTGAACCAAAGCTAGGTCCATCAGTACCCTTGGTATGAAATTACATAGTAAAATATCATGTCATTGCTAAAAATAAATTTAACGAAAGAAGTGAACAAACTTTTAGGTCAGCGAAGAAGACATGCAAAATAGATAACTAACGAAAAAACTCCAAGAGAAAGTTACGTACCATGTACTGAATAATTCCCAGTGAAGCAGTTGCTAACGACATAATGATTTTTTAAAGTCATGTGTAGCACATTCCCCGTTGTTCGAATCAGTCTAGGCATGTCAGAACCGCAGTAACGACCTA
Organism: Omphiscola glabra; assembly: GCA_964017045.1. NCBI lineage: Eukaryota > Metazoa > Mollusca > Gastropoda > Lymnaeidae > Omphiscola > Omphiscola glabra. Next base: position 10,986,063 of record OZ024804.1, on the reverse strand, counting down.
TGAGTCGGCTGTTCTTTTCCTTGCCGTCGTAAATTGTTAACTCATTTGAACACCAGAAAGAATTCGACATTTTGAAATTCAAAAGCCTGGAATGAACATTTTATAATAAAAATTGTTATACAAAAACTGATGAGCTAGAGTTGTATGACGGGTGTCTTTCACTCTGCCGCCACTAATAACGAAAACATAAAGGCATAGAGAAAACAAGAGAGGCGTAGCTAGAGTGGTTGGCGCCCTGGAACAAGATCAATTTAAAATGAACCCCTCTTTTTTTAAACTCACAAACCCATTATTTCCATCAATAAATTAATATCAAAGCAGATTTCGGCGCCCCTAACTAGTCAGGCACTTAGGGACATCTCTCCCTCCTGCCCCCCTTAGCTACTCATCTAGAAAACATATAAATATACGTTATATAAAATTCGATGAAGTTGAACGAAAAGGCAGCTCAGGTCGTACTCCAGCCTCCATTCGTCTTTATCGCCCTTCATTGTCTTCATTACATTACAAGTTATTTACATGTAATTAATTCAACGATTTATCGAATTTTAAAAACTAAGACCAAGCCAAACGCACGTAGTGACTTACTTCAAAGACACGACTGTGTTAGGTTCCCCTGTGATTGTCCACAAATAGTCAACTATGCCGTAAGCATTGCTCTCATAATGTGGACAGTTGATCTGTCCTGATGGACCAGTTCTGGATATGACACAAGCTGCAATATTATTACAGTTGTATTTGATACAATAAGAAGTGATCTGACATTCCAGAGAAAGAATCTCTTTGCATTACCCGAAAATCATAACTATGTAAATCTGGATTGAAAGAGCTTACAATAAATGGTTTTCGGGAGAATAAGAGGAAGGTGCTGATAACCTAAAAATAAACAATCTTAATTAATCAGCAGATGTCAGTCAGCCCTGGGCAGATCACCTACTTCAAATTTTAGGAAAACGGGTCTAAAACGAGAAATTATAGGAACATTAAATTTAAATATATAAGCCAATCGAACTGGTCACGGGATGTCGCTTGTTGTTGTGTACGCCTTACAAAGACTAGGAATTAGAATATAATTCAGTTTTAAAGTAAATTTTATAAAGATTTTTTAATGGCTAAAAACATATTTTATTTAAGTGGTAGAGTATGCATTTTGGTAGTTTTTTAAAAACATTTTCAAGTAATATAATAAAAAAAAAAATTACGCGCATTTAGTAGTAGTGACCAAATACCCTCTCAAATGGTGAACGGTATTATTTTGGCTTGAAATGTTAAGGTATTAACTATTCTAATCGTACACAAGAAATAGTAATCAGCGAATCTATTGTGTGTCGAATACACTTTAAAACAAAGCCACGTCTTCAGAAAGCCACCAAAAGAAGAAGTCAGTATGAAAATCTTTGAACGTTTTTCTTGGGACTTAAAAAAAAAATATTCAATTGCAGCTATTGAATATATGAATATAAAATTAAACAAGAAGTTGAACGAAATAACTATCTGACTATCTTTTTACTGTGTTCATCTAAGGCAGCGGTTCATAACCATGGGGGTCGAGCGACCCTTACACGGGGGTCACCTAAGACCATCGGATTTTATGTTTCGGGGGTCGCCACAACATGAGGAAATGAATTAAAGGGTCGCTGCATTGGAAAGGTTTAGAACCACTGATCTAATTTGTGTTTTATTGTCCATAGGGTAGGGCACGGATTACATTGATACAAACAATTCTTAGAATTTACATATGAAGAAAGACATCCGAACACACCCCCCCCCCCCCCCCCAAAAAAAAAAAAAAAAAAAAAACAACATCCAAGTACTGGTGGGAAGAGACGTGTAGGATTTGATCCCGTTATGACACGGCAACTTACCGTATCGTCCTGGTGAATTTACGCACGTTGTCGATGCAGGGCAGGGGTTGCGAAGACACTCGTTAATGTCTTCAGAGCAATCAGCAGAAGTCCAGCCCCCGTTACAAACGCAATTACCGTCGGTGTCTTGGCACTTCTGTGTGTTACTAGCATTACAAATACAGGGCGTAGTGCAGTCCGGGCCGAATCTCATGTGGGGGCAGGCTATTCAGTTTGACACAAATTTAAGTTAACGATGAGAATACACGTGTGACTAAGTTATTAAGAACTAGGGCTTAAACGGGTGCAGTTATTTACACCGGGTCCGGGGAGTTTGAGAAATAGGCTTACCGAAAGTCCTACAGACAGTCCTACAGACAGTCCTACAGACATTCCTACAGACAGTCCTACACGCCACCTTCAGGTATTTTAACAATAGGTCGAACGACCCTCCTACACCCTACCTGCTGGCATTTAAACAATAGGTCTAGCGACCATCCTACACCTTACCTGCTGACATTTAAACAATAGGTCTAGCGACCATCCTACACCCTATCTGCTGGCATTTAAACAATATGTCTAGCGACCATCCTACACCCTACCTGCTGGCCTTTAAACAATATGTCTAGTGACCATCCTACACCCTACCTGCTGGCATTTAAACAATAGGTCTAGCGACCATCCTACACCTTACCTGCTGGCATTTAAACAATATTCTTACAGACAGTCTTACGCCATACCCGTGGCTCTTTATTTATTAATATAATAGTCAATAGTCGCCTCCCTTTAAATATTTTTTACCTTAAGTTCACATGCCACGCATGATTGCCTTGATTTCACTAAGTAGTATTAAGATTTCACTAAGTAGTATTAAGATTTCACTAAGTAGTATTAAGATTTCACTAAGTACTATTAAGATTTCACTAAGTATTATTTAGATTTCACTAAGTAGTATTAAGATTTCACTAAGTAGTATTAAGATTTCACTAAGTAGTATTAAGATTTCACTAAGTAGTATTTAGATTTCACTGAGTAGTATTAAGATTTCTCTAAGTAGTATTTAGATTTCACTAAGTAGTATTAAGATTTCACTAAGTAGTTTTAAGATTTCACTAAGTAGTATTAAGATTTCACTAAGTAGTTTTAAGATTTCACTAAGTAGTTTTAAGATTTCACTAAGTAGTATTAAGATAAAAACATGTAGGCTGGCGGAGGGTAGTTTTGAAGAGGAAGAAGGTCACACCAGAAGCACTAAATTGATATATAATATATATAAATGATTTGCACTTTTTTCAGATTTTTATACATTTTAAAACTTACTAAATAGAAACATAATTTCTACAACGTATAAGCATGTTTTACATCATTGCACGGTATGGCTTTGTATTTACTATGTGCAAGGTACATCATAGCACGGTATGGCTTTGTACTTACTATGTGCAAGGTAAGAACCGTTGAATCTGGGAATTGTATCTGATGTGTTCGAATAAAATTGAATGTACATGACGCCACTGTGTGATCGAATAAGACTGACTGATGCCGAGCCACAGTATCGCCCCAAGCGGCTCTGATAGCGTGGTGGGATGGAACTGTACACATCAACATAGCCATCAGCGCAACTCACATTGAACTCAGTCACACTGTAGGTATATAAGAGGACATTATGAAATGTAACCTAAACATATTAGATATTCTTAAATTGATTTTAAAATATTTAAAATTATGTCAAATTATTTCGTAATCATCATACTATTTTTTTCCTTCGAAATCTCGGGGCATGGATAAATACGAAAATCAATGAATATAGTGGAAATTGTTTAAGAGATCTGATAACATTAACAGACTGGACGACTACCTTATGCACATTCTTACCGCTGACTCACCGACCTGCAGCCTAAAGTTTCGTAATATACAGTTACGTCATCTATTCCCACTCATCTCAGCTAACACAGGACAAACGTTTTGGAAATAGCTATTCATTTATGCGTTACCTTAATGTAACGACACCTGGAGAGTACAAAGGTCTTATGCTCCAATAACATGAGTAGAATGTTCCATTTGGGTTTAGAGGAATTGACAAATAGCCTGATAATGCATTGAGCACATGGCCACATCCTGGAGCATCTGTGTACAAAAAATAAAAATGCTGAACTTAATGTATTGAAACAAAAGTTTTAGAGAAAAAGAATTATTGAGAGAAGAGATAACGAGAGGCAGATAGAGAAACAGAGGCTTGGAGGGAGTGAAAGAGCAAGAGAAACATAGACGAAATGATAAGAAGTGCTAGAGTTAGAGAGAGTGAGAGTGAAACAGAGGCATGAAGGGAGGGAAAGAGCAAGAGAAACGTAGACGAAATGAGAAAAAGTATGAGAGTTAGAGAGAGTGAGAGTAAAACATATAAGACAACGAGATTTATAAATCTATAGGAGCAGCTCACATTCTGTTGAAAACTGCCGTAACATACACATTTTTGAAACCGTATTGGACTCATCACAAAAGGTATTAGATAACGAACGTCAAAGCTTCACAGTTAAAAAAAATAACAAATCCAACTTACAGGACAGCAGCTAAATATTGTTCTTAGCAAACAAAATACGTCATATTTACTAAAAAAAAACTAATATGCTAAAGGCGGATAACATTGATACAATGAAACATTCCGACAACTCCTGCGACGCCACTGGTACCAAGCTGTATCATCCACCTGATGTTCCGTTGGGGTCAACTAGCGGCGTGGAGAGAGGCGATTTGCTGTTGGGAACCATTTAATAATCCTAGAAAGAATAATCCCAGGCCTTGTGGATTTCGTCCTGCGAACTCCATACCATCGTCACCTTGTGACGGACGGATGCCAGCAAAAAATAAATAAATAAAAAAATAATATATGCTAACTATCCAATATAACATTGCTAAAATGAAGGCGCCAATAATAGTTGAAGTGGACCACCATTGCATCGTGTATACATTCACATAACTTCCTAGCCTAAACAGTCTTACACAGCGGCTGATCTGAGAAATAAGTTGTTTGGGGATTTTATCCCACTGTTTTTAACTTTATATTTAAACTTATTATTTTTAAAAGGTCTTTTACATTGTAATAATTTTCACACGAAAATTGACTATACTAGATCACAAATTTGAACAATATCACGTAGCTTACACATTTATAATGTTACCCAAAATACGTTAGGTTGGTATTAAAATACATGAAAAGAGCTTAGGGGAAAAAAAGGAAATTCCATAAAATGAATTGCACCCCAAATATAAACAATTTTAAATTTCAAATAAAAAAAAAAAAAAAGATTAAGTATGAAAAGACTAATTTTAATAAATTATGATATACAAACAAGGCAAAACACTGATTAAATTTAAATTCTTAAAAATAAGAATAGTTTTTATCATGCATTGTACACAATGTTCACTTACCACTGACATAATAAGTAGCCAAAAATCCTCTATAAGTTACGCTCATATCACTGATGAACGTGACTGTTATCGCATTACTATTAGACCTAACGATTCCAGTAGAAGGAAGCGCAAGGTAAGAGTATTCTGCACTGCCGTCTTGTACGATAAGGTAATCACAGCACGTCTCAAACATCAAATCAGAGACACTGTCAAAGAGAATATCAAATCAGAGACGCTGTCAAAGAGAATATCAAATCAGAGACGCTGTCAAAGAGAACATCAAATCAGAGACGCTGTCAAAGAGAATATCAAATCAGAGACACTGTCAAAGAGAACATCAAATCAGAGACACAGTCAAAGAGAACATCAAATCAGAGACGCTGTCAAAGAGAATATCAAATCAGAGACGCTGTCAAAGAGAATATCAAATCAGAGACACTGTCAAAGAGAACATCAAATCAGAGACACAGTCAAAGAGAACATCAAATCAGAGACACTGTCAAAGAGAATATCAAATCAGAGTCACTGTCAAAGAGAACATCAAATCAGAGACACAGTCAAAGAGAACATCAAATCAGAGACACTGTCAAAGAGAACATCAAATCAGAGACACTGTCAAAGAGAACATCAAATCAGAGACACTGTCAAAGAGAATATCAAATCAGAGACACTGTCAAAGAGAATATCAAATCAGAGACACTGTCAAAGAGAATATCAAATCAGAGACACTGTCAAAGAGAATATCAAATCAGAGACACTGTCAAAGAGAATATCAAATCAGAGACGCTGTCAAAGAGAACATCAAATCAGAGACACAGTCAAAGAGAACATCAAATCAGAGACGCTGTCAAAGAGAATATCAAATCAGAGACGCTGTCAAAGAGAATATCAAATCAGAGACACTGTCAAAGAGAACATCAAATCAGAGACACAGTCAAAGAGAACATCAAATCAGAGACACTGTCAAAGAGAATATCAAATCAGAGACGCTGTCAAAGAGAATATCAAATCAGAGACACTGTCAAAGAGAACATCAAATCAGAGACGCTGTCAAAGAGAATATCAAATCAGAGACGCTGTCAAAGAGAATATCAAATCAGAGACACTGTCAAAGAGAACATCAAATCAGAGACACAGTCAAAGAGAACATCAAATCAGAGACACTGTCAAAGAGAATATCAAATCAGAGTCACTGTCAAAGAGAATATCAAATCAGAGACACTGTCAAAGAGAATATCAAATCAGAGACACTGTCAAAGAGAATATCAAATCAGAGACACAGTCAAAGAGAATATCAAATCAGAGTCACTGTCAAAGAGAATATCAAATCAGAGACACAGTCAAAGAGAATATCAAATCAGAGACACTGTCAAAGAGAATATCAAATCAGAGACACTGTCAAAGAGAATATCAAATCAGAGTCACTGTCAAAGAGAACATCAAATCAGAGACGCTGTCAAAGAGAATATCAAATCAGAGACACAGTCAAAGAGAACATCAAATCAGAGACACTGTCAAAGAGAACATCAAATCAGAGACACTGTCAAAGAGAATATCAAATCAGAGACACAGTCAAAGAGAACATCAAATCAGAGACACTGTCAAAGAGAATATCAAATCAGAGACACAGTCAAAGAGAAATTGTTTTGTAAATTTGAAAAAGAAAGAAATTATAGAATGCTTAAGAAAAACTAATTATAGAATATTTATATATCAAGTTAAAAGTTTTTAATTATAAGGCTTAAAAACGTTTTCACCTGAATTCACATTTCTCAAACAACTTACTTGAATACAATTGTGGCTGTTGTATTGGGAGCTGATATTTTCCATGTACAACGGGCTTTGTCGTAATAGTTTCCTGGATAGTTCGGACTCATCAGCGTCCCATTAGCCTCATCGAGTTCATAGGAGCAATGCCTCACTTCAAAAGCTTATTTCAAAATGCAAAAAAGAGACACTTTTAAAAAATAATACAAATAACATGTTATCTTGTTGGTTTTTTAAAATTGTTTTTTAATTTTTAAAAATTATACAAGCATACATCGCTTAACAAGCTGTTCTTCTTAAAGATATGAAACTATATATGCATTTTATAATATATACATTTAATCATCTTTCTTCAAATATGCAACACCCATTTCTGCATTCCCCACAGTATAATCGAAATGCTTACCAATTTCTTCACAGTTCATATTGTCATTGAGACGGTACCCGTAAGAACAAGTGCAGTTAAATCCTCCATAAGTATTGATGCACTGTTTGTACGTTCCCCGACAATTTGAGTTGGACACACTGCACTCATCCAAGTCTTGACTGCAGTCCGCTGACGTCCACTGGGGCAAACATAGACATTCTCCCGTAGCGTCATCACATTTTTCAGTCTTGGCTTCGACGCACTGGCAACCGAGTCGACAGTTTTTCCCAAACTTAAGCTTGGGGCAGGCTGTCGTGTTGATAGAAAACAGATAAAATATTTAACTTTGTATAATGATTAAAATAATGCTTTAAACATGTTTTTTTCCTCTCTTAAAAAAAGGCTCCAGTTAACATTTAACAGCATTAATCATTCTCTTCTATCTACGTTTCACTGCCTTCATGTAGCATCACTTGATTTGTGACTCGCATCCAGATTTGCATCATCTTAATGTATTGAAATGTTTTTTTCTTGAATAGGCTAAGTGAATTCAACAGAATCTATCAAATTCATTAAATTCAAAACTACAAAACGATTTTACTCGTATATTACAATTTTGTTTCTATATTATGTAAATTTAGTTGTTGCACGTCTGTCTTATAGTTTGTTTCACCACAGAGCAAACAATATAATTATAAGCCCAAGTTAGATGCTTGGACTAGATTTAACAGTGTGACCCTTTAATATAGCTGTCCCACTCTGGCCAATCTTCTATATAAATTAAATTAGTAGATTTCGATTCGCTATACCGCATAGACGAGCGTTTTCATTGTCTTTCACTTCATAATTCACTTTCTACTTCCACGAATTTTCCAGCAATGCGAATTGTTGTCATTTATTCACATCGGTGCCAGTATTTTGTTTCATTTCGCGAAAATAATTGATACTAGTAGGGTTAACGCAAACACGTTGCGCGTGTAAGGTTCAGGAATAGATGCAAAATATAATAAAGTCTGCGCTTCATCACGTACGCACCACAAGAACACATCCGTTTCCCAATAAGCTGCGTGCCGTGCTGTGTGCCAACTTGTGGTTGCTTTGCTAAGCATTATTGAATCAATGGAGACCAATCTGGAATCCCCCCCCCCCCCAAACACAAACACACTTTGTATCGCAAATAAAACGTTGCAAAAATGCATAAAAGGAATTAAAATAGTGAAATAATATATATATTTATTTACTGCAAAAGCTGTAATTGAGGAAGTTAAGACGAAAAAAAACAAGTTATAGGAGTTTAAACTGTATTACCTTGCCTTGGTTAGGCTGACAACGTCATCTCGTGAATTATTATTACAGATTGTCTTGTTTAAAACCATCAAACGCGAGACTGTGAAACGATTAAACCCAAATGCAGTTTTCAGTAATGTATCAATTTGCATTAACTCTTGGCCTGATTAGTTTTGTATCTGCTTATACCTAAATAAAGCTAACATGACACTTGACTGAAGAGATTATTGACTAAAATATTTGATAAATATGACAAGGTAAGTTTCAGCTTAATATTTCGAATGGCACGCGAATAGTGCTATAAAAATCCCTATGGTCTTTATGAGTAGGCTTGCAATGGCAGCGTTTGTGTCAAGTCTGATCTCCATAACACACATGCAATCGTGCCACATATTTCAAAAGACGCCGAGGAGTGTAATTTTCATCTAGGAGTCCCATGTGTTCATTCGTATACTTCATGAAGCTATAGTGGCATACAGTCTCTGAATTCATAAACTTTTCTTTCACAAACACCACTTCAAATCTTTTCTCAGGCGTTATTACTGTTGTAGCTGGGTGGGTACAGGTCAAATGAAACAAACAAATGCAGGTCAAGAGAACTATAGCGTTTAATTGTAGAGGTACAATCCGTAGAACATTTTTTCCCCACACACAATATCATCCAATGTCCACACTTCGTAACACAGCTCAACACGTACAAGGGTCCCGGGTTCACTTTTGCCCTGGCTTTTGTAGTGGCGATGATGTCCACCTCATGAGCTGTTTTACCAGTCTCCCGTGGGGCTGGCATACCCAGCTCAGTGGTGGGACATACCCACCCAGCTCAGGGGTGGGGCAGGCATACCCAGCTCAGTGGTGGGACATACCCACCCAGCTCAGGGGTGGGGCAGGCATACCCAGCTCAATGGTGGGACAGGCACACCCAGCTCAGTGGTGGGACATACCCACCCAGCTCAGGGGTGGGGCAGGCATACCCAGCTCAGTGGTGGGACATACCCACCCAGCTCAGGGGTGGGGCAGGCATACCCAGCTCAATGGTGGGACAGGCACACCCAGCTCAGTGGTGGGACATACCCACCCAGCTCAGGGGTGGGGCAGGCATACCCAGCTCAATGGTGGGACATACCCACCCAGCTCAGGGGTGGGGCAGGCATACCCAGCTCAATGGTGGGACAGGCACACCCAGCTCAGTGGTGGGACATACCCACCCAGCTCAGGGGTGGGGCAGGCATACCCAGCTCAGTGGTGGGACATACCCACCCAGCTCAGTGGTGGGACAGGCATACCCAGCTCAGTGGTGGGACAGACCCACCCAGCTCAGTGGTGGGACAGACATACCCAGCTCAGTGGTGGGACAGACCCACCCAGCTCAGTGGTGGGACAGGCATACCCAGCTCAGTGGTGGGACAGACCCACCCAGCTCAGTGGTGGGACAGGCATACCCAGCTCAGTGGTGGGACAGACCCACCCAGCTCAGGGGTGGGACAGGCATACCCAGCTCAGTCGTGGGACATACCCACCGAGCTCAGTGGTGGGACAGGCATACCCAGCTCAGTGGTGGGACAGGCACAATCAGCTCAGTGGTGGGACAGACCCACCCAGCTCAGTGGCGGGACAGACATACCCAGCTCAGTGGTGGGACAGACCCACCCAGCTCAGTGGTGGGACAGACATACCCAGCTCAGTGGTGGGACAGACCCACCCAGCTCAGTGGTGGGACAGGCATACCCAGCTCAGTGGTGGGACAGACCCACCCAGCTCAGTGGTGGGACAGGCACACCCAGCTCAGTGGTGGGACAGGCACACCCAGCTCAGTGGTGGGACAGGCATACCCAGCTCAGTGGTGGGACAGACCCACCCAGCTCAGTGGTGGGACAGGCATACCCAGCTCAGTTGTGGGACAGGCATACCCAGCTCAGTGGTGGGACAGGCATACTCAGCTCAGTGGTGGGACAGGCATACCCAGCTCAGTTGTGGGACAGGCATAACCAGCTCAGTTGTGGGACAGGCATACCCAGCTCAGTGGTGGGACAGACATACCCAACTCAGTGGTGGGACAGGCATACCCAGCTCAGTGGTGGGACAGGCATACCCAGCTCAGTTGTGGGACAGGCATACCCAACTCAGTGACTCTGAACACGCCTGGCAGAAAACCTCGTGTGCCACAGGAGCGTGTTTTCTTTGCCCCATAGGTGGCACCCAGCAACATACGTGGCACACAGCAACATAGGTGGCACCCAGTCACATATACAAAATTATACATAGATCCGTTACAAAAAGTGGCACATTGCCACACAGTATTTGATATTATCAAAGTGAACAGTAACAAACATAAATACATCACCTTGACAACCATCTCCCATCAAAACCATGTTATTCGGGCAGAGGCATGTATCTTCCTGAGTGGATGTGTCATTAGCTTGAATTTTAGCACACGCATGAGAACACGTTTTGTTGGTACACATTGCAGTGTCGGCAACTGACTCGGATATATAAAAACAAAAACATATTACATTATTAAAAAATATAGCTTTATTTCTGTGTTTCGATATATTTGAATTGAGTATGTTATGTCTGACGATATATCATATTGATCGAGCCTACCATGTATGAGCCGGAAAGCGTATGGTATGATGCGGGTTGACCGCATCAAAATGCCCCTTTTCATGAGCCGCCGAATTCGTGCAAAATAAGTATATTACTTATACCTTTGGGTTAGTAGGTGGCTATAATCAGCATGTGCCTCACGCGCCAATTTTGTTTACAAAAAGCCCAGATAATGGGCATTTTCTTACTTAATATAACAGCACGCACTTCACAAATAGCGTAAATAAAAATAACCCTAATAAATGCAGAGGAAATAAAATCGTATTCTTAACACGACTAAATGTCAGACGTGATTTATTGCATGATTTTTTTATACTCTTAATTGAAAACTTGTCAATTAAATCATATTGGTGTAGCACAAGACATTTTCAAATGCAATATACCTGATTACTATAGCTATACAAAATTAAAAATAAAATAATAACCAAAAAAAAACAACAATAAAAGAAAACAAAAAAACCGTGAGTTAGTTTTAAATAATTGAAAAACACCATTTAAAATAATTCAAAAGATATTATTTACCGTTGCATTGTCCAGTCTGATTTTTGACAAGCCCTGGCGCGCATTTGCAGTCGTAGCCTCCTACGGTGTTGACGCAATTCTGGTAATCACCGCACAGTTCCACCTTGGACACGACACACTCGTTAACGTCTTGTGAGCAGTCCGGGCCATTCCACCCTTTCTTACACACACACGAACCGTTTAGGTTGTTACAATAGTCACTGGTCATTTTGGAACAGCTGCAGTTCTGGTCACAGTTTTCTAAACCGTAACTAAATCGGTTACATTCTGCCGGAAAAAAAACAACAACTATAATTTCTGCGTTATTGTGATTTTTTAAAACTTTTTTTTGTGAACATATTTAATGTATTAGTATATAAATATCTGGGTGAGATAATCGTTAATCTTTAAAAGATTAATATTTTAAATTTACTATGCCGTAAAGAAAACAAAACATTAACTGCTCCAGTAATCAACTTCAAGGAAGAGCGGGAAATATTCAAGACGTTACCCAATGTCTTTGTTTGACTAATTATGAAATCGTAAAAGTTGCTCTATATTTTTTAATGCCAGGGAATCGATACTCTCCAATCGGAGCCGATCAACACACTGCCACGTTAAGGAGCATTAACCGACACTAATAAAGACAAGTGCTCTAAACTTGAACGTTAATCCAAGTGAACTTCGCATAAATCTTTTCTCTAGCGGTGCTATATAAGTGTTTTGTCTTTTTCATAACTAACATGTTCCACGAAGGAATGCTTTTTTTTTTTTTTACCGTGCGTCCAGTAATTCATCAAGAATCCCGACCTTGGGTAGCTAGAGTCAGAGATAAACGTGATTTTCATCCTGTTTCCCGTTGACCGGATCCTCAGCTCCGCGAGCTCGTCTTCTGATCGTTGTTGGCACATGTGATGCAATCGAGCGGCTTGTTCATTGGGTCCATCATAAATGTCAATAAAATCAGGACATCTCCCCATTGAACCGTCGATATCAAGACTGTCGAACCTACGTAAATTAGTTGGAGATCTTAATTTTTCAAATAGCACGTAATGTAAAAATATTCAATAAAACAGAAACAAGGCAGTGTTATAGAACAAAGAAACAATTTTAGCGTGGCGTTATAGAACCAGTGGCGTAGCTAGAGTGTTTGGCGCCGGGGACAAGATTCGCTTTAAAGCGCCCTCTTTTTCTTTTTTCAACTCCCAAACCCATTATTTTCATCAATAAAATAATACCAAAGCACATTTTGGCGCCCCTAACTAGCTGGCGCCCGGGTACATCTGTACTCCCCTGCCCCCCCACGCTACGTCTCTGTATATAACAAAGAAACAATTGTTGCGTGGCTGCCCAGGTGTGTATGAAGTAAGAACTATTATAGTACAAAGAAAAACCTGTCAAGTTATATTATTAAAGATAATGAATGTATCCCTTTTTAAAAAAATAAAGTTTTATTTTTAACTAGGGTTGTCCTTAACCAAATATATTTATAAGCAATATATCCAGCCGCTCCTGATAGTAATGCGTGTGTCTATATTTGTACGTAGAATATTCTCATATTCCCTTAAATTTTAAAGCTATTTGTTCCAAAAAAAAAGAAACCAATTAAAAAAATTAAAATTAAGTAAATGAAAATCAAATTATAAAATAACAATGCACCAAATAATAATATTGGTCAGCGACTAAAGCGTACTCATGGTTTACTGAAATATCTCATTAGGAAATGGCGTCAGCGGGCCGTCGAGCTCGCGCTCCTTATGCCCTCCCTGGCGCACACCCACACCTGTCATGCGTCGGGTTTTCCCGGCGCCAGGCCGTGCGGGGGAACGCCAGAGACCTCCCCGGCGTGAAACGTCCCCACCAGCAACTGCTCGATGGGTTTGCTGATGGAGACCTCCCTCGCCCGGAGACATCTGGTCGACCGAAGACGCTGTGTTTCAAGCGTCCGCAGTCCACTTTCCTAGGGGCCGGGACGGCAAATTAACGTCCTAAAATCTCCCCCCACCCGTCCGGGGGAAGCATCGGACGCCCTCTAAGAGGGATTCTACAGTGGGTTTCCACCTCGCAACTAATTCGCGAAGTAGCTGGGACGAAACGGTTGCCTAGGAGCAGCTTTCTCAGGGCTGCATATTTAGAATCATCGACCATAGGCTTCCACCACAGCCTATCGCCTCATGTCCCTTAACGGCAACTTGTAATCATGATCCCTACCCTGTGTTTGCCTTTTCTTCCCCCTGTGAAATATCACAGGTGGCAGCCCTGTGGGAGCCGTTTATTCCAGCAACTACCATGCATGTCACTGTCTGCCACGCGGGACACACAATGGTGGTAATGTGCCCCGGGTTAACGCCGAGGGGGTCGGTGGCCAGCGCTTCCAAATCGGCAAGCCACTACAGACTTGTCGACCGGAACCCCCGGGGAATCATGGTTTACTAAACACTGCAATGTTGGTTGGCGTTATTTCAATGGGGCGGTTCGGAAAAAACCCCCTCAAAAAACGTTTATTTTAATGTTATTACTTTATTTGAAGAATACATCATTTCTGTTTTGCTCATAAGTAAGTTTACATATATATTATAATCTAAATCTACACACTACTCTTTTTATTCTGATGTACTCGTATACTGCATGGTAAATCTTAATTATATAAACAAGGGTGTCCAGAAGCCTTTTTAGAATCTTACGTGGCCACCATTTGTACGCTCCTGTTTAGGAAAATGGGCAAGGTGTCACAGTTCAATGTAAGTGAATTGTGTCACATTGAAATATTTGATAAGCGTTATTGTTACATACTTCAACAGTGACCCACACTACTACTATAAATGTCTTTAATTCACTCATTTAAAAGAAACTAAAGTATAGCTGATGTTTCAAATTTCTAGATTTTGTTGATGCCGTATATTTTACTACATTGAAGCCATAATATACATATTGTGTGCACGTCAAGCTAATTGTCTGTACTTAAGCTAAGTGTAAAGGGAAGTTGAATTGGCGGCTAGATAGTTAGAAGTGGTGAGTAGGAAGAGAATGACAAATGCAAAATTGTGGGAAAAGGAAGTACGTGGGGGAGCTATATTGTAGTTAGATACGTGGCTGATGGTGGGGTGGACGTGCAGAGGCGTAGATAAGAGGGAGGAAAAAAAAACTCATGTGGAGGTATAAACTCTTAAATATACATTCTTTAGCAGGGTTTTGCAGAGTTTGAGACTGCCCCGAGCCGTCGTATCATTTCTTTTAAAGACCCACAGATAATTAAAGTATGACAATAAATATTTATCCGCGCAGTTTATAAATTCAGAGCTCTCAACAACGGATCTGAACATATTTCATGTTACGATACTCAAAAAATAAATATTGATATTCCACGACGCAGCATTTATATTAAAAATAATAAATAGGATTATGTAAACTGGTGAACATTACGTCTAAAAGCAAATGGCTTACCTTAAATCTATAATCTCATTTTCCGCTGAAGCTATGATCCATTGACAGATAGCATTATTTGGATAACTCATGGGATATTGCGGTGACATGATCAATCCCGTCGGAGCACTAAGTTCCCCACCACATTCTGAAATATGACAATGTTAATATTTGTTCGGGCTGAAATTTGTTGATTATATACATATATAAAGCGCCTAATATATCAATGTCAAGAGTATTGATCACCCATGCACTTGTGTATTAACGACAAGGAAAACTTTCCAGACTTGAAGAATGAGCGTATTTCTATCGTTATATAACATTTAGAGAAAAGCTAAATATTCCTATAGACATAATACGTTGTTTTCTTTTGATATAATATACTTCATTTGCATAAAAATTTAAAATATCTATTTAATAGTACACTTCTGATAACTTTTCTTTTATATTAAAAGTCACAAGTGGCATGATAATTGAAATTTAAGATTTAAAATGTCCATACTTGAAATGAATATTTTTAGGTTCAAAAAACAAAATGTGACAATTAATTGTGTAATTAAATTTTATTATATTTTTAAAAAGCATTTCGAGTATCTCTAAGCCACCATATTTCCATCAAGTTTTTAATGGAAATGTATTCTTACCTGTGTAAATTTGAGCTGCCGCTGGCAAAATGATGAACACGAACCATAAAGCAGACCAGGCTGTTCGCACCATTGCTAACACTTGAACACTATGCATGTACAGCAATTCAATTTGTTTCCTTTCACTTAACCTTAACAAGTAGAAAATGCTTTCTTCTACAGAAAGACACAATTTAAGTTTGTTTATTATTATTAAAGTTAGAATTCTTATTTAAAAAAAAAATAAAGTAACAAAAAATAGTAATATTTTAACACCAAATTATGCCTTAAAAATATTCGGGACGTTCGTTTAGTAAATTTTAATTGACTAAATGTATATTATAATAGCAAAATAGTGTATGCAACATTGGAGTAACATCTCTGTCTTTTGCTATTTAATTTAAAAAAAGTTTTAGCCCACTATACTTTTAACTATATATATACTCTGTAAAATATCTATACTCTCTAACATAGCTTTACTCTCAAATATATATATACTCTCGAATATATCTATACTCTCTAATATATCTATACTCCCTATTAGTCCAACAAGACGCTTTGTCTAGTGTTAGTGTTACAATAAAAGCTTACTTATACACCCAAAAAACGTACACTTCATATAATTGCAATGTGGTCGGTGGGGAATCTGCACCAGCTCTTCACTCGAAGCCGACCTTACACAGAATTAGATCAGGATGTTTTGCTCATATTTAAGACGGTTTTCAAGCACGTTACAGCTGCATGTAGTGTTTCACGAAGTCATGGCAACTAAACCGTTGTGGAAATACAATTTTTGTTATACTCTTCCACATTCATCAAAACCAGGAATTTGATGCAGGATATGTTGTAGAAAATATTTTTTTTTTCATCTCGGCTACGAAAAAAACAAGAAACAAAAAAAAAAGTTCTACATCCCTCAGCCTATCTTATGGAAGCAAAATAATAGCATGCATTTTTATTAATTCGTTAGAATTAGATGCAAAGTAAAAATTAGTACTTTCTAAGATCATAATCATAATGGTGATCTAGATACATTATTGTGTTTGTTTTCACCGATTTATGGTACCTTGAGTTAAATCAAATCTCGCGTACCACTTTGTTGTGTGTCAAAAAACCGAGTTGATGTCCAAAATCGAATTTTTAAACGGCGACAAAATCAAAACAGGTTTAACAATGTTGCTCAAAAATAGTATTTAAATTGAGAAACGGCGTTCCTATACAACTCAGCAGCGCCCTCTTCGGGGGGGGGGGGGGCACAGGGCGGCTTAAATTTTCCCAGGCCCTGTGAACGCCACGCCACCTCACTGGGCTATACTAGCGCATCACAGAGGACTGCAGGACCCAATTTGAGAACCACTGGTATACAATTAAAGAACTAAATAGATTCACTCGATCTATTTTCAGGTTTATACTACGCGCCAAGTAGTCCGGAATCAGAAAGAAAAAAAAACCCACAAGTAACAAGTGTACATCCCATTCAACTTCCTAGTTACGATGCGGAAAATAACATATTTTTGTCTGATAGTATAGAAAAGATTTGTTAGCGAAAATAGGTCATGTAATTTTTCTTACGTTTTTTAACTACCGACGACTATGTTACGCTTAAGCGTCAGTTCACAAGATCAAATTTCGCGTCAAATTGTTGCATGGACGCACTATTTTGTGCGTGGTTTCTTTTTTTGGGGGATTTGATCAAATAGTAATTTGAAAGTTGTGACAAGGCTTCATACACGAATTGCATCAAATGCTTGAAGGAAAATTTTATCGTGTGACCCGACCCTTAATCCAGTTTAACACATATAATATTTTAACATTATGAAAGAGGCTTACTTTCAATAACTATATGTTTGTGCGTAAAGTTCAGTATCTTACAGGCACGCAAAACTAAACGTTATTTGCTGCAGGTTAGTTCTTAATATAAGTTAAAACAAATCATGTGTTATCTTTTTTTAAAACATTCTTTTTTCTCCCCACAACATTTCTGCTTGCTAAACTTGAGTGTGCCACATTTGCCTTGCGTGGTCTACATTGTTGGTCGGTAGCACTCAAAATGGGGAATCAAAAAAAAAATATTTAAGATGCGATTAAAATTTCCTGGAACGATTTACTCTTACATAAATAACAAATAAGCACCTGAAAGGATTTTATGTTCCATGCCCAACTTCGACGTTGAAGGATAACATTTAAATACCCCTATCCCCACCTGCTAACAATTGATGCTATTTTAAACCTGTGATGGGCCCTTACTCATGGGGGAGGGGTGGTTTCTGTTAACCCAAGAGTGAGAAATACATGATGCATTTTCTACCTGATATTGAAGCTAATCTAATCTGACTACAAAAGTACGCGGCACCTAAGCACAGGGTTATAACGTACTTTAGTTGACCTCATGGGGGAAAATACGGTGTATAATAAAGTTTACATTTTATGAAAATGACGCGATCCTTCAAAACTTCAATATTAGTTTATTTTATATATTTTTTTTAAAAAGTAACTGTCTCTCAAAGCAAAATTATTTTGTTTTCTGTTTAAAAAAAAGGAAATTAAAACAAAAATTATATTATTTAACTATCCATTGGTCATAGCAAGCGTTATAGCCACCTGGGGCGAAGCAATATTTTAGTCAACTCTTTTCGGCTTTAAAAAAAAACTACTTCACCATCCGGGGCAGACCGCCTCCCTCCACACCTCTCTTCCTAAGCCCCTATTTACATCAACACATCAGATTTGTAATAATTGATACAATCACTACTTATACACATTTGATACCGACGGAGAAGCTCGATCACCATTATAATCCTAACACAAGCTGCATACGGCATACCCCGAATCATTTTAATATTTCCTTCGTCCCAGCGCACTAGTTAATTTCTTATCTTCATCTATATTTCATGAAATGTAAAGATCTGAACATTTTTCATGGCAATTCTCATTAAAATTCAGTACCTTAAAACACATGATTTTTAAGAGACTAGACGACACCACTAACAATTTTTAAAAAATGCAGACACATTTTGTTTATTGCTCAAAGAAATACCTAGGTGTTTTAAAATGTAAAGTTAACTTAAGATTGTGTATATTTTAACCCCACCCCCCCTTTAAGAAATTTAATGCGTGAAATTCAATTATCTTTTAACGTTGACTAAAATGTTACCCTTAGCAACACGTCAAAGCATTTAGTGATCGAAACGTGTGTTATGTAATAACTGGGCCTACTAATTTTATAGGAAATGAAAAGTGGAATTAGGGCATTAACATTCACAAAAAAGAGCATGTGTTTTATTAAACATACTAAGATCACTGTAAAACCACCCAACAAAGCATGACTCACATATTAGCCATAACTGCATTTTCAAACATAACACTAACTTTATGTAAGGTAATTTTTAACCACTTTTAGCATTTTTTTTTAATTATTGGAAATAATAATGCGTTTTTTCAAAATGAAACGTTAAATGAAGACAAAATAATAATTTATTTTAATGTAGCATTATTATCTCACGCAATTACTTTAAAAAAAATAATATTATATTTATTAGAACAATATAAACGCTTCCTTTTTAAAAATATACTTTTAAACGGTTTGCATTGTTTCTATTCATTTAGAACACACATACACAGTCTGCGACGCAGACGTAATATGTTTTTCTTAGTGCAAATTCATTAGGCACTTATAATGTGAATAGGGCGACAGTTGAATTACAGTTTTCTCGATCCTTATCCTTATTTTCAGCATTGACAGGTGAAATGAAAAATTGATCAAGGGCGGTCACATCGAGATATCACCTTCCAAGACAGTCCATGACCTCATGACCTCTACGCTTCTCTTTTAATCAGATGTCCTAATCGGGAGCTGACGCATTCCTTTAATTAATGAGGGAGAACGGAACAATATTAAAATTGATTTTTTGTTTTCGATGTTAACTCGACTTTTCATTTGAAGCTTAAAGCATTAAACATATCGTTTATTTCTAGTTAGCTTTGTTCTATAATGTTGCATCCCAACATTGAAATTCAGTCTTCATGACTCCATTAATCCGACCTCATATTTTGAAATAAATTTCTTCCGCTAAAAAGGGGGAGTGGTGTGGCGGTATGTGGGCGGGTGGGGGATACTGGACATAACACTTATAAAAGTGTTCATGTGGGGGCGCGAGGGCACGAAGGTTGAGAAAAGCGGCAATAAATACAAGTTTTATCGTAAATGACAATAAGATTATGTCACCTTCAGGAATGAAACGTGTTAAGGACAGTTAATTCTTACCGTATGGTGGAAATAGAACAAGTCGATCCTCAATAATCTCTCCAGCCATTGTTCATATATACACAAAATATATGTTAAACAGGAGATCTCAGACACAAAGCCTCTAAGGCTGATAACAATGGGCGGACTACAGGGTGGGCACAGAAGAATGAGGAACTCCAAATGTATATCATATAATAAATAACATAAAAAACTAAATGATAAGCACGAAGCATTCTTTTGTTTAGTACTCTTAAACCAATATAACTATGGACATTTTATTTTACCCACACCTATTTTTGATTCTCAATCTATTTTCTCAAAAGTTTATTCAGCGCATTTTCCTTCATATTTAATAACCAAGTAAAGATTGTTGCGATTAAATAAAATAGGCTTCAATGACATGACAACCGCAAACTGAAATCTGCTTAAAATGGCAACCCCTCAAGCTTTATTTATATCTGGGTGTTTATGTGGTAGTTGGTTCCCATTCATCTGATTAGACAAACATAAACAACAACTTAAGGAAATCTATTAATAATAACAAAACTCACAAAACATCGCTAAACATAATGAGAAGTTATCAATAACAACTGAACATGACTATGAATAATAACGATTTAGTGAACTATAATAATTAGCTGACGTTGCATTCGTTGTTATCTTAAAAGATGTTAATCTTTCAAACGAGAAATAAACATGTCATCAAGATATACGCTGTGACAGAAACTGTCAGAGAATCGAACCCTTGTTAGCGCGTCTCCAAAGCCAATCGATGTTTATACAATACGTGTTTGTATTATCATAACAATAGGGGGTAGGGCTGTCAACGCGGAAGTTAAAAATTGTTGGCCTTAAATTCGGGTATAGATAATTTGCACGTCTGGCTACGCTGTAAGATAGACAGCCGTTACGTTCTTGAACGGCATCATTATTAACAATAGTAAATTTGATGTGCGTGCTATACATATAAAGTGTAATTTTAAAAACAAATATATATTGAATTCCATAAGGCATGCGCACGGCATCAAAGTTTGCTGTCTATTCGTATTTACACTAAATGATGTTATGTTTAGTTGTTTCATGAATGTAATTTTTTAAGTGAAATTTTTCTGAGGCATATGAATGACAGTTCATGCATAAAGGGCATGGTATGTGGACACACAAGCGTCCTTAAAATAGTATAGGTATATGTGTATATATGTATAATATAATATATAATTTACTAATAATGATATAATTTTATATAATTAAAAAACACATTCCAGTGTGACTCTATCGAATCTGGTTTCTGAAAATGACTATCTCAGTTTACTTCAGTTGTGCTTGTTTAATCGGATTTCGAAGTCTTTGTTATGGCTCAAGGTTTAGCCAAGGTTTAGCCAAGCATAATATAGCGCCTGCTTTGTTGTGGTTCTTTAGCTTTGACGTAGTCATTTAGTCTGGTTGTTATTCATGGTTGCAGCGATTAATGGAAGAAAAATCCAAAATATATCACGGGAATCCAATAGATTAAGTTAGGCCTGTGAATCAGAATGAGACAACACATTTAAAAAAAAAAATAGTTTTAAGTCATTTAAGTATTTATAGAGATTAATCCTTTTTCTGATTAAAAAAAAATTAATATGAATTTCATTTTCATTTTTTTTGCCGAAAAGAAAGGTTAGGGGCATGAGTATATGTTGGTGCAAATTAAAATATACGCCTGCCAGATTACGTACATATTAAAATTTCGATACCTATTATAATTTATATTAAATACCTATTTAATCTATACGTGCATGCATGTCATATTTCTGTCAAATAAAAAAAAATATGTTCGACTTATTAAGCACAATAAACGTTAAGCATTTCATTAATAAGCCGGTGTGTTTTGAATGTTTTTCCCGTTACGTAAAGTACCACGAACCCCATTGTTAGTAAATCTACCGTGTCAAATTAGATCTACCGTGTCAAAAGTAGATCTACCGTGTCAAAAGTACATCTACCGTGTCAAAGTAGATCTACCGTGTCAAAGTAGATCTACCATGTCAAAGTAGATCTACCTTGTCAAAGTAGATTTACTCTGTCAACTGTTCATCGATGGAATTTTTTTTAATGCATTTACCAAAATCACTTTTTAATTTTACGTGAATAAAGCTAGATCGGCTCCAGTTCTAAGAATTGAAATATTTGGTTAATTTTAGGTTACGCATAAGCAATGAAACAGACACCCTATTGAAGCAACAAAACTTCCTTGTTTTCAAAATATCATTGTAGGACATCGAGAAATGGATCAAATACTTAGCTTGCCATGGTCTTAGGAAGATAAGGTACGTATTGCAAAAGTACAATTGAATCAATCGATAACATAAAATAATGTACAAAGATCGTTAATAAATCTATTAACTTATAATGAACAAATCGTAATTTATGAAATTATAAAAAAAAAACATTAGACAAATAAATATCAATTTATCAATCAACTATTACTTTCTACTTGTCTACGTCATGCAATGATATTATAATTTATGTTTCTTTTTGAGAATTTTTATTATATTGCTTGAGAAGAAAAACTTCATAAAAATTATAAAAACTTAAAGCAAAATTTCGAGGGAAAAATAAAACACCCAATTTTTAAATGACACATTTTTATAATGGAAACACAACATTAATTTTATATCTAATATTATATTTCAAGGCAAAGTTTCACTAAAATTAAAATCGGAGTAAGATAAAGAAGTCTGCAAACGAAACGATGAAGTCGATATTAACTACAAACGGCCAAAACGAGGTAACTATTAAATATTTTCTTTTTTAGAGCACAACAATAGTATTATAATATTATATAGCAACCATTTCTGTTATTAAACAGTCAACAGCGCGTGTAGCTGCGGTTTGGCTTTTCGACTGGTTGTATACTAATATCAACCAACGGAGCCAAAGCACACGAACTATTAGCATAAGGCATAGGGTAACAAAAATAAAGCTTTCTGTGTAAACATAATATATAGTTGAACTTGTACACGTACATAAAGTAAGTAATCGATTTTAAAGACAGCAAACATGGAACAAAGAAAAATAGATGTACTTATGTATGTTACAAAATGTTTAGATAAAAGAAAATAGAAGGATTTGTATGTTTGTTTTTGTTAGATTAGTATGCGCTAAAAATAACAGCACTAAAACTCCTGCATCTCACTCGTATACATGCGTGGGTCAACGGTGCATAGCTATAGCCTCTACGTGTTTTAACATAGGCGTGAACGATATTCCATTTATGTCTTCACATTACGCATTCCAGATGACACCGGTGTCCATAAATGAAACAGCAAGAACACCTACTCCTGCGCAAAGGTAATTGCTTAAGAATATGTTAATGTAAAACTATTTACAATTTCTATACATCTTTCATAAATGTGCGATCTAAAAAAAAATCAATTAATACATGTAAAAAAAACAACAACATTTCTTGATCTTTTTCTGTTAGAAGGTTCATTATAAAAATATACAACAACATAGTATTCAGTGGTGTCCCTTTGATAATCACAGAACTCAGGGGCGGGCAACCCGCGGCCGACGAAGTTAAATGTTTATCAACATATACATTATTAGTATTAGATGTTTTCTATAGCGTGGTATCCAAACCTAGGGCTGGGCTCACTACGCTGTACATACAATTTAACAAACGTAACCATGAACTTAAAAATGAACATACATTTATTAAATAAAACAAAAAAAATTATATCCACTGCAACCATTTCATAACTATTTAAATGTCAAGCCATGGACGGCATCCAGCAGTATCGTTTAGCGGACAGAGTGGGTAATCAGTCAGGATAGTAGAGTTTAAAGAGATGTGTTTTGAGTGCAGTTTTGAGGACTGTGATGGTTGGCATATATAGTGGAGGTGTAAGGGAAGAGAATTCCATTTGTTTAGGGGCACAGAAAGAGAGAGATCGTTCACCGTATGTCTTGGTGCGAGTCTTGGGGGACAGAAAGAATACGCGCGACTGCGGAGGAGCGAAGCTGTCGAAGGAATGAATATACAGTGAGTATTTTTAGTCAATCCGTGCTTGTATAGGGAGCCAATAAGGTGAATGAAGTAGCGGTGTGACTAGCCTAGCAGCTGAGTTTTGAACCTTTTGTAATTTTTCTAAGAAGTGTTTTGGTGAACCTGACAGAAAAGTTGCAATAGTCAAGACGAGAGAGAACAAAAACATAGACAAGGGTTTTAGTTGCACTAATTGTTAGGAAGTAGCGGATGGAGCTGATCTGATGGATAGTGGTGTATGCACAGTGAGAAATGTGAGAGATATGTTTATCGAGAGCCATGTTGTTAGACAGAATCTAACCAATTTGAAATGAGGTGGGGAGAGCTGAGTGAGAGGATAATTTAGATCGTGAATAAGGAGTGCTGCTCATATAATCTTCTTTCTTCATTCAAGCTGCATTTAGTTTCATTCCTTGCATCAACGCACTAATGAAGCATTAAATAGATATTATTATATACTAGCAGACACGCCGCCATCGCTGGAATGGGGCGTCTAGTTAGAAAAAAAAAGAAATACTATATAACAATTATACTATTCGTGTATATAATACACAATAGTTTGTATAAACACAGGTTGTAGGTGCGAACATAAATCTCCACCAGAATTTTTTTTCCATTGTTCGTGTTTAAAGCGTGAAATAGTGCTGAAGAATATTCACATACTTGCAAACCCGTTTTCCGCTCGGGTGACTCCGGTAGACGTCCTCAGATTATGCTTAATCCCCCCCCCACACACACTATTGTATTAAATGACAGTGACTGACAGCTTGTTTTCTATAATCAATCACTGTATAGTTCGTTTAAATATCAGTCTTATAAAAAGTGCTAGCATCCAAGAATTATGTGCATGAAGAATACATTATTTAATTTTGTGCGTATTTTCTTTGGTTTTAATTTCTCTTTTTTGGTGATGTTAAATGAAGCTTACAAAGTGCCAGTGAAGCAATTTGATTCGCCAACCCAGCAATATTTTTTTTTTGTCATTCTCTCCATTAACGGTTCTCCAAACGTCCCTTTCCTAAGTGAATGCTTCTCTTTAAATTGAATATCTCTCTCCAAAATCAATAACCCAAATCTTTTATTACATCTCCGAACTCAGTAATTCACTACACTTACTTCATTCCCTCCAGTATTAATTCACCCCTATCACTAGCTCACCTTATATACTTCATTCCCTCCCGTACTACTTCACTCCTATCACTAGCTCACCTTATATACTTTACATTTCCTCAAACATTACCACACCTCAGTATCTACCTCATCCCACTCACTTCCTTACCTACCTAACAACTTCACTTTTGCTTATTTCTTCTCCCCACTACCTCCCATCACTCACTTCCAATCCTCACTCAGTGCCTCACGTCAATCACTTTTTCTCATCACTCCCAAGATCTAATCACTGACTTCTTATTTTCACTCAGCACCTCACCTCCCCCCTACATCATCCCATAACCTCCCCTGACTCACTACCTCATCACACTCACTACCTCATCACACTCACTACCCCACTTCACTACCTCAAAACTAGCTTTTCGTCTAGCAATCGTGTTGTAATATCTCTTGCAATATTTGTTAATACAAATGTCCGCGTAATTAGAAGGAATTAGCATTCAAAATAAATACTTTATATACATATTTAAAATTTGACAACTCCCATGTAAAAATGTAAATCTGTATTACAGTGATCCCTCACCTGCTGCAGGGACTGGCTCAACATCAAACACCGGAGAATATGTAAGGATAGTTTCCTTCCTCAAAATACATCTTAGTAAAAATATTATTACACATATAAATGACATTTTTCTGAAGATACTAGGATATTGGTTAAACTATTGAAAAATCGTATGCAGATAGTTGATGAAGACGCATGCACATAATTGCTTACATCACTAAACAAATCCTTTTGCTTATGTGCACAATGTAGATCAAAGAGGCGCCCAAATACGAGAACGTACCAAGAGATACGCATGTACAAGGAGACGTAATAGTTCAAAGTGAGGCAAATGTTCCAAGTGAGGCAAATGTTCCAAGAGGGGCAAATGTTCCAAGTGAGGCAAATGTTCCAAGTGAGGCAAATGTTCCAAGTGAGGCAAATGTTCCAAGTGAGGGAAATGTTCCAAGTGAGGGAAATGTTCCAAGTGAGGCAAATGTTCCAAGTGAGGCAAATGTTCCAAGTGAGGCAAATGTTCCAAGTGAGGCAAATGTTCCAAGTGAGGGAAATGCTCCAAGTGAGGGAAATACTCCAAAGGATCAGAATGTTCCGATTGACGAAAATGTGAAAAGAGACGTAAAAGAGCACAAAGGGGAAAATGTGAAAAGAGATCCAAGTTCAACTTATTTCCAAGTAAGATGTCTTTGCTTTTATTTTTACAAATATATTAATACCATAACTATACAAAAACCTAGCCACTTATACCTGAAAACTTTAGCACCTTTTTGTTACAATACAAAGGTCTGAAAAAATGCCCACCATAAGCCTGCTATTAGGGATTAACTCTATTCAGAATCTTTACTGAAGGTTGCAGGAGTGTGAACCTCATAGTGTGACACCTTTACAGCTTTTTGACAGTAAATGGGAAAAAATGCAGGTATGACAGCGTTCTGCCGAAATTCAGACGATGACACCAGCCAGAGTCTTGCAACTGTCTCTACTTCAGAGATAAAGTTAGAAGTTAATCGGAGCTTATATGGTGAAACATTTTTTAAAGTAGTGATAATAGGTTTGTGCTTTTCTTTATATTTATTAAGGGATATTTGTTTTCACATTTAATTTGTTTCAAAGACACGTGCCATTAAAAGGTCCAAAATATTAAATAAGGCTTTCATTAAAGCTGATTACTTGGCTTGTACATGCGCAGCTTTTTCCGGCACCTGAGATCAGTAGTGACATGGTTGGTAACCTCTGAGTATTAAGTCTTTTAAAGTAGATACGTGTAGGGCGATGGTCGGTTCTTATCTTAGTCTCCAGGGTCTGCCATTGCGGTCAAGTTTCTACCAAGATTCGCTACTGCGCAGTTTCTGCATATTCTTAAAAAGCTACGGGGATATTTCCTGCCACAAAAAACGTTAAGAAGAGCATATCTCAAATTGTCTCTCAGCCTTGCCTGGACTCCCAGGTGGAGCACGGGCTGTTCAATTTGTCTTGTGACGGCACGTTTATTCGCTAGACCATCAGCTCGTCCATTCTGCGTTATGGCCTAAGAGCCATTTCAGGACAACCTTGACTCATCTAGCCACGATATCTTATATTATTCTCAGAATGAAGTTAAAGATTTTCGAACAAAACGATCCATTTCCCACAGTTTAGACAACACAATTTGCGCAAAATGTAAGTAAGTAAGACTAAAATGTCCGGGACGCTTTGTCTCCAAGCTAAATTGCTTTAGAGTTATCATCAACATTCTTGGATTTCCACAAAAATCTGTGTTATTCACCCCTTGGCCCTGATATCTTTTCTATTAGAGGCCCAACTTTCTTATGATTTATGAGTGCAACTAAAAGAATTGTTGATTCTCCCTCGATAAACACAAACGATCTGTAAAGCACGCTATAAATGTGATCACGGCTACATTCTTTTAGGAATCAATTTGATAAAAACCATCAGTTTCTTTACGTTAAGATATCATTACTTACGTACTAGAGATTCTTTTAATGAGTGATGCATTTCAATCAGAGCAAAACTTTCGTTCAGCTCTTGTACCCTTTTCCCACCAGTATTGTACTATGAAGATTGGTTCTTATATGTCTAACCTTCGTCAGCGCTATATTGTGGTAGGAATCGGTTTAAGATCTGGCATAGTGTGAACGTTGGATATACGTCAAGTACGCAGCGCTCGATGCACGAATAGGTCGAGCAAGATTATGTTGAAGTTCTATGCTTTCTAGTAAACGGCATGCTGTATTATAAGGCTCCCGCCATGTTCTCGAAACAGAGCTCTCATGAGGCCTTGCATCGACTCCCGAACTTGAGAAAACTAGATTCATTAACAGGGAATACTTAGACAAAGTTAGTGATTATCATCAGTTTCTAACTCTTACTACAGACCAAATTACATTGCAGAATATACATGCCGTTTCACTGGGAACACGAAGATTGTTCCTATGCCTGATCTAATTCAGTCGGTATGTGATTGCCAAAACCTCAGAAGAGATATCCAGCATGATCTTGGACTCAAGGACCGTTGATATTAGGGTCAGATCTGAGTGTGCCTTTGTGCTGTGCTCCTTATGTAGGTAGTCGGGATTGAGCACTGCACTATTATTAGGCAGCCTGATAAGGTATAGGGCTATCACGTAAGCACTGACGAATAAAATAGAGAATGAATGGTCTTCCACGCTTGAATTTTCCAAGTCATTTGTACTTACCATAAAATACAGAGATTATTGGTACCACTTGATGCGCATACGCAGTAGTTCCAATGCGCCATTTTAAGACTAAACAAATAGGCCTCGTCAGAAATTTTCATGTTCCGACTAACACAAGAATGAAAGGAAATACAAGTACGAGGTTTATGAAGTAGAAAAATCTAAATAATACAAGGAAAAAAAAACACGAATATATTGGGCCGCACCACTACTATCTTATTATGCGAAACATAAATTACATATATAAAATATAAAGGTGACTACCCTATAAATTAAACACAGTTTAATAGTTATATTAATTGATAACAGGGAATTCCAACTTTTTCGGAGTTATTTCCTCGTTTCTTTTTTTAAATACATACACTATTACCTATTTTATTTTCGAGAACATAAAGCGGCCCACAATTTTATCATTTGGTGCATCTCTTTTTATAATCTATTTTTTTGCGTTGATGGTAGTCTCACCTCACAATATATTTGATTCATTAATTTATGTCAATGTAAAAGCTGTTTCAAATTTCAGTACATTTTTGAGTCATTGACACCAGAAAATAGACCTGGAGATATCAAAGAAACCAAATATCAATCTATAGAAAGCAAAATGAAAGATATTCCAATAAAATCAGATGTAAGTGCTCGAAACTGAATTATTCTTACACGCAAACAAAAGTAAAATACGGGAAATATATATATTCAAGATAATATTTATGTCTATATATTTATAACTATCAAGCATATACCTTTTTATAAGACAACCATGTTTGATAGTAATATCAAAACTCTTTAGGAATCATTTATTTTAAAGCTCGTGCTCTGGCTGATAGGATCAGAACAAAACAGAACTCTACAGAGTCCTTATGGCAGACGATTGGTTAAGGAAATTCTAGAATTAGTTTCAGACAGTGGTAAGGCTTCATTATTTTTACATTTACAATGTGGCCAAAATATTTTTAATTTTCAAAAAATGCATTTTCTTTCCTTGATAAAAAGCTTATCCATTTAAAAATATGTTTAATTACATTGAAGGCATACATAAAAAAAAATCACATTTTTTCTGTACCCTTTAAATGTCAAGGCGCTTTGCTGGTGTGTCAAGGCACAAAGTCGTTTTTTGAATGCATCAGAGCACCATTCGGAAGTCCCAAATTGACGTCTGCAAAAAAGAACTACAAAGTTCTACTGTGTAAGGTATGACACATTTTAAGTAATATTTAATTACTTGCAAAGGATCTCATTTTTTAGAAAAAAATATCATAATATAGGCATGTATGATAGAAGGGTATGCATATTATCTCTGTCTCTCTATCACTATTTCTCTCTCTCTCTCTATATATATATATATATATATATATATATAAATATTGGTTCTAGTAGTTGGAATATTCGTATTAGAATTGGAAGCAGTATTTTTTTAAAGATATAATATAGAAATTAATAACAGAAATGGCAGTACAAAAATTATTATTTATAAACCTAATAAGAGTAATAATTTGTAACAGAATGGGACATACAAATACTCCCCATTGTTGAAAACATCAAGGACTTCGAATGAAGGTAATTTAATTTAGACATATATTGAATTAAATTTAGACATCGCTAAAATTAATAAAACAAATGGTAGTTAGCAAGTCCATTTAAAATGTACAATGTTTGATTTTGGCTAGAACGAAATTGATTGATTGACAAAAGCAGAAATTGATTTAGAAGAGAAATTGATAAATCTGAGTGAAATAGAATGGGAGGTGGTTTGGGTTTGGAGTGGGTAAAGTAAATGGAATCGTATAGAGAAGGAAAATGTGTAGTTTAACTCCTAACGTGACTCTTTTGCACATCGTGTAAAACCACAACTTAATTATATAACGATTCACAATGTATACTAAAATTTGTCAAATAATAAATACAATATTGTCAGATTCTATAAGTTTTAATATATATATATATATATATATATATATATATATATATATATGTTAGTTTCCAAGTTATGATATTTCAGTTAAATAGCAAAGGTTAAACATTTCCTTTTTTGTTTCTATTTCAAACGCTGAACTTTATTTGTTAAATTATGTTATCTTTTTAGAGCATGCAAAATTTCACTGTGCTATTCTTTTTGAGGGTGGTGACGTAACTTACAGTACAATTGTTCAAAATATTCCAAGCTATGTAACGGTGTTACTTGTCAAAGTATGTCCTACATTTGTAAATATTTAACGTTTCTTTTTCTTTGAGTTCACTATAGATATCAAAACAGTTTAAATATTGATCCATATTTTTCTTCTCAAAGTGTGTACTTTTAATCGTCCATAAAATCTGAGTTAAAGTCTTGTGGAATGAGGACCAAAGTAAACCAAATATATCGATTTGCCTTGCTATTTCGTTTAATTTTGGAGATCTATATTGTGTTACATAAAATAGAAATATACATAAAATGCCCCAAAATTAAGCTTTTGATATAGTAGTTGGGGCTCAAATTTTCACTTTCACAATCTTTATTCATGGATTATAATGGACCTCACAAATCATTACGGCACATTTTATCAAACTGTATCAATAATTAAGGTCATCAATTCAATTAATAAATACAACTTTGAACTTGAAAGTAGAAAAGATGAAGCCAATATATACTTAAATGCTCATTTTCATTACGTGAAGTGAGAATAAAAATGATTTGAATTAGTGAATAATAGTGCTTGTATTATTTTACTTCTAGAATATGTCGGAGACTGTTGAATCGTCAAATAGCGGGTAAATACATGTAGAAAATGAGTTTACATATTTTGGGGCCTTTCTGTTCAATGTAATATATATGCGCGTAGCTATTGACACTGGAAAGAAGTGGCTGGCTGTAACGCCACAGGGATGGATGGATTGAAATTTAAAAAGATAAATAAGTGTAATGCAGAATTCAAATTTTATTTTAAATTTTATTTCAATTTTCATATTAATTTTTACAAATATGTTTGATTAGAATTTTCTTATTTTAAATATTATTTTAAAAGTTAAGTTCTATTTTTTCGTTAGAAATTTAGTAAATTGTATTTTTTTTTTAAAAAGTAAAAAATGACAACCTGTTCAAATTTAATGATACAAAGATTTAATTAGAATTGGTTTGTTAAAACAATGGTTAACAATGTTAAAATTAAGTTCTTCAAATAATACTCTTAATTTCTGTTCTTTTGTTTCAAGGAACATTTTCTAAAATAATGTTTGGAGTTTTTCGAGCCATTTGCAAAACAAATTAATGTAGTTTTACAATTGTGACAATCCGATATCTTGCTCAAAAGTATTTAACTAATTAGTACAATTAAATCGTTGGTACCTATAAAAATATTATGATACATAGACAATAATTAGATCGCATTTTAAAAATATTTATCCACATTGATATATTTTCAATACATTTTTTTCAGGGATAGGTCTGTCTTGGATCTTGAAAAAAACTATGCAAACAAAGATTTCTCTATTGGAAAGTTTATTTTTGAAGCGGGTATTAAAAGATGAACTTGTTTGTACTTCTTGTAGGCCTGGTTACTGTTATCAATTACAGATCGTGCAATGTTTGCAATAAATACTTTAATACGCGTTAACAATAAATATTTAATTTTTTTCTTTCGTATTCTTGTATAACTATTTTACAGTCGTTGACGAATGATTTTAGACACTACACGGAAATGTTTTTAATTTTTTACTATTTCAAGCTTTCTCAAATTATTTTTCAATTATTTCACTTAAGAGTTTCCCGAAAAGGAACCAAGTAACAAGAGAAATCAAGATAAGGTTTTATTGTCTATTTATCTCAACAAGACGGAACTCATGCCTCTTATTAACTTTAAGGTAATTATTGTAATTTAAAAAAAACAACAACATGATTTTGATTTTTCATTTTTTTGTGTTTTAAAATTCATATCTTATAATCCCAAATATTACTTTATGCTATTATAATATTATAATTAAATAAAATTATTTCAAGGAAGTTAGATAAAAAATAAAAATACAAAATAAATAAATTGAGCATTCAAAAGAATTGGAACTTTGGGGAAATCTATTAGATGAAGGTCAGTGTGACTATTTGTATGAGTTTGTTTATGGATGATTCGATCAATCACAAGAAAACCAAGCAATGGGTCACAACCAAATTTGATATTTTCACTCCTGCTAACTTATAGATAGTCCCCGGAAAATTTGGTCATAATCCGTTGATCGCAAAAGGTTGTAATAAAAGTAAAACAAAGAATGTAGAGGCTAGAATGAAAGGAACTATTTACTTCAAAGACTACGAGGCACGTTTACGTTAAGTTATTTTGTTTATCGCATTTTTAAGAATGCTGCGCTTTTCACTTCTTTTAAATAAAAGTGTTCGGGGAACTGCTATTAGTTGCATGCGTTTTACAAAAAGCTATGTGCTACGTACTTTTAACAATAAAGAGTCCATTAGAATGTTCACATAATTAAGGGACATGGATTAATGGTTCTTTAGGGTACCTAGGGGTTTAAAGTCATGAATGTTCTTTTATTAATTTTTATTACCACATTTACTAAGTACAATTTCAGATGTCCCTTTTTAAAAACAAAAATAGTTAACATGTTGTACATTTGATACTAGCTGTTTAAATTCTTAAGACAATATGGTTGTCAACATGTTTGTTTTATTGTAATCAGATATAGTCTTGTCATTTATTTTTCTATAAGTACCTAGACAAAATTTTAGAAAAATGCTTTTCATTATCCATTTTAAAATATCGCTGGTACAAATAAATTAAAGATCTACATTGAAAAAAATACAGGTTTGCACTCACAATCTTTACAACTGGTGGGGAATGAATAAGTGTATCATGTAATAAGGTCAACAAATGCAATCCCAAAAGCAACCTCGTAACTGCCTCAATAACCAAAGTCCCTTAACAATCTGGCCGCCAAGCCGTACGTTGGATATCTCCTCCTGCTAGGACAGACCCCGCCTGTTATTTCACTCGACTGATTATATTTACGGAGGCCATTTAATTGTTAGGACATCCTATCGGCCGGTGTTGTTGCTCTCACAACATCAACAGTTGATTTTCCCGTAAGTCGGAATAGTGTATTTAGGTCTTAATAACTCACCCTGCCCTTTCTGGGGGTTCGTCGGACGTCCTCTAATGGGGTTATCTACAGTGAAATTCTACCTAAAAAATACTTTATGAAGTAGTTGGGACGAGAAGTTGGTATACAAATAGCCTTTTAAATGGCGGTTCATTTACATTTTTTTTAAAAAATTACTTCGCCATTTATAAATGTCATTTTAGGGTTCCCTACTTAGAGATGTGGAAAACTTCAAATTAATGTTAGAACGGACTCCGCCTTGGTCCTCTTCTAAAACGTTCTTGCAAAAATACACAGCTACGACAGTTTGTTTTAGATGTTTAGGTTTCTAGATAATAACTTAATACAAACAAAGTAATTTTTTAAAACAACTTTTGAAGGTTATGACAAAGAATATAAAAAGTGTATGAATAAATCAATGTGATCTAAAAAAATGAATAGATTAAAAGATGTCAATACTTAATTGGGATTTCATTGTTATTTGTAAACTATTGGTAAACAATACATATATGTATATTTTTGTATGTATTTTAAAGCTTTCTAGAACGATCAGTGTTTTATAAGGTTTTGAACAAAATATAAATGTAGTTTTCATGTTTTCATAAATATCTATTTCTGTCCTCAAATGTTATATATGAGATTTAGAAGAGGCTATGTTACGATAGGTCCCCAACATTTTCGTGTACGCTAATAACCGTTTTAAATGTGTACGTTTTTTTCCAAGTGCAAACTCTTGCAGTGTTTCGCTGTTTAAGGCAAACATGTGATTTCAATAAATTGAAATACACGTTGTACCATTTCAATAAAAATACAGCTTTTAAACTTGTTTATGGGAGCAATGCACATTATTGCAAGTATCACATAGCCCAGTGTCATGCATAATGCGCGCTTTGCCTTAACTATGGGTATATTGCTGAGTGGTTCAGTCTTTAACTCATATCGCTCCATTATAATACGTTGAGAACGTAGAATCATAAGTTTGAGATTAAGCTCAAAATAACATTTAGTCTAAATATGGGTTTCTGCATTTTATGATAATAGCAATGTCTCAAACCATCATTAGTTACACACACGGAAAAAATTAAGTTAGTATTAGATTTCACTAAAAAAAAATAATTTTTTTACATGTTATACTTTTATTAGTAACTTCCTAAACACATAAGAGAAAATGAATTTATGTGCATTAAAAAAACAACTAACATTTGCTTATACTGCGGTAACGTGACAGTGTCAACCTTGGCTCTCAATAAAAGTCTCGAGAAAACAAATAGTCACCTGTGAGATTAGATTTTAAAGTGAGCTGCTGGCGAAACAAGATGTGATCACATTGGCAAACAGGAAATAAAAGACATGCTTGGACACATCACAATCAGCTAGTATATGGCTCAACAAGAAATTAATTGGTTTGTACACCTGGTCAGAAAGTCTGTCAAACAAACCTGCATTGCAAGCGCACAATGACATCACCCAGGTTTCTAGAATATTAACTGAAAATTGATTTGCCACACATTCACTATTTTTATAATTTATTAAAATTCTTGCCTTTATTTATGTAGGAGAAAATTTACATTTTAATATTTAGTTTTGCGTATCTTTGGTTTCGTACATTTTCGCTTATGATATTTTTTTTTCCGAATACTAACCCGAGAAGATCCCGGTATTTTGACTAGTATATAATTACAAAAATAATTCTTCCATCTCTCTCACTCTTTATTTTCATATTAAAGGATTACCTAGGAGAAAACAGCAGAAGTGAAAATTTGGTAATTATTATCTATTATGTGTTCTATTTGTTATCTCCATTTCTTTACCAAAGAGTGGCAATGTTTGAAACCTTCGGGGCGTAATTCGTAAACGATAATAACCTGTGTTGCATATACTCGTTTTCCAGGCATGGTAATTTTTATTAAGGCTGAGACTTTGTTATAATTTTAACAGGAAGTAGCCCCATCACTTATAACATTACAATTCTACAAACTCACATATACACGAATTCTTCTCCTTTTTGAAAGTGAAGTTATAACTGCCAGATTATAAACAAGACACCCTTGATACCCTTTTTACGTACGGTTCTCATTCAGTAAATAAGAAAATAAAATAAGTTTTTAGTGTTATCTGTTAGAAGAAGTTAATCCATAACTTTAGCAAAGAAGCTGTACAGCCATTAACTCGTAGTGTCATTGGTGTCTTGGTGTCTACATGATTAATCTATAATTCCTACAGCAATGGTTACAGGAAGTCGCGTACCTGGCCATCAGACTTTACCGGCAAAACTGTCTGACTCACATGTGCCAACAAGGAATGGATTTCATAAAATGTTTAACGAAACGAAATATCATGGAGCATTTAAAAACAGTACGTCATGATTAAGTGTAATTTAAAATAACAATAATAGACTGTAATTTTGTGCACAAAGTGTCTTATTAATCAGTTTGTTTACAGTTGATATATATATCACATGTGTCATTACTGTCTTATGAATTACAAATGCTACGATTGACTTTATTTATATCGATCACGAATGCCTTTGCTATCTTTATATGAATGACAAGTGTCTTTTCTATCTTTATATGAATCAAAAGTGACATTGCTAACTTTATATGAGTCACAAGGGTCTTTATTATCTTTATATGAATCACAAGTGTCGTTGCTATATTTATATGAATCACAAATTTCACTATTATCATTAAGATGCAGATTAAAATCTGTTGCTTTGTTGTTGTTTTTTCCCAAAGGTTTCATGGTGCCGACAATTAAGCTTGGGAGAAAATGTAAGATTTAATTAGTGCTTTTGTTTCTTCAATCATATTATCACACCATAAACGCCATATGCATCTTATTAGACAGAACATTTTAATTTTAATGTATTCAAATGAAATGTACAACGTAAACTATATTAGATCTTAAGAAAATGATATAAATTTGTTTTGTAGATATGGCTAATAAATGTTCTACAACAATTTTAGTGTGTCTGTACGACAGTAAAAAAAAGTGTGTTTCCCAAAGCGTATTATGTATAATAAAAAGACATTTTCATCACAGACTATTAATTTGGAGATGCAAAGTAAAATCGAAAGGATTGTTGGAAAACATTATTTTCTCAAAAAAGGTGACAATAAAGCTATTCTATTTTGTTCCTTATTATAAGACATTCAATAAGCTTTATCATTTTTTAAAAAAAAAAGTGAGCCAAAATTTATGGTATATCTATTTAAATTGTATCAGTTTATTAGTCATATTCATACAATTAAATTTAACAAAAAATAAAATACAATAAAAATATCTCTTTCGCTTTTATCAAGTGTCGTTAATTAATTGGTTTAGTAATTGTTATAGGTAGCCAAATATCTAGATGGAGGATAAGATGCTTTTGTAAAGAGTAATATAATGGTTTTCGCTAATCAAATATAGTGGTATCGATCATTACATTATCCAATCTTTTTTTTCCATCTTTTCATTTTTTTGTTCTTTCGAATTTCAATACACATTACGTTGATTACTTTTCTAAACCCAAAGAGTAAAAAAATATTTTAAATATTAAAACTTCTTAAAAAATACATGATATATAATGAAAAATACTTTAATCTAATTCCTGAAACAATTTATAGAAATTTAGTCGACCTTTCAGTCTTAATCTTTAATACAATCGATCTTCTGTTTGAACTTATTTGTAATGTGTTTTTTTTCCTCATTGTTTTGTGTGCACGCTTACAGAGATCACATTTACCACGGAGGAAGTTCTATTTCTTGATGCAGTCTTCGAAAAGAGGCTGGAGGCGTCCGTTTTATACTGGACACTTGTTCGGGTATGTGTGCTCTCAAGCGAGACAATATCAGAAATGGAGTTTTTAAACGTTTAAAATCGAGCAGCAACGGTACACCTAATGGATGGTAATCGTCCATAATTCGATGGTGTATGATATATAAGAAAAAAACACTGATAGCAAAATATGTTCCACCTTTTGACTTAAACATACCCGTGGTTAAAAACCAATGGAAATGAACTTAACATAAAAGTACGGAGGGCGGTTTGAAACTGAGCCATTTCCTTTCTATTATCTACTTGATGTTCAAAGAGAATTTCCTGCCTGGGCAACATTTTGTGGTTATATGTATTTAGAAAGGATGCACTGCTAATTCATATTAAGCACTTTAAACGCAGTTGAACGACATTCGTTTTTTATTATGCAAAACACATTTTAAGGTAAATGAAGTTCTGTAGCGATCAGTTTAAAAATACCAAATCTTTATATGTGTGACTATTTACATCTCAAAGAAACGATGGCCAATTTCTTCACAGGAAATTGCAACCCTGAATTGAGTCTCAATGTGTATCTCAATAAATATTCTACATCTCCATTGAGCATAACATTTTGATTATGTAAATGCTATACCTTTATTGATTATCATTATACATGTTTTGTTATAAGACGCAACTTATATAATTACACTGCATTCATTCTCATTTAGCATCCTGTGCCCGCAGCACTTGTCGCCTATGGATTATTTAAAGACATGAAGAGACAAGAAAAAGGAAACACAATCTCTCTAAAAGAGAATATGAAGTGAGAATAAATAAGTCCAATGAAATTTTGATCTTGATTAATTATTTTTCATGCTAATCTAAGTGAAATAAGTGCAATATATAATAGTGCAAATCGCTTTATTTAAAGAAAAATGAGTTTGCCTTAATTATAAAATAAAATGTATGATACACGTTAAAAAACGTAACTAAAATAATAAATATTGATATGGTAGGTATAGTCTTATTTCGGCGGCTTATTTTCTCAACACCAGTCTCTTAAAGTTTAAGGAAAATCATGTTTTAATTTTACGTGCTTTAAAATATATTTAGGAGCAAAACTTCTATTGAATCATTAAGAAAAAGTTGTACATTTTTTAAAATGTTCAATGCTAGCCCTGTTTCAGAGTTTAATAGTAGACGCCAGGTACGGACAGTTTAAAAACATAGCTGCTATATCCTTGTTGGACAAAGACCCGATCTTTAGTTTAGATTGTTAACGACCGATGAGAGAGAAAATCATTCATAATACCAATATTAGGTGGCGTAGCTAGGGTTGGTGTCAAACTGTGTGGTCCTCACCCGCGCATCCCCTAGCTACGCCTCTGCCAATATTTCGGGCATTTAGTATGCGGGATTAATAATAAACATTTTATTTTCTTTGTTTAAAAGCATGAAATGAAGTACTTTACTTGTGAGTATCCATTCTAGAATGGGTTTAGTGTATATTCTACATTTTAAGAGATCAAACATATCTTTTGAATTGATCTACATCATTGCTACGAAGTCTCCTTAGTCGAGGTAATTGGGAGAATGGAATAATCTCGTTAGGATGGGACCAGATGTATAGATGCGGATATCGTTTTTTATATAATAAAAGTAGTGAATAGTGTGCCGCAGTTAAGGCAGACTACGGATGTGAAAAAAATGGACAGTTCTTTCATTGAGTGTTGAGAATATAAACACCTCTTTAAATTTACACAGAAAAGCAATCGGCTCCC
This sequence comes from Omphiscola glabra, assembly GCA_964017045.1. Lineage (NCBI taxonomy): Eukaryota > Metazoa > Mollusca > Gastropoda > Lymnaeidae > Omphiscola > Omphiscola glabra. The sequence continues at coordinate 10,946,993 of OZ024804.1, read as the reverse complement.
TAAGCAGAAACTAACAAACATAAATAAAAACAAGACCGAAGGGATTTTTTTTTTAATATGAACTTTCCAATTTAAAAAAAATCCCTTCGATCTTGTTTTTATTTATGTTTGTTAGTTTTCTGCTTAGGGAGCCGATTTTTTTTTCTGTGTAAATTTTAAAAAAATCTCTTTAAATTTACACAGAAAAAGCAATCGGCCCCCTAAGCAGAAACTAACAAACATAAAAAAAAAACAAGATCGAAGGGATTTTTTTAAATTGGAAAGTTCACATTTAATGTTTTTAATTTTTTTTATCGATTATCCCATATTTTTTTTCCTCCAGCACATACAAGAAATTATCGATTGAAGCAGTCAATAACAGCTATGTGATTAATAGCGAAGGAACATTTAATATGTTGATGGATACTGTGGAGGAATGGGGAAATGCCAGTTGTGTACAAATTGCTTTAGCCACAGACAACAAAGAGTTCTTGTCCGAACAGCCATTGGTGGATCTCCAGGGGCGTCTTTGGCGTGCACAGGTACACAAAGTCATCTAGACATAAAAAAGGCACACAGATTCAAAATAGTAAAATATGATTTCTTTACAAAACTATAATAAATAATTTAATCATTTTAGCCAAACGAATCTCTAATATCGGATTGTAAAAATAATCTAAGGTTCAAAGAGTTCAATATTTTAACCATTGCATATGGAAGACGGATCTTTACCAATGATCACTCATTTACACTTAAAGACGCATGCAAATACACAATTTAAAAATAATGCTAATGGACCATTTATTCTTCCATGATGCAAGTTGGAATAAATAAATTCAATCCAATCAATTGCGTAAGAAGAGATAAGAAAATAAGATTTTTTAATTATAAAAACCAAATCCTCCTTTTATTTCCCTTTTTACTTCTATAAAACCCATATTGAGTTAAATAGTGATTAGTCCATGTGAAACAGCCGGAGAGCCGTAATGTTAAATGTGTAATAAATGAAGGTCTGCGGTCAACCTGTGTGAAGGAAATAGAAGAACAAAGTATGCGGAAGCTTGTGGAAGACTCTTAGCCGAAACGTTTATCTTTTATTGTCCTGTCATTTTGTTTACTGCTTCCAGATACCGGGTTCTTCTATTTTCTTTTAAATTCAGAAATAAGTGTTAACAAACGTTTTAGCATATCGTTACGTCCTGACGAGATGGTTTCAAGTAAATGTGACGTTATGGATGAAACGTATCCTCCAACTTAATATTATTATTTTGTATCAACTACTTAACCATGGAAAACTTTCTCAAATGAAATATTACGAGAATTGTTTCTGTCAAATTGAAGGTCACATTTCGGTTTCAGCTTTTATTAAAAAATTGACAACATTGTTATTTCACAGCCTCTAACAGCTGAAAGGTAAGTACGCCTTAATCAATACAAGTTTAAATGATTCAATGGGAAAAGTCAATTAACTAAATTTAATGTAATTGTTAAATTTAAGCTTGCCAAAAAAATATACATGAACTTAATTCTCCTGAGTACTAATTTTCTAACTTAGGATTGACGCCAACCGTGGCACTAAAGGAACGCTACACAGGTTGGGTGCTAAAATCAGGTCTCCTAAAGTTCTCTTCTACATTAACTTCGTGAGTTTTTACAGGATAATGCACCTTTACTTAATTAAATTGTACAGATTCCATTGTAGAGATAATACTAAATATTTATTTATTTCAACATCATGACTTGTATTCTGAAACCCGTTATGAGTTTATGGTTACTTCACACAAAAGTACATGTTGACCTTTTGTTTCAATGTGCAGGTCCTCTACTTTGCTTTCGATATCATGTATGGCATCCAACTGCTTTACTATTTGAAGGCTTAAAAGTTTGAAATCTTGGGGTACCTGCCCCCAATTTGGGTGTTAACTTTAACAATACAACTGATACAGCGAGCGGTAATGACATGAATAATGAAACTTGATTTTAGAAATGTTCATGTGAAAAAAAAATAATGCATCACCTTCTAGTCGAAGTAATCATGTTTTATTTTACAAGTTGAATTACACAAGCTTTTGACAACAACCGAGTTTTCATTTTGTATTTATGCACTAGACCATCTGAGATAGTCAGAAAGGGACTAAATATTGACTTGGAACCAATTTAGATTAAACCTAAATAAAAAGTCTGAAAGGACTAGAATTATTTCCTAAGTCTTGCCAACCCCCGTTCAATTCGGTTGATTTGATATGACAAAAAATAATCCGTATCTAATACACACATTTGCAGTTCATGTTTTTAGTAACTAATAACAGTTTGAGTGGTCCGAACAGTATCCTTAATTTGTGAATAAAGACAAGCCACTTGTTCTTTCATCTTGTAATACTATCGAGCTACTTTTCCGTGGCCAACGCTGTACATGCAGAGAAAAAATTGTGATCTAATATTATAATAAATATTTTTTTTCAGTTCCCTTTCAACAGGCATGTCCTAGACATCTATTTTGGCATAGATATCTGCTGCGTACTCTTCTTCTACACAGCTGTCTCTCTGCGTGTAGCAGCCCTTCTTAGTCAAAGTAACGGGGCCTTGATGAACGCCGCTCGTGTGTTCTACAGCCTGGACTACATAGCTTTCTCCCTGAGACTGTTCAAGTTCTTTTACGCCAACCAATATTTAGGCCCAATAACAGCTACGCTTTTTGCAATGGTAAGTCGTTCTTAATGATACTAATTCACCAATGACATTTTTTAAGATGGTCCTTGAAAATATTGTGTTATGTTCCTTTAAATTAGGTCTTAATTTTTTAATAGTACTATTCTGATCGACCATGATATAAAACGTCAAGCTAAACCGATTACAACAATAATTAAGATGCCGAGGTATAGATGCCAAATTTCATTATCGGCCTTATCGGCCATCTGCGCACCGACAGCCAAGTTAATAATTCTTATATACGATGATTAAAAGTGATTATATTCGATTTCGATTCCGGACCATAATCATATAAATTTAACTAATGTTTAAAACAAACACCGGAACTCTGAAATATTGGCAAAGTTTTGTTGTTTTTCCGTTTCATTTTATTTTAAAAAAATCATTAACTGTAATGGCGGTTAACATTTAAAAACTAATATCTTTTATGTCAGTCGTTAAGACGTATGCTAGTATTTGCTTAATGGTATCAGATATGTTTACCACTGGGTTAGTGTAGCTCAGTTTTCAGGGTTTTTTTGGGTTTTTTTTTTTTGGGGGGGGGGGGGTGTGCAATCAAAATAAAGTTGTTTTAAGAAATTATTCAACTGCTTATGGGAGTTAAAACAAATAAATATATAGACTACGACGGCGAAAGCGTAGGCGTAAGGCGTAACGTAAACAGGTCATACGTATAGACCAGGGGTGGGCAATTTTTTCAGTTTGAGCTTGTTGCCGATATTTTATCTTATTGAGAATGCCACACCCTATATTTTTTAGCAAAAATAAATATTTAAAAAAAATATATTTAAACTTTATTAGTCTGAATTAATGTTCCAAAGAAAGGCATTAGGTAGTGCAATATAAATTATATTTCTTAAAAATTGACACATTTAAATACAACTATTGCAAAATTAATTTTTAAAAGTCTTTTCCAGTTGCAAGCCACATTTATTAGGACAAAAGACGCATTAGCCCATATATCTCCCCCTCTCCCCCACCCTTTGTTTAGACATGCTACATTTCAGATTTGATAAACCTTGATCTTAAAAAAAAATATTTTTACTAAACCTCCTTTGAAATACATTATTTTAATGTAAAGTCAATGTGAAATATGGATAAAATTAGGTATAACAAATGATCGGTACACTATAAGTATATGTATGTTTAACATATGCATTTCACTATTTACTTTTCAATAACAGTTCTGGACTTTGATGAGGTTTCTGGCCATAATCGGAGTATTTCTGCTGGGCTGTGTGGTGGCTACCGAGTCAGTTATGTACCCTGAGGCTCAGTTTAACGTCACACAACTCTACAGCCTGTTTCGAAAGCCTTACTGGAGCATGTTTGGGGAATTCTTTCTCAGTGAAATAGAGGGAACAGGTAAACATGTTGCCATCTCTCTCTGTTACGATTTTCTTAGTAGCGTACGCATGTTAGGATCCTCCTTTTCACATGCACAAATCCCGAAGTGCATACGGTTAACGAGGACAGTAGACTACCTGTTCTCTAGGGGGGTCACAATTCCTTTATAAATTACAAACTCCAGTGTTATAATCTCGATATTACCACATTCCAATAGCTTAGTTGATTGGGGGTAATTATATTACTCAAATAAAAAACAAACAAAAAAACATTGATTCCTGTCAAATGTCTCTTGATTTGACAAACAACTCCGAATTTCTAACACACCATTATATAATTACTACATAACTGCTATCCAAAACCATAACACATTCAAAACGTCATGTCCCATAACTAAATACGTCACAAAAGACTAAGCACCTAGAAACAGATACAGAAATACTCTCAACACCAAGCACGCTCGCACAGAACACGAATCATTAAAACTTTCCTAGTTTGGATGATATGTCAAAACCAAAACACAAATATGCAAAAACTCAAGCACGCATTTACACACACACTCTCTTTCCCACATATGCATATTATTGTATAATCATTTTGAATCGCTTGATAAGCACGCCTTTAAATCATTATTATGTGTTGTTGTTTTTTTTCTGACACACATATTTCTCCCCTAGATAATACCTGCACCAACAACTTCAATGATGAACGATGTGTTTCCGCTGTTGGACAATATTACGGGCCCATCATAATGGCTTCGTTTGTTCTCGTTGTGAATTTATTGATCTTCAGCTTGATTATTGCTAAATTTAAGTATGTGAATTTGTCATATTTGAATTTATTTTGCAACGTGATATACACTTTAATGTAGCGATTAGGAGTCGGAATCCGGGATCCCGACTCTAGAAAATACTGGAATCCCGGACCATAAGAGATGCTCGAAAAAACCGGGATTGGATTCACGAAAAGCGGGCTTTTCGAAATTCAAGGGTAATATGGGGAGTAATAGCAATAGGTTAGCAAAATAGGAAGTGAGTAAAACAAAGTAAGGTTAAACCTGAAAAAGGAACAACAACAAACCAACGAATGTGTCGGCAGGAAGCCTTCAACAGACAGCAGAAAAAAACATAATAAAATGTATATAAAAATATAGCACTTAGCTTAGAAGTAATGTCCGAGAGGGCAGCAAAAGAATTTTGACAGAAAATAAGTGGGTGAGAGATTATATAGGGAAGAAGGAATAACGGGGTATACTTTGTCTAACAAAATGTTTGATTGCTTGATTTCCTTTTAATTATACGAAAGTACCTATATATTTAAAACTATTACTGAATTCATCATCCGCCCTTCGCTTTGGCGCTACAGCTAATGCTAATTTTTGTTAATTAAAGTTTATTGTTATAACAGTGGCGTAGCGAGCTTAACTCGGGGCACAATACCTTTTTAGCGCCCCCCACTATTCGAAAATCATACAATATTATATGTAAAATATACAATTTGGCGCCCCTTTGTGAGTAGCGCCCGGGGCATGATGCCCCCCTTGCCCCTCCTCGCTACGCCACTGTGTTATAATGATCTATATTCAAATCAAGTGGATAGAAAGAAACAGGGACCTCGAAAAACATAAACCTAAATATGAAAAGTATATGAAACGATCGGGAACAAAGACGTCAGTTTGTTATTTATTTCTTAAAAACTACGGACAATCACTAATCTAAATGCATTAGGTATAACAATATACTTTAAACCTTGGGAGGCACAACTTCTTCTTCTTCTTCTAAATATTAAGGGCCCACGATCAATTTATTGATCATTATGGCTCCTTTGAATGTATATGGGATTTGCAATGTTTCTGTGCCTGGTGTTGATGAGGATATTTCACTGGTTACAAGAGTAACTGAGTGAGGGTATCATGCACTGGGGGTTGGAAGGCCTTCACTCTCATTTAAAGACTGCACATTCCATTGTCGTAATTATATCGCCGTTTCGGGCATCTTTTTCACGTATGACAGCTTTAGATAGTCTTCCATTAAGTTTTACATTACTTCTAATGATGAAAGACGAAACACGAAGAAATGTGTCTACACTATGACAACATCTTCCAATGCAATTAAAAATTCAGATACCATCCATCATGCCATAGTTGCACGTGAACTTGTTGCCTCTGATTCGATTAGAGAGCGCAGACTGCTGGTATATTCAACATTGAAATACTTGCAGACAGGGCCGACCCTAACAATTGCGGGGCCCTATGCGAAACGGATTGCGCGGGGCCCATTCTGGGTAGAGGATAAGGATAATAAGTGAAAATTAAGATTTTCTTTTAGAAAATAAATTCGGGGTGGGGCCTATGAAAGTGCAAGGCCCAGTGCGGCCGCATAGGTTGCAGTGGCCTAAGGCCGGCCCTGCTTACAGACTGCGACCAGATGCGAAAACATATCGCGGACTTAAACAGCTTGGTCAAACAGTGGATACCTCGTTGGAAATGTCTACGTACAATGAGATTGGACATCTTGGATATGAGCACGACAAACCTGAAGACACACTGCCGCTTAAGAGATAATTAGAAATTGAAATATAAAAGAGACTTCAGGCACAGGAAAATACTTCCAGACCGACTGACGGAGACATTGATACATTGGCAAAAATAGAAATGGCTTTTTATGAATGGCAGTTTAAGAGGAAAATTTATAGAAATTGCGTATGATAGCCTAAGTTATATCCCTTCAACCAATCCTGAGTCTGAACGGGGATTCGTTTCATCGGGTACCTTTTGTAACCATTTGTGTTCAAAATTAAGCGGCCAAAACATTAGACACGCTATCATTTCTTTAAATTTGACCAAAGATGAAAACAAAATAAATTATTTTAATAAATGATCAGTAAAACTATTTAAATTATAGAGTTAAAAATAGTATTTTTGTATGAAGGTAGACACGTGTGTCAATGTTAAAAATCTAAAAAATAATCAAAATATGATTTTTTTTCCTGAATGTTTTATTTCATTAACAAATCGTCCTATCTTATCTCACTAAAAGTTCTCTAAATATTTTAAAATATCGTAAATATCGGGATTCCAGAATTCGCAATCTTCAATATCAAAAATTCCGGTTCTCGTAATAAGGAACGATATTGCGACCGCTAGTAGCAATCCATTTTTTTTTACCTAAAACCGTTTAGATAAATATAAAAATAAATTTAGAAAAAAAAATATTCATAACTAGAAGTATCTGTAAAATGTTGCGTTTCTTAAAGTTGTATCCGTGGATATCTATTTGAAATCGTGAGTCAGTGTCAGATGTTAAAGCTGCATTAATAAACTGAGCTTGAAGAGTCTTTGGTTTAATGGTTTAAAAGTATGCTTTATTAAAAGAAAGTCTGTATATTAGATACATTTCCTCGTTTCAGTTCAAACATTACATACATGGAAGAGAAATCTGTGGAGATCTGGCGTCACCAAATGTTTAAATTGACAATGGAGTATCATAAAATCATTTTCCTACAGCCGCCCTTACTTCTCTTGTGTGTCGTGTTTGGAATATTTCGCTATCTCGAAGAGAGTGAGTGAAAGATTAAATGTTAAACTAACTCATGTTGTCGCAAACTAGACCTAAGCAATACAATTTTATAACTGCAAACTCGTATATGAATAAATACAATCTTCTATTTTTTCTTAACAATTTGAAGAAGAAAAGAAAAATCCAAAAACTGTCACTAGTGCAATATCATTGACAACAACAATTTGTTTATGTAGACCGTTTAAGCTTGTGTCAAAAGCAGCCTCAAGGATATTTTTAAGGCAGCGCAATAGTTACACTTAACTTAAGAGTATAAAAACATGTACAGCCAGGTCTGAATAATGTCAATATAGCGCACGGTTCTTACCACACAGCTATTGTAAAAGATGTACACAATTATGATATTAAGTTAAAGTTTACATAGTATTTAAAACACATTTTATGAAGAAACGACAAATTAACATTTTTCTTGAAAGTTTTTTTCAGATTTAAATTCGTCCGTAAAGAACACTATATAAACGTTTACAAATAGCCCATTATTTTGACGTGTAATTGGTTGTTAAAAGAAATTATGTTATTCATGAGAATATTCAATCATATTTGTGTATCATTTAAGCTTAAGTTGATTTTTTTACCCGTCATTGAAATGGAAAAATTTTGATTTAGACGAAACGTTTATTTTAATCATTATCCAGCCCTGTCAGATGTATTTGTATAAACTGATATTGAGTTAGCAAAATGTATAAGCCCTCTATATTTTTCGTTGATGTCAATATTCATATTCTAATTCATAGACCGAAAGAGAGAGGAGTCCCATGTTGCAGACTTGCAGAAGTTTCAACAAGATGTTGTGCTATATTTAAAACAACAAATCGATGACGGACGGTATGTGATATATATAAATAAAGGTGTATACATGTTATTGTATATCAAATCAAACGTGTTATAATTAGACACTTTGTCACATTTAACCCCGTCCCTTACGCAATAAAAAAAACAACTAAAAATAAACAACTATAAAATATCTGTTGCGATTTTGAAACATTTCCATTACTTCCTGCTAGACGTCAAAGTCTGGGAAACGCTGGTTATGGGAGATGCGCGTGCGTTATAGAGACATGTTTTGAAGAAAATTGTCAAAAGCTGCAGTGTAAACTTATGTAGAACAATACATACAAATTCAAAAATAATTTAATTGTACTAGAACACGAGTATTTCTTTTGAGCTCCTTTTTAGATCTTAATATTTATGTTTTAATATGTTTATTTTTTTGTTTAAATGATGTAAACATTAACAATGCAATGTATTTTCAGGTTCTTCAAACGCCTCGGAGAATACAAACAAGTTGGTTAGTATAAACAAGTTGGTTAGTACAAACAAGTTGGTTAGTATAAACAAGTTGGTTAGTACAAAGAAGTTGGTTAGTACAAACAAGTTGGTTAGTACAAACAAGTTGGTTAGTACAAACAAGTTGGTTAGTACAAACAAGTTGGTTAGTATAAATAAGTTGGTTAGTATAAACAAGTTGGTTAGTATAAACAAGTTGGGTAGTATAAACAAGTTGGTTAGTATAAACAAGTTGGTTAGTATAAACAAGTTGGTTAGTATAAACAAGTTGGTTAGTATAAACACGTTGGTTAGTATAAACAAGTTGGTTAGTATAAACAAGTTGGTTAGTATAAACACATTGGTTAGTATAAACAAGTTGGTTAGTATAAACAAGTTGGTTAGTATAAACAAGTTGGTTAGTATACACAAGTTGGTTAGTATAAACAAGTTGGTTAGTATAAACAAGTTGGTTAGTATAAACAAGTTGGTTAGTATAAACAAGTTGGTTAGTATAAACAAGTTGGTTAGTATACACAAGTTGGTTAGTATACACAAGTTGGTTAGTATAAACAAGTTGGTTAGTATAAACAAGTTGGATAGTATAAACAAGTTGGTTAGTATGAACAAGTTGGTTAGTATAAACAAGTTGGGTAGTATAAACAAGTTGGTTAGTATAAACAAGTTGGTTAGTATAAACAAGTTGGTTAGTATAAACAAGTTGGTTAGTATAAACAAGTTGGTTAGTATAAACAAGTTGGTTAGTATAAACAAGTTGGTTAGTATAAACAAGTTGGTTAGTATAAACAAGTTGGTTAGTATACACAAGTAGGTTAGTATACACAAGTTGGTTAGTATAAACAAGTTGGTTAGTATAAACAAGTTGGTTAGTATAAACAAGTTGGTTAGTATAAACACATTGGTTAGTATAAACAAGTTGGTTAGTATAAACAAGTTGGTTAGTATACACAAGTTGGTTAGTATAAACAAGTTGGTTAGTATAAACAAGTTGGTTAGTATAAACAAGTTGGTTAGTATAAACAAGTTGGTTAGTATAAACAAGTTGGTTAGTATACACAAGTTGGTTAGTATACACAAGTTGGTTAGTATAAACAAGTTGGTTAGTATAAACAAGTTGGTTAGTATAAACAAGTTGGTTAGTATGAACAAGTTGGTTAGTATAAACAAGTTGGGTAGTATAAACAAGTTGGTTAGTATAAACAAGTTGGTTAGTATAAACAAGTTGGTTAGTATAAACAAGTTGGTTAGTATAAACAAGTTGGTTAGTATAAACAAGTTGGTTAGTATAAACACGTTGGTTAGTATAAACAAGTTGGTTAGTATAAACAAGTTGGTTAGTATAAACAAGTTGGTTAGTATAAACAAGTTGGTTAGTATACACAAGTTGGTTAGTATAAACAAGTTGGTTAGTATAAACACGTTGGTTAGTATAAACAAGTTGGTTAGTATAAACAAGTTGGTTAATATAAACAAGTTGGTTAGTATAAACAAGTTGGTTAGTATACACAAGTTGGTTAGTATACACAAGTTGGTTAGTATAAACAAGTTGGTTAGTATAAACAAGTTGGTTAGTATAAACAAGTTGGTTAGTATGAACAAGTTGGTTAGTATAAACAAGTTGGTTAGTATAAACAAGTTGGTTAGTATAAACAAGTTGGTTAGTATAAACAAGTTGGTTAGTATAAACAAGTTGGTTAATATACACAAGTTGGTTAGTATAAACAAGTTGGTTAATATAAACACGTTGGTTAGTATAAACAAGTTGGTTAGTATACAAAAGTTGGTTAGTATAAACAAGTTGGTTAGTATAAACACATTGGTTAGTATAAACAAGTTGGTTAGTATAAACAAGTTGGTTAGTATAAACAAGTTGGTTAGTATACACAAGTTGGTTAGTATACACAAGTTGGTTAGTATAAACAAGTTGGTTAGTATAAACAAGTTGGTTAGTATGATTCTTTCATCCTAATGAACTATTAAAAGCATTACTGTAGTGCCTCTGCGCTGTTTCAAACCATCCACTCTTTCCTAGGATAAGTTAACTTTCTTATTCTGAAATGACATTTAAAAAAAAACCAAGTAGACACAAAAGTATATTCAGCATAACCACCAAACACATGCACCTTTGCTTGGCAGTGTATTTTTGGGTTCAAAGATCCAGAATGACAAGCTAACAATGTCCGGGTCTCAGTTCAACGGAGACAATCTTTATTCCGCTCTAAAAGGCAAACATCCATCGAATGAATTGCTCCTGTCTTTATCAGCGCAACGTTCTCTGCTATATAACTATATTGAACGACACAATAGCCAAAAAAAAAAAAAAAAGCTACCAATAAAATATAAATAGGTAAATGTTGAGAGATCTATCCGCGTCTTTTACCATGGCCGCCATCTTGGTTGCCCCCGACCCGCTAACTTTTACGTGTTCACGGGTCGGGACAACCAAGATGGCGGCCGTGGAAAAATAAAATAACTCATGTTTTTGCTAAAATTACGAATAAAAAGTTTTTAAAAATGAAAAAATGATCTAAATGTATCCCTCACCCTAACCTGAACCATAAATTCCTCCCTAACATGGTTTTGACCCTCTCCCTAACAGGGTTTTGACCCTCTCCCTAACAGGGTTTTGACCCTCTCCTAACAGGGTTTTGACCCTCTCCCTAACAGGGTTTTGACCCTCTCCCTAACAGGGTTTTGACCCTCTCCCTAACAGGGTTTTAACCCTCTCCCTAACATGGTTTTGACCCTCTCCCTAACAGGGTTTTGACCCTCTCCCTAACAGGGTTTTGACCCTCTCCCTAACAGGGTTTTGACCCTATCGGAACCAGCGTTTTGACACTCTCCTTAGACTAACGTGGCGCTGGGTTTTGACCCTGAAAAGTAGGAAAATTAAAAAAAAAACAAAGAAAAGTGGCCAAAATTAATTATAAAATAAAGAAGTAATGAAAACCCAACTTACATTTTCATGGAATACACTTTTACACACTTTATTTCAGGTTCCAACGAAAAGAATATCCAAAAATTAATGAAACACAGCGTGGTCAACCTCTAAGATTATCTTAAAAAATGGCGCCGCTTGGCGGCGCTTATTAACATATTTAATAGGCCAACCAATGAAATTTTAAAAATTATAATCAATCAACCAATAAAAATTTGCCAAAAATTTGCCACCGTCATATTAATGAAAATGTAACTCTATTTAAAAAAATATAAAAAAAAATAAGGGGAGTGAATCCACGCAAATGACGTCACGGATAAACAATTTAACATCAGCCGATAGCCTATAAATATGTTGGCATGATGTCACTTAGCTGAAGCTTTCTCTGGAGAAATCAACAGTCTATCAGTCAGCTAAGCTCCAGTGTTCACGGTGCTGGTGAGTTGGATGATTCAAAAGTCGCTACGGCTTGGAATAAAGTGGAGATCCATCTAAAATAGGTGCTGTCTGGTGCTTTGCGGTTCTTTTGGTTATTTCTGGTGTTGATAATGTTAGCCCCTGAGTACCGTATGCCTGTCCCCTGAGTATCGTATGCCTGTCCCCTGAGTACCGTATGCCTGTCACCTGAGTACCGTATGCATGTCCCTTGAGTACCGTATGCCTGTCCCCTGAGTACCGTATGCCTGTCCCCTGAGTATCGTATGCCTGTCCCCTGATTACCGTATGCCTGTCCCCTGAGTATCGTATGCCTTTCTCGTCTTGATGTCGAAACACTTTACGATTTTATCTATAGAAACTGTCCATGCAAAAGTCTGGGCACACATACGTCATTGATATCTCGATATCTCCAGCATTGAACCCATGGTCAAGGATGCATATTTAGTAATATGTAATAGCGTCGAACAGTTATAAATTAAAGGACTACCTGGAACTTAGTATTTAGATATGCAACAAACGTTGAGTTAGTATTATTACAAAATTTGAAGAAAAAATAGATTAACTAAAAACTACTTTTCTTTCTACAGTTAAACGTTTCTTAAAATAGGAGGCTTGTAAGGGGACAATTAAGAATAAAGAGGAATCACATTTCAGTTATTAGCTGATGACTGAGTTTACACCGATAACTTACACTAATGGGTGAATTGGCAACCTGAGACCTTTACAGCCCTCAATATAATTATATCATTGGTCATACTCTACAACGCTACACAAAATGAATTACATTATTGTATTAAACTAAACTAACAGTAATAAAACTCACGCAACTTGAGCGCGTACGTAAATCCGAATAAAAAGTGCCGCAAAGTTTTCCCGGTAGTGATAATTACGATACGTTTGGCTGTTGTAGTTGGACATGGATCTCTCGGCGGAAGAAAAGCTTGTTCGTAGTTGACCATTATTTTAATATACGATAAGTAGTTTTCAAAGGTAACGAGTTGGACTCAAGTATCAGAACTATGCCAAGATATATTTAAAAAAGAAGCCATACATCTTCACTGTAAGGATGTCATTCGGTACGAAACTTTTCGCATACTCAGTGATTGGGCTAGAACGGCTGGTCAGACAATCGAAGAACCACGCCTTTCTGTATGAGAAGTCTCATTGTAATAAGTCACTTAAAAAAAAAGGGATCTAACTATTTTGGCTGGTTTGTTAAGTGTCAATCTACATTATGTTATGTATATAAATTATACAAATCTTCATTTTTAGTCTAAAATGTCACCATAAAAAATATAAATTCTATATTTGCTGTATATAAATTAAATGTTAAAATAATGTGTTCTTTCCCTCAAAATCAACCAGATTTACTTAGAAGGTTTCGCATTTGGACCCCATCATATAAATCTGGATCATTGCAATTCATAGCCAAACAATTCCCCATCCAACATCATCATCACTCTCATATTTGGCTCTGTCAAGCGTTGTTTAAGATGTATCGGTACAAAAATGAGCTTATTTTTTGTTTTAACTTTAGGAATCGTTAAACTGGTGGAATCGTTTATCTTCATTAACAAGGTGGACTGAAAAAAGGGGGGATGGTGGTGAACTTAACACATACTGGACACCACGTGTGTGCTTCTCATTTATCGAATGACTTACTGGTCGACCAGGATCCCTACTCTGTTTAGACAGTACACATCCAGTAGTTTCGGTAAAATAGACAGAAACGCTGTTTTTGCTTGGAGACGTCTTATTTAATCTCTATCGAAATTCTTCTGCCCCTTTTTAAAAATCGTATGCTTTCACCACGATCAGCTCAATGTGAGGGTATATAATGTTGAATACATTTTACCTATCTTGAGCTATCCATCTTTGACAAATGCAACTGCCACACAACTTCCTTGACACCTAGAGCAAACGTGGCGGCGTGAGCTATCCATCTTTGACAAATACACGTACGAATTCACGATGCTACAGATTCGGTAACTTTGGCACATACTGTTAAGTCAGTGGCTTCAGCCTAAACTCTATGTGAACCCACCTAAAATAGAAATTCCCAGCCCAGTCTTCTCTTACGAAAAAAATGGTCTGTGGGAAAAAAAAGGGGAGGGGGGGAAGCGATGCGCGACTTAAAAATTAAGAAACGATCCCAAGTGCTAGCATGCAATCGGCTATCTACCAAAATGCTTATACTTTACTTTCTACGTATGTGTATTTAACAAAAAAATGGTTATTGGTTACATTGAAAATGTATGTTTAAATGAGGGCTTGTCTCCATACTAGTATTATTATTGAGTGAATTGGTTCTCAGCGAAAATGACAATTTAGTATTTAATGTATTTTTTGGTCAATATCTAAAGAAATATAAATAGGAATAAAGAGAAAATCTTAATCGAATGAAATTTTCCATATGTTATAGATGTGTGATAAATCTTGAATATTGGAATGGTTTTATTTACTTAAAAATCAATTTATAGGAAAAATTGACTTAAACTTGAAACTTGGAAGTGTCCAAAGGACAGCAGAGGAATTCTACGCAAACTTTGCAAAGGAAATGAGGTACGTTTGAGTTTTAATGACTATATCTGTAAAGTAAAAAAAAATGAAAATCCCATTTATATAACACATGTCCTGATTTTTGTGCTTTTAAGAAGCATTTTGAGAAGTTCATTTTCAATGCACATTTGAAAATGATAAAAAAAAAGTACGATACATATTTATACGTAGATTCACAAAGAACAAGCTAACATGTGTTCCTGCTAATTTGCTGGATGTTAATTTTAAAGTTCTGCTCTTTATTCTGCAGCCAGATGGAGACTCTTAAGGCATTACAAAAAGAGGCAAAAGGAGATCTTCTCAAAATAAGTAATGATTATTCTTTTTATTTCTTAAATAGGGGGGATTTTAACTATAACTGGTTTGGTTATGGAAATGTTTGGAAAATAAAAAAAATTACATCTTTGATCAGAGATACCGTTTTCCCTTTATATATCTTTAGATATCTTTGAAAATTGCCTTCAAATGATGTATAAATTTTAAAAAAAACATTTCTTTATAAGTATCCATTGTCCATCTTCTACTGCTTAATCACGTTCATTGTACTAATATTTAATTTATTTTAGCTGTTAACTGATTTTGGGAGTTTAAAGATACATCTTCGTTTGTTTCGAAAGTTGTAGTACCGTTACTTCAGTAATATAATCAATTTAAATTAAGAAATAATAAAAAATACATAACAATATAAGTTATAACGTTTAATCTCTAAAATAAAATAAAAAATTCCTTTCAATACGAGAAGAAAAATTTAGGAACATATTTCAAAACAGACATGCGCATTCGTAATGGAATACGCCCGGCCATAACTAATTTGTAAAAAAAAATTGTTACAGACTCAAAATTATTGAATAACTGAACAAGAAGATCATTTTGGTTTTCAAATTATGTTTATGTATTTGCTGGGTTGGACATGTTGTGAAATATGTTGTGGGACATGTTGTATTACATATTGTGGGGCATGTCGTGGGACATAATGAGGGATAGTTTGCCAAACTGAAATATTAATTGAAGGAACCCTTAAAAGACTGTCAGCGATTAGCATAAAACCGGACACTGGAAAAATCAGGATCCGATCCAGCTTCAATGCGCTTCGCAGTGCACAAATGCTCCACGCAACAGGAATCCAACAGAACTGCTGTAACAGAAACACCCAGAGACAGAAATAGCACAGTTTGGTTGATTAAAGTAATCTCTACTGAATCGATAGACGAAACTTTTTTAAAATACATAATTTAAAAAAATACATTTCATACATGCACAATTCGATTTTATTTAAAAGTGAAAGATTATGCAATATTTTATATTCATCCCGCTGCAGCCAATGTAAGGGTTTGGCTTGCCTCACAACTTCTTTACACTTAGATTGAACTAATATTTTTCTTTTCGATATTTAATGTATTTAAATAATACTTATGAAAAAGACACATGTGTCTTTTTCATCAACTTTTTTTTTTTGAAATTCACTTAAAGTACACTATATAAGAATTCGACGATAAAAACAAGAGTAATGAAACTTAAAACAGTTAGGAGAAAAAAAAATTGAATAACCCATCAATGCAGTTTTACAAACTATGAAGAATAAGATTCTAAGGTGTTATGTTTTTAAATAATAAATTAGTGCATGCATAAATTGAAAGTAACATAGCTTTCGCGCTCAAGGCTTCTCTTGTGTCTAATTTGCCCTGCTCTTAAAAAAGGCGTGCTAAGAATATAATAAAAGTGTCACTAAATTGTAACTATTATTTATTAGCATCGGTGTCAAGATTAAAACTTTGCTGTTAGATTTGTACACTTGAAGAATTTGAACCCCCCCCCCCCCTTTTTAAATTTTTAAACAGACGAAAAGATTGAGAATCTTCAAAAATTTATAAGTGATGTTCAGGGCAAGCTGGAGACACTCTTGACTCAATCAAAGAAAGACATTTGTAAGTGTTATATTGTGGGTTTTTTTTAATAACCTAGAACAAACTATTTGAAGACAGAATATTGCAATGAAAACATAATTACCTGTTACGTGTGTTATTAGTATTTAAACCTGAAAATATATGCAAAACCATAATGCCTCACCTTTTATACTTTTTAGCAAAATAATTTTTTTGTTGTCGTTAATAAAATACCTGTCATAAAGTAAATGAATAAATTATATGTTAAATGTAAATTTTACAAGCTTATATGAGTTAAACAAAGAATTATAACTAATATTATAATTATAAGTTTTTATCACAATTTTAAACATAATTTTGTTTAAATATTTCAAATAGCAAGTTTAAGTAAAGATGATATACAATCAATGCTACAACAAAGTGAGAGAGCAACTGCTGAGAGCGTCAGCAGTGTCATGTCTGGTTTTGAAAAATCGCTGACGGCCATATCTAAAACAACCACACAGATTCTAAACAAAGAGAGGAAATTTGATGGTAAGTTGACAGCGCACCATCGCCTATCTTAGATATATCACTATTAATTTTTAAGTTTTTTAAAAATTGATTAATATTAATAAATGGAAAAAAAACTTTTCAGAAACCTGATTCAAAATTTTATTTTTTTATTTGAATAAATGGAAGTTCTGTTACTTTTGAACGATAATTTGCACAAACTCAAATTTTAAACTAAATTGTACACATTTTAATAGTTAAGGTCTTCGAACCAATCGAAATAAAAAAACCAAACCCAAAAAATAAAAATAATAATAATAATAAAAAATTGTTTTTCTCCTAATCGGCTATTGGGTTGATTTTGTACGTATCAAGTTGACAAAGCATAAATATCAAAGGGTATGAAAAGAAAACGAAAATTTTTTTATTTTAAAGTAGAATTTATATTATTACCATCACAGTTTGTAAGTTTTGGAAATTACACTACAACGTAAACATTTAAATTTAACTGATGCGAATTTAATGTACAGGTTAAGTATATAGAAATTGTTTGAAATAAAACATACGTATTATCATAGGTTTGTTTTGATACTTTTAAATAAATAATCTTTATTATTTCAGAGATTTCTTTTGTTCTTATATAAATAATACTTCAAATCTTTAATTTTTTAAATTTATTTTTACTTATTTTAATGATCTAATTTTTTTCCTTCCCACCACCATTGTGTTATCTTTTCTACGTTGATATTGTTTGAAAAAAAAATGTAATACACTAAAATAATAGAGGTTGAAAATGTTTCAGGTTTTTTGAAATGCTCAAAACATTCTTAGGTTGTACTGTCTGTGCATTTGTTTTAAAGCTTATCATTTGGTAAAATGACAAAATATGTTTGTTTTATTGCAGGAATCAAGTGACGTGTGGGCTCCAACACTAAGGAGTATTATTGGAAACAAAAGATGCGACCATCAAAATATTTAAAGTGCTTTTGTTTAAACTACTTAATGTATTGGTGTTATCTTATATGTATATATGTGTGTGTGTGTGCATCTATTGAAAATGTATTGTGTAATTTATTGTTATAGTTAAATTTATTTAATAGGTGTATGTTTACAATCTAACATTTTTCATTTAATGACTTATGTAATTTTTTTCCTTCCTATAACAGCCGACTTTTTAACTAACATACATTATTTCGACTGTTTTTAAGACAAAACTTTAAAACGAGTTTTTGTATTTTGGGAAGCTAAATGTTACATGGTTTTATAACTTTTTTTCAAATACAATGCGCTTTTCATGTCGACACACAATTATATATCTTTTACGCATATTATATTCTATAAAAATTGTGTTTTAATGTTGTAGGTATACAAATTATATTATAATATTTTTTTTTCAAATTATATACAAATTATATTATAACATTTTTTTTTATAATTGACATAAAATAGAAAATATTTGAGTACATAAATTAAATTTTTATATGTGAAAAACTTACGTAACATTTGTGTGATATGGGGCAATTTTAATAAGTAATACGATGTTATTGAAAGAGTCAACCTATCGAAAAAAAAAACTATGCATTACAACTAATCAACTTAAATAACCTCGGAGTGACTTGGTGTCTCAACCTAACGCATTATAAAGAAATATTCTATTTTGTTAACCTTTAAAAACATTTTTTGTTGTAATAAAGTATCATTGTTAGTGTGTAAGAATGTATTTAAGTGTACACATTTTTGTGGGCTTTTTAATTTGTAATTTTAGAAAATAGTATATACAGCGCACACTTTTACTTGCAAATAAAATAATACCTTTAAAGTAGTGCACAATTTTTTGTAGTATTTAGCAAAAAAAGATTGTCTCGATATCTAGTGGACTGGTACAAAATAGATATGCAATGCTTGCTCTTGTTGTTAATAGAGAATTATTACTTTAGGTATATAATAGTTTATTCATTATTTTAAACACGGTTTTGAAATATTTCTAAAATGTTACCTTGCCTCAAAACTATACATTTGATGGTAAGGACATATTCAATTACCATCCATTAAATATTTTACTTCAAAATAACGACTGTGCTCTTAATATATTTAATTATTTTATTTAAAAATTACCCCCCTTTTGCATGTAATTATCTATCTATCTCTCTATATATATTATGAATGCCGGTATTTATGTGCAGTCTGCGCTACAATACCCGCAAAAATTGCAGCGAATTGTATTTCCTGGATGCGACCTCAGGCACAGACAAAACTTCTCTCCATTCACTTATTTTGGCAGCCATATGGTCTCGAAAAATTTTTGCACTGGCAATCACATCATCTAGAATTGCAGCAACTCTCTTAGAACTTTGGCCGAACAGCGCACTCATCACTGAATTGCCATTTAATATGCAAATCACTGAGACACCAACATGCAATATCAATACAATTATGGAATGTGTAATTTACTCCAATCATGTCACCTCATTATATGGGACGAATGGCGCACACAAAAGCATTGGAAGCGCTTCGTCATTCACTAAACGATTTTAAAGGAAATAAACAGCCCTTTGGTGGCGCACTTATTTTATTGTCTGGTGATTTTCGACAAACTCTACGTTCAACAGCTGGTAAAGAATTAAATGCATGTCTCAAATCATCAGTTTTATTGCGACAGGTACAGAAATTGACTTTGAAGACCAATATGCGTGTGCAACTACACAATGATGCATTCGCTGAACGTTTCGCGAAACAATTGTTGGATATTGGGAATATTAAAATTTTATTCGATGAATCAACATAATATATCACTTTGCCAACAAAATGGGTGCATGCTGGGGAAGATATATACCACGACTCTCGGATAATATTACGATTCTTATTTGTGGTTAAGATTATTTTACGACTCTAATTTTTTGTGAATATTATAATACGACTCTCATTCAAATTTACAATTTATCAAAATGTCACAAATCTTAAAAATATCACCAATAGTTTATTTGGCATTTAAAAAAAAATAAAAATAAAAATGAACAATAACTGTCTCCCAAAGCAAAGTAATTTTTTTTTAAATTGTTATTATATTTTCATTTTGAAAAGGGAAATTTGTATAATATAATATTAATTAACTATTGATTGGCGTAGCTAGGGATGGAACAGCCCCGGGCGTACCAAGATTTAAGTCGCTCCCTTTCCACGTTAAAAAAAAAAATCACTTCAGTTTACGAAAATATCGCTACTTGTAAAAAAAAAATAAATGCCACCCGGCACCCTCCTCACCTCTCTTCCTACGCCTCCATTTACAACAACACTTCATATTTGTAATATATGATACAATCATTACATATACACTTTTGATACCGACGAAGAAACTCGCTAACCATTATTACCCTAAAGCCAGCTTCATGTGACACAGCCCAAAACACTTTAACATTTCCTAAATACCAACACAGTAGTTAATTTACTTATCTTTATTCATATTTCATAAAATTTAAACATCTGAGTATTTTTCATGGCAAGTCTTATTAATATTCAGTTTATTGAAGCACATGATTTTAAGAGACTAGACGACAACACCAACAATAAATAAAAAACAAATTTGTAGACACATTTTTGTTTATTATTCATGCGAATACCATGACAGGCATTGTAGAATCAAAAGTTAACTTAAGATCGTGTATTTTTTCGCTCTTAGTCATTTAATGTGTGAAATTTGATTATTAAATTGACATATGTTAAAATCTTACCGTTTGCAAACGTCAAATTATTTTAGTGATCGAAACGTGTGTTTAAAGTAATTGGTACCTGTAGGCCTACTAATCGTATAATGATATGAAAAGTGGAATTTATCCTCCGATAAACTGAAAAAAAAAATGATGTCATGATAAATAATTCAGATGACCATAATTTAAATATAATAAAAGCGTATGCTTGCAGTAGGGTCACGACAGTCAAATTGCCCTAAAGGGCGTGTCAAGGGTAACATATCGCGTACCCTAAAGATTCGTGAGCTTTTGGCATTTTGATCAGGAAGACACACGTGAATGAATATGAGAAGAAACATAGCTATTCTAACATTTGACTTTTTAACCGAATCATAGATAGAGAAGAAGGTTTCAATCAGATAAGCCAGTGAAAAACAGAACCGATTAATGGCATCAATTGAAATTAGAAGGGATAACGTCAGAAGAATGTTTAAGGTGTGATTCCATTGACGTCAAAGGATACCATTGTTTGCATCGTTGAAACAAAAACACAATTTTTTAAATTTAAAATGCTAATAGAGATCGATTTATAAATTTTTTAAATGTTATCTGTCAAATTTATGTTTCCAAAATTAGAGTTAATGGGTTGAAGAAAATTCTTGCAAGAGTTTCTTGCTCAGTGCCGCTTCTGCCGATTACCTGTCAGGTGCTAAAGGTTTTAACAATTTTTTCCCAATATATATTTTTATTTGAACGCAGTGCTTCCAAAGTCAGGTATCAGCAAGACAGGATGAAAATTTGAAGCTTTTGATGGGGACAACTCGACTTTTTAGTTAGGATAATTATTTTGTTTTAAATTGATGTGTCGCAATGTTAAGTATGACACTGACTTGTTTTAGGTGAACCGCTGCTACCGTCTCTGTCAGTCTTTGCATTAGAAACAGTTTGGTATGTCGGTATACTTTGAAGTTTGGTATCAAAATTGAAATGCAATCTTCACGAGGGCATCGTTACTACCTCAATTTTTTAAAGCCTTCCGCTAAGACGAAATATAAATATGAGGCGGTAAACTGCAAATACGATAATAACAATTTTATTTTTAATCCCATTAAAATAGTGTATAATTTTGGTTTTAGACTTTGTTTTATTCACACCCAAGATTAATATCTTTTGTCTTATTACCTTATTTTTTTCATTAGTAATCGCTCCTAAGCAGCGAGATAATGATTAACCATGTAACAGGGAGAAGGGCAAATTAAAGAAAAAAGATAAACAAATTTGGTAATAAAATATTAAAGAGGGAGATTATTCATTTTAAATTAAGGTCAAACAAATGCACGATCTGTCTCCCATTTCAGCGAATACGTTATGCCAATTATGTAAAAAGAAATGCTAGCTGCCTCTTTATGGTACGGTGATGCAATTTCTTCAAAATAAAGGAATATGCATAGAGTGAAGCACATATTTATTTTAACGCGATAAATTATTTTTTTTCTCTCCTTTTCAAAATTGTTTTAGCTTGTTTGTTAACAGGAGTGGTTTCATTGAAGTGATTGTATTGAAGTGATTGTATTAGAGTGATTTTATTGAAGTGATTGTATTAAAGTATCCGTATTTCGTTCAATGTTTGTGTTTGTCCTTTTGAAAAAAAAAACCTTAGGATGTGTTAGGAAGTATTTGAGGGAAATGAGCGAGTCCATCGAGTGATATGATTTATGGCACGAGGTGCCCAGCCGGTTATCTAGGGCGTGGGTTCTCTTCGAGATGACACAAAGCCTTTACATTTCTTCAGTTGTTTTTTTTTTTTAATTTATGGTTTCATAAGCATGACAGTCACAATTGTCCTAATGAACAATATTTTTATTTGTAAAAATATTTTTTTTTTGCTGGCATCCGTCCGTCACAGGGTGACGATGGTATGGAATTCGCAGGACGAAATCCACAGGGCCTGGGATTTCTTATAGGATTATTAGCTGGTTCTCCACTTAGCTGGATGACCCCAAGGGAACATCATGTGGATGATGCAGCTTGGCACCAGTGGCGTCGCAGGGGTTGCCGGAATGTTTCATTTTATCAATGTTATCCGCCTATCGGGACTCCATCTCAGGGTTTGAATTTAGAGTTGATGAGTTGACGTCCAAGGTTAACGAGTCACATCCACCCGGGGTGCTGGTGGTGTGTTTGCTTGACTGGGCTTTGGTGGGGATTGAACTCCTGACCATCAGCTTGAGATTTGCACAGTTTAGACCACTCGGCTACCCAGCACCCAAAAAGTAAATACGTAAAAATATATACGTTTTATATTTTGTAAGGTGTCTTCGAAACAAACAACATACTTTTTTTGGAAAGTAATATCATTTGTTACACGCAATAATACCGAGTAAATAGAAGCCAGTGGGTTATGTATTACAACACAATACATCTATAGTCTATCATAAAAAGAGAGAATATTGCGTAAAATAACATTAAACTTCACTCCCTTGGTGACAATAACGACTAAATTTGTTATCATTTATATTTTGTAGCCCCCAGGGGGTGGGGGCGCGCTGATAAATTCTGACATAATGGGGAACAAAATAAATTTCACATCTGCCAGTTCTTACTTTAAGTGTGTCCATGATTTTTTTTTCTTTTTTCTGTTTTTTAAAAAAAAGAAAAAAAGAAAAAAAAAGAAGAAAAAAAAAACATGATTAACGGCAGGTTGTATTGTTCCTTTCCTTCTTTCTTAGTCTATTTTTTCATCGGTGGTTGATGTTTGACGATGTTTTTTACAACAGCAGGTGATACTAAAGTTGAAGAGGTTTTCAATTGTTGCAGTGTGCAATGGGTTGAAAATGGGATTTGTTGGCGTAACTGATCTTAAATAAAGATATATTTGGTTGTAATTGTGTATGTGCACTTAGATCGTGTTCATGCCATAAAAAAACCAAAAAATTAATTTTCATACCTAGGTAATATATATATGTATAAATATATATATATATATATATTATATACTTGGTCTCTATTGTGATTTTTAATTGTGAGATTAGATGAATTCCCTCCTAAAATGGGCAACCATTTATTTCGATTTTGAGACATTCAACTAAAGGATATGTTTAAGGCACCAACTGATCAACGATTATAAGTAGATCGCATGTCCTAGCTACAGAAATATAGGATGTAATTCCAGTACACATATTCATTAAAGTGTGCATACTTTTTTAAAACAAATGTTAACAGAACATAAAATAAAGAACAAGTGATAAAAAAACAATATTTAAAAAAAACGAATACAACAAAACAAATATTAATTTCTGCTAAACTCAATGCATCGAGAAATTCATTTACTTCCATATTAAAACAAAACAAAAATCAACATAAGATATTTCAATTTAATTTTTTAAAAGCTATTAACGAATAAATTAATAAATTGTAAAATTTGCATTTCATATTTTTAGAACCACAAGGTTGTACTCAAATTTTAAAACTTAGAGACGACCTTGGAAAGAAGAAATAATTCTATACAAAATACGACTGTATAGGTTTTTATATGTTCACTATAGTGTACGTTAAACTGAATTTAATTTATATATATTTTTTAGTACTGTGCCTCTTTAAACGAAATGGTCTTGAATAAATTTTGCGAAGAAGAAAAGCCGAATCGGGAATTCAATAAATCATATTCAATATGGAGAATACGCTACGGCGTCAAATATAATATGGCATTGGGTTATTTTGCTGTCAGTAGGACTTTACAGCTGTTTGAATGCATTCCAAGTATACCTGCCGTGGATTTTCTCAAAACGTCCGGACCGGTTGTAACAAAACTGCGCCCTTCTCAGCCCCAGTAGTGATACGTTCTTAAGAAGCTCGGCACGAGAGCCTTGTGCGTTTCTAAACGTTGGCTAAAACCAAGTCAGCCAGGAAGTTTAATATTTGTCCTTGGGCATAGATAATGGACATGTTATAAATGTACGCCTGTAAAACGGGTCATAAGTTTGTTCTTGAAGAGTCGTATCACATTTAAAAACAATAATAATAAATAAACAAAGAGACAAAACAAAAAACCCAACCCAAAAAAAAATTATACTAATATTGTTTCATCTAGATTTTTATTACTAGGGCTTAGACAGAGAAACTGAACAACCTAGTATCAAGTGACCAACCTCACTGGTAGCAGTAAGTGAACGATCTCTCATGTAGTAGCAAGTGACTATCCTCTCAGGTAATTGCAATCGACCAACCTCCCAGGTTGTAACAAGTGACCAACTTACCAGGTAGTAGCAATCGACCAACCTCACAGGAAGAGCAAGTGACCAACCTCCCAGCTAGTATCGATCGACCAAACTTTCAGTTAGTAGCAAGTGACCAACCTCCCAGCTAGTATCGATCGACCAAACTTTCAGGTAGAAGCAAGTGACCACCTTCTCGGGTAGCCTTAACATCTGCTTTTATCCATTAAACTTTTCAAATATATATAATATATATTTTAGATTTATACATAAATTTAATCCCGAAAAAACCGGAGATAAATGTCACTTAATCCGGGATTCTTCCCGGGATTAAGCCAGACGCTGGGAGTTGAGAAAACATTTTTTGGACAGATTAAGGTTACTTTTTTTGGTTAAGTATATTTTAGTTAGAGGCTATAATTATTGCAATACATTAAATGTTATTACTCATATATACAGAGATGGTGATTTTGGAAGCAGCCCATAAAACAATAACGTACTTTTACCAAGCCGATATTGCTGAAAAGAAACATTTGGTTTACAATAAAATGCGGGGCAAAGAGGAGATTGGATGAATAAAATACCAGAAGAATGGCCTTCAAGTCTATGCATAAAAGGTGGACTGTAGCGAAAGATCTTTTATCGTTTAGACCTTCTAACCTCTGGTCCTATCTAACACGGGTCCAATATATTTTAAAATTATTTAAACTATACAGTAAACTGTTATGAGTGCTACGTTTTATTCAATGTGATATATTTCACAAATTGCTAAACGAAAAAATCGTTTAGCATTGAAATGCTAAGCACTTTGTGTTGAAATTTTCTCCTTTTATAGTGAAATCAATATTCTATTGAAACATTTGCTGTTTTGTGCGTATTTCCACTGAGCCAAACTTTGTCATTGAAATGCTTAACTCTCGCTTTGCACCTTTCTTCTCTTAATTTGAAATCAATATTTGCTAGAAACGCACGCTTTTGAAACGTTAAAAAAAATTCACAAATGCACTCCTTAAATCTGAATAGATAAAGCCAAATGTCTCCTGTTCTAAGAAATGTAAGATTTTTAAATTATTTTTTAGGATCACCTAATCGATAAAAAAGACACAAGTCACTTCCCTGTTTCCGGAATATAATCGTTGGACTCACATAAAATTAGTCAATGCCTAGCTAGCCATGACCTTAGGCAGGTGAGGTACGTATTGAAAAAAAAATGTTGCAATATATCTTTAACAAAACGGAATTTATTATTTTATATTTCTAAAAAGGACACAAATACGTCAGTGCCATTAAAAGAATCTAATAAATTATGATGAATATTTTCAGAGTTATGAAAATGAAAAGACAAAAAATACGATGTCTAAAATATGTTCCTCTGCTACTAATCTATTTCATGAATGCATTTTTTTTCCACGAAAGTTAATATATTTAATAATGTTTAAAAAAAGTATAAACTATAATATTTATAAAATCCAAATCTAAGATACTAATTAGAACATTTTTATGATAAAGGTTTTTTATGAAATATAAAATACGTTTTGTTCCAGGTTAAATGTTCTCTGAAATCAAAGAGGAGGAAAGATAACGAGAATGATGACATCGATATCAACGACAAATGACCAAGACGAGGTAAACGTGACCGAAACAATACTGTTTAGAATTCAGTATTAGTTGTAAGACTACACGTGTCAAACATTTCAAATATGTAACTGTCAATAGCTGTGAGATGTTGGCTCGATAGAGAAGGATTTTGCATTCCCTGGTGGACGTCAGCCCTGAATATTTTAACATCAACCACCGAATTCAGAACACGAACAAAACGAAATACGTGCATTAATAAAAAAAAAAAATTAGAAAAGCTTTATGTGAAAACATGATGTGGGCCTTACTTGTACCTTAATACACTGGCTTTAAGAGTATAGGTACAGCTTCAAGCATTTTAAAACAGAAAAAAACAATATATTGATCATTAAAATTACCAGTAAATGAAAAATATGTATAGTATATTAATATCTATAGAAATGTGTTCTTTTTTAATTGTTTTATTCATTGCATGCTATCCGGTTAACAGATGACACCAGTTTCAGTAAATGAGACTGCAAGATCACGTGATACAACGCAAAGTTAATTACTTAAAATTGTTATTTGACTACTGGAATTTCCTTCTTTTTGTTTTTTGTACTCCAAATTTCAATATAATTTTTTTTTTATAAGCGTATGTTAATTTCATAAACTACATTTCTTGTAGAGTTCTCATGTCTAAAAGTTATAAATCCAACACTAACCTAGATATTACTGTTACGACCTGGATCGGTAATTAATTCTGGTCTGGCAGATGGAGACTGTGAGATGTTGTGTTAGGGCAAGATTGTGGGGTCAGAGGTGAAATTGGTTCGTGTTGAGCAATTAGTGTAGCTGGGTGGGGGGGGTGAACAGACGGAGGGGATAAGAGCTGTGAGCTGGGTAGTGGGGTTAGTTAACAAGAGGTAGACCCAGGAGGTAGTTGACAAGAGTAGAGCCAGAGCCAGTAGTAGAGCCAGGAGTAGTAGAGCCAGAGTAGATCGTTAGAGTTAGTCTAGTCGAGAGTAGTTAGAGAGAATAGAGTTATTATTATCTACATTGATAAATTGACATTGGCTGCGATTAAATCATATAATAAAAGTACTATCATTTTATCTTCATTGGATGCTGTTGTATTGTTCTTTATTGTGAACCTTTGAGTATATTCGTTAACCCTAGACAGCAACGGATTAAACAGTAACAGTAACAGATATGAAGTTGTAACATTTGGGGGCTCGTCTAAAACTGATGTGTTTCATGTAAAAACCTGTTGGAGTCAGTATACAGTTCTGTTTTTGCACCGGAATTTGCAGCCTGCATTCAAGTACGCCAGAACTTATGTCATTGCTGTGTGGTATCCAGATAGGACTGTGTACGTGCCTGTACGTTGTTGCTGATATGTCACCGTACCCTATTGAGTGCTGTACCCTGCTGCTGACGTCTCGCTGTTGATGTACTCCACTGCGATGTAATTCACTACTTTTCAGGTATTCGATTCCTGTGACATGTTTCTCTGCTGCTGTACCCCGTTGCTTTGTCGTGAAGTCCTCGTAGTAGACATTATTCAAATTGTCGTGCTGTGACCTTTTACATACTGATGTTCCTGTACCCGAGTGCTGTGACGTGTTCCACTGCTGTTCTTGTACCCGAATCCTGTGTTGTATCCCGTTGTTGCCGTACCCTGCTGGTTGCTGTACCCGGCTGTGGATGTCTCGCTGTTGGTGTACCCCGCTGCTGATGTGTTCCACTGCTACTGTACCCGTGTCTCGCTTTTGCTGTACCCCGCTGCTGATGTGTTCCACTGCTGCTGTACCCGTAATAAGTGTACCTCACTGCTGATGTGCCCTCCTATTGCTGTGCCCGCTGTTGCTGGATACAACCACTACTGTCTTGCTGTCCATTGCAAGCTGGTGCCAGAGACCAAGAACAAGATCGGGTAATTAGTACGAATTATATATAATGTTGTATGGTACCTATTAGTTCTTTTGAATTTGTTAGAATTCTTTTATAGGTACGAGTAATAATTTATATTTATAGCTCTATTATTGAACAGTATTCATCCAATTTTATATTCATATAATTACATTATTTCATTAATAATGGAAACAAGGAGTGGGAAAAATCTATCAGTTCTAGAGTTCAGGGAGGAGGCAGTGGCGATAGGTTTAAAAGATGAAGCTATCGGTCAGTGGGTAGAAAAAAGACTAAGAGAGAGAGAAGAACGGGAACGCGAGAGAGAGAAAGAGGAGAGAGAAGAACGGGAACGGGAACGCGATAAAAAACGCGCCCACGAATTAGCAATGGCATCCAGGAGTAGTGAGGTAGTATCGACACCCAGGGGTATCTTAGCCCCAAGGTTAAGAGATGCAAATAATATGAGGGACGATGAAGACCTAGAATCATTCATCATTCAGTTTGAGCTGCAAGCTAAGAGGCAGGGGATAAATAAGACAGAGTGGGCTTTACTTTTGACTGAAAAATTAACCAGTCGCTTTAAAACCTTTATGACGGATTCCAGACTGAATGACGAACCCGACTTTGACAGTGTCAAGAGAAAGTTGTTGACCCATGCAGGTTTAAATGAGGAGAGTTACCGACTGAAGTATCACGATTTAGAACCGATAGACGACGATATCCGTAGTTTTGCTGTAAGGACTAAAGCATGCTTAAAGTCCTGGGTAAATTACGCAGGGATCCCTGAAACATTTGATGATCTATTGAACCTATTGGTGGTTGATAGAATTAAAAGTGTTGTATCGAAGGAAGTGCTAGGCAAGCTGAATGAAGGGAAAAAACTTGACCTAGAAGACAATTTACAGATTATTGATAATTTTAAGAATATCCAACCTGGCATTAGAGTTACTATGAAACATGACAGAGGGTTCCCGTACATCGCAGCGGGCTCAACTTTGCCCGGGAAAAATGTAAAGTTTGACCGTTCACCACCATCCCATAAGAGGGATACACACGCTTCAGTTAGACAAGACAGCAGTATTATACAATGCTACAGGTGTGGGGGAATGGGGCATATTTCTAACGTGTGTCCCACTGTCCCAAAAAGTCAGGATAAAAATAGCAGGAGACAGAACTATCGTGATAGTAGATCCCATCATCCTGGGGATAGAATATGACTTCAACCAGTCAATAAACACAAACAACACTGTGGAGCTTGTAAAAACGTCTACATCAATAAAAGCCCCGTTGTTCCTTGCAGACCTGAATTTTTAGATAGCATAGTACAAAACAAAATCAAAGATAGATCAGTGGGTGAATTACGTTTGGAAGAAGGCTTGCTAAACAGTAGACAGGTAACAGTCCTTAGAGACACGGGCTGCAGCATAATAGGATGCAGAGCAAACTTGGTTGATAAACATAGGGTCTTGCCAAGTTATTACACGTTAAAACTGATTGACGGACAGGTACGGCAATATCCGACAGCTTACGTTGATATAGTTACACCGTATATTAAGGGCACATTTGTGACAGCACTCTTTGATGATCCAGTTGCTGACTTAATAATAGGAAACGTAGACGACGCCCATACATTAGATGCCAACGCAGTTACTAGAGCCATGACAACTAAAGGCGCAGTGGATGAAAAAGTACCAGACGATATGTTTAACGCTAATGACCCCGGTGTACTTAACCCCGCCAGTTTTTCATTAGACCAAAAAAACGATCCGTCATTAAATAAATTCTGGGAAAAGGCCAGGACAAGGGAAATGCACGAAAAGAAAAGTGGGGTAACTTCTTTTGTTGTTAAAAATGGTCTCCTATATAAACACTATGAGAAAGAGACAGGGCAAATAGAAGAACAACTTGTAATACCTGAAAATAGAAGGGACTTCATTCTCTCAAATGGGCATTCGGGACTACTGGCTGGACACCTGTCCATAAACAAGACTAGGGAAAGAATATATTCTCAGTTTTACTGGCCTGGGATAGACAAGGATATTAAACAGTACATAAAGACATGTGATATTTGTCAAAAAGCCAGATACCCAGGACATAATAGGGCGGTAGAATTAGGGAAAATGAATGAGGTAACAACCCCATTTGCTAAAGTTGCCATTGACATAATAGGCCCCATACAGATGACCGCCAGAAAAAATAGATTTATCTTAACCTTAATTGATACTACAACAAGATGGCCCGAGGCCGTGGCCTTAAAAGAGACCACTGCCGAGACAATAATAGAGGCGCTGGGCGTCATCTTTTCTAGAATAGGTTTTCCAGAGGAAATATTATCCGATAATGGACCCCAATTTAAGTCTGAAATATACGCCCAGGTCACCAATTTCTTTGGCATTAAAAGAGTCAAATCGTCCCCATATCACCCAAGTTCGAATGGGTTGGTTGAGAGGTTCAATGGCTCACTGAAATCAATGTTGCGAAAACTGGCCGCCGAGGAACCCGAAAATTGGGATAGATATATAAGTGCAGCACTATTTGCTCTCAGGGAAGTGCCAAACGAGTCCACCAAGATTTCACCTTATGAAATGGTCTATGGGCGTAAAGTACGAGGCCCAATGTCTATAATAAAGCATTTATTTACTGATGATTTCATAAATGGAGAAACAAAGACCGTTTATCAGTACCTACTAGATATAAGACACAGACTTCAAATGACAACAGAACTAGCGCTCTCCAATAATGAAACATCTAAAGTTAAAATGAAAAACAATTATGACAGAAGGACCACTTCTAAGAACATTGAAGTGGGGGACTATGTTCTATTACTGAAACCCAAAAGAAGAAACAAACTGGATCTATTCTGGGATGGACCATATAAAGTGATTCGACGTACTTCAAAATTTAATGTTACCATTAAGAAAGGGACGTCTACAAAAACATATCACATTAACAGAGTAATGAAATACCACGACCGTCACAAAGATGTGCAACCAGTGAGTCCCGTGGAAGAAGAACACATACTACACGGTTGTAATACTTCCATCGTTACCGATGAGGATTTCGATGAAAAAAAAATTCTAAACACTACAGGAAATTTGTTGACTCTACCGACACCCAGCTACACAGATGAGGAAAAACTTAAACAGGTTAGCATTAATCAAAATTTGTCACCACTCCAAACCGACGACATCACAAGGTTAGTGACTGAATTTGATGACGTCATATCTGACATTCCAGGGAAAGCAAAAGTTGAAAAGTTTAACATAAGAGTCACGTCCAACAAGCCGATAGTTTTAAAACAATACACAGTCCCATTACATTTAAGAGACAAACTTGACGAAGAAGTAAAAAATATGTTAGAATTAGGGATCATTGAAGAAAGTACTTCACCGTACGCCGCCCCTGTGGTATTAGTTAAGAAAAAAGACGGTTCAATTCGTACCTGCGTGGACTATCGCAAACTTAATTCTATCACAGAGTTCGATGCTGAAGTCATCCCTGACCCAGACGATATCTTCTCCGTGTTACATGCTGCCACATATTTTTCTAAAATAGACCTCACTAAAGGGTTCTGGCAGATTCCTATATCTGAAAATAGCAAACCTTTTACAGCGTTTAGAGTACCATCAGGTCATTTTCAATTCTGTTATTTACCATTTGGTCTAAAAAACAGCCCCTCCATCTTCACCAGAGTCATCAGAACACTGTTGAATAATATTGACAATGTGGTGTCTTATTTTGACGACATCTGTGTCTACACTCATTCTTGGGAGGAGCATATAGAAACATTAACTAAAGTGTTTAATAAATTGAGGGAAACAGGGTTTACGGCGAAGCCCAGTAAACTGGAACTGGGGTTCGAAAAAATTACGTTTCTGGGACATAGCGTCGGAAAGGGGGAACAAGGTCCCGACCTGAACAATATTGACAAAATTCTCCAACTTAGAACCCCTAGAACTAAGAAGGAAGTGAGAAGCTTGTTGGGACTTGTAAACTACTATAATACATTTATCCCAAAATTCTCTGACATTGTACATCCTTTAACCAATCTCTTGCGAGGGGGAGCACCTGCAAAATTAGACTGGACAATTGAGTGCGAGAATGCTCTTAAATGCATTCAGAGATATTTGGCGAGTGAACCTATTCTAAAACTGCCTGATTCTTCAAAACCATTCACTCTCCAAACCGATGCTTCCAATATTGGCATTTCTTGCTGCTTGATGCAAAAAGTTGACGGGATGTTACACCCTGTCCGATTTATGAGCCGGAAGCTCCTCCCAAGGGAGCAGAGATACTCAGTTATTGAAAGGGAGTGTCTGGCAATAGTATGGTCAGTGCAACGTCTCTCTAAATATTTGTACGGGCAAGTCTTCGAACTGCTCTGTGACCACAAACCACTATCATTTCTTCAAAGCGCCAACTATGGTAACTCCCGTATATGTAGATGGGCCCTGACACTGCAAGAGTATAGTTTTACAGTACGACATATTAAGGGAACTGACAATTTTGCGGCCGACATACTGTCTCGATTGGTTTAATTGTTCCACTTCACATACATTTTTTTAACTCATGTACTCCACTGACAATGTCATGGTAGATGGAGAGGAAATAACTCAAAAATGTAAATTTAAAAAAAAAAAAAAAGGGGTGGGTCGCGGTTGAGGTACTACTACATTGCTATTAAATATATTATTTCATGACTATTTCATGTACATTTGTTTTCATGACTATTAGATGTATTATTTCATGATTATTAAATATAATGTCTCATAACCAGTAAATTATTACTTCATGACTATTGAAAGTATTATTCAATGAAGATTTATGATTTATTATTCATGATTCGATTGTACGTCAAGGTTACAATTGTATCTTATTCGAACCAAAATGGAAAGATTACTTAAAATATGAATGACAATACCTATGTCATTAAATGGATTGAATGATATACAAGATATTCAGATTACATAGCCTGTCGGTAGTAGTGTGTCTAGACACTATACCGTCTCGCTTGAGATATTGATGTGCCATTTCAGGTAATATAGGTACCCCAAGACATAAATGTGTTGGACATTAATGCCTTGTCTATGACGATCTACCTAACACTAGGTTTGGAAAACAGTTTTGGTGTCACGGGCAGTCCCACGACCGGGACGTAAAGTCAACAAAGTGGAAGTCACTGGGGACGACTTCACAGGGTCGTAGTCCACGCGCTGGATTTAGTAGTGGTGTAGGGGTCAATGGTTGCTCAAGGCCTGAGAACCATGTTTATGTTGGGTCTGGTTTGGACTCAAGCGGTCTGGGTGTGGATGGAAGTTCAGCCTTGATGATCGACTCTCTGTGGAGGAGGTGAGCTTTTTCCCTGACGTGGGGTTAGTTGAGAGCAGTTTTGGTTTGTTTATTATGTGTAATGATTTTTTTTTGTCATGTATTATTATTAAA
Source organism: Omphiscola glabra (assembly GCA_964017045.1). Classification (NCBI taxonomy): domain Eukaryota; kingdom Metazoa; phylum Mollusca; class Gastropoda; family Lymnaeidae; genus Omphiscola; species Omphiscola glabra. Next base: position 10,912,970 of record OZ024804.1, on the reverse strand, counting down.
ATCGTTTGGACTTGTTGATTATATTCATGGTAAATAAGTAAATTTACTGTATGATGTTTTGCCAAGGTTATGGTTTTACATTACCCAATTATAGTATTATAATGTTGTGAACTGGATTGTTTACATTTGGTATTTGAACTTAGATTTTAGGAGTGATGCTGATGTTTATAATTGTGTATTGCAATTTGTCATGCCGTTTGATTGATATTGATAGTGATTTTGTTAATTTACTGTAAGATGATTTCGCCAGGGAGTGTTAGGAACTGGATGTACATATGATACTTGATCTTAGATTGTAGTGGTAAGACTAATGTTGTGAGTTGTGTTTCTGATGTCAATTTTGTGTGACATCACTATTGTAAGTGATGTCAACGAAAGGGGGGAGGAATGTTACGACCTGGATCGGTAATTAATTCTGGTCTGGCAGATGGAGACTGTGAGATGTTGTGTTAGGGCAAGATTGTGGGGTCAGAGGTGAAATTGGTTCGTGTTGAGCAATTAGTGTAGCTGGGTGGGGGGGGTGAACAGACGGAGGGGATAAGAGCTGTGAGCTGGGTAGTGGGGTTAGTTAACAAGAGGTAGACCCAGGAGGTAGTTGACAAGAGTAGAGCCAGAGCCAGTAGTAGAGCCAGGAGTAGTAGAGCCAGAGTAGATCGTTAGAGTTAGTCTAGTCGAGAGTAGTTAGAGAGAATAGAGTTATTATTATCTACATTGATAAATTGACATTGGCTGCGATTAAATCATATAATAAAAGTACTATCATTTTATCTTCATTGGATGCTGTTGTATTGTTCTTTATTGTGAACCTTTGAGTATATTCGTTAACCCTAGACAGCAACGGATTAAACAGTAACAGTAACAGATATGAAGTTGTAACAATTACAATAATTTAAAAGTGAACGGTGAGCACTTGATAAAATGTCTCATTAGGAAATGGCGTCAGCGGGCCGTCGAGCTTAAAGCTCCTTATGTCCTCCCTGGCGCTCCCCCACACCCACCAGGCGCCGGGTTTCCTCGACACCGGACCGCGTGGGGGCACGCCAGAGACCCCCCCCCCCGGTCTTGGACCGTCCCACCAGCAACCGCTCGATCGGGTTTTCTGACGGAGACCCTTTCTGTCCGGAGACGTCTGGTCGACCGAAGACGCTGTGTTTAAAATGTCCGCAGTCCACTTTCCTAGGGGCCGGGACGGCAATGGCCGAGTTCAAGAACTTTTAAATTGCCACCCACCCCCTCGAGCTATGCCACTAATTTTCGCCACTCTCCGTCTTCATCGTTTATTTGTCTTATTGTTCCTCACTCAAAGCCTCCCTCTATCTCTACACCCCCCCCCTTTTTCCGTACTAACTCACCTCACTCACTAACTCACCTCACTCACTAACTCACCTCATTAATTTTGAGTAATGCATATTAAGAAATTTAAATAATTTTCCACTTCAGTGCGTTTAAATTCGTATATGAAATATATTGTTTTTTACAAATGTACTTGTATATATATGGTGCAGACAACCTTGCGTGGCCACATAAAGCTTTTTCTTTGTTTTGTTTTTGTTAATTATATTTTAATAAGAGGCTATATTAGCCCTCCAGTTCACACCCTTGATAATGATATATATTAGTCTTACCTTTCAGGCCTGCACCTACTCTTTTCGCTCGAACAAATACCTTCTCATTGTTACAATTTCCGCTTTATAACATGATTCTTTTTAATCCAGCTTATTTCTCTGATCTACCTCACTGATATTAATTTTCTACCACTCCAATACCTTTTTATTCTCTTCTTAATAAAAAAGTGACAAATTTTGTGTTTGAGTTGGGTAGTGTATGTGTATGTGTCTGTGGTTGTGTGTGGTTTAAAAGAATCTGCCGGTGATATCACCAAGTCATATCAAATTGTAATGGAAGATGTAGGAAGCAAGGTGCATTGCGTCGTGGTACTAGTCCAGCTGTATCACTATTCAGACAAACCATAATTGGCATAAATGTGATCAAAGCGAGGCTGGGCCCAAAGAAATATAAATTCATTGGTTCTAAAATTTTGTCACAATAAATAAATGTTTCCCGGCTGTTGTAAAATGGTATAACTTAAATCACTCTAAAAGCCTTTATTGTCACAAACGTTATTTTCTATCAATTGCTCCTTATCTATGATCTAAGTGTCGGAATACTATTTTTAAAAAGTATACATTATCTTGGTAATTTTCTTCATACGAAAAAAAAGTTTGAGAACCGTTGGCTTAAAATTGTGCTATTGAGCAATTAAAGCTTGGAAGTCTACTTGAATGCTATTTGATAATACATGCATTTTTAACTTCTACCCCATTGGGTGAAACAAATGAAACATAGCGTCTGGAAACTGGACCAACCGGTTATGGTCTCTAGACTTCGCACCAGGTGTAAAGCTTCATGCGGCTCAGCCCTAGGCCTGACAGGTTCTCAAGTTTCTTGTGGCAAGACCTTCGTGCGTTTCTAAAACTGTACAATCGGGAGGTTGTTATCCATTGCCACAGCCACTTCCACTACAACTAACTACTTCTAATAGTGATTTTTATGATAACTCTTGTAGTTCTAGTTAATTCAGATAACTATTCAAAGTAAAATCACGCAATTAAAATAAATAATTACACATACATTTGATAAATGTGAACGTTTTCATGCATTTATATATTTTTTTTTTTAGAGATTCACAACCTGCTTCAGCTTCGGCCTCCATATCAAACACTGGAGAACATGTAAGGATAGTTTGTCGTCTGATTGTTTTTTTCTTTTTTAGATATTCTTTTGTTTTCCCCCCTGGCATCCATCCGTCACAATGTTACGATGTCTTATTATAAGTAACAATAACATATGGTGTAGACGTCACGGTGTGACGATGTCTTATTATAAGTAACAATAACATATGGTGTAGACGTCACGGTGTGACGATGTCTTATTATAAGTAACAATACAATATGGTGTAGACGTCACAATGTTACGATGTCTTATTATACGTAACAATAAAATATGGTGTAGACGTCACGGTGTGACGATGTCTTATTATAAGTAACAATACAATATGGTGTAGACGTCACAATGTTACGATGTCTTATTATAAGTAACAGTAAAATATGGTGTAGACGTCACGGTGTGACGATGGTGAAGACGATGCGTTATTAATACATCTCGCAAATATGAAGAAAATAGACAGTAGATAAAGATGCAAAAACCTTCTTTTTTTTGTTGTATAAAACAATTATTTGATTCAATAATGTATGCAATGTAGATTCCAGAGGTGCTGAGAGACGAGAACGTACAAAGCGTTATGAATGTGCAAAGTGAGGGACACGTGCAAAGAGCCGTAGAGGTCCAAAGAGAGGAAAATGAGCCAATAAACCAAAATACAAATGTTTTAAAAGTAAGTTAACATTGCAGTTTTATAACTCAAAGAAGCGTAACATTAACTATCTGTATACCGCAATGTATTTCCCAACCTGACACTTAAGGCATTATCAGCTCTATTATAATAAATAAAACAATATGTGTGATCAAATCCTAACATAAGTCTATTCTTTTTGGGATTCGCTTTACTCATTAGCGTCTAAGGGCGATGTTGGGGGTGCGGACCACAAGGATAATTTCCTAAAACAACAACAACAACTTTGATCTAGTCGGTTTCATAACAACCATCTTTTAAAAAAAGTGCACACCACCCGAACAGGTGTCACCAGAACAGGTGTCACCCGATCCGTTTACGCTAGAACACTTGTCCCTCAGACAGAGCAGAGTGCCAACTGAGCAGGGTGCCAACAGAGCATGGTGCAAACAGAGCAGGTTGCCAACAGAGAAGTTTGCCAACAGAGCAGGGTGCCAACAGAGCAGGATGCCAACAGAGCAGGTTGCCAACAGAGCAGGATGCCAACAGAGCAGGATGCCAACAGAGAAGTTTGCCAACAGAGCAGGGTGCCAACAGAGCAGGATGCCAACAGAGAAGTTTGTCAACAGAGCAGGGTGCCAACAGAGCAGGATGCCAACAGAGCAGGTTGCCAACAGAGCAGGATGCCAACAGAGCAGGATGCCAACAGAGCAGGATGCCAACAGAGCAGGATGCCAACAGAGCAGGATGCCAACAGAGCAGGTTGCCAACAGAGCAGGTTGCCAATCAGAACCAATTACAATCAAGGGATGCTGTCAACAAAGAAATCAGACTCGTGGGTTGTCAACAAAGAGGTCTAGAAAAGCAGAGACGGTTGAAACAAACCTTGGTGACGCTACTGGCTGTACATCAATGTTAAAATTAGAAAATTATAGTACGTTTTGTTTCGTTTTATTAAGTTTAATATACCTTATAATTCTTGCAACCTGATTGTAATCTAATCTTGGGGTATGTTTCATTTCTCTACCTACGTTAACGATAAACGTTTTATTTTCCTTTCAAATTCCAGTACATATTTTATTCGTTGACGCCAGGAAATCCAGCTGTCACTGTCCTCGAATCCCATCATCATTCTGTTGAACAAATGATGAACAACATTAAAATAAAATCAGACGTAAGTGATAGAAATTAATTTATTGTTTCCTTTATCGTTAATGTCATATCATATTCTCAACAGTTTGTTAAATACAATTTTTCAATGAAAATGGTGATTTAAAACTATGTTTATCCTTGTATTTTTTATATCAGTATTTTCTTTTACTTGGAAGGCGTCCATTATTTCACAAGTAATATTAAAATATTGTATAATTCATTATTGTTTTAAAAGCTCGTGCTCTGGCTGATAGGATCAGATCAAAACATAACTCTACAGAGTCCTTATGGCAGACGCCTAATAAAGGACATTCTAGAACTGGTCTCAGACAGTGGTAAGGGCTTAGAACACCTATTATATTAAATTTCCTGAATGGTGTTAACTTTTTTTTAAAAAAACAGCTAAAAACTATATTTTATTTTTTTCATTATTTTCAAATCGGCTGAATAGAATCAGGTCAAAAAATATTGTTAACAAATCATTGAATACAAATAATTGTAAACACACCTTTCTTTCACCTCTTAATTTCAAGGCTCTTTGCTAGTATGTCAAGGTACAAACAAGTTTTTTGAAAGCATCAGGGCACCTTTCGGAAACCCCAAACTGACGTCTGCAAAAAGGAACTTCAAAGTCCTCTTGTGTAAGGTATTACAAACATAATTATTCTTAATTGTATAAACATTTTAAATAGAACATTTTATTCTTCCAAACATGTAATACAATAATAAATCATAAAAAAAGTGTTCTTATGCAGTATACATACATTTATATATATACATATATATATATAAATAATACATCTAAAAATAAAAGAGATTCTAGTACAAGTATTACTTATAAAGGTATTTAACTTAGTAATTACTTACAATGATGAAAAATAGTAATAATTAAAGTAAAGTTATTAATTCTAGCCATATAATAGTAATCATAATAATAATAAATAATAAAACGAATAATTTAAACAGAATGCAAATGATGGATATTATTCACCTAGTTTGCAAACAACACCTACCACCAATGAAGGTAACGGATTCTTTTAAAAGGAAAATAATAAAATATATTGAACAGATTTTATACATTTCTCTAGTATAGCCAAACAACGTTAATACAAAAATGAATAACACATTTTGCAAATAGGTATTGTGCTGAGACAAGATGTAATAAGGCGAACAAATAATTGTTTTCATAAAGGAAATTAGCCAAGATGATATAGGTAAAATTCATAGAAACAAGCAGTAATTTAACTTTTTTTTTTGGTGGTAAAGTTAACATAGCTTTAGCTATTTGTTTCCTCATAATTGTATTCGCTACACGGGGGTTATGTCCATGGTTGATTTATATATCAATAAGATTTCAGATATCTTTATGTAATGTATAATTAATTTGACCAACAACTTTTATTACATTTTCATAAACATTTTGTTATCATAGAGCAAATGCTATAAAATAATGTTGTTTTTTAAATTTTCTCTTTCGTGAAAAAAATGTAACGTTGCCTAATAACATTATATTGTCTCAGGACACGCCAAGTTTCATTGTGCTATTATTTTTGAGGGTGGTGATGTCACTTATAATAACATTGTGCAAAAGATTCCAGACTATGTAAAGGTCATCCTTGTCAAGGTAAATTGTGCCGCGTTTGTAATTATTCAACGTTACTTTCAAATAGAGTTTACGCTGATCCATAATATACTTCTTAAATGTTATCATTTTAGATGTCCAAATATTGGATTTTGAACAACCAAACAACGAAAACATATTGCTCTATCCTGCGAAGTCAATTAAACTCGTTTTTTAAATTATGTTTGTTTTCTTTCAAACAAATTTTTGTTTACTGTGTTATGTTACTGACCATCAAATTGGTCTAAATTGCGTGACAAATATACTTTTTACATTAACTAGACGTATATTTTCGATGTCATAATAAGATATTCATATTTATTGATAGATTATCATCGACAATCTTATCATTAGCGCGATGTTAACGAAGTGTATCAAAAATTATATTAAATTTTTTTTTTTTTTTACATTGAACACTTGAGATTGAAATTAATCAAAGTTGAAGCCTACATACTTAATAACCCAACCACACACGTTTATATAAACTGGCAATTCAATGGAATCTAATTTGCTATTTATACTATTTTATTATATTTCACTTCTAGAGTAAATTTGAGCTTGACAGCGCACCAAACAACAGGTAACCAACAAATTATTAAAATAATAATTATACTTTTTGTCCTCCTTCTACTTTACTATATGTTTTTTTTATTATTTGCTAAATACATATATATCACATTACGAAATGGTCGTCGAGCGATTGTTCCTTATGCCCTCCCAAAAGAACCCACTCCCCCCCCCCCTAAAGCCCGAGTATCGGGCCACGAAGCGTCACGTTAGTGTTGTCCGTTTGCCAGGACGGCCCTCACCCGGTTCTGCACAAAAAGGGTTTCTGCAGGAGGCCGCCCCAACCCAAAGACACCCTGTCGGTCCCACTCTGCGCATACACACATTGCACACGATCCTAGCAGTCGGGATGGTAAATTTACGTCCTATTTTCTTCCCCCACCCATCCTGGGGAAGCGTCGGGCGTCCTTTAAGAGTGGTTATACAGTGGGTTTCCAACCCGCAACTAGTTTGCGAAGTAGCTGGGATGAAACAGTTGCCTAGGAGCAGCTTTCTCAGGGCTGCGTATCTAGAATCATCGGCCAGATACTTCAAACTCAGCAATCCCCTCATATCCCTTAACGGCAACTTCATGATCCCTACCCTGTAAATATCACAGCTAGCAGCCCTGAGGAGCTGTTTGTTCCGGCAGGTACCGTGCATGCCTTTGTCTGCTCGTGTGGGACACGCAATGGTGGTCCTATTCCACGGGTTAACGTTGAGGGGATCCGGTGGCCAACGCTTTTTTAATCGGCAAGACACCTCAGACTTGTCGACCGGAATCCCGGGAACATAATTAGTTCAATAAAGTTTCGTTTCTATAATTTAGAGGAATTACTTCAATAATAATGGACAATTTAAAATTTTGTACCTAGATGACTAGATAATTATTCTGGAACTTGAATCTTACAAACAATACATATATAAATAGATTTAGCCTTAAATAGATGTTAATGTTTCCCAACTATATGACCTTGACAGGTGTGTCTTGGATATCGAGAAAAAATATTCAGAAAAAGAAATATTCTCAATTTGAGAGTTTATTCTTCAAGGTATTGAAACTGATAAATGATAAGTAATATTTGTTGTTGTAATTATCTAGAGCCCGTGCCAGAGGATTTTTAGCTAAAGGATAAATCTTTAATTTTAAATCAAGTTTCTAGTGTGCTACTTTTATTCTTCCCAATTCTTTTGTTTTATGTTTCTGTTGTGTTGTTTCTAATTCCCCCAATTTTTTTCTCATCGTGCTTCATTTCCCCCAGAGTTCCTGAAGATAGAACAACCAGACGAGAGAAAGAAGAGTCAAGATATGGTTCTACTGTCTATTTATCTGAGCCAAGTGGATCTGGCCCCGACGATTAAGTATAAGGTAAAATTGTAGCAATTTTTTGTGATTTATCGAATTAATAAAACGTATAATTTTATTTTTTTTTTGCAATCTGTAATGTCATTTCATTTCTGAAGGTCCTTTGATTTAGACTTTATATTACATAATTTCAAAAAACGTAACACTCAAGACAAGAAAATAACACTTTACTTGAAACAAGAGGTTAATACAAAGTAATATTATTAATGCAATGTTTCTATCTATAACTGCCAGCTATAATACAATACGATAAGTCAAGAAACTATCGTACGTACACTTAAGTTTGTGTTTTGAAGAAAGACTTGTAGAAATTTTTTCAACACCTTGACTCCTAAAAGAAGATTTATTGCTTTACAACAAATACTTTTCCATTAAAGGATTACCCAGAAGCCAACAGCAAAGCTGAAGATTTGGTAATTATTATTATTTTTCTTTACATTTTAACCTAAACAATTGCTTTAATTCCTTATCTGAAAAGAATAAGGTCAAGAAGCAAATTTCGAAATCTTTGGGAACTAAGATTCTTCTGAGACAGTCCACAGCTTTATATACTCTTTAGCTAGGCACATCTATGGTTTGGCCCAAATATAATTCTAAACAACGCCAACATTGGATTAAACCACCTAGTGATGACATTACAATGTGATATATAAAATTATGCCTCTATTCTAATTTCCCTTTTTCTTTTAAAGAAGGGAAAAAAGGCCATATATGCCGGACCACAAAAAAGTCAAGTCATACCATTTAAAGTAGGGTTTTAAGAAAAATCGACAATAAAAATCATGATATCAATATCTATTGAAAATAGAAAAAAATACGATGGCTTAGTACATTTAGAGCCATTCACTTTTAGTGTCTCAGTGATCAATCTCTAATCACACAGAAATGGTTAGAAGAAGTAGCAACCCTTGCCGTCAGACTTTACCGACAGAACTGTTTGACCCACTTGTGTCAAAAAGGAATGGATTTCATAAAATATTTAACGGATGCAAGTATGCTCGAGCACTTGAAAACAGTACGTCAAAATTCAGTTTCTTAATTTGAATGCAATAATTTAAAAAAGTTTCAAGATATTTAGATCAAATTACTTTTAATTTAATTTCGCAAAAATAACAACGCACTAAAATCAACATATGTTTCAGTTTTCCCGATAAAATTGATTCAGGTTTAATAAAAATAATTCTTAGATATTTAATTATTGATTTTAAAAAAAAAAACATAACTTTAAATTTCGGATAAAATGCTTAAAATAGTTGTTTAAGTTATTTTAAATATTAAATATACGTGTAATTTATAACAAAAAATACTTAAACCTATATCAAACTAAAGCTGATATATTTTAATTTTTTGCGCATTTAAATTTATTAAATTTCGGTAAAATAATAGAAAATCATTTTCATTGATTTTGAGAATCCAAATGTATATAATTTAACTAGCAACTTTAGCGTTATTTGGATAACAAAGTCCTTCTTGAAATATTGTTTAATATAAAACATTGACGCTCAAATGAACGGTCATTGCTCTTTACAACCTGATCAACAACAACAAAAATAGAAAAAAATATATTTAAAAAAACTGCACATTTTAATTGACACTATACATATGAAAATTATTTTATTTTTATTTCAAAAGGCTTCCTGGTGCGGAAAATTACACCTAATAGAAAATGTAAGATTTCATGGGTCAATATGTTTATTGATACATATTTAAAAATAAAACCCAAAAAATACCAACATTTTACCTTAATCTATAGAATTAAGAGATTTTATTTAAATTTATTAAAATGCAATGCATCATGTAAAATGTAACGAATTTTAAGTAAATGTTATACTTTTTTGGGTACATATAGCAAATTTACGTTTTACAAATATGTGTGTATGTGTATAAATGAATTTTTAAAATGGTTACTTTCAATACTTACGATTTATAAAAAAAACAGACATTAGGAACTATTCATTCGGAGATACAAAGGCAAATTGAACGAATTATTGGAAAACATTATTTTCACAAGAAAGGTAAAACTAAATTATTCTTTTTTTGTACACTTTGAATAAGGAAAGTTTATGATTTTTTCAAAGAGGTCGTGTTTTCGTCTGGAGATAAATTGTGTAGGTGTTGTTAGGTGTTTCGTATTTGTAAAGTATTTTGGTTTAGATATATCTTTAGTCTATTTGGTTTTACATGCACTAAGTTTGATAAAAACCATTCCCATACCTAAAAATCAGTTGTAACAATCACATAAATGATAAATCACGTACATAGATGAAAGAAATTCATATAAAGGATTTATAAGAAAAACTTTGTTTTTGATGGTTGTTTTAATTTTGAGTACTTTTCTAGAACCTATGATTAAAAATAATTAAAATATAGAAATAGATTGATACAAATAAATTTGAATAGAAAAAAAAAAAACTAATTTTTCCTAAACGTTTAATTTACTGGTATTGGAAAAAAAACGTTTAATCTAAATCTAAATACAATCGATTTTTAAATTGAAATTATACAACGATCGGTACATTTATATATTAATATGTTAATATATATATATATATGTAAATATATATATATATATATATTATTTTGCTAATTTATTTTTGTGCTTGCTTACAGATATCGTATTTACCAAGGCTGAAATGCTTTTTATTGACGCAGTCTTGGAAAAGAAACTTGAAGCATCCATTTTATACTGGACACTTGTTAGGGTACGCTTTCATATTTTTTATTGATATTTCACATTTTAATAAAAAAATGCTGCGATGTCTGTACCACAGTTTTAGAAAAGGGTCTTCAAAGCGTGTAGAACTAGTTCAAAAACCAGCAGCAGGGGTCTCTGAATGGATGAATCGATGATAATAATCAAAATTTGACGGTGGCTCATCGAAGAGAAGGAAACTCTGATTTACGAACCATGGACTATCTTGCGATCAATAACATGTAGATAACGTCTACGGGAGAAAACGTAAACAGAAAAATACCGAGACTCATAGCTTATATGATTCCGTCATTGTTACATCTCTGTCAAGTCTCAATTTTTTTATTCTGTAAATTTGACAACACTTTTGATTCTCAGTAGATTTTTTAGTAAGAGATTTTGTTTTAATTAAGTTGTTGTATTCTCATCAAGCATCCTGTACCCGCTGCTCTTGTCGCATATGGATTATTTAAGAATATGAAGGGAACAGAAAAAGTCGACACGACCACTCTAAAAGAAAATATGAAGTAAGAATAAATAGATTTGAGGTAATTTTCATATTGATTAATTGTTTTCCTAGTAGGCAAAGGAAATCAACGCTGATAGTCCGAATCGCTTTGTTTTGAAAAGAATATATTTTTTTTTGTAAAACAAAATAAATGATAGTATTTAAAAAAAAAAATCAAATTAAAAAATTAAGTATAAATAAGGGAGGTACAATGTGAATTCGTCCAATTACTTTCTCGACACCAGTTTCTTAATGCATAGCAAAAAAATTATGATTGGTCACTAAATCTGCTTTTAAACGCCTCTCCGAGCAATGCCATTTCATTTAAGTTTGTGGTATGGTATGGTATGGCACTTTCCGTCTACGAGAGACGATAGATTATCTTGTCTGGTTGCAGCTCTTCGTGTGGCTAATGAGACCGATCCTTGAATGGCAGTCTCTTGTGCATGTCCCGCACACGAATGCAGTGGAGTAGTGTTTTCTTGCCTTTCTTATTTAAGTTTAAACTCTTTATAAATAACCACTTTGTCAGTTTAAGACTTATTTCTACAAAAATCGATGTACATAAAAGCGTCGACATGTGTACTATTTTTTTAAACTTAAAAAACGTGCAAATATACATGAATCTTGTAACGTATTTTTTTTTCTTTTTTTTTTCAATTTTTTTCCACACGTATCCCTTAGTTTCAAACGCCGCAATGGACGAGTCCAAGTGTTTCCGTGTGGCATGATGAGAACGCCACAACCCATGTTGTTGATATTAATTTTTACTAAAGTTCTTAAGATGACCCAAAATGTAGACGAATTTATTGGGGAATTGTGATAACGCTGTAACCTTATTTAGGAGGGGGGAACGAAGTATATCTGAGTGAATCGTTAGTTTTTAATTTTTAAAAATATAAAACTTCGCAGTAAAATTGAAAGTTCTTTCAACGAATATTGACTTAATTTAAGACCTCTTAAAATATCTCAAACTTTTCACCGCTCACTAAGAAATCGCACTACTCTCTCGCAAGAATTTAAATCCACATATCTAAAGGGACTAGGTTTTATTTAAAATACACTCTTATTTTTTTTTTTTTTAAAAGTAATTGAATATCCTATTGTTGTTTTTCTTCAGCACATACAAGAAATTATCGATTGAAGCAGTGGTCAGCAGCTACGTGAAGAATAGCACGGGAACATTTAGTATGTTGATGGAGACTGTGGAGGAATGGGGAAATGCCAGTTGTGTACAAATAGCTTTAGCCACAGACAACAAAGAGTTCTTGTCTGAACAGCCGTTGGTAGATCTCCAGGGGCGTATTTGGCGTGCGCAGGTTAGCGAAAGTCATCGTTATATAAAAAGAACAACATATTAAATTTTATTTATTTACTTAACATTTGCGTCTATTGCCTCAGGCCTTCCAACCCCTAGTGCATGATACCCTCAAACAGTTACTCTTGTAACCAGTTAAATATCCTCATCAACACCAGGAACAGAGACATTGCAAATCCCATCTACATTCATAGGAGCCATAATGATTAATAAATTGATCGTGGGCCCTTAATATATAGAAGAAGAAGAACTGAAACATAAGTTCGTCATTTGAGCCATATAAAATTATAATGTATGCTAATATGCATATTCTAAAGTTCCGAGAGAAATTAACTATTTCATTTAGGGGACGCATCTTTACCAACGATCACTCATCAAAAGTGACGACTCATGCTAATACAGAATTTGAACATAGTGCCAATCTACCATTTTTTCTTCAATTAATGAAGTTCGAAGAAATATTAAATTTCACTCGATGAGATAAGAAACACTATTTTTTAACAATGTAACTGGATATGTGTTTTCATTTCATTACATTGTGCATGTTTATGGTCACCATATTAAATGAAAACTTATTTAGCTTCAAACAAGTTAATAGTGGAATTTTTTATTTTCGATTTCTAACAACAAGAGATGTTTTTTTAAGCTAAGAAAAAAATTGTAATAAATGATTTTCTCCATATCTTTACTTCCTGGCAAGCTGTTTCCAAGTAAATGTGATGATATAGATCAAGGGTAATCTCTCAACAAACATTATTATATTGTATCGACTACTTAACAATATAACTGTCCCAATTAGATAATATACACATTAACATATATATAATTTTAAAGATTTCAGAGTATTCCATGGCCACTTTTTGATTTTTAAAAAAAATTAATTGACAACCTTGTTATTGTTACAGCCACTTGCAGCTGAAAGGTAAGTAAGCCTCCGTAAAAAAACAAGTTTAAATGAGATCATTCTTAAAATAATAAGTAATAGCAGAAATGGGTTTACTTAGTTTCATTTAATTGGCATATTTAGAATTACAGAAAAAAAATCATGAACGTAATTATCTAGAACAGTGCAATCCAACATTTTTGACAAAGAAAGACAATTTATTTTTTCGCGAACCCTGGAGCTGCAAATGACATCTCAAAATAATAATAATTACTTTTTTTTTTTTTAAACTTTTCAGAATATTATTATATTATTAATACTTAAATCCTTCATAAAGTGTCATTTAGCTAACAGTATTATCGGCTCATCAAGTCATCCCACTTCTTAGCTTTTCTGAACTCCCCCTTTTCCAAGTTACAACTTCTCGTGTGTTCTGATATCACATCCCCCTTTAAAAATTAAATCTTTGAATGTGGTTTGAACAGCTTTTCAAACTAAAATGTTTTAAATTTTTCCACACACCGCAAAGCTGTAGAGTGCCATTTAAAATCAGCTCGCGGGCAGCATCCGGTGAGAGTGACACGGGTTGGACGACACTGACCAAAAATATTTTTTTTCTTACATAGGACTGATGCTGACCGTACCACTAAACGAAAACTCAATGAGCTATTTAGCAAAATCAGGTCTCCCAAATGCCTGTTCTACATCAACTTCGTGAGTTTATATCGAATACTTAATCATTTTCCTTTTTTTTTTACAACTTTGACAAGGCGATATTTCTTTACTGCTTTTACATAGATTAAACCTAATGGCTTCCATTTTAGATTTATTATTAAATATTTATTTCAATGTTCATGAATTTTACTTATTCTGAAACCGTACATGGATTCATGTTTACTTCACAAAGTAGTAAGTGTTTTTTTGGCCTTTTGTTTTAACATGCAGGTCCTCTATTTTGCTTTCCATATTATATATGGCATCCAGCTGCTTTACTTTTTGAAGGCTTCAAGCTTTGAAATCTTGGAGTACCTGCCTCCAATTTGGGTCCTGACATTAACACTACAACTGATACAAAGAGCGGTAATTACATGATTAATAACACATATCATTAGTAATTTCCATGAAAGACATAATTAATTCATCATCTTGTAGTCTATATAAATATTTTTAAAAAAATATAATCAGATAGGACAAACAGGGTTCCAAGAAATTGATAAATATACATGTGAATAAGTCAACCGTTCAACTTTTTGCAAGAAATTATATGAATAAAATAATATGCATATTTAACAAAAATTATATTTCAGTTAAATTTTTTGGAAGCTAAGACCATTTTCAGTGGTCTATGCATTATATGTATCCTGTGAATTGAGACAAGCCACTTGCTCGTTCATCCTGTAATACTATCGCCAGGATCATGCCACTTTTCCGTATATGAAGAATAAAGTTGTCATGTAATAGCATAATATAACATATATGGAAATTGAATAAATTTATGTTATATATTATTTACATTGATCATAAAATAAAATTAACATTTGAGGTAAGGATCAAGGCAAGGAGTAAGGTAGGTATGAACAGGGAGTAAGGCAGGTATGAACAGGGAGTAAGGCAGGTATGAACAGGTAGTAAGGCAGGTATGAACAGGGAGTAAGGAAGGTATGAACAGAGAGTAAGGCAGGTATGAACAGGGAGTAAGGCAGGTATGAACAGGGAGTAAGGCAGGTATGAACAGGGAGGGAGGAAGGGGAGTGGTAGAAACGGGTGATTTCATGAAGTAGGATATGGAGGGATGTAGGAAGATAGTAAGGATGGAAATATTGAAGGTCGGAAGGGTGAATGATGGGTGTGAGAATAGAAGGAATCTAAAATTTCAAATAGATATTTTTTCCCCTCAGTTCCCTTTCAACAGGCATGTCCTAGACATCTATTTTGGCATAGATTTCTTCTGCGTCATATTTTTCTACGTGGCTATAGCTCTGCGTGTAGCAGCCCTTCTCAACCAAGGCAATGCTGCCATAATGAACTCCGCCCGAGTGTTCTACAGCCTGGACTACATAGCGTTCTCACTGAGACTGTTCAAGTTCTTTTACGCCAGCCAATATTTAGGCCCTATAACAGCTACGCTCTTTGTGATGGTGAGTCGATTTTAGTTGTACACCTTTTTCACGAATGCTATTGTACTTTTTGTAATTTTAAAATAATATGTTCTGTTCAATTGATATTAGGTCTAGATTTTTACAGACGTAGCATGATCGATGATCAGATGAAACGTCAATCCAACAAACAAACAAACATGGGTCTCGGCAATTTAATGTAAATGTAACGTTTGATTAAAACAAATGTCTGAACTTTGAAATATTGGATTGGTTTTGCTGCAAGATGTTTTGTGCAGCAGTTATTAGGTCCAAGGGACGCATGCGTCTCTAAGAACCACATATTCCCACAACTAGTATTGATTGCTTGATTGAATACGAATATAGCGCTTTTATCCAGTGCAACTTTAGCTTTAGTATAGATTTGCTACTTACCTGATTTGGTAAACTTAAGTATTTGCAACCCGTTTTTTAATGTATTAATTTGTTTACTGAAACAGCATAGGTATTAAAATATAACAGAATAAAGAGACACGTCTAGTGGGGTACAGATTAGATGAAGTTAATTATCGGCATGCGTCTGTATATTAATCATTTGATTTTTGTATAAACATTTCAATAACAGTTCTGGACTTTGATGAGGTTCCTAGCAATAATCGGTGTTTTTCTGCTGGGCTGTATGGTGGCCACCGAGTCAGTTATGTACCCCGAGGCTCAGTTTAACATTGTACAACTCTACACACTGTTCCGTAGGCCTTACTGGAGCATGTTTGGGGAATTCTTTCTCGATGAAATAGAGGGAACAGGTAAACATGTTTTTTTCTCCGAGAATGGATGATATGTCAAAACAAAAACATATACATACACAAACTCAAGCACGCATTTACACACATGACGAGTATTTTAAGCAAATGTTGCTTTGTAGAAAATGCATTTCTAATTAATTGTTTTACAATAGCATTATTACCATACATAATTTAAGGGAAGAAAATGTATGTGTCATTAAAAAAAACAACATTACAATCCAAATTAAATTTTAACATATTTTTTTTTAAACAACTAAATTAAACATTGTGTTACTTTTATAATAGCAATGCCTATATTGGATGGGTTACAATTTGATGATTTAATACATTCTTCAACAACTTTTGTTGTAAAAGTTTGATTGGGTGGCAAACGCATCTCAGATAACCAACATATTTTCAAACATTCTGCTCTTAAACACGATTTATGTATCAAAGAGAAACCCAACGTGTTAAGAATATTAATAGGAGACATAGGAGCATACAAAAAAAAAATGCAAATTAATTAGATCGATTAGCGTTCTACGGCTATCAAATTTAAGAGTCCGAAAAACAAATACATAAAAAAAGTAGCGTGGGCAAAAATTTAATTTAGTATTGGTTCATTTCGATATCATTGGGCTATAAATTATCACGAAACCAGTAACACTTTATAGGAAACCGTACTGTGTGCGCAATGAAAGCATGACAGTGGAAAAAATAATGTGAGCTATGTAGTTATATTATATATGTCCAATTAATGACGATCACTTGTTCATTGCATTAGTGTATGCTCCTATTGAATATCATGTCTTTAATGCATTAACATGTTTTTTTGTATCACACATATTTCACCCCTAGAAAATGCTTGCACCAACATCAATGATGAACGGTGTGTTTCCTCTGTTGGACAATATTACGGGCCCATCATATTGGCTTCGTTTGTCCTCGTTGTGAATTTGCTCATCTTCAGCTTAATTATTGCTAAGTTCAAGTACGTGTACATAACAAACTGTATTTGTTCGCTAAGTAATACACACTTTATTGTAGTAATACATTTTTAATTGAAACCATTTGGATACATATAAAAATATTATTTTAAATAAAGCATTTGAAATAAAAAGTGTGTTTTCTTATGAGATATATTAAAGAATATGGATTTGAAAGCTTAGTCAGCGTCATTAGGAATAAATAGCTTGAGGGGGAAAAAAGGATTTGAAGTATTGATTAGTTTATCTGTTCTTGAGCTAGCTGTGGTATTTACATTTAAACAGCATGCATTGTTAATGAAACTCTGAACTTGAGATACATTTCATATTTTCAGTTCAAACATTATATACATGGAAGAGAAATCTGTGGAGATCTGGCGTCACCAAATGTTTAAGTTGACAATGGAGTATTACAGAATCATTTTCCTACAGCCGCCGTTACTTCTCCTGTGTGTAGTGTTTGGAATATTTCGCCACCGCGAAGAGAGTGAGGGAAAGTTTTACTTTAAAAAGAACTCCTGTTGTCGTCGTGAACTAGACTAAAACCAGATAGTTCTACTACTGTAAATTCATATTATGATTATAAAACTCTAGCCATATACTTTAACTACTGCACATTTACACATGCATTATACACCTAAGGCATGTGGTTTTTTAATAAAAAATTTACCTTTCAAATAAATATTAACATAATAATATTAAAAAAGAAAGCAAATAAATACAAATTAATATCAAATCTGCTATTATATATTAAACTTAAAAAACATGGAATACGATGTTTCTGGAGCTTATAATATCAGTTGTAACTGTTCAAATCTAGAATAAAATGAGCATTTGTTTTAATTGATAATTAAATATACACATAAAAAGTTAACAGCAAACACTCAATTATAAAAAGAAAATTACGTTTGTCCGCGTTAGTTCTAATCATACACCTTTAGTGATATGTGTACAAATATATGATATATTGCAATAAATATCATAATTTTTACAAGAAATTATAAAAAACAAAATTAAACTACTAATTGACAATTTCTTCACTTGGATTCAAAATAAATCAGACTTAATTTCGTCCCCACGAAACAAAAGACAAGCGTTTTAAAATATTACAACTTCTTTAACTTGTAAGTTACATCAATACATATATATGTACATATATATATACATACATATATATATATATTTATAATTTCTGGAGAATATTGCATCAAAAGCAACATCTTTGGAACTAGCTTAAGCTTAAGAGGATATTAGCTCCCATTGCAGTAGTTTAAAACTATAGATCAAGACAAAACGGTGACCTCACACATCATCTAACCATGTCATGTGCGTGGTTGTAAAAGGATTGAATTAGCAAAATCTATAATCCATCCATTACTTTTTTAAATGTTAATATTACTATCTTGTTTAATAGACCGAAAGAGGGAGGAGTCCCATGTTGCCTACTTGCAGAAATTTGAGCAAGATGTTGTGCTATATTTAAAACAACAAATCGATGACGGAAGGTATGTAAAATTTGTATGTGTGTATACATCTAATATATATATACGCATCTTAAAATTTTAAAAAAAAATATACGTATATCTGCATCGCTAACGACACTGCGATGGAAATCTAGACAAAAAAAATACTTGTTGTAAGTTACATAAAGAAACCATATAATCTCGTTGAAATACATAAGTTACATTTTATATTTGTAATATAATCATATTATTGGAAATTTAATATTAAAACAAACAAGTCATATTTGATCTGACACAGGCTTAAATACATTTTTTTTCCGCGTTTGTTAGATTGTTGGAAACAGCGTTCTCTTAACTTTTGCCCACGGACCGACGCCGTTTCGTTAGTTTTACGTTGCAGGTCCGAAATAGAAAATTAATTGTGAAATAAAATCAAAGTATAATTAAAAAGCCAGGCTAAAAAGTCAGGCAATAAAGTCGATGAAATTCCAAAACTCGTCCAAAAGTCCATCAACGTTAACAGTTTTAGAAGCGCTGGTTAAGAGAAGTCAATGAAAATGCCAGAAATTGTACAAAATAATTATAAGAAGAACGCCATCAACTGCAATGTACAGTTGTGCTGAAAAAATATAACAATTTCAACAAGTTAAAGTATAAGAGAGTGTGATTTTTTTTAAATGGATATTTTAATTTTTAAAATAATCTTTCTCTTCAAATACAGGTTCAAAAGCGTGGAAATATTAACATTCGAAATATCTTTTCAGGTTCTTCAAACGCCTACGAGAATATAAAAGAGTTGGTAAGTCATGAAACTCTGATCTAAATCATTTATTGAAATCAGTACGGTAATGCCTCAACCTTTCCAATGAAAAAAAAAGCCCTTTAAAAGACACGGGGGACTGAAAGTATATTAAGCATAACCACCGATTATTTTAAACGCATTTTTTGCACAATATTTGGGGGGTCAAAGGTCACCGATGTCGTATGCTAATTTAAGAATCTTTAAGTGTCAAATTCGATCTTCCGTCTTATTACGAAGAAGTCCCACGACGACTTAGCTTTCTAGCAAGTGGGAGTTTCTACCGTTAAGTTGTTTGATGTTTTTAAGCTTAATCTACCAATGATACACCTTCTCCATCGTATTATAACTGAGCTAAACAACGATTTCTCAACAATAATCATAATTTAGTCTTAAGATTATTTTATGGTGAACTGTCACCAAAAAAAAAAACGAACTGTGAATACAAAGAAAATCTTAATCTTAGTGACACTATTTATGTTTAATAGATGTTGTATAAATCTGAAATATCAGTTTGGTTGATTTACTGAAAAAATCAATTTATAAGAAAAATCGACTTCAACATCACACTTAGCAATTTTCAAAGCGCATCCGAGGAATTCTACACAAGCTTTGCGAGGGAAATGAGGTACCTTTGTTTTAATTACTTAAACACACACACACAAAAAATTACAAAAAAAAATAAAACTCCATTGATATAACACATGGCCTGTTCTTTTACAACACATTTTGTTAGCATTTTAAATGTCTATGTTGTTGTTTTTTTTTCGAATACGCACACAGACACACACGAATAATAATTTTAAACAAAACGACTTGGATTCAAAACGAACTAGTTAACACGTTTTTTTCTTCTGATATTTTGCTGAATGTTAGTGTTGAAGTTGTGCTCTTTATTCTGCAGCCAGATGGAGAATCTTAAAGTATTTCAAAAAGAGGCAAAAGAAGATCTTCTCAAAATAAGTAATGACGATTTTTTTTTTTCTTCTATTTATCTTTGAATTCTTTTTTTTTTTGTTGTTTTGTTTCTTTAAATAGTTGGAAGTTAAATAAAATGGGCACCCCTGAAATATATTTTATTCACTTCAGACATATTCAAACACTGTTTTTAAATTATTTCAAACTTGAATGCTATATACATATATATTAAATATATATATATATAATTTTGTATCTTCTCCTACATAGAAAAGTCGTTAACATAAATTGAGTTTATTGCACATGTAATGTAACGTGATTTTGCAACTAAAATATAAAATTGTATTTGCTTAAAATGGAGTCGTGCTGTTAACACAGATAAAAAATAATTAATTAAGTAATACAAAATAGTAACAGTTCATTTGGATTTTTTAAAAAAAAGTTACGCTTCTCAAATGCTACAATAAAAATGGATTCCTGAAAATACGAGAATCATTACTGATGCTGATATTGTATAATTGAAAAACGCTTTCGTAATCATCTGTGCAACAACCAGAGATATAATCAGCCCCAGAGCTCATCGTTTGAGTACAATGATGCACGTTGAATTGATGAAAGACATAGCATGAACATAAATTATTAAAACAATTTGAATGCCTTCATAATTTTGATTTCATACTATGTAATAAAATTAGCGTTTACAACTTACACTTATTAAATATTAAATATATTAAATTAATACTTGAAAAGACTTATAAAAACACTGTCTATTTTCACCGAAGTTTATATTTTGAAATGATTTTTAAGTACAGTACATAACAATGCAACAATAAAATAGGGACATTAAGAAATTAAAAAGAACCAAGAAGAAAATACCACAATGGAGTCAAATGGCCCTGAATGCATTCTCAAATAGCATAACGAATACAGTTATTGGATGTTGATTATCCAAAAATGAATAATAATACGTATAATTAGAAAGTCGAACAGCATTCGCTTAAAAAAAATGTCCCTTTTTTTTTTTACATTCGTGTTATAATTAAAACTTAACTGTAATATGTGCAAACATGACAACTGAGACTCTTCGATAATTTTTACAGATAAAAAGATTGAGAATCTGCAAGAGTTTATAAAAGATGTTCCGAGCAAGCTGGACACTCTCTTGACTCCATTAAAGAAAGACATTTCGAAAGGTTCTTATCATTTATTTTACAAAGTAGCCACACAGTAAATATTTTAATGGCATACAATTTAATCGATAACTGATTAAAATTTATTGTGGGTTATTTGTATTCAAAACTCAGAACTACTGTGCACAATTATGATTTCACAACTGACACGGGTATGAGAATCACTGTTGTTATGTGTAGATCACTGTTGTTATGTCTGTTTGGAAACGATGTTAGTTAGAGATTATATGTGTAGCTGTATCCTTTGTGTGATATTGTTGTGACGTATGTGGGTAAGGGGAAATGACGCGTTAGTTTAGTTGTTGTTGGATGGATGGCCGTTGTACGAGAGTGTGTTGCTTAGTGTGTTTGGCTGGAACGACTTGATGATTAGTCGTAAGTTATATATCAGCGATAGTTAAGTAATTGTTGGCGAATAAACGTTGTCATGCAACAAACTGGTTGGTGTTTGATGTATTAGTATCAGTTGATATTAGTTACACTGGTCCATGGAATGAAGTGGGAGACATAGCCTAAACAAGTAGACATCTATCGTCAAGGGTAGATGAGCAAAAAGACACTAAGATCCTCCATCTAGTCAACAACCATGATACTTTTTTATTCAAATACGATTTTAGATTAGACACTACTAATAAGACTTAAGGGAATGGACGTATTAAATGTTATTATAATTTTAAAGGCCTCTATGGTGTTTACAAAGACTTGAAACTAACTTTATAATTATTAGTATATCTTCTATATATGAAGCTTCAGGTATGACTCATGGGCTGCTTCCTTATTTACTGCTTCCATTTCCGGCTCAATAATAAGTTCAATAGCTCGCAAAATATAATTTCCGATAATTACTCTAATTGATTTTTTTTTTACATAACGCAATTGATTTTGTCGCGTAATATTTTATTTTTAAAAAAAAGTGTGCACTGACGTATCATTGGGGAAGGGGTGTAGCAAAAATTGGGAGTCTTAAAAGTGCGTGACTTGAGTTCATGTTTTATCAAGTATTTTTATTAGATGGGAAGTTCACGCATTGCTGCCGCCAATGTTTTGGGGGGGTATTAGCTAGTTACTTATATTTGACTACTTTTTAAAAAAATATTTCAAATAGTAAGTCTAAGTAAAGATGACATACAAGCAATGCTACAACAAAGTGAGAGAGCAACTGCTGAGAAAGTCAGTGGTGTCATGTCTGGTTTCTCTGAAAGACTGTCAACAATCGCTGACACAACAACAAGGATTCTAAACAAAGAGAGGTTCTTTAATGGTATGTTGTCCCCGCACTGATATCTTTCAAATGAAATTTGAAGTATTAAACACAAATTGATTCATGTTTATAACATTTAGGGAAAAGATTGGTCAGAATAAAATTTAACACTTCTCTTATTTTTTATTCTGTAAGCTATGGAATTATTGCTTCTTTGGAACGCGAACATGCAGAAAAAAAGCACATTTTTTTTTTCTAACGAACTTGTACAAGTATTTAAATATCTTAGGTATTGGTGCCAATCGAATGAAAAATAATATTTTATTTTTAAAAAGAAAACATTGGTTTCAGCTCCTAACAGGGCAATTATGTTGATTTTACAGCAAGCAAGACGACTTTGTTATACGTTGCCTAAATATCAAAGTACAATATAAATATTACGTACACCATTTACAACGATCAGTTGTTATTTTTATCAAGCGTTAATCTTAGCAATATTTTTGTCGTTTTTTTTGTGTTAACTTACCTAGAGTGATATCGTTTTACAAAATTGAATTCTACAAAGCAATGAAGTTTTAAATGTTTTCTTGATTATTTCAAATGCACATATTCTACGTAGCTTGTACCTGTCTGGACACTGGGCTGCTTGGCATGATGTAAAATGACAAAATGCTTTGTTTCGTTTCAGTCAAAGGATCTATGGGCTCTAAGACTAAGGAAAATTCTTGAAAACTCAAGATGTGACCAGTGTTTAGAAATAAATTCAAACGCTTTTGAATAAACTACTCAAATCTCTTGATTTTATCATATTTATATATATTTATCCTATGATTATGTATTCTAAATGCCATTGCTATGGGTTAAAAATTTTATCAATCCATATTTACAAATTGTTGTTCATTTAAATGGCTTATATAATTTATGCTTTCAAATATAATTCAAATCGTTAAGGCTTTGTTTTAAACAAGCATACATTATGGTTAAATAAAAGTATTTCTAACATCTTTGAGACTTAACTTTAAACTTGTTTTTTGTGTTGTTTTCTTTTTTCTGATCCTAAATTTTATATGGTATGATTATATACTTTTTTTTTCAAATATAACATACTTTAAATGTCAACATACTGATATTTGTTTTGCACATATTTTGTTCTGCAACAAATTATTGTTATCAAATGTTGTAGGTATACAGAGTATGTTATAAATATTGTAAAAAATGTAACATAGAAAAAACATATGTATGAGTGCAGAACTTAAATATTGTATGTCTGCTAATTTTACGTTAAATCTGTGAGATGCGTAATAATTTGAATAAGGCATAAAATGTTTGGATGCCATTTAAGAAACATAAAAAGAATAAAATAATTCTAAAATATTTTCAGTTACATGGTGTGTAACCCAAAAGCATTGTAACATATTATTTAATGACTCAGATAAAGGAAACAAAATGAAAATTATTAGAGTGAATCAACTTGTTTAGTTTTTGTAGCAATGAAATATCATAGTTAGTGTAAGAATTTATTTAAATGTACAAACTATGTAGTTAAAATGTGTAATTTTAGAAAATATTATGTATAGCACACAATTGGACTTGCATATAAAAGTATTTTTTTTATATAATTAATATTGCTTTACTTTAAAAAGGGCTCCATGTTTTGTAGTTTTTACAAATAAAGATTGTCTAGAAAATTAGTGAACTGTTACACAATAGAAATACAATGTCCATAGAGAGTTTTACTTAAGGTAGAAACTTTAATCCTTGAAATATTGTAAACACAGTATTGAAATGTTTCTAATATTTTACTTTCCCTCATACTGTCCATTTGGTGGTGAGGACACATGCATTAACCTGCAATTAAATTGTTTACTTCAAAATAATGAAATTTGTTTCGGTGCTCTTAAAATATTAATTTGTTCATTTAACTTCCATTATCATTTAATTATTCCTTATAAAGGGGTAATTTATTTTAAAATACAGATTTATGTTTGAACTTGATTTATTTACAGGTCAAGATAAAATTAACTCACGGTATCCTAGTTCTGCTTAAAAGACCGATATATTTTTATAAGCGGGAAGTTTTTTCAATGAAGCGCTATGCATACTTCAATACAGTTGCTACCAAATAAACGATTGATCTTTTGTCAGCTCAGTTTCGTTTTTATTTTAGATTACTGAACAATCATGACCAATACATTATTATCTCTTTAACACAATGCATAACATTAAATTTTACCCTGTTTTGTATAAAAATATCCCTCTACTATTTTACCAGCCATATCACGTTGGGGTGTTGTCGAAATAGTCAAAACCTCAATTATAATCGTTACTATGAAGAACAAAACATGATATAAACATAGCGGAGTTAACTAGACCGATATATATGTTGAATATAAACATCTGAAATGAACTGATCTAATTACCTCTTTGACAGTGTATTCTCCGTATTCTCGGAGATTATGAAAATAGCTAATAGTAATAACAGTTTTTTTAGGATCTTTAGTAAGCGTTGAAAATCCTTTATTGACTTTTTTCCTCTACTAAATGTTATTGTATTTTGCATCGAAATGATCAAAACAAATATATATTTTTTTTTCCATATTTGTAATCATATAGGACAAATTTGTAACTTAAGTTCGAAACTTAAATTTAATCTTCATGTCACCGACAGTGAGACTTTTCCATTTTTTTAAATTTTTTTTTTACATTTCGGTTAAGTTGGATGGGGGTCATTAAACCAATGTAGGTTGGGGTCATTAAACCAAAGTAGGTAAGGGTCATTAAAACTATGTAGATTTGGGTCATTAAACAGATGTGGGTTGGGGTAAACAGTTTCGGAAAACAATAAATAAAGTAGACATTTCATCGTAAATGTCAAAAAACATAATTCCAATTTAAAGAATGGGACAAGGTAACAACACCATACCCCGACAAAATCTTGGAGAACAAAAATCATCAACCAACGTTTTGTTTCATTCACTCTAGACATTATGCAAATGTACATATATTATGTAGGGGATTAACTATGACACTCGCAGACACAAAGAACTTAGTTTCTGATAACACAGGGCTTTACAGAGTTCAAAATGGTATCTAATTGAATAAATAACTAACCACATGTCTGATTTTTGTATTTTTTTCTAGTAATGTGTACGGCAGTTTCACCTATGTAACATAATTAATCAAGTAGAAAGTGTCCACGCGTACCAATAGTCTCATGTACCAGTCGCCACGTGTTACAGTAGCCACGTATACAGTTACCAATGTGGACTATTAAATATGTGTACCGATTAACACGTGTATCAGCATCCACGGGTTACAGCATCTACGTGTGCACATATCCACTTTTAAAAACACCGACGCGTACTAATATCCACGTGCACCAATTAGCAGGTGTTCCAGTATACATGTGACAAGCATCCACATACGTTTACCAGTTTCCCCGTTCACCAGTACGCAGGTGCACCAGTATTCGTTTGTACCAATATCTCTCATGTACAAGTTAACGTTTTTGTTTGAGCATTTCGTCCCCTGGTGAAAGTCTGCAAGTGAAACAAGACTTAATAAATTGGCTATAGTGATTGTTGTTCGACTATCACCTTAAATCAAATGAAATAGTTTATTGATATCTGTTTTTTAATAACATTGGCTTTATGGTTTTGTTTTTAAGTTGAACACCCTCTTAAAACAAAGTTTATCGCATAAAAACATTATAAAGTTTAAAATCTAGCAATGAAGGGGTGGGGCTAAAAATTTGACAAAACATACATACAAGTGACTCACATTATATGAATCAAAATTAAGGCTGGAAATATCACATTTTTATGCACACCCCTGAACTATATTAATATTCTAATGACTTCGCATTTACTTTTACACCTCCAATATATTTCACCAAATATTTCAGAAAAGCAAAAGGAAATAATAAGCACAAAATGTATATGCGATATTTTTTGGAATCTCTCCTAGCGCTGTTATCGAAAATTTTATTTTCGTGAAATCATGTTGCCTCCTTCTTTTCCTCGAAAAAACAGGAAACATTGTTTTTGGAGGTCTGGGCTGGGGGATGTTGCTTTAAAATTGAAATAATGTGTTGTCATCGGCAACGAGACTATATTTCAAGTTTCAGCTCGATGCTTGACGCGAAGTATGTCCATTAGCTGCCCGAAGAATTTGCAATCCAGAAACAGACAAAACAATGCGAACTTAATATAAAGGATTTAAACATAAAACTATGACATTTTGTGTCATGGAAAGTCGAAAACATCATTTAATTTAATTTGCATACTAGAAGAACGACCTAATTATTTCTAGAATGAATTCATTTATTTAAAAACTAGCAAAATGCAAACATCTATATTATATAATTTAAAATTACCTTATTTTTAATTCTTTGACTATGCTACCTTTTTAATTAAAAACAATACTATCATGATATACGGACAATCTTAAATATTAAAAAAAAAGAATATATTAATATGAGAAATTAACATATTGAGGAATGTCATAATGTCCTTTGAAATTAAAAAAAAACATAAAAGATTAAAATGCAGCTTTATTATTTTGAATTTTTATTAAGGTAAATAACATAATTTCTTAATATGTGTACACATAATGCACCCCTGTATACAACTTAAATGTTGATCTTTAGTAACAGTTGTTATTCTTTAAACTTCATTAAATACCACACCCAGTTCGTCGCCTTTAATGGCTTAATTTTTTAACGTCTAAACCTGGCTAAGCTACTAGTGAGGATTTGAAACAATAAACACCTTTATATTTTGTTGACCTCCAAATACGTGATTAATTTATATATATATATATATATATATATATATATATGTATATATGTATATATATATCACTTGGCCGATGAGAATAATAACAAAATATTAAACCCATAAATCTAACAAACTAGTTGTCTTATAAATTATGTTTGTTTTTGTGCACCTTCCTGGAAAAGATTTTCTTGACCGATATTTCTTCCACGCGTTTAGTGCTTGTCGTTATGACAGAAAGTCAATATTTAGGATTAAAAATTAGTTTTGTTAGAAGTGTCCAAGTGCAATCACCTGTAGCTGGAAGTGGTTTCATAGTGCTAGGAATCAAGGTTGACACTATTCGTTTATGACCTTTAGCCACGGGGACCTGTCCTGTGGAACCCTTAGGCGAAATTTCCCACCGGCAGTTATAACTAATTTACATATCAAATCAATGACTTTAACTTCAGGACACACACAAATGATTCCTGTTAACTCTGCCAAGTTTTGGTAATTCAAAGACTTATCATTGAATGTACAAAATACAGTAAAGTGCGTGTTAAATCATATGATATATGCCGGATAAATCTAATACCAAGAATTCAATTATACATACGCTTAACTGAGATCCTTGCTTTGACCGATATATATAAGGAGGGAGCATATGATACTTTCTAGTCGCAGCCAAAATAAATTAAAAGTTTACAGCTGTTAAATCAAAAGCAAAAAAATCTTTATCCAGAGTCCTTAATCCTTAATAGATGTGGTGAATTGGTGAATAGGGAAAGTATTTTCTCTAGTTTAAATTTCAATAGCATAATATTTATATTTTTTATAAAACAAATAGAAGGGTAATGTCAATTAGAAATTGAAGAAAAACAACGTCTTTTTTAGTTATCTATAAATTTTTCTATCGTTTTATTCATTTCATATATTTAAATATTGGCTGCAATTTATGATCGAAGTTGCAACAAATAAGGCCAAATAAAATTTTGAAATTTCTTCGTGCATCCATGATAAAGAAGAATTTACAACAAGAGAGACGGTTAACAGAAAAGGCACCAACACCATGGCAACCATTTGATCGGAATGACGAGGACGTCGTCACAAGTTTCTGAGGATAAGTATTTTGAAGACCAAAGAATACGGGGGCCTGCTATTTACAAAAAAGAAATTATAGGAAACTTTAGTGCTAATCTTAATTTATTACTATGCCTTAATTTAAAAATAAATCAAGAAGAACATTCGTTATACAAAAATCTTCAAAATCTCCACCAACGTTCATTACACCAACTTTATATGATTGTTTGGTGGTGCTTAACATCGCACTCCAACCTGGCAACCATAGCACGAACAGTGGCAGCTGTTGGAGCATTGCGAACTCCATAAAATTGTCGCTATGCTCGATGTGTGGTAATATTGTCCAAAAACTCAATGTGACCATTTTTGTTCTCTCTGCAAAGGTGTATTGTTCCATATTATAACATCACAAGTTTAATGTATGAAATTTTTAAAAAATTTAATCTATTCACAAATAAGTATATTTTAAAAAAAAGACATTAATTTTATAGTTAAACGGAAAGGGACATTTTTTTGCTGACATTGTATTATAATGTAGCACCATGGTTCTCGTTTGTACTTTTTATTCCGATGCAACCTTTCTTTATTGGAATAATGATATGTTTTATTGATCCAATTGTCACCCCAACACCCGCCTCCAAACAAATATTGATCGCAAGCACTCGGTACAGTTGATCGAACTGTTCCACATTTACATGACACCATAAGACCTTGTCCTGTTTACGCGACTGCTTCCATTTTTATCGTAGCTGTTAATATCTTGACCTACCTGCCGCTGCCCTTAAGTAACGTTCTAACTGACACCAACTTCTCCTTACCCTCCTAGGCATGGTATGTGTATTCCCTTTTGAGATTACTGATCCATTGTTAAATGTGTATATTGATCTGGGTTATCGTTATCGAGCTGCTAAAATTGTGTTTTGGTGTGCATAGATTGAACTCTTATAGGAGTCCACTCTGCCTCTAAACCGCTACACTTCCTGCCTTGCCTGGACAACAACTTAGCTTAGCCAAAGATCGGTCAAAAATATACAAATTAGAAACAGTTAACGTATAATATATATCATTATAAAATAAACACAAGCACATGTCTGTAGGGAATTAAATTGGAGAATATTATTTTGTAATCGCTGCCCTCGTCTCTATCATCCCCTTACAACCACCAGAAAAACAACATGACCGCCCTAAGCGACACAGTTAAAGATAGACTGCTATCTTTTGTTTTATTTTTGTTAGTGTATTTATTTTTTTTTTTAAACCGTTTAGTTTACCTAAAGAAAATAATATTAAATTATAAAGCTCAAAACAATTTGCTCTTAAGTATGATCTGTGTAGATTTGTAGCGTTAAGAGAAAAAAGTGTGTGTGGGGGGTGGTGGGAGAGTATAGGGTAACGGTAGTGTTTAAACGGTTTCATAGACAAACTTTTACTAAATCCATGACTGGATATATGTATATACATGTGAAATGTATGGTACTGTTTGATAATGACCCACCGAAATCAAGCGACATATCCTCTTGCAGCGAATGTAACGGCTCTAACACTTTTACAGGTGATTGACCGTGTCATGTACATTGCAAGTCTAGGTGGCGTACAGTCGGGCTACGGTCCTGTTTATTGTCTGGCCCTCTAACTGCATGATATCAACAAATACCCCTACAATATCTATCTCTCTCTATATATAAATAAAATATATAAATATATAATTATATATATTTCTAAATCTAAAAATCTGATACTTTTGTGAATGATGGAATAGGAGAGAGCAGTGAAAGAACACGACCAACTATATAACTCCTTTAATGAAGGACCAGGTATCTTAGATTAGTTTAATAGTGAAAAGAATAGAAATCATACACAATTGTATAAAAATTGTAATACATTTTTTTTAAAAAAAGCAGCATTAAACGTATATCCTATTCTCAAAATGATATGAAAATCTGATTTACATGATATGTAAATAGAAATATTCCACTAATAATGTACATAAAAGATATACTTATAGTAAATAATTCCGGTTTCTACAATTTTAACGTAACGAAAGTGTCTGTATGTGCAGGAAGCTAATAAAAGTATAAATGCTCTCTCTCTTATATTTTGCATTCAAGGGGCTAAGCTACTGTAATATAGAATATGGTTCCAGGAACACTATTCAAATTCATGAGCTCCTGGATTTGTGACCTATAAGTAACCTTTGGAAAAACAAACAAGAGAGGAACGGAGTTATTCTATAATTTAAACTCTAGGGTTCAGTACTTTAGCAAAGTAATTAAAAAAGTTGATATAAAATTGCTTAAAAATCATATTTAAGGTGCAATTTCTCTTTTATATATGTTCGTTCATTAATG
The DNA here is from genome assembly GCA_964017045.1 of Omphiscola glabra. NCBI lineage: Eukaryota > Metazoa > Mollusca > Gastropoda > Lymnaeidae > Omphiscola > Omphiscola glabra. The sequence goes on along the minus strand of OZ024804.1, from coordinate 10,881,909 downwards.
TTAAGCTCCATTTATTTTGTAAGGCTACTATTGATGACATCATCTAAGTGGCGGTAAGTACGTTGTCTAGGATTAGGTCTCCTCCGTTGTCTACTAGTAGGTCTCCTCCTTTGTCTAGGTGTAGGTCTCCTCCTTTGTCTATTTAGTAGGTCTCCTCTGTTGTGTAGTAGTAGGCCCCCCCCCCCCGTTGTCTAAGAGTAGATCCTCTTCGTCAGGCCCCAGACAACGATGTAAGAATCTAAACCTCTGTTACTGCCCCCTAGCCCATGCAAGACAGATGTGAAGGGTAATGTCAAATAATCACGAAAACATTTTAAATTTCTTTAATTGTTAATTTACTTCGTGAAATACACTCTACAAAATGCCTAGCAAGTTATACCTGGCGTTAACAAGGGAAAATTGTTAGTCCAAAAAATAATCACTTATCACAAATATTAAAAAAACATATTCATTAAAATTATTTAGATTAACACAAATCGATAGTTAATAGTCGTCTCCCCTATCAAAAACAAAATTCAGTATTATTAAAAAATGCTTTTCCCTCCGTTAAAAAAAAAATAATATTCACTCACTGTAATACAAATATATACAGCTCTTATACCCCGGAGTTAAATCAAAACTCGTAATTAAATTGATTTTCTTTTTTTTAAGCAATTTATTTTGTATATACCATAGTTCACTCATATACTATCCCAAACACCACGACATGCCACGGCATATCTAGATCACATACTCTGACAGTGACACTCTGCATACATGAATAACCTGCAAAGCATGAATTTAGGTGCCAAAACGTTTAAGGTATAAAAAGTGCGCCTATCTGTTGCAATAATAATAATAATACCAAAACTTCTATTTTCGTTATACGTGACTCCTTGAGACGATGCTATGCATTTTTTTCCGGACGAAATCACAAGTCCTTTGATAATTTTGAGATTAACCCTCTGGCACTTTTTACGAGCACGGCGCTCGCATTGCAGAAAAAAAATAACAATTTAACTATTTACTTAATATATGCAGAGGCGTAGCATAGGGGGGAGGCAGGGGTACAGATGTACCCGGGCGCCAGCTAGTTAGGGGCGCCAAAAGTTGATTTGGTATTATTTTATTGATGAAAATAATGGGTTTGAGAGTTAAAAAATGAAAAGAGGGCGCTTTAAAATGAATCTTGTCCCCGGGCGGAAATCTTGTCCCCGGGCGCCAAACACTCTAGCTACGCCTCTGAATATATGTAAAACTATATATATTCTGGTAAGAAATTGAATGAACTAATACAATATATATGAATCAAACTGAAATAGCAACATTAATGCAAATGAGCTACAACTATTTGCATAATTTATGCGTTTAATATTTTGTTAAACCTAGAACAAACATGACTCACTTGTATCAATTGTGTGAATTTTTTGATGGATGAAGTCTGAATAAGTCCTAACACTTATGTTTTTGGGAAACAAGGCCATGGAGGCCCTTCAGACACCCCTGGCCCATGGAGGCCCTTCAGACACCCCTGGCCCATGGAGGCCCTTCAGACACCCCTGGCCCATGGAGGCCCTTCAGACACCCCTGGCCCATGGAGGCCCTTCAGAAACCCCTGGCCCATGGAGGCCCTTCAGACACCCCTGGCCCATGGAGGCCCTTCAGACACCCCTGGCCCATGGAGGCCCTTCAGACACCCCTGGCCCATGGAGGCCCTTCAGACACCCCTGGCCCATGGAGGCCCTTCAGACACCCCTGGCCCATGGAGGCCCTTCAGACACCCCTGGCCCATGGAGGCCCTTCAGACACCCCTGGCCCATGGAGGCCCTTCAGACACCCCTGGCCCATGGAGGCCCTTCAGACACCCCTGGCCCATGGAGGCCCTTCAGACACCCCTGGCCCATGGAGGCCCTTCAGACACCCCTGGCCCATGGAGGCCCTTCAGACACCCCTGGCCCATGGAGGCCCTTCATACACCTCTGGCACAAGGTTCTACTCCTTTTCCAGCACCCCCCCCCCTATTTGTCAGTTGTTACACACTTACTGTAACAGGCCCCGATTTATGACTTAGGGACCTTTTCTTGAGCTGGATGTAACTGAGAAAGTTGTTTGCACATCTATTGGTCTCTCTCATAAACATTTGAGTGATATTTAGTGTAAAAAATAGTATAAAGTAGTCAAATGGGGTGCTTATGCCTTATTTATAGGACCTGTGTTGTCTAAAAATTCATTGGGGTCATCTCTGTCCAGTTGAGGACCCTTAATACTATTAATACTAAACTAAAGAGTTCACAACATTAGCATTACCCTCAATTTGAAAGTCGTCTTTAATTTCCTGGTTGTTTTCACCAGTTTCAGAGACAGATTCATTGCTAGAATATCAAAATCACTAAGCATAGTTTGATCAGAGTCACTGTCAGACATGTTCTAATTTTACGATATATCAATACAAGCGAAAACAAAATCCTGCACTCAAATAAATTTAGTTCACCATCAACGAACACCGCCAATAAAATGCCGGGATGTGCACGAATACTTAAGAATAAATTTGATTCGCTGGTACAACGCCAAGCCAGCCATCCACGAGGCTCGATTTATCTGGCCGATGGCTCGGACTTTTGTCTTTGTCGCTAGTGCACCTTGGGCTGATAGATCGGCCCTTTCGTCCTAAGAGAGTTAAATAGGATTTAGGGTTTGTAGCTGCGTAAAATGGGTTTGTAGCCGCTTAACATGGGTTTGTAGCCGCTTAACATGGGTTTGTAGCCGCTTGTCAACGACGGCTTGCAATAGGAATTCTTTGTTTGTTTCTTTCTAAGTGAGCTAACATCTGAGAATTGAATAGTCCCTTCCAATCTGTGTTTTAGTGTTGTTTTGCTTGTCTGAAATCCAGTCTTTTGTATTGACGCTCTTTAATAGAACTAACATCCAGCACCCACAATAACAAGAAGAAGAAGAATAGTTTTATTAATTACTAGCCAATATACCCGGCTTTGTTTGGTTTTGTAAACGGATAAAACTTCTAAAGCATTATAAGCGTAAAGGTAAATTTAGAGCTTTGTGAAAAACCTCCACTCAAGTATCTGTTATTAAAAAATAAAAAAAATTATATTAAAAAAAAAGCCAGTATCACAATAGCTATTAGAATTTTTGAATTTAAGGCCAATCCTGTTGCATTTGTATTCAAGCCAACCAAAGCTAACACCCATGATTTAAAGACAAATTAAACGTTTATAAAGTTTACTTATATGGTCATTTTTCAAATAAAATGCATTAGGATCCCCATTCAAAAATAGGGCCAGTATAGTCATCCTTAAGATAGGGGAACAATAAAAATATTTTCGATAAATATTTTTTAAATAAATCCCTTTACAATCTAAAGTAATGTAAAAAAAAAATGTTGCCTTTTAAACTTTAATATGGGGACCCTGGGTGCCAAAATATTTTAATGTTTAGTGCTTTATAACAGGAAATGTTTTACAAGATATTACAGTAAGTGTATTTACCAAGTTTGGCCTAGATGAAATAATTTACCCCTATGATTGCATTGTTAACTAAGGCTTTTTGTATAAAGTTGGCTATTATAAGGAAAATACATTGTATAGGCTTCTATAATTTGGAAACTTCTAAAAAAATAAAAAATATCTTCAAACATAAATTAATAAGTTTTGAGGAAAATCATGGAGACTTATAGAAACATAATACACATACAAAATAGAATAATATTAATGTTAAAACAGGTTTAGATTTTTTTTAAATAGAACTTTCTACAATAAGGTTGCAGCTTAAAGAATCTTTAAAACAATATTTAAAAAAAATTAACTGGTCAATAATGGCTTTTCTATTTAATCATTGTTTAAATACTAAATCATCTAAAAACAAAATGCCCTTAATTGAGACTTTTTCTATTAAAATTTAAATAAGGGCCCAAGTGTAAACCCGTTCTAAAAGTTAACGTTTTAATTATCACTGAGATAGAGACCTTAAATAATTCATCAATTTCAACTTAAAATTTAAAATCAGTTGAAAACTGTAAGTGGGTGCTTTTATAGAGGACTTTGTACAGGCAAAAGCAAAGAAGAAAACATGGTGTTGACTATCGTTGACTAAGAAAATATTATGTTATTAAAGTTGAAAGCAAAGAAATACGTATTGTGCCAGTAACAGAAGACAATAGCGTTATTTTGTACTATGTGCACACAGAAGACAATAGCGTTATTTTGTACTATGTGCACACAGAAGACAATAGCGTTATTTTGTACTATGTGCACACAGAAGACAATAGCGTTATTTTGAACTATATGCACACAGAAGACAATAGCGTTATTTTGTACTATGTGCACAAAGAATACAATAGAGTAATTTTGTACTATGTGCACACAGAAGACAATAGCGTTATTTTGTACTATGTGCACACAGAAGACAATAGCGTTTTTTGTACTATGTGCACACAGAAGACAATAGCGTTATTTTGTACTATGTGCACACAGAAGACAATAGCATTATTTTGTACTATGTGCACACAGAAGACAATAGCGTTTTTTGTACTATGTGCACACAGAAGACAATAGCGTTATTTTGTACTATGTGCACACAGAAGACAATAGCGTTATTTTGTACTATGTGCACACAGAAGACAATAGCGTTATCTTGTACTATGTGCACACAGAAGACAATATCGTTATTTTGTACTATGTGCACACAGAAGACAATAGCGTTATTTTGTACTATGTGCACACAGAAGACAATAGCGTTATTTTGTACTATGTGCACACAGAAGACAATAGCGTTATTTTGTACTATGTGCACACAGAAGACAATAGCGTTATTTTGTACTATATGCACACAGAAGAGTTGTTCGACTTGCTAAATGATACTTATTTCAAAATTGGACATGGAGATCGCACACGGATGGAAGAGGAGCTACAAACTAAGTACAAAAATCTCACCAAGGAGATAATTAGATTGTATCTCCGCTTATGCCAGCCATGTCAAAAAACATTGTCTCATCCGAAGAAAGCTATAGTTTCTAAACATTTGATATTTGAAGAATTAAACTTAAGAGGACATATACATCTTACCGATATGCAAAGTAACACATACGGCGAATACAGGTTTATATTCAATTACCAGGATCATTTAACAAAGTTCATATTACTGCGAGCTTTGACAAGCACAAGAGCCAAAGAAGTTGCTTGCGAGCTACTGGATGTCTTCAACACCATAGGTGCTCCAAGCGCGCTTCAATCAGATAATGAAAGAGAATGTGCGAATCAAGTTATAAATGCACTAAAGAAACTTTGGCCTGACCTGACACTAGTACATGGAAAACCGGAGCATAGCCACAGCCAAGGTTTAGTAGAACGTGTCAACCAAGATGTTCAGACATGATGATGACATGGATGCAGACAAGTGAAAAAACTCATTGGGCTGAGAGTCTCAGATTCATTGATTCACGAAAACCCATTCTTTTCTTATTGGAATTAAGAAGTCACCTTATAAGGCCATGTTTGGCTGCAAAGCTAAATTGGGACTGAGCACCTCAAATCTGCCCAGAGAGGATGTCGATAACGTAGTTACAGACGAAGATATTGAGAGCGTCGACAAAGAATTGGAGGAGGCTATAAATGCAGCTACTTACTCCCAAATCGAACCTGCTGTCATGGCGACGGAGCCATCGGAAAGTCAACACCAGTTGCATGACAGTAACAATGCGAACAGATTCTGTGTAGTGTGTGAAAACATGTGTCATTAAGCCCATTCTTTCGGATCCCATGGCAACGATGTCCACGCACTTTGTGGAATAATTACTGAACCAGATGAAGTGCACAGAGGTGAAATTATTTGCATACTATGTCGTAATAAAAATGAGATCAGGAAATTTAGGTCCGAAGCTCATGCTAATTTGCAAACTCAATGTGCCAAGATGCTGAAACAATGAGATGCAAATTCCCTCCAATGAAAGCGAGAGATAATGTACGAATCTGTATACTAGATGTTGACAGATGTCATGGTGATCCTTGCAGTTGTCATGAATGTCAAGGGCGCTTTCTACACCCTAGGAACAGAACACGGTGATCTCAAACAACTGTATTCCAGACGTTTTGCGTGAGAAACTACTCACATTGGCATCCATTGGAACATAAGAAAAATCACTTCAAACTGTCGCGTCTTCCCAATCACAGACCGGCGACCAAAGCTACGCTCGATGCAATTGCACTACACAGTGCTTCTTCTTCTTCTTAAGCCTTTTTACCCCGTCCACAATAATTTTCAACTCATCCCGGTCCTTTGCTTTCCTTTCCAATTGCTTCCATGTGTATCCCATATTTTGCGTGTCTGCCCCTAGCTCGAGTCTCCGTGTATTCTTAGATCTAGGTTATGTATAATACATACTAACAATGAAACCGTTGTCAGAATACTAGATACACCTCACAGAGGCAGGACCGTCTCCTAAAAGCAGCAGAGGAACGGAAAATTGCCGCCTTCCGGACAGTCTTGCAGCAGCACATGGAATATTGTCCAGTGAACATCTGGCACTTCGGGAATGGGCCGGTCAAAGTGGCATATACACTGGCCATTTCCAGTACCTCTCACAATGGCCACACGCCTCGGCCAAAGTGCAAAATGGCCGGCCAATTTGGGAACTGGCCGAACTTCGGGCTTTGGCAGTAACATATACATTTGTCTTTGTCGTTTAAGTAGAGAATTGAAAAATAAGTATATTTTTGTATTCAGTTGTATATATATAAGATTAAAATAAGTATATTCATTCAATGGAAAAACTTTATTAAGACTTAATGATAGTATAAAAATGCATTTTCCAGTTACTTACCCCTTCACTGAAACATATTTTGCTGCACCATGAAACCTTGGGATAACCAATTTAAACATATATAAATGTACTTAAACATCTAATCAGCATATAAAACTGAATAGTATTTGTTTTATTTACAAATCAATTGACTGAATATATGTAAATATTTTACCTAAGTTGTCATAGCGTATCGAATGAGTTACTGATACAAATATAACATAATTTAAAAAAAAACTATAAATACAATATGAATGAAGCATAAGCATTCTTAAATTATTCATGAAGAGTTATATGTATGAAATAATGAATATTATGAGATTTATGAGATCTAACAATACAATTTAATATTTGCGTGATGTTCCATTAGGATCCCCCCAACCCATCCATACTTTCAATATTTGTGCATATGTGGTTTTTTTTTTTTTTTTTATTGGGGGGGGGGGGGGGTGAGCAAATCTAAAAAAAATATAGTGAAATCATATCTCTGTCAACTCTCTCACTCTCTTTCACCATTTCTCTCTCTCTCTCTCTTTATTTCTAGCTATTTCCTTTCTCTCTCACTTACTCTCCTTGGAGCTTTTTCTGTAATAATGTTGTGTATAGCGGTCAAGAAACATTTCATACGTAGTCCTAAAGCAAGAACGATTATTTGTTTCTAGGACCAATCATTTTATATGAGTTACTAGTGACACTATGTGATAATTATTACATATGTGCATCAATGAATAATAAAACATGTTTAGCAATGCATTTAATTTGTAACATATGCCAAAAATTTGAGTATGACGGTCTAATTTGTTAGACGCTGTAAAGTTATAGCCTCACTATTAAAGAAAAAAGTAAATTATAGAAAGAGATGGTTATTAAAAATAGTTTCACACAAGTGATTAGATTGCAGTTTTCATTATTTACTGATCTTTTACTTACAGTTTTTAAATGCCCAAGGATATTATTTTCAGTCATTAATTCCATTATATTCAATCCATTTTTGCACAAATCTGTTAAAAATTTCTGCCTGTAAAGTCGAACAGCGGTGAATGTTGCATTTTGTAACCATTCCTGTGGAGATATCAACTTTATTAATCTTTACATTTGTGTACATCAAATTTATGTGTATCTTTATTATAGTTTTAAATCACGTATAATAAAATATTTGCTAAATTATTGTTTTAAATACTTCTAACATGTATACAAACACACACAAATTAATTGAACCAAAAATTAGTTACCCATTCAGCTCCTGTGTATACCTTTGAAAAAAAGGAAATTGAAAAAAAAAATGATTTTGATAAAACTTTAAGACCCTAAAACTAAAATGTTGGTATGGGTAAACGATATATGGTATAAATAGAAACAAATGATATAAATTATTCTACATTGATATAATTTTATTTAGTCCACGCCAAAATATAATATAAATGCAAACCAGCATGCATTGTTAAAAAAATCATATCGTACAATTTTTTATGTTTTTTTCCCACGCATTCTATTTACTTTTTTTTTTTTGCTCTGGTGTTTTAATTTGGATATAATTAATGTCAAATATGAAATAGACAACTCTTTATTCCCCACGTGCTGGTTAATAGAAACTGTTGTAATTGTATAAAAGAAAGACTAAATAAGATATTGTTTCACAAACTTCAAAGTTATATATGTCGGAATATGTCAGTGGTAAAACAAAGATAGGCCGAACTTTCGTAGTGAGATTTCGATCATGATTACAAGTTTCTGTTAAGGGATATGAGGCGATGGGCTGTGGTGGAAGCCTATGGCCGGTGATTCTAAATATGCAGCCCTGAGAAAGCTGCTCCTAGGCAACCGTTTCGTCCCAGCTACTTCGCGAATTAGTTTCGAGGTGGAAACCCACTGTAGAGTCCCTCTTAGAGGGCGTCCGATGCTTCCCCGGGACGGGTGGGGGGAGATATTAGGACGTTAATTTACCGTCCCGGCCCCTAGGAAAGTGGACTGCGGACGCTTTTAACGCCGCGTCTTCGGTCAACCAGATGTCTCCGGGCGGGGAGGGTCTCCATCGGCAAACCCGATCGAGCGGTTGCTGGCGGTGACGGTTCACGCCCGGGGAGTTCTCTGGCGTTCCCCCGCACGGCCCGCAGTCGGGAGACCCGGCGGCTGACAAGTGCGGGTGGGCGCCAGGGAGGGCATAAGGAGTGCAAGCTTGACGGCCCGCTGACGCCATTTCCTAATGAGATATAGTGAGATTTCGAAAAGAAAAAAAAAAATCGTTCGACAATTCTTTATAGCTATCTTATTTAAAATATAAAAATGTTAAAGCAAAGCGTTAACATATGTTGTACATTGAAATGCATGTTTGTTGAAAGAATGTTTACGAAAATGTGCCCATAAGTGTGCAGTAAAAGTGCTTCTAAATTCAGCAACAAAAGATGCAGTTAGATTACCTTGTTGCAAATATAATAAATATATTTTATTTGTATTAACTATTATTTCAAGAAAACTGTACTACTTTAATTCTTAGACGGAACAAACGACACATAGGAATTAATATACACTATAAACAAATGCGATACCAAATAAAATACTTATACAAGTTAAAATAGGTGAAATATGAAGAACCAGCTAACTTTTACGATGACTTAATGATTGAATACAATATAACTTCACTGGAAATTATTTGTATTGGTCCTTTTTTATTATATAATGTATATAATTAATTTTAACTGACTTAATCACCCGTAGTTAAATAAATACCTGAAATTGAAATGTCGGCACAATTTCCGTTTGGTTTAGATTTATACACAGCAAAAACAAAGAGGGAGTTCTCCGTCTGTCATAGTTCTGGTATTCTTATTATAGTATTTGAAAAATAAAAAGATCCATATTTGAAGATATATATCTTCTTCTTCAATACTTTAAGGGCCCACGAACAATGTATTGATCATTATGGCTCCTAAATGTATAAATTTATACAAATGTATTTACATTCTCAATGTTCCGAGCCCCTTAATGTGTACTGCTATTTAAAAACAAAATGTTTATTTTTATTTAAATTTACAGCTAGCTTGCCAGCCTTGAAGTTTCATCATTTAAAAATTATATAGGAAGAAGACATTATGACATTGCCGCCGAAACATCAAAACGTATTTCAAAATATGTGTATTGCATAGAACTGCTCATTAGCATTGTAGCACAACACGCAAACTTTTAGAATAAAAACAATGGTACGTTACTCGGCGTTAAGTTGCTATCTGTTCACATCCAAAGGTGCAATGCTTGCTCTCAAGTGAATGCCGTCAATTCCTTTTTTACAACTTTTAGAAAACATTATTTCTGTTCCTTATTTCTTCTTACAATGTTGTTAATTTTTTTGAAAGAGAGCCACACCTCTCACTGTGTTGTCATCAACTATTTAAGTGTTTTAGCTTAGGGTTAGTTGTTTTAAGAGTCTCTAGCCTAAGATGTGTAATTATGTGAGTTTATATTGAAAAGCCCGAAAAGATGTTTAAATGAGTGAAAAAATTCCAATTGATTTTTCAACAATTTTTTCATTTAATTATCATTTAGTTTCCAAGGAATGAATTTGAAAAACGCAATCCTTCATTGGCCAGCCCATTTACAAGATTTACCCGTCTTCCTTACTTATCGTTTACGTTTTAAACATGTTTAATTTGTTTTTCCCTTAGACTTCTATCTAAATGCACTCGCATATATTTTGGATTGTCTTCATTTTGGATTATGGTGCCTTGAATATGTAATGTTCAGTTTGTCTTCATTGTATCTTTTAGTGAAGACCGAGTATACTGTCTTGGTGTTCAATTACAATTTCCTTATGTGACAGTATACACTGCGCCTTATCAAGTCTTCGTTAAGACTTCTTTCAAGTTCACCTGGGTGTCGCAAGTATGCCACATCGCACACGACGTTATCTACACATATTGCATTATGATATATAATATCTCTCTCTCTCTATATATATATATATATATTTATATATTAATTATATATATATATATATATATATATATATATATATATAATTAGCTATGTTAATGATATTTAATACTTGATTTAAGGTTTTCAGCCGGTTGAAATATATAAATAAAGGAAACAGTCGGAGAAAAACGAAAATTTAAATTCATGGAACATATTTTTTTAATGATGTAAATAACGTTATTGCTTACTTCATACATAATATTTTTTACGAAAACAAAATGCTAACTGCTAATATCATCTAGAATCCCATAAAAATGTAAACAAAATTTAATAAGTTAAACCTGCTACGTGTAGGATACTTAAATTAAGGAGATTTTACTACTTACCGTTAAGGAGAAACCTTTTTACAGAGAATTCTTCGTCTGCATAATTATTTTTCAGATCCATGATATCCTGTAAATTATTTTTTTTAATAGTTATTATTTATACATTTATACATGAATTTTTTGAGAAACGTACAACATGTGAGGTAGGCTAAACAATAAATTGTGTAGGTGTTATTCTCATTTCTTAGAATATCAGATTTTGATTGGTTTTCACATAAAATTAGTTATTGTAAAATTATGACACCTATATTGAAAACAATTAATTTACCCAAGGCCTATTCAGGAAAATATACGTTTTTGCAAATGACATATTATACATTTCATGCTTAATGCGATACTTCCGTGCTCACCAAAGTGAAGTACCAATTGCATGTACTAATACAATGTGGATATTATGTTGCATTTTTAACACTTTATAGCCTAAAAAGTATACTATTATTTATTTTAACTTTATTTATATATAATCTACATTATTAAGGGCATCCTGACTATGTATGTAATAAAATTAATTTAAAATATTAAATCCACACAATAGATTGAAAAATATATTCGATCTTCATAACTCTGACTGAAAGGAGGTTCTTCGAAAGTTTTTTTTGTTTTTTTTTTAAATTCCCTATGCATTGCCGTTTTCTTAAATAAAAGCGCATACCGTGATATGAGCCAAAACTTTAAAGTTTTTACATATTTATGTTACTTTCTTAATATTAAAAATGATATTTGTTATCAAACCAGTTCTGAAAGTTATGAACGCACAAGACAATGCAACATAGATGGGGCACATTGATTTTATCCAATTTTTTCTCTTATGACATAATATCAAACCTGCAAGGAAAAGCGACTACGTTTCTATACCATGATGACCTTAGTCATACCGGAACTATTTATTAATATTATAAATATGTGTTATACCGACTTTGCACAAATATAGATTAGGGGCGTTGACGCATTGTTCTATAACTAGCCACATCACTAGAACCAATGAAGTTGAAAAATTGAAAAAAAGAATGGTAGGAAATAATTTCTTTGAAAGTTAGAAAATTATTTTTCTCCTCATTTAAAACAAAAAAAAAATTGCATAATAGAGAACATAAAAGTGGTTGTGTATGTTGTATATATAATTGTAAGTATACAAGTATCTTAAAAACCCCAGATATAAAAAACGCGATAATCTTTATTTAAATAATTTTAAAAACAAATTATATTTGCGTTGCAAAATGAAAAATAATTTTTTTTAATGATTCCCGAAGTTATAAGAAAATACATTTTTTCTAGATAATAAATATCAGTGTCGCAGATAAATTTTGAGTGAAATTATGCTAGTATAAACCAATATATAAGCCTTGAATGATGTCGGAAAGTAAAACTGCATGTGACAATTTTCTTTAGTAAAAATGAAATATTTTTCATTACATGCATTTTGGGTTAAAACAAATTATTAGATTAGACGACCTTGAGGAGGTGCAAAACAACGAGATCATCTACATCGATGAGATATTGCAATGCACCGGTAACAATATGGCTACTTCTTGAATAAAAAAATGCACGCTAGTTCGTGTTCGTGGAGAAAATGGTTTCAGTCAACACGAACGTTTAACGGAACGGTTCATACACCATTCAAGAAGCTGCATCGGAATGAAGATTTTTTGAGTCAGACAAAGAAAGGGACTGCCAAAGTACCACACAAAATTGGCCCCAAGATATATCCTCAATCACTTTCTTATGTTTGAATCCTTTACATCAACTTAGAGTTTGTTTTTGGCTGGCTGGCAAAATCTTCGGAGGGCTAATCGACCCACTTCTCATCAGCATATCAAGCTGAAACTTGGAACATATATTGTTGCCATTGACGTCATTTTACCAAGTAAAGGGAAATCATTCATGAATTATCCATATACATTTATAGTATTCATTCGTAGTGCACTGCACCAGATTTAAACAAAAATAATAATTTTGAGTATAAATGAGTTTTAAGTATGCATACTTTTATAATTTATAAACTGGTACTATAATATAAATTTCTGCTCTTAATGATACATGAGGGGTACTCTCCTTTTAACTAGAGATGAAAGAACACCTTTACAAAATCAAGTTCAAGGTTGAAAAGATCACATAGAACTGTGCAATATAAGAGAAAAAGTTCACTTTTTATTTTTGGTGTTTTACATCATTTTACCAAGTAAAGGGAAATCGTTCATGAATTATGCATACAAATTTGAAGTATTCATTTGTAGTACACTGCACTAGATTTAAAAAAAAAAAAATTCAGTACTGGGTTGCAGAACAGAACTCTTTGGACCGCAATAAATTGATACATTAATTCATGCACTCCACTGAGCGCATTCTTTGATCCTGATCTGTGTTTTGGGCAAGATATAATAGTTTGGACCGGTTTAGATTACTCAGCCGATGTCAATATCCAGTATACACTTTAAGCCTACACTTTCCTTTTTCTTTTTTGTTAAAAATCAAGTCACAGATTGCCACAAATCGTTACCCCTTGCCAGGACCTGTAAAATAGTGTTAACCGTGGTAAATTTGAGGCTTAGTATGTCTATTACACCGGGTTTCAAGGATTTTAATTCATAATCCATGTAAATATATATATTTTATATGGAAGCAAAGTGATAATTATCCCGATATATTGAAATAAAGTTTCTTTTATTTAATAGGGTGAATTCTTCTTGGAAATTAAAGATAATAAATATATATTTTTCTCTATGATAAAATTGTAGTCAGCGACATATTTAATGCATTGATTGAAATTGTAATTTTAAAATGGATACGTTTTTTTTAAAAATCAAAATTTGTCTTAATCTATTATAGCAGCTAGCGATACCCTGTGATTTTTTTTCGCAGCCCCCTTTGGGGTCACGTCCCATGAGCCTAAAATATGTTCTCAAGTAGCGTAAAAGGAGCAAACTGTTTATATGTCAAATATTCTTTGAATAATATAGTTTATTGTTTTTTAATAAATTTAGTTTTGTAATTAAATTTTTAAAATATTGTTGAAAATTGAAAGCTTTAAGTTCTTGAAACTGCATGAAACAAGGTCGGATAGATAAATGTATTTTCACAGTTATTATCCACAGCATGATAGCACTAAGTAACACATTAAAAAGAAACGATATGTGTTTTTTTTATAAACAAATCCGCGTTCGAAGACAGTCCGTAATGGTGAAGTTTTCGTTAATTTACATGTGGTCATATTTATTGGAAGTCGCGCCTTCAAATAGAAAAATCTGTTATCATCAAACAACATCCTCTTCAGAAAAACAAACACGTGCCCCCCACCCCTCGCCTAAATGGAATGAGTATTCAAACACCCACATTGATAACTACTGAACTAGACTTTACCTCCGCCAAGCATACACATCTGAGCGCGCTGTTGAAGACGCAGCCATGCGTTATATGGGGTACTTAGTAAAGAACACACGAACTATTCTTTTTAAACTTAAAAGATATTGGAGCTTTGCCTAACGAGTAACATATTTTGATTGCTTCAACGTTCAGCTAGACAAGATGAGATCAAACTTAGCCAAGCTAATGAAGGCTACTTAAGTTGTGTCCCTTTACCTGTTAAAATCATTAATACATTTGCGTCAATAAATATATATTTTTAGATGTTGGGCACATCAGGTGTTGTTCAATTTCGCAAGGAATTAAATTTCTAATTTATAAACCAAAAAATAACACTAATAATTCTCAAGCCCTATTATTAAATTTACCCAATGTTCTGCTAGAACACTTATAAGTACAATTAGTTTCATAAATAATACTATTTCCCGAATGTCAGTCTAAATTATTATTTATTGTTTATATTGATTTACTTCAAATTATCTGAATATTAATTGGTTAAAACGAAAAAAAATATAATAATAAGATGAAGATTTGAAAGAGTGATTCAGTTGAGTTATATATTATGTTAGACACGCTAATCAAGAGTCTTAAACTGTGGAAGATATGGGTTAGGGGTAGTCCACTAATTACGATTGAACGATCCTTAGGGATCGCCTAATGTCATCGGAAAAGACATATTTATGAGGTAGCAACGAACAAAAATAATAAAGTTTGGGGTCAACACAACACGAGGAACTGTATTAAAGGGTCCAACATTAGGAATGTCAAGACCCACTAAAATTTTACAATGCAGAATCAATATAAAGGTTCTTAAAGACTAAATATCATTGTTTGTGGAAGTATACATATGATTATTGTCAGTATAGCTGACAAATATAATATAGTTTCTAGCTGCTATTATCCTCCCATGAAGTGGCCAGGTATTGCTCTATCGTAACAATGGGCATCAGTGACCTATTTTGGGAGGGTAGGGGGACAATTGCCCTCCCCCAACCTAAATGTACAGGTTTTTTTTTTAATTTGCTATGTACTGTGGCGCATTCTGTAATAAACAACTTAACAACCATGTTTTGTTTTTGCCACCCCCCTGAAAAACCCTAAAATGATGCCCTTGATGGGCATAGTCTATAGTAGCTGATTTATCATTTTTATCATCCTCAACTAACCATTCAGCGATAAAGATGGAAGCATAGTCCGTGTGAGCAATAATTGCCACGAGCTCACTATGTCTCCTGGCAGCTATTTGGTAAAATTTTATTTTGTTAATAAGCTGGTGCTCATTTCTTTTGCTTAAGTTGGCATTGTCGGTAAAAAGTATTCTCATTTATTCTTTTCGATTACTAAGCGACAAGCATCCACTTTATAGCACTCAATGTGACAATGTCTGCTTGTTTGTTTTATATTACTTTACTTTAAAACAAGAAAACCAAAAAAGTGGATCGCAAACTCATTTGACATTTTCATACTCCTTTCCTACACGTGTTTCCTGGAATATTTGGTCAGATTCTCTTTCCACTAAACTGTAATAAAAACTAGAAAACGGTAGAGAAAGGCGACAATATTAAGATATAGACTTTAAACATTCCTTTTTAAATTATGGTTACACGATTCAATTTAAATCTTTTTTTTATAGGATATAATACTAATCGTTGATTGTCTTTTTGCGAAGTGTTTTTGACAGAGCCCTTAATTTACGTGTACGCTGAAAAGGCTTTAGAATTATGAATTTTTTCAAAGAACGCAGTACTGAGCGACATCACGTATATTGGCTCATTTGAACCTCTACACTGTCTAGGCCATACCTTCAATTGTAACTAATTTTATAAGGGAATATAGTAAACGAAAATGTTCAAATAACTAGATTTGTATGTAAGGTTATTGTTTTGGTTAAATTAATTGTTTTAGTCGCAATGATCCTCTTTTAAATAGCGTCCTTACACAAATAGACATCACAAAGTGATGCTACTGTGAGGTTATATGTGTAATGGAACAAAAAGGAAAATTAAGCTTTGCTAAAATGCAGTTAGATAAACAAAATGAAAGAACATTCCATAACTTAAATGCCATTATGATATGAAATTATTAGATCATATTTTCTTTTTTTATATCAATTTATATCATATTATTATAGACTAAATTTATCATTTTAGTTTGTATCTTTTTGGAGAAAAAAAATTAGTGCCAATTCATTGTGAAGTTAAACATTATTTTCAAATTTCTATGGGCAACAACATAAAAATACAATTTTTTTTTATAACGTTAATATTTTTTTTAATCTATCTATGTATCTTTTCAGATACAATATTGTTCATGTAAATTTTAATATGTACATAATACTTTTTATTATTGTTATTTGTTTTAGTTTTAAATTATTTTTTTTAGACATATCGACTATTATTGAAAAATTCCAAAAACTCTAAATGAATCCAATGCAGCTAGTGAAATGATCATCCAAGCCATTTCAAAAACTGAAATTAGATTTGAACATTTGATGTCATCACTTTTAAAATTCTTAGAAGGAATGCGATCTGTTTGAGAGAATTAGAAATATAAATCTTTAGAATACGGGAAAACATGAAGAAAGGCGAAATAAAATGGAAAATGTTTCGGCTGAAAAACTTCAAAGGCAGAAAAAGGCAGCATATAATAAAAATAACAGCGATAAAAAAAATATGAAGAAATTAACACTGTTTGTAGTATAACGGAATTTATTATGAAATAATTTCTAAGAATTTTTTTTGTGGATAATATATAGCGATATACATATATTCATATAAATATATAAATAATGATCAGTAGTCATCACGCAGATGAAGACAATGTGGGAATTACTGCGCAGGTAATAGCAATAATAATGGGAAAGTGTAAAAGAGAAAGGGGAAACTGATTGTTTGTAAAAAGTAAGATGAGAGGAGAAGGAGTTAGCAAAGGAAAAATAAAAGATTTTTATGGCATGCATTTATTTCTTCCTTCACATGTTATGACCAGTCGTAGTTTTGGAAGAAAAGAAATATGAAGTAATAAGGGTATAGAAACGGTGGAAGGATGAACAGATAGAAGGAATTTTGAAAAAAAGCGATTGAGATGTGAAGGCTTGTCACAATGTAATTCTGCATAATTTAAATATATAAATTAAAATTTAGAAAACTTCATTTTTTTTTAAATCGCTTTTTATTTCATTACAATGCTAATCAATTACATGGCTTTGATTCCCCCCCCCCACACACACACATAGACACCATATTATTTTTGCTAATAAGTGGGACAAAAAAAAAAATTCCTTTTACAGTCCGGATTGACTTAAGTTTACACCTTCTGTTTCACACTAGAGTTTCAAAGATTTACCAGCTGTGAAATGGGACGTGCTTTGCACAGGCAACAGAAGGCACGAACATTTGTTTTTAAGGATCAACAAACATCATTACAATATTAAATGAACGTTTGTATAATAAAATGTATGCTATTGATGTTTCAAACATCTATAGAACAGAATAAAAAATAAAGTCATGTCATTTCATTTACTTGTCTGATTTTTTGGGAAAATCTTAATTTGGTACAGTTAATATCTATGAATTGTATTATGTAGTCGATTTTACATTAGAAAAATAGTGTGTTGAATGGTAAAGCTAAAATTCAACATTAGTTAGTTATTTATTATTATTATTATTGTATCGTATTATTTGACAGACGTCTCACTTTAGTATGAAGCTGTATAGATTTAGTTCCTTAAAAATAAATTATGCTCACTAAACTAAACAGTCATCTTGATGAAGTAATATTTGATGCTTTTAATAAATTTGATAGCTCAATTTAACATGTCACTAAAAGTGCAGAGAATAAAACATTTTACAAAATCGTGTTTGGGGCCTTTAAAATTTATATTCATAAAAATTTTCACTAATCATCGTAAACCCGCTTAAGTTTAAAAACAACATTTCTTAATTCATTAATCTGGGTAGATTAATTGTATCAAAGTGTAATCAGAGACTGGTAAGACATTTTTAAAATCATTTTTTAAATCGTTATTTTCTTTTGCTTGAATATCTGTCTTAGATTTTTTAAAATAAGTATATGTAAAAAATGAAAATTAAATGAAATTTTAACGACACAATAAAATTTTTTAGAATGTTGAAATGTGTGGATGATTTTGGATAATAAACTAAAAATATTAGTGATTGCTTCAATAAGACATGTGATTTTGGAAGTTGAAAAATATATTTAAAGATTTTGACGTTAGAAAAAAATACAGTTTTTAAAGACATCACATAAGGGATGAAAAAATAAAAAATGTTTACAAAAAATGTTGGGAAAATTATAAAGCGAAATATAAAGATATCAAGGAGCTTATTTAACACTCAACATTTTAGATGTTGTTAAGACTCTTGCAAACAGTTAAAACAATATTTTTTTCTAAATAATGCATTAAAGTTTAATACTTTTTTTTT
Source organism: Omphiscola glabra (assembly GCA_964017045.1). NCBI lineage: Eukaryota > Metazoa > Mollusca > Gastropoda > Lymnaeidae > Omphiscola > Omphiscola glabra. The sequence continues at coordinate 10,863,019 of OZ024804.1, read as the reverse complement.
TTTGTAAACATTTTTTTCAAACTAAATTTGCTGTTTAAATTGGTACCAAGTGGGTAAAAAAAATTGTTTTTTACTTTATTTATATTTGCATAAGCCGAATACAAACATAAAAGTCACAAATCAAAACTGCTTCAGTATAATTTCAAAAATATTTTTTTTCAAACACATTTGTTTATTTTAATAGCTGGAATTAAAATGTTATTGTTTGTGATAATAGCTACTCTTCAATATCCTTGTATAAGCAATGAGTTCATCTACAAAAATTAAAATGTATGATTATTTAAATGTTTTGAAGATAGTTCTTACATTTTAAACTTTAACTTATTATCATAGAGTCATTTAAATAGGACAATATTGAACAGGTCATTATCTGAATAACGGACATTTAAAAATAAATATTAGTAGGAAGAGTCTGAAAAAAATATTGAATTGTTGAAAATAGTATTTTTTGTAAATTATACAACTATAATAATAGTATTATTATATTTTTAATTTGAGCTCTTTACATGTAATAATACTAAAGAAATTGTGATGCTAAGAATATATAAATATATATATATATAGATTTGAAAACAAAATATATAAATAAGTTTTATCTAAATGTCATTTTACATTTTAAAGGCATACAATCGTTATCAACTAATGTACTGATTGAAAAACAGACAGATATAACATAAACAAACCTTAGGTTAGTATGTATTAGAGTATGATTCAATTTGTATTAGAATATTTATATGTTCATGGTTAATAAAATGATCAATAAAAATATTGCGAGAACAAATCTTGAATAAAATTGTTGCATTCAGGTATCACAGTTTAAAGTAAATAAAAGACAGACTAAATTTTATTGTAAAAATTAAAGAAAACAAAACAACAATAATAGTAAATAATGAATGATATAAAACAATTAATTATCACACCTGTAATTATTGAATTAAATAAGGTATAGGCCCGTCATTCAAAACTAATGATAAGCCAGTAATTACTTAATACATTGTAATACGTTCACATAATGTGGTATTCATTATATTGTTACAGAATGTATGCGTCTGTACAACTTAATATTTTATATTTATAACTTAATAATGCATACGAACAATGTATTTAAAGTCATATAAAATCAAGATTTAAATTTTTTTTAATAACCATTACAATGCATACGAATTAATTTATATTTCAACAATTAAATGTTATTATTTTATTTATTTTTGAAAAAAAAATTTTAAGAACCATTATATTAATATTAGGCACAAAATAATATATATATATATATACACGGTATACATTTTATATAAAGGATATAAAGATAAGCTCAAATGTAATTAAATTGTAAATTGTAAAATCATATAACGTTTCTTAAAATATTAGATTAAATTATTATCTACTTTAGAGTTGTATAGCAACAGCTTCAAACATGCAATTTCCATCTCGTTTGATAGGAATTAATGTAAGATCTCTTTCAGCAAGCATGATCCTCAGCTCTCTTTCACTCTGCATATCTTTGTCTTCTTGAAAGATTAATATTAAAAGAGAAAAAATATTCATACATGATTATTATTATTAGTATTATTATTATGAAATCGGGAAATGTATGCATTTTTAATAGGAATTAAAAAAAACCAAAATAAACATAAGACATCTGCAGTGTTTTTAAGCGCTTTAATCTGCCGTTAAGTGCCCAGGAACGTTACTCCTTTGATAATGCTTATTTAGAGTTTGTATCATCCGTGGCAGAATGCGCATACATTCTGACATTAGAAAAAATGTATATATTTTTAAAACATCTTTCGATACTAACTTTTAAGGAAAGAATACTTTCTAATCGAGCAGATAATAATTTTTTTTTTTTTTTTTTTGGGGGGGGGGGGGGGTGCGCGGGGGGGGGGCGCGGCGGGGCGCGGGGGGTGTGTGGTAAGTATCTTCCAAATCCTTAAGGTATAATTTTAATTAAATAAATATATTTCTATATTATTAAAAATAGTTTTGCAAAATGCAAATTGCTACTAATAGTTCTTCAAGTGAATCTAATTTTGTTTTAGCCATATTATTTGATCTATTATGAAAAGAACGCTTTAGATTCCACATGCTAATTTACAGTTTGATATACCTGGAAGAAGGAAGAATGTTTTAAAAGTAACTTACCAATACTGTGTGCATCATCTAAAGCTGCCTCAACAGCAGCGTGAAAATGGTCTTGCTGGCGTACCAAATAAATGGGCGTGGCTTGTATCTCCAGGTCATCAGGATTAAATTCCACTTGTTCTCTTGTCTGATCTTCAAACAAAATTACAACACGCCTACCAAGAACTTTAGCCAAGGCATCAGGCACTAAATCTCCCAGACTAACGTCCCAGCAACCTGGCTTTGATAATAATTCCAGCTCCTTATACCAGTCTTTTACCGACAAACCAGACTTTTTGTGGTAGACCATCGCGTGTTTTTCAATGTATTCACACACTTTTTGACGTAACATGTTTGCGTCGAGAGTTTTCTCTGAAGACCTCGCAGACATTCTTCTTTTCCCATTTACTGGCTTATGGAAAGACCGCTGAAGGCTGTCTTCAGATTTTGATGAGTCGCTGCTCCGCTCTTGAATTAAAGAAACAATTTACTCTTTTAATATATATATATATATATATATATATATAGTAATATAATATTAAAACCATCATTGCTGTCTATATAAGATGTTTTAAATATTTAATTTTTTTTTTGTTTAAAGCAGAAAGTATCAAAATCAGCTACAAAGAATTTACCACTGCGACGAAGCTTGTCATGTCCAGATTTTGTATTTGAGCCTGAAAATAATTATTTTCAAAAATATTAATCTTATATGTCGTACTGTAAGAAAAATAAATTAATAAAGTAGTTTAGGCAGATAAATATTTATGTGATATGTTTTAAAAATTAGCAATAAATTGAAAGCTATTTGTTTACTTAGTAAAAGAGTGTATATTTAAAAAAAAAATAATATAGCCTCATATACTTTTGTAAAGCACCGAGCCCTCATTTCTAAACTATATTTCTACCCGGCCTTAATTTTTTTTTTCAAAAGGTCTCCAACCGTTACCAATAAACCGAACAATCACACCTCATTACCACTTACCCAAACCTTCTACCAACGTATCCATACAATTCCGCCTACCGTTACAAACGAAAAGTTTATTTCATTGGTTTAATTGATATTGCTTTATTTCATACACAGAATGTCCTCTTTATAAATAAAAACACACATGACACTTATACAAATTATTGAATTTGTAAATCCATTTTGTAATGGATCATTTAGCAACAGCGATTACTTTCTGTATACCATTTGTATTCCTTTTAATGTTCTACAATATTTAACACACACCTGAGGTAATTGGTGAAAGTGGAAAGTAGATTCCAGTCTGACCGTGTTGCATCTTTCCCAGATACAGCAGTTTGTTCGTCTGCTTATTCAGCGGTGCGACTAAGTAAAAAGGGCACGATGGGTTGTTGAGCACAATCAAGATGTTTGTCTCCAGGACCGTTGCTGCGGCCCGCGCGACGGTGTCAACAAATGTATCGCCGATGGTGAGAGCTGATAGAAAAATATCCTTATCGCTAGTCCATTCTTCCTTGTCGCAGCAGGCTCTCGACTGATACATTTCTGGACTGCTGGCTATTTCTTGTACTACTGCTTCCTTTAAGTTGTCGATTGTTGTGTTCGGGGCCTGGTCTGCTATGGCTGTAAACATGTCTTTGCCAGATTTGTCCCACTTCTCAAGCCCCATGCGTTTGAGCCTCGTTTCCAAAAGACCTGTTGCAGCTTTAAACATATACATATATATTTTTTTAAACAATAGCATTTCTGCAATTAAATTACATAAAATTGAATTTCTTTTCACAAAACATTACACTCATTTTAAGTATAAACACATAGACAAATGGTTCTAAGTAGATGTTTTCTTGGAAAAAAATATTTTGTTCTGTGATGAATTGTTTTAGTTTTATTTTGATAAAATACTATCGAAAAAGTACTATTACTTGCTGAGAAATGCAATTCCAATTCTATTCAACTATAACAAATCCACCACAATGATTAGAATGGACTTACGCTTGCCTCTTCTCCAGACGTTTTCACGTAATTGTGAGCCGTCTGATGGCGCCACTGGGTAATAATCCACCGAAGCGGAATGTGTGAAGGAAGCACAAAACACCACCCGTCTGTATAATATCTGCTTGGATTTGTTGTTAGGGCAGACCAGGCTTAGGGCGCGTGATTTCTGGTTTGAGATTATGACAACATTGGACTCCATCAAATCGACGAGGGCTTTTATTTTAACCGAATCGTCGGCCAGGCTTCGCTCTCCTTTCGCGTTCTCTGTCAGACCATGTGTTTTAAGGTACAATGTTACCAGAGATTCCAGCATGTCGGGAGCTTCAACGGGACATTTGATCAACCATTTAGCAGCAGCGTGAAACAAGTTTTTCACGGGTTTATTTGCACTACGCTCCAAGTTCAGCTGTTCCAAGCGTTCTGATAAAAGGATATCCGTACCTTCTTGTCGATTTTCTTTAAAATATAAATGTTTAAAAAAATAGTTTGTACCCCTATTAAAATTTTAATGCGATTTGTAATTAGCACACAAAATAAGTAGGAACTACTTAATTATTTTTCAACATGTATATACAATTCCGGTTTTTTTACACAATCTTAGAAGTGAGTTACAAAATGGTTTCACTAAATTTAAAGAAGAACTATGTCAAAGGAGAAATCAATGTTTCAATTCGATTAGTTTATTATATAAAAGGAAGTAAGGCATGTGAAAAGAAATGCTGGCTTTGACATTTTTTAACATATTTAAAATTAAATTTTAACTATGTCAATTTAATTCAAGCTATCACATTAGTATGGACTTGAAATGAAAGAAAAAGTAAAATTCAATTACGATAAACAAAATGAATAAGTTAATTCCTAATTATCATTGGGTTCCTTACTGCTTGGGATCAGAGGTCATAATTTTAAATTACCTTTGGGTTCCTTACTGCTTGGGATCAGAGCATCATAGTGTTCTTTTTCATGGTGGTAATACAAAGCCAAGTACGTTTCGGTGTCCTTCACTTCCCGTGTTTCCTCGGTCGTTGGTATGACCCTGAGTGGACAGCTCTTGTCACTGGCAAACATCACAATGTTGCGCTGTAAAACATTGGCCATGCTCACGAGGACAACGTCGCGGAGATTCTTATTCCAGCGACCAGTTTTCGCCAACACCTCTTCCCACCCTTCAAACAGACCCCCGTCAATCGACTCGTAGTCTTGGAGGTTTTCGTTGATATCAAGGCAAATCTTGTGGCGCAGCTTCTTCGGCGTCAGCCCGTTGTCTGTTTGCAAGATGATGGCCCAAAATAAGCTGTCCCCGTCTTCAGGGGTGTTCTCTTTATCTAGGACCAATAGCTCTAGGCTGATGTTGCTCATAGACTGTCGTGAAATGCGTGAATCTGCAGAAAGAAATTGAATTAGCTTAAAGTTCAACTTATACAATAATGTTAGAAACTATCAGAAACTGTCCTGTAATAAAGAATAATTATTAATTTGACTATAATTTATTTTATTTTTTTAAATTAAATTTATTTAAGGTGACAAATCATTTCATTGATGTACCAATGTTTAATCATTGTTTCAAATGTTTTACATATTATATTTTATATTTTAAATTTGTATTTTTACTACGGCCATTTTTTATCTTTTTTTCTTCTATAAAAGCAACGTAATACAGATGTCAAAATGGTATGGGGGTACTAAATGTTAAGTAATTACCTTTCCCATTTATTTCTGATCTTGACGCTGACTGCTGCACATTTTTTCTGTATGAAAAATACAACCCAATCAGTTAAGATTTAAGGAAGAAAATGAAATGTAACATTCTATTATTGAACGTAAAAGGTAAAATATTTGTTAAGCAATTAATACTTAATATATTTATATATTATGCTCTATAACTTTAGGACCTCAGATTTTTTTAAGAAGAATATATCATTTAAAGTTTCAGATGTAGTGTCTTTTTTTAAAAAAAATGTTTAGTGCAATGTTTAGCGGTTAAATAAATGCATTAACAAAGACAATTCCATAAACTTCCTTTATAAAATATATAAATATAGAGAGAACTGTTTGAAAAATGTGTTCCTAACTTTTTCATGAAGTTTACAATAATGACATTTATTCCAGAGACTACCATAACTTCTTACTTGATACTAAATTCCTCAATTGACATCTTTTCCAGTCTAAGCAGTTTTCGCCTCATGTGTTTCTCCTTAATTTTTTTAACTGTCATGAAGATTTTGAAACGTATCATTTTGTTATTTTAGTTTCAATTTGAACATGACGTGCAGGAAATATTTGAAATTTAGCTTGAGCACTGCCTGGCAAAATCTTCACTAATACTAATGTTATAAATTAATTACATAATAATAATGTTGGTAAAATTGAAATTTGAATTGAAGTGATTTTATAAATAATAATTTTATGCCCAAGGACTGTACACATGTTATATAACAAAAATAAGTGAACTATTTTGTAACCCCAATTCTCTACCCTTTATAAAGTAATGTAACAATTCCATTGACAATCCCAATAGTATGTAATATTTCTAGAAACCACACCCGCATCCAAATAAAACATTGAAACTACAAACAATTGTATTGAGTACAATCGTTAGTGTACACCAGCATTTTTATCACATATACAGTCATACAAGACTAAAACAATAACGTATCATTTAAAACCTGACGTACCAAGAAAATTTCAAACCAAAAGTCAGACATTATTTTGTTACAATAAAAAACTAAAATATTGTCCTGAAAAAATACAATTAAAATTTAAATAATCCTGGCTAACTTCGAAGATTTAATAAGCAGAAATTTGGCTAAAATAAGAATTTATTTTAAAGAAACAAATTAAAAAATAACGTATACAATACTGTTCTGTACCACCCCCACCCCATATAGTACAATGTAACAAAATGGTAGACCACCCCCTACCCCCCACGAATTCATTGATTCATGTAAAAACAAAAACAAAACAAAAAAATTACCGAAAATGTCACTGCTTGATTTAGTAAAGAAAATGATGAGGGAAAGCAGGATGAATGGGGGTGGCAAGAGCAATCTTTTAGAAAATTCCAATGTGGTCTTGAAGCTTTGGTAATTCCAAACCAGCTCAGCTTGCGTTTCAATGTTGTTGATTGTAGAGCTAAAGTGGACAAGTCATGTGCGTATTAATATAGGATTTGATTTAGGTCAGGGTACAATTTGGGAAGTTTTCTGAAACATGCTGCCCTACATACTTATTCGTTCATTTGCTTTTGAATTTATAGACGATAGACTATATTTCTATGTATCTTAAAAAAAGTAGTAAACATCTACGTCATCCCCAACCCTATGTTATGACATTTTCTTTCCTTGAGGAAATTAATAGAACTTATTGCATTTTTTTAACTTTGTATTAATTAAAATATTTAAAACACAACAACAAAAATTATTTAGTTTATGCATAATACAATGTTAATGCAATAATGTATGACATTAAATTGATTAAAAATGATTGTAAATATCATCAATTGTATTAAAATGCGTTAACTTGATGTAAATAGAAGAAAAAGACTTACTTGAATTTAGCAATGACCAAGTTGAAGAGAAGGATGTTGGTGATCATGACATAGATGCCCATCAAGATATGCACGTAATATCTACTGACATCACTGGGACATCTCACTTCCGTATAAGTGTTATAGATTAAAGGATCTGTGGTGCATTCATTCATGCTTTTCGTGGCTGTTAATAAAATCTGTTGTTTTAGAAGCCACCAAGAACAAGCTGGCGATCTAAAAACCTACTACTATCAAAAGTACATAGAGATGGTATCAATTATCCTTTGCAGGCAAAGAGGATAACTAGTTATGTTAACTCATAAGAAAAAAATCCAATGAACTCTGAATAAACTATTTCATTATATCACAAAAAAGAGACAGAGAGAGAGAGAGAGAGGGAGAGAGATGATTTTTTTTCTTATGAGGCCGATCCTGGACTGGATCTTCTGTGTGTTTTACTACCTCTATTTCACATTGCTGTTCCTTAGCCCGAACGGTGATCAGCGCTGATCTACCATCCTGTCTCTCGTGAGAGAGGAAATACAGACAGAGAGAGACAGGAAAGAGCAAAGAGTTGGAGAAGACATTTAGAGCTTCATGCAAATACCTATTTATTTTCATCATATGGATAAATATTTTGATTTAACTAACAATTTTTTTGGGAATGGAATGGACGTGTTTGTTCTTTACAGCCAGCAACAACTAAACTTATCTTGACAGGGATGAACTGCCATTCAAAAAAGGAATTGAAACATTGATACGAATTTAAGATAATCTTTGTAAAAAGCAAAACTCTATTTTACCTGCGATATCGCTTAAAAAGTGTTCTCCAAACATTGACCAGTACGACATACGAAACAAGTAGAAAATACCCGAACCACTAAGCTGTTTTTGTGGGTAGAGAACTGATTCGGAGGCAACGGCAAATGCCACGAAGAAGACCAGCAGGATGATGAGGAACTTGCATAGCGTGAGAAACTTTGGAATACAAGATTACATCGATTTAAATTAAAAGATGTCATAATGTAGGAGATGGACAATATTGTTTATTAATCATTGCAATAAACAGAGAATAGTAAAAAATACTATAGATTTTTCTAATAATTTGGAAATTTTGTGGGGATTTTGTTTGTTAAAATACTATTTATTTTATTAATAATTTGATAATAGTATATATATATATATATATATATATATATATATATATATATATCTTTTATTTAACGTTAAATGATTTATGTTTTAAATGCTGATAATCATGTCTACTCTATTTATGTAAACAAACGATTAAAGTCAAATCTTTGCATTTCTAATATCTCTGATCTTAAATTTAAAAAATAAAATAAAATAAACATAGTTTGTTCAATAAAATAAGCAGTAATTATATATATGTATATAACACGATAATTTTAGTTGATGTCCAAAATTTCCAATTTTGTATTTATCTCGGAAGCCATCATTTGTAAGCGCTCACCATTTGTGCAATCATTGCCAACAACAGACCCAAGAATTTACTGGCGTAGAAAAACTCAAATATGCGCAGACAGAACAGGATGTAGTCGATACTGAAGATGACGATGGCAGTCCCCCCGAGCTCTTCACGCATGGTTGGGTAGTAGTAGGCAGCACAACGGAATGACCAGGCGAGGAGAAATAACACATACGAAAACAGGTCGATGATCATCAGTATGTTCGGTGTCCTTACAGCCTTGGAGCAAATTTGCTGTTTAAAAGACATATATAGAACACGATTATCATTATTATTAAAGTGGTCTTATATAGCGTGGCAACCCAGCCTACGGCTAGGCTCACAGCGCTTCACATAAAAATTAGCAAAATGAAAAAAAAAAGAAAAATGAAATTTAAAAAAACAGTATCGTAAAATCATTCCTTAAAAACAGCTGTGCAAAAAATTTATGTGACCCACGCAATTACTATCTACCCCCTGTCTACCCATGGACGGCACCAAGCAGAATCAAGCGTTGTTTATCAGTCAGAGGGGGGCGAGAATGAGTCGGTATTGTAGTCTGTGTAACTTGTAGTCAAAATTTAATAGTAAGTAAATTTGTTGCGCATGTTGCTTCATCAGAAAGAAATAGAAGAACAAGTGATGTGGAATCTTGAAATAGAAAGACGGGACGATGAAAGAAGAACGTTTCAGCTGAAAGACTTCCTAACCAGACGGGACACATGAAGACACATTTGAAAGCGTTCTTTCCTTCATTTTTTCTTGCCTGGTTAGGAACGCTCTCAGCCGAAACGTTCTGCTTCGTTTTTCCTTTCTTTCTATTTCAAGCTTTCATATACCGTTTTCTACTATTTCCTTCAGACAGCTTGAATGAAGTGCTTCATTATTTATCTTTCATCCGATAGGCTTTTAAATTCATTAAAATACAATTTTTAAAAAAACAACATAGTAATAATAGAAAAATAATTACAGACTAAACTTCCAATCTAACATAACCGATACGGTTGAGAGAAAACTTTACACTAATAAGAAGTATGATACTTTTATATTGATCGAGCCTTCTTCGATTTAATGATGAAGTGGCCTACCTTTATGAGAGACCCCAACTTGTCACATTTATCTGGACGTTCCTTGGATGACAAATTTTTCACTCTCATTCTTTTAGTGACGTAATCTATTTGCTGAAATTAATAGTTTTCTCGTAATATAACGTAAGTGTGTAATAATTTTTAAATAATTTATGGAGGAAAATTTCTTAAATATTTTATAATAGGAAAATATAAAACACGGTATGGAAACACGATGAATGAGGTACGGTTGAATTGACTTTCTACTTTTACCTGGTGTAGAAAAATGACGTTATAATAATGTATTTATTTTCACACACAAAAAAGAAACAACAACATAGATTTGTGAAAAATAAGCGTTATTGTGTTGAGTACCGTTATATGGTTTATAGATTTAATATGTTTTAAAATTCAGCTCCTTAAATGAACAATAAGTAACAACAAAAAAAACTGAGAAACCAGTACACAAAGAAACGACGATATCAAAGCTAGAGATACAAACAGTGTTCAACACAAATATACTTTTAAATTTATGTAAACACCTTTTTTTTATTTCAAGTACTCAGAAATCAAAACTTTATCAACTTACAGCAAGTAAAACGTTACAATCCTCTAAAGATGTGAATATTAATTTACACAAACGCAAAAAGAGCACACTATTGTATACAAAAATCTCATAAATGTCCAGGACAAAATATTAGCAATCTCTGCCTCTTATGAAAACATGCCTTTTATATATATCTGGTCTTTTTTTTTTTTTTGAAGCCTAACATAGCTCCTTGGAACTCACGTAGACCTGGAACAGATTTCTGCTCCACCATTTTCTATGTTAACTATTGCAGTTGAAGTCGACGCAATTTAATTGTTTATTCACAAATACGAATAGAAATGATATCGTTTCTTTTCAGAGCGGCGACTGAAGTAGCCGAACCAGGGACTGATCAAACAGAGCTGAGCTGCTGTAACAAAAAAATGAACTGTTAAATTAAAACATCGATATCGCATCTCATTGAGGGATCGACTTTTTATAAGAGTTAACAATATGAGAAAGTTTGTCTGGATACACTGTCTTTTGGAGAAGCTGAGAACGCTAAGAGCGCTTAGAGAGTTGTGTCAGCTCAGCTGTGCTGTTAGGCAAGATTCATTTCAGTGTAGAGTTAACGTCAGCCTTTACGTTGCAAAACGTCCACATTGATCAGAAATTAAGAAGTCACATATATTTCTTATTTAAATGTAAATCTAACTCGTTATGCTCAAGATCATTTGAACATTTAATCAAAATTCTAAGAGGTTATATACTCTATCGTTCATTGCGCTCTACTGACAACAATTTCTTAATTATTAATGGAAAGGTTAGGATTTGGCACTATTGGCTGTAATGGTGTTTGAGAAAAACATGGATTGGATTACTGTCACTGCAATATTATTCTCTTGATGAACACCAACAAAGTCTTTAACTATCGACCCTTTATCTTAGTACTGCACAGTTTGGCATCTGATTGACTACATTCGAAATGTGAAGAGTCAAAGGCATGATCAACGCGTGGTCAGAAAAAGGTGACGACTGCTAAAATGACAATTTTCTCAACAATCTCAACTGTATTCTGTCTGTAAACCACATTAAGCCAAGTCATTTTCGGTAGACCAGAGAGCCACATGCCACTTAGTTTCTGTCTGTAAACAACATTTGGCCTTGTCAGTCATCCAATTAAGCATGAGTCGATGTATCTGAGCAAAACATATGCCTTCATAATATGTATTTACCAGACGTATCCCTTCTAAGATGTAAATAACGATCCACGTCCAGACCACCCATTCCAGCCAGCTGAATCTTGCCATGTCCAGCTTGGACACTAACAGCACGCCGTAGATCATCAAGAAGACAATGAGACCAAGCTGGCAAAAATATGACAGAAAAACCTATAGTTTATAAATCGTATGTAGTTTTTTTTTTAAATTGAATAAATTGTACAAATAAGAGCACAGTGTTATGATCAATGTGTGTATTTATAGCACGTTTCTTTTTAATTAGCATAGAATAATATTTTTTTTAAAATCTCTATATTAATTTGATGTGACTCACAAAATTAAGCCAGAAAATCACATGTGGAGACAATAAATATTTAATCTGACTAAACCAGATGGACGGTTCACAGCATCTGTTGTGATGAAAAATATCAATATTTAAATATGTTGGATATATGGATATAAAATATGTAGTTTAGTAGTTTTATTAAATTCACCAGTTGCAGAATGAGGCAGCAAGCTTAAATGGGCAAGTAGACTTCTGGCAAGTAGACTTCTGGCAAGTAGAAATCTGGCCAGTAGACTTCTCTCAAGTAGAATTTTGGCAAGTAGACTTCTGGCAAGTAGACTTCTGGCAAGTAGACTTCTGTCAAGTAGACTTCTGGCAAGTAGACTTCTGGCAAGTCGACTTCTGTCAAGTAGACTTCAGGCAAGTAGGCTTCTGGCAAGTAGACTTCTGGCAAGTAGAATTATGGCAAGTAGACTTCTGGCAAGTAGATTTCTGGCAAGTAGACTTCTGGCAAGTAGACTTCTGGCAAGTAGGCTTCTGGCAAATAGACTTCTGGCAAGTAGAATTATGGCAAGTCGACTTCTGGCAAGTAGATTTCTGGCAAGTAGACTTCTGTCAAGTAGGCTTCTGGCAAGTAGACTTCTGGCAAGTAGATTTCTGGCAAGTAGAATTATGGCAAGTAGACTTCTGGCAAGTAGATTTCTGGCAAGTAGACTTCTGGCAAGTAGGCTTCTGGCAAGTCGTCTTCTGTCAAGTAGACTTCTGGCAAGTAGGCTTCTGGCAAGTCGACTTCTGGCAAGTAGAATTATGGCAAGTAGACTTCTGGCAAGTAGACTTCTGGCAAGTAGGCTTCTGGCAAGTAGAATTATGGCAAGTAGAATTATGGCAAGTAGACTTCTGGCAAGTAGATTTCTGGCAAGTAAACTTCTGGCAAGTAGGCTTCTGTCAAGTAGACTTCTGGCAAGTAAGCTTCTGGCAAGTAGGCTTCTGGCAAGTCGACTTCTGGCAAGTAGAATTATGGCAAGTAGACTTCTGGCAAGTAGATTTCTGGCAAGTAGACTTCTGGCTAGTAGGCTTCTGTCAAGTAGACTTCTGGCAAGTAAGCTTCTGGCAAGTAGACTTCTGGCAAGTAGAATTATGGCAAGTAGACTTCTGGCAAGTAGGCTTCTGGCAAGTCGACTTCTGGCAAGTAGAATTATGGCAAGTAGACTTTTGGCAAGTAGACTTCTGGCAAGTAGGCTTCTGTCAAGTAGGCTTCTGGCAAGTAGAATTATGGCAAGTAGACTTCTGGCAAGTAGACTTCTGGCAAGTAGAATTATGGCAAGTAGACTTCTGGCAAGTAGACTTCTGGCAAGTAGATTTCTGGCAAGTATACTTCTGTTCTAATGTATTTTTGAGGACCAGCTTATGTGGGTGCGGTGACTACTCCCTTAAAGGCATTTAGGTAATGTTTGGGCAATTTCCTTTCATTCTTCTGTTAGTAAGCATTTTAGAATTCTAACTTTCTAAAAGTGCATATTTTTGAAACCTTGTCTATCTCTTTAAACTTGTCTGATATCCTGAAATCTTCTTGGACATTTTTGAAGTGTTTTAATTTATTGATGTTTTCACAGGTTTTACTCCTCTTCGTGTCTTTTTGAACAACATAGCTGAAAAAAATGTTTGCTTTTAATATTAATTTTCATGTGGTTACGTAAATTTCATTTAAATTGTAAATTACAAATAAATACATATATATATATATTCAGATTGATGACTGTGTTTGAAAAAAAAATGTATCATATATATTTAAGATATTTTTTCTTCATATGGGAAAAAATATAAATATGTAGTTATTTCTAATATGTAGCTATTTCTAAATTGATTTCCTTCAATTTTAGGGAGGGGGCCAACTTCCAAAATAATTTTTAATTTTGATTTATTAAAAAAATAAAATAAAACCTACTATAATACTTATTAAATAAATTATGACGCCTTTAATAAAAGAGTGTTTTATAATTCAATCACAATGATTTGTTCTTTGACAAATGTTTCATAAGATAAGCCTCTCAGCACAAACGAGAACGTGTTGTAAACTAAAAAAAAGTTTTATATCTTTACATGTTATCAATCGCAGGATCTGCCAGCGTTCCATTTACCCTGTAAAAGAAGAGGAACAAATACATCATCATTACTTGATTTTAATTCTGAAGATTCATTCGTTATATATATAGATATATATATATATATTTTTAATCTGAGCTTTTTAATAAAAAATAAATTAATGACTCTAAATATAATAAATTCCAAAAACCTATTATGGACTTCTTTTTCCATATTGATTTAACACTTCCCTCTGAATGCAATTCAAATTATTATATACCTTTCCAAGTTTCTAAGATATTCGTTTTAACATGGACGTATACGTCTCTGATTAAATTGACAATGTGATAGCTACTTTATGCATCTTTGGCACCGTGCAGTTTTTGACACAATTTATAAATAGCCTTCTGGTTACCTCAGCTTTTGTTCGCATGCTCGTAAAAAAAAAAGTTTTTGTTTTTTTTTTGTTTTCCTTTTTTCCTTTTTACAATTTTTAAAATAATTGGCCACCAGACATGGCACAGGTAACAATTTTCTGAACTAAGTTGCGTGGATCTAAAATTCAATAAGTTAAAATAGAATCGCTCATATTTGCTTTTTTAAATAGCCTCAAACATTCTGGCAGCGAGCCAACCTTAAAAACCGCTGTATACATTACTTTAACATACAAGATTTGTATGGTGTGTTTGAATATATGAGTGTTTTTTTTTTGTACATGCCTCCATTCATTTTTAAGGGTTTGAATATGTGGGTACTTTTTTGTAAATATTCTTATTTTGTGCAGCTCACCTCAGTTTCTCGTTTCTGAGTTGTTTCCCCTGTTAAAGAGAGAGAAACGCTTAGACACACCATAACTCAACATTTTAATAAAAGTTAACATATACAAATAAACGAATTTTAAAAAAAATAATTTTTTTTTAAAAAATAATTTTTTTTTTAGTCATTAGTTCAAATCCCAAATTTGAAAAAAAAAAAATTTTTTTTAAAAAGTCTGATCATAATGAAATATGTACTAATAATTTTTTATTTTTATTTTTATAAACGATAGTTAGAAAAAATCGATATTGTTGTTTATACCAATCATTTTTTTTCATTGCATGTCTCATATCGTACATTATCTCCATATAAAACAGTTTAAAGGCGTCAGATTATTTGTTTCGGTGATGTTTCTATATTGTTAATGTTTGTTTTTAATTATTCAAAGACAGCTCCAAGCAATACATCATTTTAATCTTTCTAGAGATGCAGTATATATTACCAGCATGGCTTACCAGCATGGCTTACCAGCATGGCTTACCAGCACCGACGGCAACATGGATTAAGGCTTTGTTAACGCGCATTACTACGACCATGAATTACCAGCACTGATTTGCATCATTGACTACTAGCAAGGATAAACAACATGGATGCGCAAGGGTGGGCTACCTGTGTCGGCTGTCCGTCCACCTCCTGCCCCCACCACCACAGCTGTGTACACAGCTTCTGGCATGCCGGCGTGGACAGAAACTTCTTGTTGTGGGAGTCCAGTGCCAGACGTACACAGCTGGTCTCACCCCACTTGGACATTTGTAGTCTCAGGAGGTCAAAGGTTTTCTGCTCGTCCTTCTTGTAACTGGAGTTGATTGTCTTGCAGGCTAAACTTGTAAATTCCCTGGTGAAGTGTTTCCAATATAAGAACATCTTTGATCACCATTCATTAGACTCAAACACCATTCATTAGATATTGAACATTTATTCACAATAAATTGAGCAACATTCATTGGATATGGAACACCATTCATGGGAATTGATTACCATACATTAGACTTGGAGCACCATTCATTAGACATTAAACTCCTTTCATTAGACATTGAACACCTTTGATTACATAGACGCGATTACTTTTTTTTTAAACTAAACATTAGCATTCTTTTTAAAGTTGTCATTTTTATTATAAATGTATTTATTTAGAAATGGACTAGGGGCAGATTAAATATAAGCTTCTACAAGGGTTACATTAGATGTAGCAAAAATTAATTATTTTTTTCCCCTTTTCATTAAAAAAATAATAATTTATATACCTACTAAAATAACCCTACTTATCGTCACAACTTGATTTAACTTACCCCATGTAGTTTTTCAACTTGCTCTCGTCGCTCCTACTGCCCGACTTGGATGATTTCAAATTAGCCAGCAATGATTTGGCGACACCGTACGCAAACATTGCTGCAGCCGTTTGGTGCTGCGGAGTAGGCATATTGTCAGAAACATTGGCTTATAGTTAGGTTTTTTTTTAAAAATAATATTCACGACGCATTAACAGTTAAAAACGACGTGTCGTAAATGGCTTTACAATGGTGTTGTTTATTAAGATGAACATATTTTAACATGCTAGTAGCTTAAAAAAAAAAAAAAATATGAAAGGAAATTATTATGTGTTTTTATTGAATGAATTGATGAACCTATTAATCTATTTTTATAACTTCATTTTTAAAAATTTTTTTTTTTTAATTGCCAATTTGATTCAGTATATATTATTTTGTTTTCAATAATGTCTTACAGAATTATAGAACAGCAGAAGGCAAGCGAAACTAAATGACGCACTTTTAAAATTTTTTTTTTTTTTTAAAATGATGTTACCTTTAAAACCTAAGTAACATAAAAATATAAATAATAATTGCTAGTTTTTAAACAGCTCTCATTGGAACATTTAAAAATTTTCTTATCCGGGACCCATGTGTAAATCGAACAAATTTACTTTGCTTTTTTTTATTTTTTATTAAAAGTGAAAATAAAAAATAACTGTGTATCTAATTATTTCTTACATCTAAGTATTTCCATAGAACTTTTGACAGTTCAACTTTTTTGGCCAGGATGGACCAGATGAACAAATCTCGCATGGCAGTTTTGTTCTTTTCAAGCGAATAATACGCTGTTGAGAGAGGTTCAAGTCAAAAGAAATAGTGTAGTGTTAACAACTCATTCCCCCATTATCGATTGCATGAATAGCACTAATGATGTAATACTAATAATCTTCATGTTAATATTATGTAGTATAATTTTGTCTTTATTTTAATGGCATAACTGAAAGATAAAAAAGGGACACTTTTATGGACCCAAAGTGATGCCATCGTTTACTTCAAGTCTATATGCGCTTCCCCAAGATTATTAGAAAAAAAGCGTTTCGTAGCAACTTACTGTTCACATTGTGTGACAACGATAAACCAACCAAAATTGTTAAACTGCTCTTTGAGACCCACCCTTGGGATCTGAGGAACTCATTGAAATATACTTTTGTTTTCATTTTAAGAAGCGCCTTGAATTTATTTTATCATTTCTCTGTGTGTGCCCTAATTAATAAAATTTTAAATTAATATATATATATATATATTTTATTTATACATATCTACAAATAAACAAATAACAAATGCCATTTTTCACAACTATTATCTATGTTTTTTCCCTTCTTTTATTGTATAAAAACGTATATTTGATTTGTATGACTGTGACCTACTTTCCTGATGATCACTTTCTGAAGCATCTTCTTTCATTAATTTCGGACAGCTCATGTGATAAGATCCCCCCAAAAGCTTGTTGACAAAAGAAGCAACATCTGACAGTTTCCAAGGATAGTCTCTCTGAAAGCCAATTGTTACAAATGTTAACGTTGTTCTACTCTAGTGTGTTGCTGTAAACGTAAACATTGTTTTGTTTGGTGTGTTTTTTTTTTTTAATGTTTACTTCTATTAACACACATTCAACTTCTTTGATATAATGTTGACCACATGATTTCTGAGTTAAAGTCTGAATAAAATAAAAAATTGAAGTAACATCAACGTATAATTTGATAATAAAAATAAGTCGTCCCCCTTTCGATAGAATATGACCAGCGTTTCTTTTCCTTTTATCGCCCTTGGATCACTGAATTTTTTTATTTTTTTACATGTATGGTCCAGGCAATGTAATTAATAACTTTAATAAATGCACTTTAGTCCCTTTTAAGTTTTTTTGGCACTAAAAACATTATGTTGTAGCCCACTCGCGACCATATGGCTAACGCTGAGACCCTGATAGATACAACATTCCACAGAAACGTTCATTATGTTTAATTCTAATGGCAATTATATTAAAATTGGATTGGTGTAGCTTTAAATGAGACAAATTTAGATCCACATAAGCAAGGCACGCAATAGAATCAATAAGATACAAGTCTGTTCTGAAGCACTCTCCCAATCTGATGGGCTCTTAATTTTTAGTCTGATCTAGTAATAGCCAAAACACCCCTTCCTGGATTTCAGGTCGACAAGTCTGAGATGTCTTGCCGTTTTAGAAGCGTTGGCCACCGGACCCCCTCAACGTTGGCCACCGGACCCCCTCAACGTTGGCCACTGGACCCCCTCAACATTGGCCACCGGACCCCCTCAACGTTGGCCACCGGACCCCCTCAACGTTGGCCACCGGACCCCCTCAACGTTGGCCACCGGACCCCCTAAACGTTGGCCACAGAACATACTCAACGTAAATCCGGGAAAAAAGGACCACCATTACTTATCACGCGTAGGCAGACAAAGGCCTGAATGGTACCTGCCGGCATAAACAGCTCTTACAGGGCTGCTAGCTGTGATGTTTACACAGTTGGAGGAAAGGGCAGAGTCAGGTTAGGGATCATGATTACAAGGTGCTTTTAAGGGATATCAGGGGAGAGGCTGGGGTGGAAGCCTCTGGCCGATGATTCTAGATATGGAGCCCTGAGAAAACTGCTCCTATGCAATCGTTTCGTCCCAGCTATTTCGCAAATTAGTTGCGGGGTGGAAACCACTGAAGAACCCCTTTTAGG
The DNA here is from genome assembly GCA_964017045.1 of Omphiscola glabra. NCBI lineage: Eukaryota > Metazoa > Mollusca > Gastropoda > Lymnaeidae > Omphiscola > Omphiscola glabra. The sequence goes on along the minus strand of OZ024804.1, from coordinate 10,843,938 downwards.
GCGAGTCCGATGCTTCCAAAGGATGGGTGGGGGAAGATATTAGGACGTAATTTTACTATCCCAACTCCTAGGAAATTTGATCGTGTGCACTGTATGTTTGCGAAGTGTGGGACCGAACGGGTGTCCCTGTGTGGGGACAGCATCCAGCAGAAATCCCGATCGAGCGGACTCGGGTGTTTGCCGTTCTGGCAAAGGGACATCTCCAACGTGCCGTTTCGCGGCCCGATATTCGGGCTTTGTGGTGGGGGGGGGGTAATTTGCGGAGTGCATAAGGAGCATTAAGCATGGCGGCCCACTGATGACATTTCCTAATGTGTTATTTCTCAAACACTAGTGAAACGTGTAATAATAGAAAAGGGGGAAGATGGGATCTAAAGGTTTTGAAATTTTAAAATATTTTAAGGTCTAAAAATATGAAATTTTTAAAATAAACAAATTATCAAAAAACTGTACTTTTTATTTTGAAATTTGTACAAAGAATATTATGACATTTTCCGTTTAAGACATGAATGTCAAAATATGGCATCAATCGAAATGTTAATATCATAATTTATAAAGCAGCAATAGAAAAAGTGTAATATCCCATTTTTGTAGAAAAAATAAATATTTTATGACAGATATTAACCTTAGTTTGATATAGTTCGTGCAATTTTCGTTGTGAAAACGCAGATTCCATATCAAAATTCGCCTTTATGAAAAACTCTACAAAGTCAACTTGACCCTGTTTGACAGCTTCAAATATTATGCGTGAGAGCCAAGGGTTCACCTGTTGGAAAGTTGTATGTGACATATAATTAAACAACTAGTGCACAAATGAGACAAGGTTCTACCTGTATGAAAGTGCAAAGTGTATACATGAGCTAAAGTTGTATCAGTTAGAATGTATAGAATATTTTAAACCTAAATGAAACATGGCACACATGATTCAAAGGTCTACTTGAATAACTAAATTGAATTTGATTATATATGATTTTTTTCATTATATGAGTACGTATTTTCTATTTAGTATATAAGTTGTTTCCTCTTTAAATATACCTATAGCCCAGCAGGCGTATTAATAGTGATACAAAGTATCAGCTTTTAGTTTATTTGCAAACCTTTAAGTTGAGTTCTTTCCATTTGAAATTTTCATCATTTCGTAGCACATTGAACCTATTGAGCTCCGTGCACAGCTTATAAAAATGTACTTTTCTCATGTAGTTGTGTCCGGCATGGGGAAAAGTCTTCTCCATGGTCTTTCGATAAGCTACAATTAAAATATACATAGCAAAAGCTAATCATCGATTTAAAATAGAGCTTTGCAATCACAATCAAATCAGTTTCATTTCGTGTATATTGAAATAAAATAAACATATATAGTCAATAATGAAAATGGGATAATACATCCCACCCCCTTCATCACAGATACCTGAGGTCACATCCCACCCACTTCATCACAGATACCTGAGATCACATCCCAACCACTTCATCACAGATACCTGAGATCACATCCCAACCACTTCATCACAGATATCTGAGATCACATCCCACCCACTTCATCACAGATAACTAAGATCAAACCCAACCCACTTCATTACAGATATCTGAGATCACATCCCAACCACTTCATCACAGATAACTAAGATCACATCCCAACCACTTCATCACAGATACCTGAGATCACATCCCAACCATTTCATCACAGATATCTGAGATCACATCCCCCCCACTTCATCACAGATACCTGAGATCACATCCCAACCACTTCATCACAGATATCTGAGATCACATCCCACCCACTTCATCATAGATACCTAAAATCAACTCGCTCAAGGCGAATTCTTTCTCTGAAGGTGGGACCAACCGATATAAAATAATTGTTCTGTTCCCCAGTTTGTACGAATTTACGAACGTGCTCCCCAGCGATTACCAAAAACTAAAGGATCACTAAGTAAATCAATATTTTCAAGCTAATTTATGTTCTTAATGACTTGCACTTCCGTATTTTTTTCTGCTAGTTGGCTTACAAATATCTTGTAACTCAGGCAAAATGCATTATATATTTCAAATTACATTTTGTATTGTTGACTAGCATGTAGAGTGAGAAGAATGTTTAAAAATAATAATAAATTGATACATGTAATTTAAGGGGCAACATTTGTGATCAGGCCATTAAGGACAGACACATATTATGGAAGAGGAAAAAGTTTGTTCTTAAAAAAAATATGTTTTTGAATTATCTTTTAATTTGTATTTATTCATTATTATTATAAAAACTATTATCAATCTCGATGAGTTGTTGCCAAATTCTTTGTAAAACTCTTTATTATCTGGGAGCTTTGAAGACTATCAATTCCCATTTTTTATATTTTAAGAATATGGGTCAATTCGGTTGGGGGTTGGGTGGCCTAGGGGTTTCTAGAACTATATCTTTAATAAACCGATACGTTTTCTCAGTGTCACCTCAGCTTTTGGGTGTACTTATAGAGGGAGATAATGGATCATAATAAGGTTGACGGCCCGTAATTTCATTTGTTTTTCTTCTTATAAATTTAGTTACATTTGAGAATCTAAAACTAGTGTATGCTGTAAAATTGAGAGAACACAACTCAAGGATTGTAGAATTAAAATAATCGCATATTAAATGTCATACGTTCGCTTATTTGTTTCAAAGAAAGAAAAATGGATTCCTAAATTTATGCCCACAAAATGACCCATATAACTTATGTTATTTATACCATTCTGTATTGATAAAAGAAGTTTTTCTCCAATGCATGTTCCGTTTCGCTGGTCACCAATTCCTAATACTTCAAGATTGTCGTAGTTTACAATGTCTGAATATGGATTATCTCCATCCCTAATCAAACAATTTTTTTTAAAAAAAGAATTTAAAGATAATATTTTTGAAAAAAATCAGTTACACAAACAACAAAAATTTAAATTCTAGTAAAATAAATATTTTTAGCTGAATACCAAATCAAAGGGAAATGCCAAAATAACTAAAATACAAATCAAATGCAAATCCTGAAATAAAGTAATGGAATAAGACTGTGATAAATTATCTTTACTAACACACAAAGTGTTAAATCTTCATTGTTATTTTTTGATATGTTTTTATTTAAAAATTAAGTTAAAAAATCAATAATAGTTTACAGTAAGACATGCAAAAGTGCAAAATATTTTGGTTTCAAATGGCATTGTAACAAAGCAAAAACAAAATATTTACTTTGCTGTATTGATTAAAACATCTGCGATGCCACCAGATCCCTGATAGATATAAACAAAAATAAAGTCATCAAGTATTTTCATCTAAATTCTGTTTAACATTCAATAGGCATGTTTTAAATCGAAATTAAAATTATATCCCCAGGCACATACATACACCCGTTTACATGCCTTAATAGATGCCTTAATAGATGCATCATTTTAGATAAAGCTTTGTTTTGTTTTGTTTTATTTAATAATTTTTAATTGTTTATACATTAACTTCATGTTAGTGCTAATCCAAAATCGTCATACATATGTGTTGGTTTGCGATAGGGTTTCCCACCGAAAAAATATAATAATATATAATTGCTTTGTAAATTAAAGTAATAAAATGATATTTAAACTGTAATTACGAATAAGCTGATAATATTAAAGAAATGATCGTTATATATAGTGTTTAAAATAAAGCACACCTTGTGAGAATGGACACCCTCAAATACAATAATATTACATCGTATGGTGAGACCATACCTCATTTTGTCTTACAAACTTAAAAATAAAATTTAAAATCGTTTCTTAATCCCAACCTCTCAATTCTGGTACCCAGGTACCAATATGTGCAGCCTTATAATTATACGCGGACATATAGGCCTATAAGTTACTTTTAAACGAGGCTAGAAGAAAATTGACGGACGTGAAAGGATAGCAGCGTGCAAACCGCTATCAAATTATACATTTAGAAAGTAACATTGGCATTGTGTCCCCCAGTTTTCTGTTAATTCAAAGTGCTTCATATTCCTGTCACTTTTAATCTAAATCAATGCTGCAGCTTAAATATTTATTTCAAGACTTTGTTAAGACCCTACTTTAAATATTAGCTCAGGCATATGTTGTGTCCCTTTCTTTAAAGCGTCCAGGTGAGTGTGCATTATAAAAATCTAAAAGGCTAAATCTAAAGCATTTTCAAACGCTTTTAATGAGGCAACTTTTAAAGGTTAACTGTCATCCCAACCCAACCTCATCCCCCCCCCCCCTCTATTCTTTTTTAGTGCTATTCTTGGCAACTTTTGAGACAGGAAAACACTGACAATTTACAATATTTAAAATCAGGTTCCATTAGTCAATTTGATCTTAATAATTCTGATATTAAGAAACATTAGATGGCACTTTTTGAACTAGGCTCTTCTTTTGGCCCACACCAACAATGTTCAGCTTTTGAAGCAGGCTCTTCTTTTGGCACACACAAACAATGTTCAGCTTTTGAACCAGGCTCTTCTTTTGGCACACACAAACAATGTGCAACTTTTGAACCAGGCTCTTCTTTTGGCACACACAAACAATGTTCAACTTTTGAACCAGGCTCTTCTTTTGGCACACACAAACAATGTGCAACTTTTGAACCAGGCTCTTCTTTTGGCACAAACCAACAATGTTCAGCTTTTGAACCAGGCTCTTCTTTTGGCACACACAAACAATGTTCAACTTTTGAACCAGGCTCTTCTTTTGGCACACACAAACAATGTGCAGCTTTTGAACCAGGCTCTTCTTTTGGCACACACAAACAATGTGCAACTTTTGAACCAGGCTCTTCTTTTGGCACACACCAACAATGTGCAACTTTTGAACCAGGCTCTTCTTTTGGCACACACAAACAATGTGCAACTTTTGAACCAGGCTCTTCTTTTGGCACACACAAACAATGTTCAACTTTTGAACCAGGCTCTTCTTTTGGCACACACAAACAATGTTCAACTTTTGAACCAGGCTCTTCTTTTGGCACACACAAACAATGTTCAACTTTTGAACCAGGCTCTTCTTTTGGCACATACAAACAATGTTCAACTTTTGAACCAGGCTCTTCTTTTGGCACACACAAACAATGTTCAACTTTTGAACCAGGCTCTTCTTTTGGCACACACAAACAATGTTCAACTTTTGAACCAGGCTCTTCTTTTGGCACACACAAACAATGTTCAACTTTTGAACCAGGCTCTTCTTTTGGCACACACAAACAATGTTCAACTTTTGAACCAGGCTCTTCTTTTGGCACACACAAACAATGTGCAACTTTTGAATCAGGCTCTTCTTTTGGCACACACAAACAATGTTCAACTTTTGAACCAGGCTCTTCTTTTGGCACACACAATTAATGTGCAACTTTTGAACCAGGCTCTTCTTTTGGCACACACAAACAATGTTCAACTTTTGAACCAGGCTCTTCTTTTGGCACACACAAACAATGTTCAACTTTTGAACCAGGCTCTTCTTTTGGCACACACAAACAATGTGCAACTTTTGAACCAGGCTCTTCTTTTGGCACACACCAACAATGTTCAACTTTTGAACCAGGCTCTTCTTTTGGCACACACAAACAATGTGCAACTTTTGAACCAGGCTCTTCTTTTGGCACACACCAACAATGTTCAGCTTTTGAACCAGGCTCTTCTTTTGGCACACACAAACAATGTGCAACTTTTGAACCAGGCTCTTCTTTTGGCACACACAAACAATGTGCAGCTTTTGAACCAGGCTCTTCTTTTTGCACACACAAACAATGTGCAACTTTTGAACCAGGCTCTTCTTTTGGCACACACCAACAATGTTCAACTTTTGAACCAGGCTCTTCTTTTGGCACACACAAACAATGTTCAACTTTTGAACCAGGCTCTTCTTTTGGCACACACAAACAATGTTCAACTTTTGAACCAGGCTCTTCTTTTGGCACACACAAACAATGTTCAACTTTTGAACCAGGCTCTTCTTTTGGCACAATCAAACAATGTTCAACTTTTGAACCAGGCTCTTCTTTTGGCACACACAAAAAATGTTCAACTTTTGAACCAGGCTCTTCTTTTGGCACACACAAACAATGTTCAACTTTTGAACCAGGCTCTTCTTTTGGCACACACAAACAATGTTCAACTTTTGAACCAGGCTCTTCTTTTGGCACACACAAACAATGTTCAACTTTTGAACCAGGCTCTTCTTTTGGCACACACAAACAATGTTCAACTTTTGAAGCTTGAATATTTTGTGTAATATATTTTTTAATATGTCCCATAGAACTGATACACAAAATACCATTATGGTCTCAGCGATCGATGTAATTCCGGCAAAGCGCAAAGCCGGTACCATCAGCTGGTAAAATCGTGTTTGACTTTTGAGACCTACTTTATGATTGGTTATCATCGGTATAAAATTTATCAGAATGTAATTAATTATATATATATATATATATATATATATATATATATATATATATATATATATATATATTAAAGTCACTGTTCCTATAGGAAGGATATGTTTGTTAAAATATAAGTAAAAAATAGAATGATAGAGACACACAAAATGAGATACCGTGAACTGATAGTAAGAGGCAGAAAGACAGATTAACAGATAGGCAGATTAACAGATAGGCGGATTAACAGATAGGCAGATTAACTGATAGGCGGATTAACATAATTACCTCGACAAGAATAACTGGTATACGATTCTCTATCTTTCTCCGGAGAACTGTGAGGGTTCCTTCATCGCCATTGACAACAATAGCACATTGAAATACATCTGGGATTTGAATAAATACACAATTACATAGACCTTGTAATTAGAATAACAACACATTAAAAAAATTGTATCACTTACTTTTATAAAAATAGTTAGTGACTTGATATAATTAACAATTAACGTACAATTCCAAATACTTAATGACCATTTTTTTAAACTAAACCTATTTTTTTTTTGTATTTGCTACATTTTAAAATACTTTTTTTTTTAAAGTTTTTAACTAAGAATTTCGTCAATATCTACACATAATAATAATAATACATCACATTAAGACAATTAATAAAAATATATAAAATAAAAAAGACTTTTCAAGAAAGTGAGTAAAGTGGCAAAAAAACAACAACATAACAATAAAACTGTCCTTGCTAGAAGAACTTGAAACATCTTTCTACCTTCTTCATTAAAAATAAGGATCATTTCGAAATTGTGGGGAATTCTTCTTTTTGTTTCTATATACTAAGGGCCAACGATCAATTTATTGATCATTCTGGCTCCAATGCACGTAGAGGGGATTTGCAATGTTTCTGTGCCTGGTGTTGATGAGTATATTTCGCTCGTTGCCAGGGCTACTTAGTGAGAGTATCATGCACTGGGGGACCGAAAGATATAAACATTCCATCAAACTATCGGAATTCACCAGCATGTTGATCCGGCTGCTACACAATCTATATAATCAATATTTAAATCAATATTTTTTTTTTACTAAGGAAGTGACGTTATATTGGTATATGGCAGATCTTTTACGCTTGAGAATATTTTTTTTAAGGCTAACAACTTCACATCAACCCCGACCCGGGACCCCCTCCCAACCTTTGAGATCCAATGTTTTCACGTTTTCTGTCATCAACGTCTGGAAATCAATCTTCTTGTAGTCGAGAAACACATGATGTTTAATGCTGGGGCTGAGCTCTCCACGTTTGAAGTTCTCATCGGTGTTGTTGTAGAACAGAGTGTAATGATCCTCGTCATCCTTCTTCTTTAGACAAATTAAAATAACACATTTATATTTTTTTTTTTCAAACTGAATAGAAGAATTTAGTAGTGAACTTATGCAGACGTGAGGGTACTGCTCCTAGGCAACCTTCTCTTTTTATCATTTCCCAGCTGCGGTGTGAATTAGTCATGCCGCAGAAAACCACGTAAACCCTATTAGAGGGCGTCTGTTAACACCTACGAGTCCCCCCGGGGTGGGAAGGGCGGTCTTTAGAGACGTAAATTATATCCACCCCAGCCCAAGGAAGTCCGGCCCGGTTGCTGTGTAAGCATCAACCCGGCTGGCCAGGCGTCCCTTCTCTGATGCGGCCTCACTCGCATAGTCAATCGAGTGGAAGGGTGGGTGGGGCTGTCTCAGGGGCGGGGAGCCCTCGGCATGCCGCTTCGCGGCCTGACTGGAATAAAGACCACGGGGGAAGACCTTATGAGCCTTGGCTCGATGGTCTGCTGATTTTCTTAAGTATGTTAGTTAGTAGTGAACATGATATGTGTCGCAAGCAAAAGATTATATTATGCGATTTTATTTTATGATTTTTTGTTGTAACATTCTTGTAAGTTTATCTTTAAATCGAGCCAACATTTATCGGGGTTTCCCGTTTGAGGTTCTAGATCACCCAGAATGGTTTAATGTGACAGTTTGGGGGTTTTGGGGGAAAACGGGGAAAGCTATTGGCTATGATAAAAATTTATAATTTATACAAAAATAAATTATTCAATAAATTTTAGTAAATGGTTTGAGTCGGAATTGAGTCCATCGCACCATTTATATTTCTCGTGGTAATAAAAAAAATACATATAAAAATTATGTAACATGCATACTAACAAAGGGAAATAACAACTGTTATATCATATTTAAAAAAAAATATGTTGTTACTTTTGAAGACGTACAGAATGCATTTAATTTATTTTTATTTTTTTTTTGGGGGGGGGGCGGGTGTGGCGGGGGGGTTAACTTGAAATAGAAATTAAGGTATCAAATATTTTGATAAGTAGCCTTAATTGTCACTAAGTGACCCAATCTCTAAGGGAATATAATCCAGCTCTCACCTTTTGTTTAAACAATTAAGTTGGATTGATCGCTCAACAATTACGGCCAATGTTCAGATGGCACCTCTACCACAAACGAGACATTCACACAATAAAGCTCCAGTATGCTAAAATTATAAAATTAACTAAATATTCTTTGTTTTAGATTTTAAATGAGACAACATTTAATGTGATGGAATATGTTGCCAGTACAATAACTAAATACCTTACAAACTTCCACCTCGTCACACATGTCAATGCCATCGTAAGGCCAGCAAGTGACACCGATGACATGGGCAGGTTTGTTCCTGGTGTCCAGTAGGTGTTTGTCTATCGCATCCTCTACATAGTTGAAGAGTTGCGTGTCGTTGGCCTGGACAAACAGCCATGACTCTGCACAAGGGTATAACACAATTCGATGCTAACGAATACAAGTTCCGAAATCATATTTTACAATGCAAAACTAATCTTAAATGAGATTTCGTTTATAACAAATATATATTTACTCTATTACTAGTTTAAATAATCATGATCCTAGCGTAGATGAAGGTTTTAAGCTCATCATTATTCACAAAACCAAAACGAAGTGTGTTGATCGATGAAACAAACGCAATACCAGTTTGCTGACTGAATGTTGGTTGAGTTTAACTTTGTCAAGCATCATTCAAATATTCCGGAGAAAAAAAAAAGTGGGGGTTGGGGATAGGGGGGGGGGGTAATGGTTGGTGGTTAGAAATCCTTAATTCTTTTGAACGAACTGATCCCACTTACCGCTATCAGCAGTAATCTTAACTATCTGCTGAGTCATTTTGTGGATGTCCTTATTGTTGGTCTGTAATTGATCATTTGTTGAGCCTGGTCGAACATAAAAGGAATTAAAATCCAGTATGTTTGTCAGAGGCGTAGCTAGAGTGTTAGGCGCCCCTTTCTTTTTTTTTCAACTCTCAAACCCATTATTTTCATCAATAAAATAATATCAAAGCGCATGTTCGCGCCCCTAACTAGGCTGGCGCCCAGGGACATCAGTCCCCATCTGCCCTCTTAACTACGCCTCTGATGTTTATTGTAAATTGATATTATTAAAATAACTAAAATTTAGAGAAAAAATCGTGTTCTAAATAAATGTACATGTATTAAAAAATTCTGACTGTGACGTAAGACATATTACAGTTTACAAAAGTATAGGTAACACATTCAATGGCATCAACTCTGTGTTTGTTATGTAGACGTGTTGCCGTTTTGTTCTTGATATTTTAATATAGCAGGATTACGTCATGCTTAAATACTATGGAACAAATGCATTTTCTTTTCTTTTTAAAAAAGGGAAATAGTAATAATTAAGAGCATCAAAAAATCTTATTTTCGGGTTATCGCTCCTGTTTCCTTATTTCGCTTTTTTTAAAACTTTGTTTTCGGATTTAAGATATAAGAGTTAATTGTTTGTTTGTTTAAAAGTCACTTTAGAAAATTGATACACTTCCTATTAAAAATGTTGTGTTTAAATAAATCGGATTACATTTTTCTGAAAAAAAGAGTGTCGTACTGAAATGGAGAGAAATATACTGATTTATGATGGTTGTCATTGGGATCTGAAATTCAATATATATGATTTGGAGCATGGAATGACTGTATAGAATACATGTCTAGTTACCATCATCGTCAGGAGCTCCATTTGTACGAAACGTCCCATTTTTTGTTTTTATGTTCTTATCTGGTGATTTCTTGTCATCAAGAGGACCAACCAGCCAGACAATAAGCTGTGGTAGAGTAATAATGTATGCAATAATTAATATATTTCATCTCGTCTGGTCGATTATTGGTGCTCTACGTAGGTGTACCTATTAGCATAAAATTTTGTGTCTATGTATATAAATCAAATATAAGAACAAGGTATGCTGAGCTTGAAATAATAGACAGGACAACAAAAGGGAAATCTCTAAAGTTTTGTTTACGTATCTCTGTTACTTGTCATACTTTTTTTTTTGTCTTGTTTGCTGACGAAGGCTGTAAACCGAAACGTCCAAATCTTTTGTCCTGTCTATTAATTCACGTTCAGCATACTTTGCTCTTATATTTCATGTTACTTAGTCCATCTATTATTATATAAATCAAACTTGGAAGTGGATTTGCTGCGGGGCTTCATAAACTGTAAAAGACACACTGAACGCGCCATTGAAAGCATTACACATTTAACGGAGTTGTGGTAACATTGCGCAAACGATCGAGACACGTGACGCGGCTCCATAAACTAAGGCTTCATTCAACAGGACGCACACAGAACTGATGCAGGAGATCAAAACAGAAAACAAGAAACCACGTGTTTGCTCTGAATCTGGAGATTGCCCATCCATCCATTGCCCGTTCTTCCCAAGAACGTTTCGCGCCAGAATCGACCAGATCAGCCACCCGGGCACCCACGGACAGAATTGGCCAGATCAGCAGCCCGGGCACCCACCGACAGAATAGGCCATCTCAGCCACCTAAGGACAGATTCAAACCTTAGCACTAATCCGATGTTTCTAGTGTTCATGATGGACTACAGCGGATGAACGAAGATAGCTATAATACCGGGAACTTAAGATTACGTGTTGGGCTTCTATCCGTTAAACATTACTGTAAGAGTCCAATGAAGTGGCCAGCCCTGCTGATGGTACCACTTGAGGCGTTAACTACTTAGAGCACCATCTGCCCCACAAAGCGGGATCCAATGGCTGGTAGTGCGTATTTCCAACTCATATGTAGCACGATCACATCGACGTTATATCATAACTTTGAAAAGAAACAAAAACTAAGCACAAGGGTGATGCACTTCAGAATGAATGTTACATTAAGGTTGTTACAATGGCGAGATTTTAACAGATCCTAACACAAAAACTAAGGATCTGCGTGATTAATATTCATCCAGGAAGTAAGCCATTTTAACACACCAAAAAGGGTGGGGGCATTAGGATGTAAAGCAATGTTCTTTTTTTTCCTTTTGTGATTTAGATAAATTGAAAACAAAATATACATGTTTCTTAAATACTTGTTATATACGCTTTACATTTTTTGACGTTCTGCTAGACATTTTTGTAAAGAGTTTTTTTTAAATGACTCTAAATTGTAATACTCAGAGACCGTACACTTTATCCATCTGAGGCCAAGGGAAAGAGAGTTTGATTCTACATTTTAATACTCAGAGACTGTACACTTTATCCATTTGAGGCCAAGGGAAAGAGTTCCGTTTTTATATATCGTTCAATCAAAGTTGTAGTGCAGGTAGAATACGTATCAGTAATACGAGAATGAATTGCACAAACAGACACAGGTCTATAAGAAAACTGTCTACTTTCTGTAAAGCCTACATGTAATGACCGCATGTAGAAATGTAGCAAAGTTCAACGTCTGTCAGGTGACTAACACCCCCCCCCGCACCCCCAGAGAAATTAACAACTAGTATTTCCAAAAATAAAGTTTAAATTAATACTTAAATATGACTTATGAAAGTGTCAGAAAAGAGGAAGAACAATTTAATTAGCGAGTCCTTATATTTCATATTATTTAACAAAGTCTCACGCATTTAAAAAAATAAATAATCCTATCACCTCTAGTTCGGATGGTAGGCACCATTCTTTGGTTATTAACTCGCATATGTCCGGGATCCCATTGCCGTCTCTAGAACTTCTCACACTTCTGCTTGTTGATGAGGCGTGCGTTGACTGAAACGTGGAACATTTATTTGAAACAATAATATCTATGAAGCATCGTCAAATCATTTTATTCTGCATGCATAACAAGTATACACCTGAATTTTGGATCGCGCTCTTTTCTCTAGGGCTATTTATTTTTTTATCAGGACTTAATTTTTCCTGTTGTACAGGTACTCAACACATTGTAGAAATTGTTTTAATATATATCATGCCGAGTGATCGTAATTGCCGATAGACTTGCACATGCACATTTTCTTTCAAGTCATTCAGTATCTGTAAGGTCACCTCGCGGCGCATAGGTAAACAGAAATGAACAATAACTATTTACAAATATGTTTGAACAGGTCATGTGTAAGTTAAGACTACTTTTTTTTTTCGAGGTTCACTGGTTGACACAGATGAGTGGGGTATGAAAGAATAAATGATGTCATTTTGGGATTTATAACAATGTTACGGGAGCCGGGGCAGAAACTCCATAGACAGGTGTGAAAGTCTATATTATTATATATAGTATAACACGGTGAACTAGGAAGCTGCAGTGGTTAGCATGGAACTGGAAGAGAGTATCATGGGAATGGAAGTGGGTTTCATCTGACTGGATGTGAGTATCATGCAAATGGGAGTAATATCCTGGGACTGGCAGATGTTATCAAGACTGGAAATGGGTATCATAGGACTTGCAGTGGTATCATCTGACTGAAAGTGGGTATCTTGGAACGGTAAGTGGGTATCATGGGACTAGAAGTGGGCATCATAGTTCTGCAAGTGGGTATCTTGGAACGGGAAGTGGGTATCATGGGACTAGAAGTGGGCATCATAGTTCTGGAAGTGGGTATCTTGGAACGGGAAGTGGGTATCATGGGACTAGAAGTGGGCATCATAGTTCTGGAAGGGGTTATCAGTCGCCCCTTAACTATTTATCCAACACTCATCCTGCAACACCGATGTGCTGTCTCACGTAAATTTATGTTTGTTTCAGTATCTTCATATTTATGGTAATTTATGAATGATTTCTTTCAAAACTAGTATGTTGATTAAACTGGTTCAATTGGTGTGACACACTATAAATGGGTGCTACTCGATCTCCCCTGTTAATAGTTATTGGCCTCTAAAAACTGCCTGCATTGAATTTGACTCACGTTTCCGAATTCAGAGTTCCTATTATCGGAGTTCCTATAAAGTGGTGGAAACGTATGGCCGCGTCTTGATGACAGTGACCGCTCCAGGCTTTCTAAAAGGAATGAAAAAAAAAATTGTCTGGTCAATGAACTGATAATAGAAGCGTTATTTTATTTCATAAACAGACTAAGCATAACATGTACGAGCATATAAACATATTATTATGTTTTATCCCTGAAAATCCGATCACGCCTCACCCCGCTCACCCCCCCTCATCTTGCAGGCACCAAATTTGTTACAGTGCACAGGCGACACCTCTGTCTGAGGGGGAGGGGGTGGTGAGGGATTAAGCCAAGAGGTTACAGCAAGGGTTGACAGCAAACCTAGGGACGCTACAGCAGGTAAATTACAAAAGAATAATGATTTTCTTTTATCAATTATTAGTGATCTATTGACTGGTATTTCAGTGTGCGTCAAGTCATGAGCTTTGACTCAGTGGTGTTGGCATACATTTGAAATGAATCGCACGTATTCGGGGTCGGGGTGGGTCGGTTATAGAGGATTATGTGGGTAGTGTGTGTGATCAAGGCGAGCGAAGTTTTGATGTAGGGTTAAATAGTAAAAGAATTAAGAGGAACGGAGAAGAGATCGGAAATGAGAGGTATAGATGATATTATCGGGATACTTTGGAGATTGCTTGGGCTTGAGAATATGTTAAAGACCGCTCTGCAGGAGGATATGTGACGTTATGGGGACAGGTTAAGTTACGCTGGGGTAGAGAGTTTGTTACTTTATGCGGTTATGTTAAAGAGTGATGGGGTTGAATGTGCTGTTAAAGGGGGGGGGGATCGTTAAAGAGACCTTGGGTGGAAGATATGCGGTGTTATGTGCATATGTTTAAGTGGGAAGGGGTGAAGAATATGGGGCGTTATGTGCATATGTTTAAGTGGGAAGAGGTGAACAATATGTGGCATTACGGGGATACATTGGGGCGTGCAAAAAAAAAAGGGGCGCCGCGGTGGTTAATGTCTTATCATTGGTTGAATGGGTTCTGGTGAACATATTTAATTTCTTACGAATAAAACACGGTCAGTTTTTAAATAAATACAGAACAATGTAAAGAACGGGTTTAATTTTTATTTTTTAAAAATCTACTTACCGTCTGAAGAGTCATCGTTTGAAAGTATGCGGTAAAACTGTTAAATATATAAAAGTGTGATCTTAGGTGTTTTGCTAAAAGATGCATTTAAAAAAAAAAAATATATGTATATAATCAATTCAAGTAAAACAGTTAGCATCTTTGTAATGCTAATTAAAACATCCAATATTTTGTAGATATATTTAAATCGCTAGCCTTTAAATCGCTATAATTAAGGCGCTTAATGAGTAAATGTGCCAGAGGAGTTTTGAATTTTTTTTTAAATTAACATTTTAACTTTTTTTTTTATGCACCCCAAAACTCATGTTTAATAAGTTTTATCAAATGTAAAGAGCTTTTCAATAACTTGAAGCAATCAAGTACTCCATGACAATCTATTACCTGTGTTTTACATGAAGCACCCTTGCAACTCCATTTTAAGACACCTTTCTTGATGGCTCTGTCATTTAAATCTTTCGTTGCCTTGGTTGGAAGCCCTGGGTCAAAATTGCAGCCGTTGATCTTATTATCCCACATCTTCGCTCCGCTCTGCTAGAGCATAGACATGTTTACTACTTACAATTATACATATTTGCTCCGCTCTGATATGGCATACCCATGCTTACAACTTACAATTATACATATTTGCTCCGCTCTGCTAGAGCATAGACATGCTTACTACTTACACTTATACATATTTGCTCCGCTCTGATATGGCATAGACATGCTTACAACTTAAAAAAATAATAATTTCCAGTATATTAAAATTACCTGGATTAAGAACAGAGCAATACCATTTATCTACATAGTAGTAATACCATTTATCTACATAGTAGCAATACCATTTATCTACATAGTAGCAATACCATTTATCTACATAGTAGCAATACCATTTATCTACATAGTAGCAATACCATTTATCTACATAGTAGCAATACCATTTACCTACATAGTTTAAACTTTTAAAATCGCTTTTGAGTTCGAATGCAAGTTTTGTTTATTAATTGCTGTTGATTCTTTTTTTTTTTTTTTTACATAACAATTTGAATTTTAAATTAAGTCAAAGTTTGTTTGATGTAGACTTATTTCACGTAAGAATTAATTTGTTTCAATGGACAAGTTGCATTGCATGTAAATATCAAGTCATTTAAAGTAAAGCTATATTAAACATGCGGTTATTTTTGTGTAAATTACTCATCATAAAAAGATATATTTTCATCTATTCCATCCAGCCATCAACATTAAGTTGAACACAATAACTACATCGTAGAGCAGGTAACACTATGACGTATTTCGAGTTAGTGCCGCCTTGTGGGGGGACCACAGTTTATAGACGCCCTCCTAGTCTACGATAAAAACTCTGCAGTTGACCGAAAATTCCAACCCCTAATATATAAAAAGAATAGACTTAACCGTGCTGACCCATCAGCTTTGCATAACCCTTCTATCGCAAGTCCTGCTTGCCATTGTTAAAGTTAAATAAATCGGATAACATGCAATAAGCCTTTGTTAAGGAGAATGTTGTGGTCAGAGTTTGAATTTTTACAAGTTGCAAGCGTACAAAAACAAAAACAAAAAAAATAAAAAAATAAATTTTTTTAAATCAACAACCAATGAACATATTTTAATTAGTATTAGTTTTTTTTTAAAGGTTATTGACATTTTTTTTAAACATGTATTTCCCTTTTTAAAAACCATTCATATGCAAACGGCCGCGAAAAGCAGTTAGCAGCACGGGTCGCTTAGCTACGCATGCAACGGATAAACAAAACTCTCAAACCCGTTTTTTCCCTGTGGCATAACATGGTGTTAAAGGCCTGTCATATACAGCCGTTGTCACGTGATGTACTCGTATGACGTTACATTCATTTTTTTTGTTCCTTTCTCTTCTGGTTTTCAAAGCACCAGGTCCCAATAATGGGCTTCCCTGCGCTTCATGTCGCAACACGACAAATCTTTTAATTGAAGACCTCGCAAAGGACTTAGCTGAACTGAAAGAAGGCTTTTATATGAACGAAACTATTTTATAATGCCAACCTTGGTTGCCACAATCATAGTTCATTTCGGATATTAGAGACCTATTTAATAAAATATTACTGTAAATAGAATCGAACGTTTCTGCAGATACTGCAATGGGGATATAACTTTGAAGTTTATCAATTTACTGTCTAAGACCTAAAAAATCGTTTAATTATTTATTTGCTTTTGTGTAAAGAAGCTTTGTTCTTTTTAGCCGGATTACTGTTAAACATATATAATAGCAAGAAAGTTAGCGTTTAACTTTTAATATATGTTCACTTGAATAATTATTCTTTTCAAAGTCTATCCAAATAATCATTTATTCAGACACTTGCAGTCACCAACGACAGGGGACTCGGACAGACCATTCACTCAGACGCACTTGCACTCACTAACCACAGGGGACTTAGACACATAATTCACTCAGACACACGTGCAGATACCAACCACTGGGAACTCAAACACACCATACACTCAGACACACTTTAACTCGCCAACCACAGGGAACTCATAAACAACATTCACTCAGACACACCATTCACTCAGACACACCATTCACTCAGACACACCATTCACTCAGACACACCATTCACTCAGACACACCATTCACTCAGACACACCATTCACTCAGACACACCATTCACTCAGACACACCATTCACTCAGACACACCATTCACTAAGACACACCATTCACTCAGACACACCATTCACTCAAACACACAATTCATCCAGACATACCATTTACTCAGACACACCATTCACTCGGACACACCATTCACTCGGATACACCATTCACTCAGACACACCAATCACTCAGACACACCATTCACTAAGACACACCATTCACTCAGACACACCATTCACTCACACACACAATTCATCCAGACATACCATTTACTCAGACACACCATTCACTCGGACACACCATTCACTCGGATACACCATTCACTCAGACACACCAATCACTCAGATCTACCATTCACTCACACACACACACGCCATTCACTCAGATACACCATTCACTCGGACACACTGATCACTCAGACCTACCATTCACTCACACACACAGACGCCATTCACTCAGACACACTATTCACTCAGAAACACCATTCACTCAGACACACTTGCACTCATCAACCGCAAAGAAAAGCTTCGCCCATGTCGAGGCCTCAACATGACGCCCCCCCCCCAAAGGTTTAGAAACAAACGTTGTCCAGGAGGTATGTAATAATACTATTTTTTTCGCCCTCAGCCTTTGTGCACTAAATTGTATTTTATCGTTTAACTCACCCCTAATGTCGAATTTAAGACGATATCGGTGCAATACAATAATGATCGTTTTGAGTACTCTTTTTTTTCCTTCTAATTATGCATACGAGCTTTATTATGTATTACGGCTTTATAAATATCAAAATATGCCCTTTATATTATTTATATACTCTAATCCACGCTGCATTCCTAGAACGTATAATTTATTTATTGTGTTTTAATGAAATGTTAATTGCAACGTTCAGTCTTTGTAAACTCATTTCTTTGACGTGAAAATTTTGTGTTTTTTTTTTTAATACCAATTAGTAAAATATTAAATATAAAGAATTAAAAAAAAAAAAATTAACATGATTAAAACTCACCTTTAACTTGACGACTCGCTTCACGTGATTCAATAGTTGCTAAGAGCATGCTCACGTGTGCAAATCATTACAGTAGTAGAGAAGCAATCTTTTTTTAAACGTGTTTTATTTATATACACAAATTGGAAGCATAGAGTTCAGTTTTTTTTAATCCTCTCAATACCATTATCATAAGATATATATATATATATTTAATTTCAAACGAAGAAATACTATTTCTTCAAACAGAGTTATTCTTAATGAACCAAGTGCGCCAAGTAACAAAAAGTTATCATTACATTAAACCGCATTATAGTATTATACCTCATTAGTATGGACACGCCAACCACGTTTAAGTGTCTTCTCAAGCCCCAGAATACTGTTTCATTTTCAGTTCACCACGCAGTGCCCAAAAAAAATAAATACAAGAACTATTGATAAATGCGTTTGAAAAAATAAGTTTGTGGGGGGGGGGGGGGGGAAGGACAACTATTTATTATAAACTGATTATGGTGCGCGTATGACAAGTTCATACCTGAAGTACGGGTTAAAAATATAGTGCACTGGTTTTTTTTTTTTTTCCAAATCAAATAGCAAACACACACTTAATACAGATTTCAACTTCCAGTCGCTTACAAAACATTGATAACACGAGTATTCTATAAGATACAATAAGATAAGATAAGATTTTTTTTAAATTAACCCAAGTCAATGGATTTTTTTCCCTCAATGACATTGTAAGTATTACTTTTTCAGCACATAAATAAATACAAGTATTACTGGAGTGACCTCAGATTTTTGACATTACAAATGTAACAAACACGACACTTTAGGACGTAGTTTGCATGTCTTTGCATGAGATCAAGTCCTAACATTTCACTTTAAATCAACTCTAGTTTGATAATTGCCTGTCATTTGTGTCCACTATATTGTATATTTTCAATAAGGGGTTAGGTTTAGAAAATTTCCTTTGAGCGAAAAAAGTTATGCCCTTGACATATTATACAGATAACGTCATTGTGTTACAGGCTTTGCAATTGAAGTATCAGGAACTCAATCAATATATATATATATTTAAGTGGAAACTATATTATATATATTTATGTATCATTTGATTCCCTACCCTCTCTACCCCGTGTCTTCCTGCCTGTCCGGTTAATAGAACAGACGGGGCGTGGCCATTTAAGTCTGCACAAGTAGCTGAGGCTCAACAGAGGTACTAATGTTCCCAAAAAATACACACATACATATATACAAATATATATACAATAAGAAAAAATGTATATATATATAGCGAGATAGATAGATAGAGAGATAGAGAAAGAGAGAGAGAGGGAGAGAAGAAGAAGAAGGAGAGAAAGAGAGAAAGGGAAACAGGGAGATAGGAAATACAGACAGAGAAAGGGAGAAAGAGAGAAGCAGAGACAAAGGGAGCGAGAGATGGAAAGGGAGAAGAGATATAGAGGAAGAAAGAGAGAGAAAAAAAGAGCGAGAGAAAGGGAGAAAGAGAGAGAGAGAGAGCGCGAGACATAGAAAGGGAGAAAGATAGAGATACAAAGAGAGATAAACAAAAAGAGAGAGACAGAGAGAAAGAGAGAGAAAGAGAGAGAAAGAGAGAGAGAGATAGAAAGAGAGAGACAGAGAGAAAGAGAGAGAAAGAGAGATAGAAAGAGAGAGAAAGAGCAAGAGCGAAAGAAACGAAAATTCGTTACTGCGCACTTGTATAAATTGTTTAATGGTAATGAAGCAGCTGCCCCGGTTCCAATTTGATGTTCGAATGTGCACATACAACTGACTTTTTTTTTTTTTTTAGTTCTGGCTCCGAGATTTTAAGGGATTGACTTACATTAAAACAATTCTTAGAAATAAAAAAAGTTTTTAAAAAAAATATATATATAATTACCATCGTTATAATTGTGCAATATTACAAAAAGAATAATGTTAATGAAATGCAATAAGAAAAAAATGCAAATAGACCTTATACTTATACTAATATCGCTACTAATAATAATAATGATTATATTTAATATCATATGAAAAGCCATCTTAACCCCTATCATACACACACACACACACCCAATGAACTTGAAACAAAACAACACACACACATTAAGATTGCTTTTGTTTCGTAAAGATGCACCCTGCCTGTTGGACATGTATTTCTGCTAACATCGCAAACCTGTTAAAGATAAGAAGTTATGGAACACTCTCCTATAACCCTTATATAAATATTCACATTTTAAAAATGAAAAATCGCCGCTTAAAGCCTTGCTATATTTCAATTTTCCAGCAAGCGTTCGATTCCATGGAAAAGACGTGGGGGCACGTTTGTACTAGTCGTGTTTGGTGGAAGACTTTATTCACGACAGTGAGGCTCTGTTACAAAAAAAGGGGGGGGGGGGCAAAAACTTGGTTCACGCCGAATAACGGGGAACAGCCAGTTAGAGATTAGGGTGGAGCAGGAGTGACGTCGATCGATCGACTCCTTTCAGTGGGTTATAATACTTCGTTTGGGAGATTGCGGTTGTCACATGCTTAAAGAAATTACGTGGTCTAGAATCTGTTTTAAAATGAGTCTTCATTGTGATGACATGTTTTAACAAAATAGTATGTTTATACAGAGAAATATTTGTATATCGCTAAATACGTTAGTGAGATACACTTTTTGTTTGTTGGGATCCTAGATAAAAAGAGATGTGTTCTTTAAACACCATGCATGGTACACGCTTATTTTGAAATAGATACAACTTTGCTTATGAAAGTTATATACTTTAAAAAATAATTCAATTTTTAATATCTAAAATGTAACATTTACAATAAGTTTTTTTTTTTTTTTTTCTATTTTGGTCATACTTGAATACGCTTTCTTCATAATTGAAACAAACTGGAGTTTTACTTAAACTGACTAAAATAAATAATTAAATTGTTTCTACATAAATGTAAAAAAATTATGTCTACTCCACATTGCACCTGGCCATGCGAATCCATTAGATTGAGACGCATTCAAAGACATTAGATCGCTATGCAGATATTGATAGCGCAGCAACTTAGGACCGCTTTTACCATAGCACACAGTCAGCACTTTCTGTTACATAATAGTTGCACGAGGGTGGTGACAGCATATTAACGTGTTAGTTCTTATAAACTGCTAAATTGTTAATTCAATGTCAAAGAACGTGTATTTGTATGTGACAGATGTAATACCACGTTAAAGAATATGTATTTGTATGTGACAGCGGTAATACAACGGGAAAGAATGCGCATTTGTATGTGAAAGCTGAAATATGAATGAACGTGTATTTGTATGTGACAGCTGCTATACCACGTGAAAGAACATGTATTTGTATGTGACAGCTGTAACTCGATATGAATGAACGTGTATTTGTATATGACAGCTGTAATTTATCAGTTTTTTTTTTTTTTTACTAAGTGTCGACGAAAATAGGTTTTATTTTATAGTATTACTAATGTTTAACCTCAACTAAAACCAACTTCTCTCAAGTTATATTTTGATTATTAACACAATAAAACAACGAATAGAAACATTTGTATCTTTAACATTTGAACATGTTTATTAACTTACATTTATTTTTTTATTTTTAGTATTACTAATGTTTAACCTCAACTAAAACCAACTTCTCTCAAGTTATATTTTGATTATTAACACAATAAAACAACGAATAGAAACATTTGTATCTTTAACATTTGAACATGTTTATTAACTTAAATTTTTTTTTTTTTTTAAAGAATTTAGAATGAATTGTTTCACAGGACAATTCTAGTAATATAAATTAATACTATTTTTAAAAAAAAACTATTTCTTACGAAGTTTTTTTTTTTGGGGTGGGGTGGTGTGGGGCATGAAAATGATATCAGTTAATAACGTTGACTTCTGGCGGGCACCGTTGTACAGTAACCTTTTCATTATACACATTTGGGTGACCAGGTTTCTTCAAGCGTGCACTGCTGACGTCTAGACTTGATACCCGTGTGTGTTGTCAGCCTATCCGGCTGCCATTACCACAAGGACGAACTGTCACATCGCTGAGATAGATAGATAGATAGATTGATAGATATATAAATGGATAGGTAGATGGATAGATAGATAGATAGATAGATAGATAGATAGATAGATAGATAGATAGATAGATAGAAAGATAGATAGATAGATAGATAGATAGATAGATAGATAGATAGATAGATAGATAGATAGATAGATAGATAGATAGATAGATAGATAGATAGATAGACAGACAGACAGACAGACAGACAGACAGACAGATAGATAGATAGATAGATAGATAGATAGATAGATAGATAGATAGATAGATAGATAGATAGATAGATAGATAGATAGATAGATAGATAGATAGATAGATAGATAGATAGATAGATAGATAGATAGATAGATAGATAGATAGATAGATAGATAGATAGATAGATAGATAGATAGATAGATAGATAGATAGATAGATAGATAGATAGATAGATAGATAGATAGATAGATAGATAGATAGATAGATAGATAGATAGATAGATAGATAGATAGATAGATAGATAGATAGATAGATAGATAGATAGATAGATAGATAGATAGATAGATAGATAGATAGATAGATAGAGATAGATAGATAGATAGATAGATAGATAGATAGATAGATAGATAGATAGATAGATAGATAGATAGATAGATAGATAGATAGATAGATAGATAGATAGATAGATAGATAGATAGATAGATAGATAGATAGATAGATAGATAGATAGATAGATAGATAGATAGATAGATAGATAGATAGATAGATAGATAGATAGATAGATAGATAGATAGATAGATAGATAGATAGATAGATAGATAGATAGATAGATAGATAGATAGATAGATAGATAGATAGATAGGAGAGAAAGAGAGGGAGAGAGAGAGGGGTACTTTTTCAAATGTTGTCTCTTGGCGCTATGTACATTTGCTACCTCATCAATCTCTTTGCTTGCTCTGTGTTGATATAAAAGTCATCCAGACCAGCATCTGCTGCAGCGAGGACGTCATCCACAGCCACCTCAGTCTTGTCTCTCAACGTTTCAACCGATTTGATGTTCACGTACTCGTTGTCAACATCGGCATCGTCCGCTCCGGTCTGGAACATATCCGTCACCCCGCACACTTGGGGAGGAAGCTCTTTTGGGACATTGATATACAAACTGTCCGTGCTGAGCCGTGCTGTGTCGCGTGTGATGTGCGCATCTTGGTGCGGTTTTACTTTTGTGATTGGAGCTCCGTCGTAAGTTTCGAATAAGTCCTCAGTTTCTAAGTTTCTTGGTCCATCAGGCTTTTCGTAGAGTCCTTCGTTTTCTGCCTCTGAATCCCCACCATCATCTACGTTTGAATCTACATCAGCAGTTACGTACACATCATCACTTTCCGCTTTCA
Organism: Omphiscola glabra; assembly: GCA_964017045.1. NCBI lineage: Eukaryota > Metazoa > Mollusca > Gastropoda > Lymnaeidae > Omphiscola > Omphiscola glabra. Next base: position 10,820,162 of record OZ024804.1, on the reverse strand, counting down.
AAGCCCGGGAGTAGTTTGCTATTAAAACACCACTTTCTTCGCCTAAAGGACCGTCAGTAGTTTGGAATAGCTCGTCATTTTCTATTCCTAAAGCCATACCACTATTTATGTAAATATCACTGTTTCCTGAATTCAAACTCCCACCAGCATCTTTTAGCACAGCATTCGGTTGCGTGTCAAGGAGCCCACTGGTATTATTGTACATTTCATCCTTTTCTAACATCACTGGCCCTCCAGCATGTTTTGATAAAACATAATTTCCCTTTCCTGAAGGCCCAGGCGTATTGTTGTACAAAGCATCGTTCTCGTTAGAAGACGCGAGGTTAGTATTATTGTAAATCCTGTCGTTGTCTGGCCGTGCATTAACGTTCGCGTCGGTCGCCTTCAGCGTGTTAAGCTTGTATACTTCCGCCGCGTTCCCATACACTGCCGACGTAGTTGTCTCGTTTCTGACGTTGGACGACATCGAGACGATGTACGTGTTCGGGCGTCTTTGAGAAGATGCTGCCGCGTCTTTAAGGCCAGGAGTGAACTCGTCCTTCGAATTCAGGTCGTGACGTCGATGGTTTCGCCACGCGAGTGTTGCAATAGCGACAGCGGCGCCTGCTCCGGCTGCGCCACCGATCACAGCTCCGACAATGACAAATGTAAGGCTGTCATCATCTCTATCATCCGCAGTTGAGCTGTTAGTGGAATTAAACAGTTCTGTTGTAGACGTTGCATTGACGAAGTTAACAGTAGTTGTTATTTTGGGCGTTGCAGGTTTGGTTGTTTTAGTAGGCGTCAACGTTGTGTTGATCGGAGCGGAAGTTGTGTCCACTAAAGGAGCTGTACTGTCACTGTCACTTTCCGCTGTTGTAAGGAGGTCTGTACTTGTGGCTTCTGTAAATGTATCAATCGGTGACGTCACGTCCGTGGTATCGCCAAGACTGTAATCGCCGGTCTCGGTATTATCTGTATCCGTAAAAATCGATGACAAAGTTTCAGTGGTATCGGGCGTGCTGTAGTCCGGTGTGAGTACTTCCGTTGGTGAAACACTGCAACAAGTGATGAGAAAATGTAGTGCTTTAAACAGATTCAAAAGTTGCATTTGAAAAAAAATAAATTAATCAAATATCGAAATGTTTAAAATTATTGAACTATTAAATATAAAAGCACATGAGTTCAGTGGCTTAGCAATGGTCAGTTTGTACTGGAGTGGGTCAACATGTTTCCACCCCCCTTCACGACGACAATAAAAATCTGCAATTTTCACAAAATGTTGTTATACATAATCAAAAGTGCCTCACTAGTCGGACCAACCTCTCCATATCCCTTTTCAATGCCACTACACCAATGATCTCACATGATACAATAGATTTTGACAGTTTGGGCCTTGCATATCAAATTGCTCGATTAATTTAAAGCGCCTATGATACTATCATGGTACATTAATTGATTGTCTTACTCAGAATCAAAATGATGTAAACTTATTAGTTTCATTGGCACACCGATTTTAACCGTTAATATTATATTTTAACAAATAGGATGTTAATTTTTAAATTCTACCCAAACTTGCATGTGTTCTCAATTATAAACTTATGACGAATGTGTGTGTGTGTGTGTGTATGTGTGTGCGTGTGTGTGGTTGGGATGCTTATACAGGGGAGATTCGTCCAGCGTTATAAATGGAACATAAAAAACACGTGTTGTGGGGGAAAACTGGTTAACAACGAACATGTCGAACATGTCGGGTAGAGCCTGCTTATTGGTACAGAAATCAATAAAATACATATTTTAAACATTAAATTAAAAATACATTATCCTAAACTGTTTGAAGTTTGAGCGCACACTATGATAGTTTCGATGACTTTTCCTCCTATTTTCAGTATGCATGGAGGTAATGGAAGAGGAAAAAAGGGTGGGGGAGTAGAATCATCTTTAACACCCAACTCTGACATTATTTCTTTTTTTTTTAATTTGTGGAATTTCTTCTTTTTTTTTAAATTGATAATACATTAATACAACATTAATACAACATTAATACAACATAACAAGCAACTCTAATAAAATATATATATAATTTTCAAAATGGGGCTATCAATGTTCGAAATATTGAATTTTAGTTTTAAACCTACGATGACCACAACCAACTTCAAGCAGATTTTGAGTGCCTTATGAATTGGGCAGACAAATGGGGCATGAAATTTAATGAAACCAAATGCTACATAATGAGCATCTCAAAAAAAAAACCATCAAGCGATATGTACACCCTAAATAGGACAATCCTTCAACAAGTAACAAACAATCCATACCTTGGAATTCTCTTCTCAAATAACCTAAAATGGTCACCCCATATAAACAAAATTTCAAAAAAATCCAACTCCACACTAGGTTTTATTAGAAGAAATCTGCGCCACTGCCCAACATCCTGCAAACGAAATGCCTATCTTGCACTCGTTCGTCCGATACTAGAATATGATGCAATCATCTGGGACCCATACCTAAAGCAAGACGTGGACAAGATGGAGCGAATCCAACGTAACGCACTGCGCTTCATAGCACGTGACTATAAAACCACCACGCCTGGCTACGTCACTGGCCTTTTAAACAGATTTGACATCCCCACTCTCAAGGACAGACGAGAAAAGATCCGCCTAACATTCTTATATAAAGTGGTCATGGGGCTAATTTCGGCCATCCCAGCAAACAATTATCTTACCCCTCAGAAGCCAGGCCGATTAATTAGAGCCAAACAGTCTGACAACCCCATGAGAAATTACACCCGGAACAATATCAAATGCTTCACTGTGCCTCGGAGTAACACAGTGCAACATAAGCAGTCATTCTTTCCACGCACCATAATCGCTTGGAACAACCTGGACAATACCGCCGTGAACTCGACAACGATCGAAAGCTTCAAGGCCGCCCTGGCATCTGCTAGGAGCCGTTAGATTGGCAACATCGCTTCCCCAACCGTTGCACATATGCCAGTTTATGGATGCAGCAACTTACCGAACCAGAACCAGAACCTAATAATTTTCAAAATCCTGTTATAAATTTTCGAAATATTGAGTTTTAGTTGTAAAGCTTTACCCAAAAGTTAGGTCGGATTTGAACTCTCCTAACAAGACGGTTTCTGATGGTTCGATGGAGGACATCAAAGTGTGAAGCTCCTCTTGGTGACTTGTGGTCAAATAGATAACGAGGAGCACCACACTAGCTGTGTACATTTCCTGTTTTCTTTAGAGCAATTGGTTCCACCTGTTAGATAAAAATTAATGAACACAAAATAAAATAATCCTTAAAAAAATGCGGTAAATATTATTTATTTTAAATTTTAAAAAAAAAATGGAGGTTTCGAAAATGCTTTATAGTGAAAATACCTTGATATTTTATGAATGCTGTCAAGGTTCGGACTCTTTTATGGCACATACTTTGACCATTGTACAGCATCATTAACGATAATAGGCTCGAATGAAAATTAAAGTTTAAAAAAAAATTAGTTAACAAACACTAATTAAAATTTTAAAAAAAAATAGCGCCATTTAACACACTGTAACGCTGTTATGGTATAACTCTTGACGATTTTACATTCACTACATGGTCAACAAGGGAAATGTATCACGCTTAAGATTTTTTTAAATAAATTATTTAACATAGTTTCTATCTTGCTGGCTCTGTTCATTATAAATACTACTTACCCAGCTCAGGTTTAAATGGATAAGGTATCCGAACTTCTAATACAAAAAGAAAACAACAAATAAACTCTGTGACAAAATATTTTCAACTTACGATTTGCATGTAATACTTTTAGAATATTAATTCAGTTATGAATTAAATAGTGCATTAAAAACAAGTAGAACTGAACTATATTTAATACAGCTCCGTTTGGTTCCATATACAAGTCATGTTTTTGCCAATTTGAACACTTTACTTTCAGTGGTAAACACTTAACATAGAGGAAGTGATATGGTCCATTTACAAGCGTGTTATCCAGCAGGAAGTTGGCCAGCAGAGCGAAACCATCAGAGAAGGCCATTAGATCGTACCGACAGGCTATGTACACAAACCGTGTATCGCGTGACGCGTATTTCGTCCCGTAGCAGGATAATGTGACTCAACCTTTATACGCATGCCTTTATGTGTACGCTGTCCCCATTAACTTGAACCTAGCATGGTACCCATAGAAAGCGTTGGTGCTGGGGCGCGCTCATGAAATTGACAGAGTTATATATAAGAACTAAGCCGCAGTATGTGAACATAAAAAACAAATTATTTCGACTTAATTTAAACGCACTGATCAACGAAATACGGGACACTCTATGATTGAACAGATGATACGTGTTCTTTGCAAGCTTATCATAAGGAAATTGTGATATGATAAATGAAAAATTGTATAAGGGGTGATATTATGTGTGATAAAGTGCATGTGGTGATATAATGTGCGATGAAACGTACATGTGATGATGTGATGGGTTTTAAACGTTTAGGGGTGATATGAAGGGGCGATGTGGTGACATGTGATGTTGGAAACAACTATCCAAAATTGTCTTAGCCGTTGTGTTAGGATCCAGTAAAAAGAAAAAAAAAAACCCAGCCATGTTCATTTAACACCGCTGTTACTCTGAAGTGTGGACCAAGAGTGGCTGTTTTGTTGTACTGGAAACAGCGGTGCCATTAATAAGAAAGAAGACCGCAACCTTTCGACCCACTGAACGTTTTTTGGTAATTGAACGCTACTGGTACCGCGTTTTTTTTTAACATGGCCACCATCTTGTTGACACGACCCGTAAAATTAAGAATAAAACGTTTAAAAATAATGAAAAAAACTTCCTAAATGTATCCCTCACCCTAACCTGAACCCTAAATCTAACCCTCACCCTAACCTGAACCCTAAATCTATCCCTCACCCTAACCTGAACCCTAAATCTATCCTACCTAACCAAATGAAATGAGGTACCACAGATAAGGATTATCCCGTTTTTTTTAGAGAAAATGGTCGTACCATTTTGGTACCAGTCAACAGGCTGCACATGTATGAGTAAGTGACCGTCTTTTGTTTTGTGCTGTGTTTTAAGCAATTTTTTAAAAATTTCATTCCTTGATGATTCCTGACCAAAGCGACCAATGCCGTCGACACGGGTTTGAGCCGTGCGCTGCCATCACGTCCACTACGTCGTCCCATGATGATTCCTGACCACTGCGACCAATGCCGTCGACGCGGGTCTTGGGGGCCTGCCCCGCCATCTCATCGTCCAATCTAGCCAGTTTGGTGTGTCCCGCTGTCCGTTCCCTCAACGTAGCAGGTCGCCTACATTTGTTGTTTGGTCAGGTCTGTGCCTAGTCAGATGTCGTCGTTACGCCCGATTGAGCCCGCCGTCGACTGAAGTGTTGACATTCCAAAATTGTGTGTTGACAATAACATTTGTCTTGTGAGGTTAGTTGAGGTCAAGGACACATGACTCAGTTAATTTAGTTAAGTATTTTGATGTATTTTAAATGCCCAACTTCACTGATAAATTGTGAAATATGTGCGGAAAAAAAGTTATCGATGTCTTGGTAACTTAGCAAGTTGCATTATGGTTAAATTATGACGATTATGTAAAAAATTCTTCAAATTAAGGTTATTATAAATGTATAGAATTTGTATACCTAAATAACCTGCCCGGGGGGGGGGGGTGAATTAGTAATTTAAAAAAAAATTCCTTTTGAATAATTGTCCAATTTTGAAATATAGATTTTTAATATGGATATTAGCGATTAACAGCTAATATTAGAGTTTAGGGCAGGGGCTGAGTTGATGAGCGATAAGGAAGAAGCTATCGCTATGTTTAATAGAATATAGACTCTGGAAAGGAAACGAAGAAATCTAAAATAGACTCAGGGAGAAAAGAATGAATGTGAAAATAGACTCAGGGGAGAAATTTAGAATGGGAAAATAGACTCATTGTAGAAAGGAAGAATGCCAAAATAGACTCAAGGGAAAAGGAAAATGAGATCGCTAATGTAGAAGGCAAAGGGAGCAACGAGCCTAGGAGCTGGCACGGTCAGTATTAGAGAGGACCAAATTATGAAAAGATGATAGCCTAATGAAGGATCAAAGTAGAGGCTGACACACAGATTCAATGAGAGACAGAGAGGTGAGGTGTAGTGGTGAGGTTCACCGGGTGAGCTTCACTTGGTGAGGTGTACGTTGGGAGGGACGGAAGATTGTTCCAGTCCCTGATTGTCTTTGGTAGGAATGAGCAGTTCCTATACTGGCTTCTCGCTGGTATGAGCCGGAACTGCCTGTCATGACCTTGTCGCTGTCTATGGGGGAGAGGGACGAGTTTCTGTTTAATGCCAGAGCAGTGGACTAGCCCATTATTTATCTTGTAAATCATGGAGAGCCTGGACTGTCGTCGTCGTTCCTCCAATAGTGACCAGCCCAGTGTTTCCAGCATGCTGCAAATACTTGAGGTATTCCTGTAGCGGTTCAGGACGAAGCGTGCTGCCCGTCGCTGTACTGCCTCCAACTTGGTGAGGTGTACTTGGGGAGGGAGGGAAGATTGGTTTATTGTGGTTGAGAATGGTGAGGTTCACGTGGTTAAGAAGTTTGTGTCTTTTGATTATGTACATGTTGCGACTTTTCGATAATGTCCTAGAAGTGGCTTTTAATGATGTCCAATATGTTGCCTTTGTTAATTTGCAATAGCTTATTTTTGATAATGTACAATATCTGATTATGTAGTAATGAACCAGATATGGCTGTAAATAAAGTTAGCGATATGGGTTTTGCTTATGTACGTTTTAAGGTCTTGTTTTGTATATTTATCAAGATGGAGATATGAATTCTGTACAACATGGAGATACATATTTTGTAATAAAGTTATATTGGGAATGTTCAAATTAGGCAGATCTAAAACATGTTAAGAAGTCCTAGGAAAGCGACGGTGATCACGGAACAGAAGTCTTGAGCTTGTCAAGGGCAGTCGCAAGAATGGGACGTGGCGTAAACTTGCTAGACATTCAAGATGACTTCAGGCTGGATCTACGAGGGTCGAAGTGCAGACATTGGCTGGCATGGGGTGCTCTGGTGATTTAGAGAACCATTGAGGTGATTTAGAGAACCATTGAGGTGATTTAGAGACCCTTTGAGGTGATTTAGAAAACTATGGAGGTGACTTAGAGAACCATGGAGGTGATTTAGAGAACCATGGAGGTGATTCAGAGAACCATGGAGGTGATTTAGAGAACCGTGGAGGTGATATAGAGAACTGTGAAGGCGATTTAGAGAACCATGATGGTGATTTAGAGAACCGAGGAGGTGATATAGAGAACTGTGAAGGTGATTCAGAGAACCATGGGGGTGATTTAGAGAACCGTGGAAGTGATTTAGAGAACCGTGGAGGTGATATAGAGAACCATGGAGGTGAATGAGAGAACAATGTAGTTGTTTTAGTGAACCATGTAGGTGTTTTAGTGAACCATGGAGGTGATTTAGAGAACCATGGAGGTGAATTAGAGAACCATGAAAGTGTTTTAGTGAACCATGGATGTGTTTATTGAACCATGTATGTGAGTTAGAGAACCATGTAGGTGAATTAGAGAACCATGGAGGTGTTTTAGTGAACCATGGAGGTGTTTTAGTGAACCATGGAGGTGTTTTAGTGAACCATGGAGGTTTTTTTTTTCTGAAGTGTAGGTCTCAGGAAATGTTCAAATATTTCAATTTGTTGAGAAGGTCAGTTTTTGTTTTCCCTGAGGTCTTGTTTGGAGAGTGCTTTTTTGTTGATGTTGTCTATGTTATATTTGAGTTCAGAGTTGATGAAAGCCAGGGGTGCTCAAAGTTTGAAAATCAGGGACTGCTAGAGAGTCAAGTAATATAAATGTTTCGTTGATTTTTTTTAAACACATTTGTTTTACTGGCAATGAAGGTTTAGAGCAGGATTTTGTTGAGGATGCGAAGTTCTTGATTTTGTTGAAATTGTCAACGCGCTATGTAATGGGAGCCGTGATGGCTCTGAGTTTACAATGTTGTCATGAAGTTTGCGTTGTTCAGCAAGATGATGTGGGGAAATTTAAAGGGGCGGGGCAGTGAATTGATATAGAAAGTGAAAGGAGTTTAAGAGGAAACCCATTGTAATTGAGAGGTGAAATCTGAGCTGCGGAAATATTATTGGACGTTCTTGGGGCAGAGACTGACAAAGAAATATAGCGCTCTCTCTTAAATTGAAAATATCACTTGACAATGTTTGGCTGTGACATCAATACGCAGGTGTGGACATGTATTGTTTCTGTAAGAGTCGTTAAACATTCTCTTAAAGATCTTTGGTTTCTTTCTTTTTTTTTTTTTTAATTTTCTATTTTTTTAAAGAGTCAATTTCTGGGCGTGTTACAATAGAACGTTTTTAAAAATTGGTAGTCAAATTTAATCGAATATGAACTCGTCATTGTGTTTTGATTACTTCAAAATTGGAACTTGCTCTTAATTGTAAAGTGAAGACCGATGTTTAGTGTGAAGAAGATTTTAATATTAAGAATATTGTTTTTAAAAAAGATGTTTACATTTTCTGATAGGTTTTTTTTTACAATGTTTGTGTGTGACACGACTACTAAAGCTAAGTGTTGTCACTGAAAAGGAGGGGTGTTGGATAAAGGGGGGGGGGGAATGTTATGAACTGGATTTGTGAGCGTCGGTGTTTCTATGCAAACGTTGTTGATTGTGGGGGGGCGCAGAGGTTTTATGAGGGCGAGGTTAGATAGGTCGGGGGGACGCAAGGTCAAATCGTGGCGCTCAGTTGTGTCAGTATGTTGAGTCAACGTTGTAGTGAGACAGTTGCAAAATTTCGTTGTTCACTGAGACGAGTGTCATCTTTCTTTTAAGTGACAGTTTAGTGAGGCGAGCGTCGTCGCTTAAGTGAGACGAGAGTCGTCAGATTAGTGAAACGAGAGTCGTCGATTTAGTGAGACGAGAGTCGTAAGTTTAGTGAGACGAGCGTCAATCGGATAAAGTGTCAGATTAGCGAGACGAGGGTCATCATTTAAAGTATCAAATTAGTGAGACGAGGGTCAGCAGGTAAAGTGTCAGTTTAGTGAGACGAGAGTCGTCAGTTTAGTGTGGATCGTTAGAGAGGACCTTTGTTACCGTAGTGCTGCTGTGATAGGATTGTTTATAGAAAGACCTGCTGTAGTTTCTGTCCTTGAAGTTCATGTTACTCCCCAGTGCGGACTATTGTGGCTGTCTGATAGTGAGGTTAGATAAATGGGCCAGTGATAAAAAAAAAACTCAAACGTACAAATCAACGCACGGAACGTCCTTATCAGACAAGGCCATAGCACTCCGCTTTCTTATCATTTGGGGTCGTCGAGGTAATACTAGGTAAATATGGATTGTCTGCCGATACCGTGAATTGAGAAGAAAGACATTATGGACTATAGAGAGCACAGATAGAATATATATATATATATATATATATTTTAAAAAAAATTAAACTATGTTATTAAATAAGCTTTAATTAGCCCTACTCAACTTACTAGAATCGAGTTTCTAAACTGCAAACATGATTTTTTGAGCCAACCCGAATGGAAATGTAGTCAACAACTACAGAAAAGCTTCTCTGTATACACAAAAATGTGGACTTATAGATTTTTGTATAAACGTAATACAAATGCTTAGGCGAACTGTGCAAATGGCATTGTAAATTATTATAACAAAAGAAAAGTGTCAGCATATATACATTCAAGAAGGCACGTGTTTCAACGGACGTGCGCGCTACCGACCACTAGACCATCCTATAAAATATTTTGTTGATGTCCTTAGTTTCAACAGTGAGTTTGGTACAACTTATGGCACACAAAACTTTAAGAGACTAAAATCTGCTAACGTGGCGGATGGCTGGCATTGAGGACGTGATAGAGGCATGCGTGAATTCGGTAAAGGAAGTAACGATAAATATACACTTCAATGGTTACATTCATGAGAAGTCGGGCGTGACATTGTCAAAAAAAACAACAACAAACAACTCTCGCCTTTTATATTCGTGTATCAGCTACAGGCTCAGCAGTATGCAGGGCATTACGCCATATTTAAGCAGTGTTCCCTTATTATTTGTGTGTGGGAATGTGTATGTGTGTGTGTGTGTGTGTTTGATGTTGTGTATGTTTTGTGTGTGTGTGTACGTATGTGCGTGTGTGTGTGTGTGTATTTGTGTGTGTTTTTGTATATGTTTTGTGTGGGTGTGCTGATGTGAGTGTGGGTGGGTGTGTGTGGGTGCATGTGTGGGTGGGGGTGTGTTGGTGTTTGTGTTCGTATGTGTGCTAGTATCAAGTGGGTTCAAGTTAGGTTTAAACCCTGTGAGAGCGGAATGTACGGTAAAAATGAGTGCGAATGCCTGTCAGATTGGTCGGAGTGACCAAGTAACACTAAGTAAACTGGTTTTGAGTGACCCAGTGCCATGTAAATGTTATTATAAAATCTGTGTTATGTCCTAGAGACAACTGAAAAAAAAAAAACATTAGCGTTACATGTCAATTTATTCATAATAGTGTTGTTAACTAACTTTAAACTTAATTAACAAACACATTTTTGATAAAATGTTTTTTTTTTTTTTTAAATCAGTGTCATTTGTCCTCTTTTAAATATTAAATAACACCTAAGTTATTAAATTTAGCTTTGGCACGTAAATCCATCTGAATGTCCTTTTTGCATAAATTGTTATCGTACGCGTATATGTACAAATGTACACCAGTTAATTGCAATCACACGGATTATTTCAGCCTAACTTAAATAAAACAAAATTATTTCAATTTGCGCTTGCGAAATACTTAACCCAGTGGTTCTCAAACTTCCTAATACCGCGACCCTTCAATAAAGTTCAACATGTTGCGGTGACCCCCAACGATAAAATTATGTTCCTTGCTACTTCATAAATATTTGTTTTCCGATGGTCTTTGGGGCTCGCTTTGTAAGGGTCGTTCGACCCTTAAAAGGGTCCTGACCCACAGTTTTAGAACCACCGACTTAAGCAAAGTGTCTTCGGTTTAATGACTCAATGTATGTATCTTTATGCAGATAATGAATAAATACATTCCAATCAGAACGAAATTTCCATCAAATGAATATCATTTTATGAATAAAGTGTATTATCTATCTCACAGCTTAGTTGAACAATATTTATATTTATCTGTATCTACTTACATAACCTGTTTGATTCAAATGAGGGTCATTTTAATACATTTTACGTGTATCTTATGTTGTGTGTAAAGCAGGATTGACATGCTTAACCAAGCTTGTAAATAGATGCTGTTCCCCAAACACTAACCCAGGTGTACATGTGCAACGACAACTGCGGTACTGTTAAGAGACGTGTTTACAGATTCTGTCATTGTACATGAACATACAGGAATGCGGCCTTGCTTTTCTATACTACAATGCTCTCTAATATGAATCCGATCTGACTTGCTCATTTGTGTACTGAGAGAAAGTGTTTATTTAAACAAAACGTGACATGGAAGAGAATAATTCACGCGGGACGTGTGGGAACAGAAGAGACATTCTTTAAGACTAATAACAAAACAGGACCTCAGATTGTTTACTTAGATAACTGTTAATCTGTCACACGTGTTACATCTAATTGATCCGTCACATCTAAATGGTGTGTCACTTCTAATTGATCTGTCATATCTAATTGATCTTTCATATCTAATTGATCTGTCATATCTAATTGATCTTTCATATCTAATTGATCTGTCATATCTAATTGATCTGTCATATCTAATTGATCTGTCATATCTAATTGATCTGTCCCATCGAATTGATGTGTCACTTCTAATTGATCTTTCATATCTAATTGATCTTTCATATCTAATTGATCTGTCATATCTAATTGATCTGTCATATCTAATTGATCTATTATATCTAATTGATCTCTCATATCTAATTGATCTGTCATATCTAATTGATCTGTCATATCTAATTGATCTGTCATATCTAATTGATCTGTTATATCTAACTGATATGTCATACCTAATTGATTTGTCATATTTAATTGATCTGTCATACCTAATTGATCTGTCATACCAACTTGATTTGTCATATCTAATTGATTTGTCACGTCTTATTGCTCTATCGCACGTTCTTGTTTTATTCAATCGTATTGTATTGCATGATGCTACATTAAGCTGATACAGGGCAACGTGTAACCTGTTAGCTGCGTGGTTTAAGTGTAGGTCGATATCGTTATATGACATACTAGTGGGCATGAGTTCGCAACCCGGAGACAAGCGGACAAACAAATCGACACCGGCAATTCTGTTATTGATGAAGTGTAATTCTTGTCTGGTGACTGTGCTAAGAAAAGACAAACACCGTTTGCAAAACACCGCTACGACAGGCCCGACAAGCCAGTAGGTGGCCAAGAAACACACACGAAGGTAGACAAACCAGTATTGATCTAACAGCGCATCATAACCGGACACATACAACCACAACAAAAATACAAAAACCCAAGATACATACTGAGATACCTATTGAGATACATATTGACATACTATTGAGGGTAAAAATTTAGAAATATAATGAGATACATGTTCACATAAATTTCGTGACACATATTAAATATTAAAATTCACCAATTAACGTAATACTCATTTAAATAAGAACAAACCATGTGAAGTGCACTTGGTTCATTTTGATATCAACATCTCAATGTGACAGATTTGAACTTCCAAACAGTTTTTAATGTTAAAGTAAATAACCATATTTCTTTTCAAATACGGAATCATACCTAGATCTTTATATATTTTTTTTTTAAAAATATATGAAAGGGATGTGGGAAGTTAGCAATTTAATACAGTTGGATTGGTGGGAGGAATGTGTGGCTGTATACGTATGTGGCTGCCATCACGCGGGTTATTGTATTCATCATCATCATCATCATCATCAGGTCCCATAGTCCTTCGACCGTTATTGTATTAATGTTTATTAAATGCTGCAAAAAAAGGGGGGGGGGGATTTGATACTTTCTATTTGCCACGGGCAACACAAGATACGCCTCGGAATAAATGAATGAAGTTTATAAATAATTAACCTTCTTCGGTAAACACACATCCCGGGGGGGGGGTGGGGGGTGGAGGTGAGTAGGGTGTTTACATTTTATGTGGATGATAATACCTTTAAACCCAAATATATTACAGGCGTCAGACAGATGTGTTAGATTTTTCAAAAATAAATGTATATGTTATACGAATTAAGGAAAGAAAATATAGTTCAAAGGCATTGCCAAACATTGGTTACATTTACATAAGTGTAACCGTAACTCCAAAAAAAAACAACAACAACAAAGAAAACAACAACACAAAAACATCGCAAAGCGCTATCATTTTAAGACCGTTAAATCTAATCTAAAAATAAATAGAGCCATATTATATTTCAGAATTAAAGTTCATGGGCGTGAACACAGATGAACACAGGTGGATAAGGTTTCCTTTAAAATAGGAAAACATATTGTTGTGTCCATTTTGAGAATAGAAAAGTTTTCATGAAAATTGGGGTGTAAACATTTTTTTTTAGATTAATACAATTTCTTCAAAAAACAAGAAACATTCAAGACAGTTACAGACGTGAAAATGGGCTAAGAGAATATTCTTTAGAAATAAGAATTCTTTTTTTAAAACTATTTTCCGATAGTGTGGTAGAGAAACAAGTCAAAAGTTTGGTTAATTTTTTATTGAAAATACAAATGTATTTAATTAGCTGATTTAAAATATTTAAAAATGGTAAGTATATATATACTTTTAAAATTTTAGATAATAGTTTTACAATTTTTAGAGGAAAAAAAATGTAATTCAGAGGCGTGTAAAGGGTGATGGTAGACTATTATATAGCAGATAATTATTTCTCAAAACTAAATGAAGTTTCAAACGTAGACATCATTACATAGATACTTTATTAAAGAAATACAGATTTCTGATAAGACTTCGCAATTACAGATATAAATTATCGTAAAATGCCCAACATTTTTATACCTTTAGAATCAGTTCAAATATTCTAGAAAATACTACCCCGTCCTGCGCCAACGGGAGCGTCTCCAAAGAAACTTGGGGGGCGTCTACTTCCTCTTACTAGTGTGGCGGACTAGTAGGGTGGACTTGTCCGAACGAACCAAAAACCCCGGCCGACCGCATGACTCCCATCAGGAGTAGTAACGCAATAACACGACTAATTTTTGCCGTTGATGAAATGAGGATTCATCATGATCATCATCATCATCATCATCATCATCATCATCATCATCATCATCATCAGGTCCCGTATTCCTTCGACCGTTGGGGCGCCACAGATGACTTGTACACTATTCTTCTCCATTCCTCTCGGTCTTCTGCCCTACGCATAGCATCGCCTAGTTGTAATCCCGTCCATTCTTTGATAGTATCTTCCCATCTTTTTCTGTGTCTTCCTCTTCTTCTCCCTCCTCTAGTAGTGCCCTGCCATGAGGCTTGGGAAGTGGTAAACCCATGCCGATGATTTTAGCTACGCAGCCGGGAGAAAGCCGATCCAAGGCAACAGTTTCGTCCAGTTTTCCGTAAAGACCGCAAGACTCCCTGGGCGGTGTGGGTGGTAACTCCACACCATATCCCCCGGAGTGGAAGCAAACCCGCCCAATCCCTCTGGGAGAGTCAAATGCGAACGCTTTAAACGCAGTGTTTTCGGTCGACTGGGCGTCCCCCGGGCAGGGGGGGGGGGGAGTTCCCGGCGCACCGCCGCATGGTCTGGCGGCGAGGAAACCCGGCGTCTGTAAATGGAGGTGTGTCCGGAGGGGGGGCATTAAGAGCTCATGCTAGACGCCCCACCGACACCTTTTCCCAATGTGACGTGTTTAGTTAATATACCTTTACTTCCTTGGTTGAACGCACCTTTTGGGGCATAGACAGCTTCCTTCTCTGACACATTGCCTCATCCATTGACAGTTGAAGTCCTTCGTTTTCATCATTATGTGTTGTTTCCTTCTTTCTGTCTGCTAATGAAGTCTTCTAGCCGCAACATTTCTCGGTTTGTCATTTCCATATGTTGTCCTATTTTTTTTCTTTTAATTGATGTCCGATAAGCCAACATAAACAAACGCATAAGGGAAAATATTAACAATCGTATAAAAACACATTTATATCTAAGTATATCGTCATTAAATGTGATCAATTGTCTAAAAGTTTACATGGGAGGTAACAAGATAAACTATCAAGGATTTGGAATAATATTATTTAGCTCCCCTTTCAATTAATAAGAATGAAAAGAAAAAAATATTGTCTTGGTTTCAATTCATATAAAATAAAGGATGTAAACATTCGACAGCATTTTAGATGGCGTCGAAGATAAAAGCCCTTTAAAAAAAACACGTTCCAAAGAAAAACAATTTTTTAAAATAAATATGCTTTAAAAGTGCACTTCTTATAAAGTGTGAACATTATGTGATTCAGCCTAATTCATGAAATATTCAAGATGAATGTAGTCCAAAATTATAATATAAATATGTATCTGACATTTTTCAAGCTTGGTCCATGTCCCATTGCCAAAGCGTCGGAAGTTATTCACTTAAAGTAAGATAGTATCCAAAGGGATCACATTCCCTGGGGGATTCCGTTCCCCGGTGGCATCCCGATCCTGGGTTTGATCATATTCCCTGCATGCATTCAGATCCTCGAGGTTCCCGTTCCCCGTGGGATTATATTCCCGGTCGCTAGCCAAATCTATTAGTGAATTTATTTCTCGATGAATCCTTGTTGTGAAGGGTATGAGAATCACTGTTGTTATGTGTAGATCACTGGTGTTATGTATGGTACGTATAAGATGTTAGAGATTATATGTATCTATTGTGTGAGATTGTCGTAACGTTTCTGAGTAGGGGGAAATGACTTGTTAGTTTTAGTGTTTATGATCATTGTGCATAGATGGCCGTTGTACAATAGCGTGTTGATTAATGTGTTTGGCTGGAACGACTTCATTATCATATACATCAAGGATATTTAAGTAATTGTTATAGAATAAATATTATCGTACAACACACCGGTTAGTGTTTGTGTATCAGTATTAGTTGCCATTGTTTACACTGGACCGTGTAATGAACTAGGAGGCATAGTAGAACAAAGCGGACATCTATAGTAATTGATAGATGAGTACAAAGATACTAAGATCCAGCGTTTCGTCACTTGTAACCGTCGGATCCCGTTCCAGGTAGGATCTCTATCAAGGTATGATCAAGTTTTTGGAGGAGATCTCACTCCATGGTTGGAATCCCTTACCCAAACTTAAACTTCATGTATGTATATAGCTTAGGCCATTATAAGGAAAAATTATAATTTGCAACTTAAGAGAAACATCAAAATTTAAATCTAATTTCATAACAATAGGTGAAACCGGTTCAAAATTAGAGAAAAATAACAAATAATAAAAAAAATTATAAAATCCTAAATGGGAAAATGTCGATGGATACCAAGCGAGACCGCAAAAGTGTGAGATCCAGGATGGGGATTTAATTACGGAAAATAGTCAAGTACTGAGGAGGTGGGATGAATATTTTGAGAATATACTTATTGCAGACAATAGACAAGATGAGGATTACCAACCACAATTTGCATGACCAGACCCTTTTATAAATCCCCCAACGAATTACTGACAGAAATAAAAAGAAAGAGTAGCCGGAAACATAGAATAATTCAGAAGTCAGAAAATACTCAAAAGTGAAAACATTACAAGAGAACAAAAGAAAAGCTATTTATAAAACTGTAATCAGACCAGCTGTAACATATGCAGGTGAAACTTGGACCCTAACAAAAACGTCAGAAAACCTACTCAACACATGGGAGAGGGAAGTTCTCAGGGAAATAAATGGACCAACAAAGAATAAATATCGATGGAGAAAACGAACCAACCAGAAATTGTACAATCCATATCAGGATCCCACGACAGTAGCAAACATAAAAAGGGCAGGCTCCGCTGGGCAGGGCACAGAGAGAATGCCAAATGACAGAGGAGTGAAGAGGGCGTATCACCAAAATCCCAGAGGAAAAGAACTCATACGGAGACCTAGACTTAGACGGATGTATAATGTGGAAAAAGATCTACAGCAACTAAGAATCCACGAATGGAAAAGAAAAGCATTAGTTAGGTCTGAGTGAAAGGAAGTAGTTGATGCAAGCCCAAGACCTACATGGACTCTATCGCCACAGGGAAGGAAAGAAAATGCATAGAAAGTTATAGGAATCTATAGCGCTAAACTAACAGTTACATAGGCTTTTAGATACTACCTATATCCCAGTGGAGCCATTGCGAACTTTGTGGAAAATAAATAGGTTTATTTATTACCCCCAACGAAAATGTCACTAACCCCTCCCCTAAACGTGTGATACTGACATTTTTTAAACAAATATATGTTACATGCAATCCTATATTATAAGTATAAGGTAATATTTGTTATTATGTAAGTGCTATTTCATTTTAACACGGTATAGTACGTTTTTTGGTATCAACTGAGTTTTACTTTACCAACGAATGACAACATATATCAGGGATATGCTTAAATAATGCTTTTTTTGTTTTACTAATGGTTAACTTTTAACGTCCTGGTGATTCTTTAATTTATATTAACAAATATACATATACAATTTATGTATGAAGATGAAGAGAGGGGCTATTGTCATGTGTAAGATTAAGCCCCCCCCCCCCCCAATTATTCAACTTTTAGTAAAATATACCACTGAATGTGAGGGTGAATATTAACAGCATAGCAATATAACAGTGGTACATTTTTTAAGTCCATAGTTTAATTTCCCTTTTTTTGAATTTCAAATTATGTACACATGTAACATTCTTTTAATACTTCTTAAAAGGCACACACAATACGTCTCTGTCTAAATGAAACGATAGTGATATTTTGAAAAGGTATACAATACACTGTACAAAGACACATCATAAGACGCCTAACTGACACGTCAGCGTTACGTTTAATAGCGGTACAAGACACGAATCAAAGACGAACCACAAGACGTCAAAGCCATCAGTACGTAAATGGTGATTTAAAAAAATTAGTTTGAGATGTCAAATGTTCCTCATTGTTCTTTCTGTTTTAATATTTACCTGCTATAATAGGCTAGTTGTGAAAATGTGTCTGTAAGCTATATTTATGTGTGCCACTTACGTTTCCACGTGAACTGATGGATCTTGAACAAAGCTGTCATAAATATGTGTTACAATTCATTATACAGAAATTATAACTGACTGGGTTTAATTTTTTTTTCCATTCAATCCTGTTCATGGGCCAAGGGCCATTATTTCGTGTTACTTTTTCTTCTTATATCAGGTATGTAAATAAAATATCAAATAAATGGAGAGATCTACAGCAATCATGGTACACAATCATGCACTTGAAATCTGGAAAGAATATTATGTAAAAATGTATAAACTTACCCATGCACAAATGACACCGTAATGCAAATGTTATATGTTTGTAAAGAATAAAATTTGTACATAAACTGCATGTCTAGATGTGTATTTACGTTTAGCCATAATTCTCTTTTTTGTTATCTGGTTTACTCTGCAGATGATGGTAGTGAGTTGTCCTGAAATATACCGTGGAGTCCACGTGTCGTTACTGTGGCACAATCGAACTTAGCTTTAAGCTCATCACGATTGTGATATCAGACGCAGGTCATTGAATCAAATGCATGCACACAGCAATTAATCATTTTAGCTGTTAGTGGGGAATATTATATGATTGTTAAGATACACACACAAAATCATAGAATTGTTATATCATCATCGGATATTATGTTACAGATAGTCAAGCAATATTTGAGATTACAAACTATAAATGACTTTTCCTGTGTTATGTCGATGACGTTTTTTAATGCATGCTTTCCCCGTGCATGACCTCTTGTAGTTAACACAGACGACGCCGTTTTAGGGTGTGGTTAGCGAAATTTAACTTAGTTTACAACAAAGCTTAGTATCGTCCGTTCTAGTACGAAAATGGTAGAATAATCTAGATTAAACTGGAAGGAAAAACAATTCATTCGGCGCTTCTGGCATCATTTGAAGTAGACTATAAAAAGGCTAAAGATTAAATAAAGATCTCTTTTATCACGAGGCTGGGAGCCTGTGTTATTATGGTACTACTAGACAGTGCTTTGTTGTGTGTAGATTTTCTTTGATTGTACAATTTTTGAAAGTTGTATTTTTATTAACACAGTGCCAGTACGTTTTAATCATATTCTCTCGCTTTTGTAATTCATTGAAATTGGCACATTAATACATATTAATTGTTAGTAGCCCTGGCTTTGAGTATCGTATTATTTGTTATTGTATTTAAACTTTATTATCGTCTTTGTTATGGACCGTTTTGAAACGAGCCATAGACTTAAATAAGAGATACAATTCTCCATTAATAATAGTCCGTAATACTTGTCAAAAGTTGTTAACATCTTCCCTTAACATAACATGTAAAAAATTGACTATCAAGATTGGCTAAACGTCAATTCTACGACTTATTTGGAAAAATGGTTATGTTAATTGGTAGAATTCTGGTTAAAATAACTGCCATATTTCCTTTATTTTTCCTTTCAAATTTTTGTTTTTGTTTTTGACAGAAGACCCAAATACGTCACATATGCAAAGAACATAGCTACCGTTGCACAATTAATCACCACACCAAAACACACCAACCAATTAACAAATCATAATATATTATTCTTCCCCTTGCAAAAAATTTTTGTGGGTGGAGTGTGGTGTTGAAAATTTGAAATAATGTGTTGTCATCTGCAACGAGTCAATGTTGTAAGCTTCATTTCAATAGGATGACGGGAAATGGGTAAATTAGCCGTCCGAAAATGTTTCTTGACAGAGAAGCACGCAAACAAATGCGATACATAAGGGATACAAAAAAAATATCGCTATAGACCTACAACTATAATGGCCTTACAGTTTTGTTTCATTTTTCTATACATCGTCCATTCATAACAAACAGTTTTTCGGTTAAGTCAAACACCGGGAAATGGGAATTCCATCTGTTTAAGTAAAAGCACTTCAAGTTAAATAACTCCTGGGCTCATCAAATCAATGCATTTACGACAAGGATTTCCGTAAATTATCTTTTCAAAGGCTCTTATATACAAAGTCTTTCCAGAAACACTTATTTAACGTTGAAACTGGCTTCACAGTCGATGTTCACTCAGCGCCTTTATGAAATGCAATCTATTGTTGTTTTTTTTTAAAATGAGATTTCATTTTTCGTTGTTTCCACATCAATGGCATCCTTCTTTACTTTTTTAAATCTTTTCCAGACGAAGACGTCAATAAGAATCACAATATCGATAAGTATGAGGATCACTATCGCAGCGATGTAAAGTCTCTCTACCCCAGACGCAGCTAAGGCTCGAGTCGTATCTTCCTTACAGACACAGGACGTGTGGACGTCTCGCCGTGGTTGAGCCGTGTCTCCAGCGTGTGTCGTAGACTCAACAACGGGTAGCGGCTTTGTATGTACACTTGAGTTCGTTTCTCTTGGGCTGCTCGCAAGATTACCAGCAGATGGTGTTGCTATCATGCATGTAGCTATCAGGATACATTCTAGTACTGACAGAGCCCTGATCGGAAGGTATTTCATCCTTTAAAACTGTGAAAATACATAACAATAAAAGAAACATTTAACATGTATCAATGGTCTGAAGCAAAAAGCATTTAAAACTTTCTTGTTAGTGACTTTAATACAAACTAGAGCATATCAAATCGGAGTTCTGTAATGATATATATATATATATATATTGCAATAATGGAATATGCAAGGCATCTCCCTTAAACCTAATATAACTATATATAGCCCGCCAAACATTGGAGACAGCAATGCTTGAACTTCCCATCTACTAAAGTTACCTGACAAACATGAACTTATGTAACGCACATTTAAAAATCCAAATTTTTTGCTACACCCCCCCCCCCACATGATACGTCACTGCACAATTTTTATTGCACCCCCATGTACTATATTAAATATTCTGATGTCCCAACCACTTTCAAAATCATTATTTTTACACCATACTTAAATAAAGACGATTTCATTTTTTTGAAAAGAAAATATTACGCACCAAACGCATTTGCGTTTTTAAAAAAAAAATACCATATAACGTAGTTATCGGGAATTATATTGTACGCGCTATTGAACTCATTATTGAATCATACTATCTTTCAAACATAAAGAATTACTTGTAATATAATCTCAAAATCAAATACGCCGAATAGGAAGCAGCGAGAAATAGAAGCAGTCGCAGTCCAGAGTCACAACAGAGGGGTAAAAAATATAAGAGATAAGAGATGTTGATCACATCACAAAATGTGTCATACAAATGCATATGATATATTGATAAAGGTTTATATATATATATAGTAATAAGTGTTCAAGTGAAAAAACAGAGATTTTTTGTAAGTTTTTTTGAAATGTGTAAGTTATCTCCCCTGTGGCTGCATTCCGTTGATTAAAATAATATGACACACAGGGCCAACTGAAAAAGCAGCGTAGTCAATAAATAAATATTTAGAAATCTGGATATTGTAATACTTTCATTAGGGATTTTCAAACTTTTTTTTCAATTTTTCTCAAAACTTTCAAAACCTGACTTCACTGGTTTTTCCCTTGAGCATCCCCGGAAAATGACATTACCGCGTTCGGAAGGAGGATTGCCTCTGTTTTATTTGATACGATGTGATCAGTACTTCATTATTTAACTTTCAAGGTTTGTCATTATAAATACATAACTATTGAAGACCAGGCTGAAATTGCGAATGTAGTCAATTTTTTAATTCCATTTTTTTTATAAAAACCCAGACCTTTGATTACCACGTACAACTAATCTACAGTGACATACCATCTCGTTACAATTGCTGTTTTGCAACAAACATATTCATAAGGATTAACAAAGTGTTGAATTTGTAATTTTTAGCTTTATATTTTTAACATGTTTCCATTAAAAAAAATCATTTTAATTTAAAGATATTTAAAATGATATATATTTGTTAATTGTTCCTAAACACTAGTACCGAAGACACTTCATACAATTGAACTTACATTTTGTTGTCTGATGTTGGTGATGTTGGTCGATTGCAGCTCAAGCTTAACAACCTGTAGCTGCAAAATTAATGTAAGTTGTACAAATTTCAAATGCCTGCATGTGATGCAAAAGTTCATATTAAATATTGAAAAAAAACCGTGTCAATTGTACGCACTTATTCCAAAACACAAATTCTAATAGATAATCGTACATTTCAAAGTACTTATCCTAATAAGTTATCGTTTATTAAAAGCACTTAAAGTACATGTATATTTGAAGAGTCGAAAACTTCAGAAAAATATTTTTGGAGTCAATTGTTTATTTCTGAAATATTATTTTTTTAGACATAAGTTATGCCATCAACTGATAAAAAAAACATTAATTTTTATTTAAATTTACATAATTCCATCTGAATTTCAGCACCTATTTCAACATAAAATTTCAACAACAAAGTGCCGTAAACAAAACATCAATATTTGACTAATTTAAACAATAAATAGTCATGGCTCTAATTAAATTCAGAACAAAATCATTCTAAAATACATACATTACACACATATGTGCACATCAGGCTATTAGCTGCATAGGAATGTTCAAGTTCAAATAAACCTACCAGCAGTACAGCAATGACTATGTTCAAGTTCAAATCGATCATGGGTTACGTCTTAAGTTGCGACCTATCCTACGAACATCCAGTGAAGTAATAAAGTATTAACACAGCACTATACGAGGTCATTGCATTACCGCTACAACAGGCGCGATCCACGTCTTTAAGACTATGTGAGGCGTGACCACGAGTTCTAAAACTATGTGAGGCTCGACCCCAGGCTTTAAAACTATTATGAGATGTGACCCAATTCTTATAAGAAATAAACTATATGACGCATTGCTTGTCGTCTAAGACTTAATAGTTCTATTGCATCATGACCTGCTAATCTTGTCGTACGCGATAATGTATCAACTTATTGAAACATCCAGGAAATCGTGGACACCTGGACATTTTATTATTACACATATGTCTCCAGAGAATTTAAAAACGTTAACTCTTTGCACAGAATGTTTATCTTCCAATAATCGCACTTTTTTTGTCTGTTTTGTTTGTCTAGTTCGGAAAACTTAACATCTATATAAATTGGTACAAATGGTGTACTTAAAATTGTGCGGGAAAGCATGCATTACCGTACTTTATAAAATATAACTACAACGGCGTGAGCTAACGAGTTGACCACTTGTTATAAAGTGAAGTATAGCTAAAGATCATTTAAAAATGTACTTAGAAAATCAGCAACTATTTATGATTGAGAAGAATAATCACATACACAGAGAAAGGATATCTAGCATCTCTTGCTGTAAAATTTACTATCATTTTTAGTAAAAAAGGCTTTTGATGGTAGTCTAATTAAGTTAAGGTTGTTACTAGGTCATGGAAAACAATGTACATGTCAGTTGTTGTTTTTATTTGCTCTAGACCAAGATGTTCTCTACATCCAGATGGACACTACAATCAAATATTTGCTACACCAAGATGTTCTCTATATCCAGATTAACACTACAATCAAATATTCGCTACACCAAGATGTTCTCTACATCCAGATGGACACTACAATCAAATATTCGCTACATCAAGATGTTCTCTACATCCAGATGGACACTACAATCAAATATTCGCTACACCAAGATGATCTCTACACCTAGTTGTTTTCAACGACCAGATGTTCCCTACACCCAGATGTTCTCTACGACCAGATGTTCCCTGTACCCAGATGTCCTCTACACCTAGATGTTCCCTACACCCAGATATTCTCTACACCTAGGTGTTCCTTACACCAAGATATTCCCTACACCCAGATTTTCCCAACACCCAGATGTTCCTTACACCCGGATGTTCTCTACAATCAGATATTCTCTACATCTAGTTATTCTCTACACCTAGATGTTCCCTAGATACAGATTTTCTCTACAATTCGATTTTCTATACAATCAGATATTCTCTAAAATCAGATGTTCTTTATACCCAGATGTTCTTAACATGCAAAGGTTCTCAAGACAAAAATGTTTACTAAATCCAGATTTTCTCTACACCCATTAGGTTCACTAAACTTACATATAATATACTCATAAGGATTACAGCAAAAGGTATTTCATATCCATATGTATTCTTGACCATTCGTTAAAAACTATATTATCTATAACCCTTATATTATCTCACTACCCCGGTGGGTCGAAGGGAGGGGGGCTTGTTCCACTGAAAGTAATCGTCGACTTTAGTCATAGTCCGTCTTTTTTCGTTAAGCCCTAGGGTAATACGACACTGGTGACTTGGGATACAGGGCTAGCAGACAAAACACGGCCTTCATGCACATCTTCTCAAGCGTAACATTCTTAGCTATCCCCCTCTCTCTCACGTAACAGTCTTAGCTACGTCCCCCCCCCCTCCTCTCTCGTGTATCCACCATATTTAGGGATTGTCAGCCTGTCAACCGTGTCACACTCAAACGTTAATCTCCTGCATTAAGTTTAATGACAGTTTCAATTAAGTTTGATAAGAGTACATTTGTCGTAATGGCATTCATGAATACATAAGTGTTTATTTTCTAAACTGAGAAACGTAAATTTACAGTAAATAAACGAATATCATTACTTTTTTTTTTTTTCATTTAAAAAAAATTGAGTTAAGTTTTGTGAAACATGAAAATATAGCAACAAAAATATAACTCTGTGTGGTGTAACAAGGACCCCATAAGTCGGGCCATACATTTTAATGTTAATTGTTTTGTCAAGGTCATTCGAGGGCACGATCTCGCACATAACTGTTAATTGTAACGATGTCCTAAATCAACTATGTGCAATAGTGGAGATATACGCTTTAAAAACACTGTGAAATTACATAATTTTCGTATGCACAATCGCTTAATTTTCATAGATTGTTGTAGCTAGCAATCAGACATATAGTCGAGCAACGTTCCCCCCCCCCCCCCCCCACATCCCACAAACGGATATATTTGGTGGATCGGATGAAATTAATTACCGGAAATTTGTTTAAAAGAAATTTCGTTGACGGAAAATTGATCCACGGTAGTTTGGTCGAACGGCAGTTTGGTCGATTTTTTTTTTCCAGTTAACGGGATCAAATTTTCCTCAAATTTCTTTTTGAAAGCAGTATACTATATAGAAAACAAAATATTTTTTGATTTAAAAAGCAAATGGCACACAAGAGTCTATTTTGCACAAATTCCCCCCTCTCCCCAAATTAAAAATGTTCACTAAAAAAACTAATTTAAAATACATTTTAACAGCTTTTAATTACTTATTTTTTATTTAAGTGGTGAGAGCCAAAATATTTCATTTGCTTTTCATCTAATAAAATTCAAGAGACTCTAATGTTTTGTAAAAAGAATATAAATATCGACTCTTTGCCTAAAAATTTTTCGATGTGCGCAGAGCGATTGCGCGAACGAGATTCGAAATGTCTATCGTTAAGTTCCGTTAAGTTTTTGGTTTCGGTTCGGTCTCTTCTTTCAAATGTTCACCATAAAATAGGTGATAGTCAAATGGTATTTAAGTAAACACCGGTTTGCACATGTCACATAGGATATCATCAGTTGCAATGTTTCCTTAAATATTTGAACCTTTTACTTTTTTTTTTTTTTTTTTTTTTGCTGTACAATATTCTTGCCATAAACGCCCTCGACTTTTATTGTTGACTTCTTAACTTCCAAGGTTTGAATGTCTAATTTTTGTTTACCTTTCTCTAGTAAGTAGTGTTCTGTATAAGTGCTCGCATACAATTACTATAGAATGCAACAGTGTGGCCGTGAGTAAAAATAAAAATAAAAAAAAGTTAGAGTAATAGGGATTAGAGTTCATTGGCAGGGATGTAAGTTACCCTTGCATAAAAGAAGTTTTGGTTTTCAAACAAGTACCTTTTTTTTTTTTTTCAAAAACATAAACCTAACCTTGCGAATACTATTAAAGTTCTGTACACAATCATTGACAGGGGCGGACATATATTAATTTAGAAGGGAGGCTCAATTATTACACAGGTAATCCAAATAAAACAATACCTATAACACGTCTTACCCTTAAAAGATTCCAGGATTTTTTTTTCTAACTTAACTGTGAGATGAAGGCCTCTAGACCATTAACGTTCTCTAGATTCAAAACTCAAGATTTTGTATAAGAAAAAGAAACTGGAGTTGGCAATAGGCACACATTGAGATGATGGATACGACTTACAATAAGGACCTCTAGTTGCCATTTGAGATGATACAGACGAGTGCCCACGAGAGACCTCCACGCTGACAGCTCCCATTCATAGCCACGTCATCCTAAGAGTGGAGATGTAATGCGATTCTCCTGCAGCACAAAAGTACACGCAAAGTTCAACTTTACTATAGAGATGTAGGCTTCCTTACGTGGGCTAAAACAATTAGGACGCTGGAAGCAAAGGAAAAAATGTCATGGGGCCATATACATTGACATAAAGCAATATCCATTGACAAATAGCCATATCTTTTGACATACAGCCATTTACATTAACAATGAGCCATATTCATTGACATATAACTATATACAATAATATAGTTTTTAACGAATAGTCAAGAATACATATGGATATGATAGGCCAGAAAACACTGCTCCAACGCATTCGTGTGTGGGAAATGCAAAAGAGAATGCCACTCGAGGATCGGTCTCACTAGCAAAACAAAGAGCTGCAACCAGAGAAGATAAATCTATCGTCTCTTGTAGACGGAAAGATGCCATACAATAACTATATACATTGACAATGAGCAATACACATTGCCAATGAGCTATATCCATTGACATAGAGCCATATCCTTTGACATGGATCCATGTACATTGACAATGAGACATATACATTGACATAGACAGTCATATCCATTGACATAGATCCATAAACAATGGCAAAGCGTCATATGGGCCATATGAATCGACATAATACAAAATCTCTTGACTGGAGTCACAAATTTAAATTGAGCAAAGCAATGGCATTCACATTGTGACAGGTGTCTGGACACCCACGGTAAAAGACTGTGACATGCGTCTGGAGACACACGATGACAGATCGTGACAGGTGTGTGGACATACATTATGGCAGATTGTGACTGGTGTCTGGACACACGCGATGACAGACCGTGAAAAGTTTTCGGACACACACGATGACAGATTGCAAACGACCGGGGCGACGATAAACAAGTTGGTTAAGACGCAAACACGTGTACAATAAATATTGAAATCGATAAATGTGCTCTTTATATCCTATTTATTTCTTTATTTAAAGAAACAACCCAGTGTAGTTGCTATTTCACGAAATGTATTAAACACGATTTACGGTTTAACTTTTGGTTGTGTAGTTCATTTTTTAAAATGTTATATTCGTCAAATCGCCCAGTAGATCATGGGCCCTAATAACTGATATGTTCTTGACATCAAGTAGTCCAGTAGATCATGAGCCCTAACAACTAATATGTTCTGGACATCAAATAGCCCGGTAGATCATTGGCACTAACAGATGATATGCTATAGACATCAAATAGTACAGTAGATCATGGGCTCTAACAACTAATATGTTTTGGACATCAAATAGTCCAGTAGATCAAGGGCCCTAACAAATAATATGTTTTGGACATCAAATAGTCCAGTAGATCAAGGGCCCTAACAAATAATATGTTTTGGACATCAAATAGTCCAGTGGATCATGGGCTCTAACAACTAATATGTTCTAGACATCACATAGTCCAGTAGATCAAGGGCCCTAACAAATAATATGTTTTGGACATCAAATAGTCCAGTAGATCATGGGCTCTAACAACTACAGTAGAACCCGGCTATGTCGGCGGACACAGGGTATGTCAAAAGGCGTCGAGATAACCGAGGATCGAGATAAACGAAAACCAATATGGTGGCAATATATTAACATGTGCTTTAAATTTCTTTATGTACACGATGTGCGTTTAAAAATGAGAATGTACATGCACGTGTTTTTGGAGGTTTTTTTACACAACAGCGTTGCCGCTATTTGTTTGATGAAGCGATCGGCATGCTATAAAAATGTACATAAATGTTTGCTAACAACATGCTCGCAGTTATCGTATGCCCGTATACTCAGGTGCGTAGCGAGGGGGGGGCATCATGCCCCGGGCGCTACTCACAAAGCGGCGCCAAATGGTAAATTTTAAATATAATATTGTAATGGTTTTCGAATGGGGGGGGGCGCTAAAAAGGTATTGTGCCCTGGGCGCGAGTTAAGCTCGCTACGCCACTGCGTATACTATTGCTTTGTGTTTTCATAAAGAGATCGCTGTAGTGGTAATATTTAACATGACATGGTCACAACACAATGTAGTCCGCCAACACGTCTTTCCGCGCTGTGACGCCATTTTTTCGCTCGGCGGAACTAACCTTCCCCCACCCGCAGATAGCTAGTTCACTGTGACACACAACGCAACAATATGACCATCACGATCAATACGATACGTTGCGGTGATATTTTTATAACCTTTGACACACCTAACAATCCCCCTACCCATGTGTCTCGTATGCCACAAATTTCCTTGACAACCAACAATGCACTGATAAGATGGGATTGTCGATACAAATGCGAAAATACGGTAGTGAGATGGTGAAGTGGCATCCATAACTAACTTTTCAAAAGCGAAGTGGCATCCATAACTAACTTTTCAAAAGCTGGCGATTGGTCACGGGGATCGAGATAACCAACGTTAAGTGGCAAATTTGGCCCTCTTTTGTGCTCGATATATTAAGGTTCGGCGACATAAAAGAATCGACATAACCGATGAGAAAATGCTAAGACAAAGAGAGAATTTTGCGGTTCCACTTCAAAAACGTCGACTTAATAGGGTTGGCAAATTAACCGAGGTCGAGATAAGCGGGTTCGGCTGTAATATGTTCTAGACATGAAATAGTCCAGTAGATCAAGGGCCCTAACAAATAATATGTTTTGGACATTAAATAGTCCAGTAGATCATGGGCATTCACAAATGAAATGTTCTGATCGTCAAAGAGTCCATTATATTGCGAGTCCCCACAATTGATATGTCATGAACGTCAAATAATCCAGTATATTAATTGCCCTCACAACGTTATATCAACGCAGTGTGCACTTTCTTGTCACGAAGACCAGTTGTAAAACGCCTGGCGTATTGAATGCTCATTTTAAATTTTGCTTACTTGGCCTTTTTATTTAGTGTTGTTATTTCTTTATGTCCCTGATTATTTCATAACTTCCTCGTCAATATTAACTATTTTATAGATCCACGCAGTTACAAAAAAATTATTGGCATTTCCAATCTATCTCACGCATGATTGGACTAAAATCATTCATGCATGTCATAATTACAGACACAATTCTCCTTGATATTGGAAAGTTGAAATACTCTCTTTTCTATTAAGACTTTCAAATGAATATTGTGTTGTATGGCACTGGAAATGAAATATATTTTTTTTTCCATTTGATTAGTTTGGATAGTGTAAGGTTAAATGAACCAAAACCTTGTTTGCGGGTACGATTATATTCCTAGCAGCCCATAACAATTCACTCGGTATTCCTTTTTAATAATGTGATATCTAAGGAAATTGTAAGTGCTATAACACAAATGTCATAGGAGGTAGATTAAAAATGATTTTTTTACCGTTACAATACATTTTTCATCCTGATCATGTTGCCTACACATTTTATTGAAATGCCTTTGTATAAAGTATGTGATGATTGCACAACGTCTTTAGAAGTTGTATGCGTATATGGTATTGCATACATCAATCACATGCTTCTGTAATAGTCATAACACGCTTATGTAATAGTAATAACACGCTTATGTAATAGTCATAACACACTTATGTAATTTGCTATAACACGCTAATGAAATAGTCATAACACGCTTATGTAATAGTCATAACACGCTTATGTAATAGTCAAAACAAAATAACGTACACTTTAAAAAAATTCTTCCTATTGAACGGTAAGGAAATATGTTGGCACTGATTTCATGAAATAAAATTACAGATAACTGAGCTAAATGAGATACTTACAAAAAAAGTATAGTAAGTGCGTTAACTTTTTTTCTTGTTTTTCTGAAATGGTTAAAACATTATAAGGTGTAACAGTTTGTTTGTCAATAGAATTTTAATATAGTTTGTAGGCGTGAAAAATGTACCATGTTGAGCCTTGTGGGAGCACTAATTGAATGCTGGTAAAGTCAGTTTCTTGTATGTATGTTTCCAACATGGATCAGTCATCGGTTCATGTCTGTGTGCACACCTCTGATAGTCATAAATGTATACCTATTTGGCTCTTGATTTGCCAACCCACACTTTTCACTTACTGAAAAATTTAATTGGCTTTGAAGGTTTGAGGCTGGGAAGCACCGGTTTTCGCCATGCGTAACCACTTGTTCGTTGTCTCCTAACGTCCACTTCAATTGCAATAAATGACATCTTTTTTTTTTTTTTTAAACGGCTATCGACTCCTAACACATGCTTTAAGCTCTGACTCAGAAAATACCCTTACGGAAACTGTGTTACCTATGCTTAACGGTCGATAAAACTCTTAATTGCATTTTTTTTGTCAGTTAAACTAGAAATAACAAATGAACTTAACTTTTTGACATTGACAAGAGACCAAATTGCACGGTGGCAATTAATTTCATGTCATATTAGAATAAAACTGTAACCAAAATGTTCTTGAAATCTTTATATATGTGACCAACGTTGTATTTTTGTTTAATTATAATTTCTGAACATTTAATATTATTTCTCAGAGCCTGTAAAATGGCAGGCACAATAGATGACTGTTATTGCATGTGTTTAGGCCTAGCTTCAGCTTTGTGGCCACCACCACATATATTGTTATGATTTGATATTCCTTTTACCCACACCTCCTTGATTGGGAAAAGGTTGTTTACATTCTAATACGTTCTATTCGCTCTTAAAAATGATATCATTCGACGTAATTATCTAGAAATACATTTTTGGAGGTTATGATTTCATCCCTAACTGTATAGGCCGGCAGATTTCCTAACCAAGAAAGATTTTTTGCTAATTTCCCAAGAAATAAAGAAGACGTTGTATAATTGCACGTTTTTAATGTGCGTTTGTAAATTAATAATTATTTTTATCGAGGATTGTACCTTTTTACATTCTGTGATGGAAGTTGATGTAATTATTTTTTCCCAGGGAAATTATTTGAATTTTTATTTTTACAAACATGTTATAATATTACAAAATTGCATAGTCTTAGAATCACTAGCTTTTTCGTTTTTCTTTGTTTACTAGTTCCCACTCCTTTGTTACGTATTGTTCTTTCTAAGAGCCAAATCTTTAAAAAAGATTTTATCTTTAAAACCATAAACCGCCTCGTAACATGGGCATATTAGGTGCTAATGTCGCAGAGACCTGCCATTCTTGGAACCTACAATAAAGTACTTAAAGGCTAAAATCATGGAGACTTCCAATTATAATGGTCTATTATTCAGTAATTTAATGATATGGAGATTACACGCTACAACCGTTTAAGGGCAGTGGTGAAACCTACTTATTACCAAAAATTACTCGGAATATGGTATATCCGTTCTTAGGTCACGCTGACCTAGCACGAAAGTAACCTGAAAATAGAGTTACACGATTAGACTCAGAGTATCGTTCTTGAGGGCTAAAGAGTACCCACGATCACATGTCACGCTGACATACCATCTACGTAACTAAGAAAAGCGTGCTCGAGTGCTAAGGAGCACCCACGATCACATATCATGCTCATATACCATTTACGTAACTAAGAAAAGCGTGCTTGAGTGCTAAGGAGCACCCACGATCACCGATCACGCTCATACACCATTTACGTAACTAAGAAAAGCGTGCTTGAGTGCTAAGGAGCACCCACGATCACATATCACGCTCATATACCATTTACGTAACTAAGAAAAGCGTGCTTGAGTGCTAAGGAGCACCCACGATCACCGATCACGCTCATATACCATTTACTTAACTAAGAAAAGCGTGCTTGAGTGCTAAGGAGTACCCACGATCACCGATCACGCTCATACACCATTAACGTAACTACGAAAAGCGTGCTTGAGTGCTAAGGAGCACCCACGATCACCGATCACGCTCATACACCATTTACGTAACTAAGAAAAGCGTGCTTGAGTGCTAAGGAGCACCCACGATCATCGATCACACGGACTTATGGTTGACGTGAAAAGAATAGCGCGTTTAAGTGCCGAAGAGCACCAACGATCAAATGTCAAGCTGACTTATCATTGACGTGACCCAGGATAGCACCTTTGAGTGCTAAAATCTCGGATAAGTTTTGGGTCTCATTAAAACGCTATCTATAACGTTTAGAGCATAAAAAAAACAAGAGTTCTCTTCACTAGTTTCTTGCTCTCTGTGCATCTTACAATCACGACATTTTTATTACAAAAAAAAAAAAAAAAAAAAAAAAAAAAAAATTAAGTCAAGAAAATTCGATAAAATTAACCTAAGGCCTATAGAGTTCACGCTATTGATTATTGAATATTTTTACAGCCGCTTAAAAAAGAATCATAATGATAATTTTAACATTTTTGCAAACAAATTGCGGTTTCTCAAAATTGCTATATAAGAATAAAAAAAAGAGAAAAATAAAACCCAGTGCATTAAATCACAAAATGGATTTATTTATTTGAAAGCTGGAATAAACAAAAAAAAATAGCTATTTTAATACAGATATTGACGAGGGGTTTATAGACAGGTGTCAAGCTTCAAAGAATAGATCGAATGGACTACGATTAGTCGATTGTTTTGTCACGTGATACGTGTAAAAACAAGTAATACTTCCGGTAGGCTGTCTGCAACACACTAGTCGCTCACAAATTTTTCTTCAAACAACTTTCTTCCTTTAATCATTACTGAATTATAATTATTGTCACATTTAATGAATGTCATTTAAAGAAACGCGTGTATTCAAGAATATTTTGAAAAGTAAAATTTTAATAAACACTGGGGAAGCGCTGATGGAGACAAACATTTTGCTTTAGAATTAATGATAATGGCAATGGCTGATCAGCTGTTTATCTGTTGTTATGTGTTGTTATGTGTGGCAGAAAGCCTACTAATGGCTGGTGCGTATCACGTGACAAAACAAGGAAGTGACTCATTGTAGTCCATTGCTTGTGCAGATCATTGTACACGAGTGTTACTTTCTGAATGATTGTTAATTTTAATGGAGCTTCTTTTTTATTTCCGTATATTTTTAAAGATATTTATTTAGAATTTCCAGTTAAGAAAAGACAATGGAGTTATATTCGGAAATTTGTTTAGCATAGAAAAAAACGAACTAAATAATCTTCTTTAAGAGATAATTCAACCAATCTGTATAGATATGTAACTTTTGACGCATATGTTAGTTCAGAACATATATTTGAAGGTTGTATAATTAGATTAACTTTCCTAGCTGCTTTTCAATTGTCGGACCATTCTTTTTATGTGTAAAATCATTGAACATTGCAAAAGATATAGTTATCTGGATTTTATAGTCACTAAATTAATTTGCTTATTTGCTAACAATGTTTCGTTCTCTTTTTGAGTTGAAAGTATTGTAGATTTGGTTTGGAAATGATAGCTCATATTTTACATACAATGAAGAAAAAACAATTTTACATCAAAATCGTGGACATTTTGCAATATTACGGGTGGTTACGGTCGTAATCTGGACTAGAAAAATATTGGCCAAAACAAATTTTACATATGTATAAATTAAGTCGCTTCATAATATATATATATACATATACTAAATATAGGTATATATATATTATTTATATATAAAGTAGCACATGGCAAGTGTAGTGTGGGTGAACTTAAAATCTGGTAGCTGTCGGTCCCATCTCACAAACATATTTGTACCAAGGGTAGCACGGACGGTCGTACAGTGGAGGGGAGGTGGGGTTGTAGGTGACGCAGTCCTCATAGCCGCCGTAGTTGTCGGGTTGATCTGGGGGGGGGGGGTATAAAAAAATAACAAATCAATTTAAAAGAAGACATTTTGAAAAAAGGTGATCTAACAATCAGCGTAATGGACCGTGTCTTTCGATATGGGAAACGATTTTGTTGAAGGAAGAAGAAAAATAGAAAAAATACTATTAAATAAATACTAACTTGAAATAATTGTTATCCTTATTTTTTTCAGAAAAGGCCAGATCAACGTCAGATAAATAAATGAAGGGGTTAAAGAGGTGGTAAGCATTACTGTACTAAAACAATAGTATTACTAATACATGAGCGGGAAAGACAGTCTTAACTACATTTTAAAGTTAAAATAATAATTGCTTGAATTGATGAGAAATGCACATTAAAAAATATATATATTTTAAAACAAATTACATTGAATATAAATGTTAAGCTGAACTAGACTCTATGTAGAGTTGACGTGTAGATCAACTGTTACAAAACATAGCGATAAAAGATGTATACAAGTTATTACACTGATTTTTTTTTATATAAACATTGAGATTTCAAATCTTTCACCAAATTCTTTTAAGTTACATATATTAAAGAAACGGTATATATTTTTAACAAAATATACTTTTAACGCCAAAAGATAGTAATTGTAGCGTTTTGAAATTACCGTCGATGGACTCAAGACAGGTCAACACATTAACAACAACAATGTGGACTAAAATAGGACAGGGCAACACATCCACAACAATGAGGACTGACATGAGACATGGCAACACATTTTCAAAAACATAAATCTTGTGTACATGTTTAAACTGAAACATTCGTTGTTATTTATTTGGACAAGAAACTAGATCTCGTTTTTTATTTTATTTTTTTATATATTGTGAAAATATTCTAAAATTTTTAATTTACATTTGACAGATTTTATATTCGAACACACATTTTTAAACTGTGCCCTTGATGGACATCTGCTAATCTTTGTATTACATCAAATTAAAAAAAAATGTGTTTAAATATACACACCTCATTAGAGATAATTTTTAGAGTACATATGAATCTTTTTGTTTAAAGGGTAAAACTGAAATATTTACCAATATAGAAGATGAGATGCCTCGTCTCATTGGTCAACACTGACCTATCATCGTCCCATCTGAACTCGTTCTCTACCACCATGTCGTCCAGGCCGACCCAATAATCTCTTGTGGCCGAGGACAGTAGTGTCATGAGGATGTTCAGCTTTTCGATCTTTCGTATGGCGTAAAGCCTTGAGTTTAAATCTGCATCAGACACACAAAGAAAGGACACAAGCCGGCATGATTAGTTATTAGATTTACTGAATACTATTTATGTCATTTCAAGAGATATAATGTAAAACATATGCTACTAAAAAACAAGGTCATTTTAAAAAGATGGTGAAACATTTCTGCTAAGCACTAGAATATACATATATTATGAAAAAACTCTGACAAAGAATACATAGAGGGGCGTAAAATAGCTCCCAATAGATAAAATCTTTATTTGTGAAGTTTCTACCTTTAATTAAAGTTAAAATTGAAAGCATCACAACTTTCTGTACTAAGAGTTTTCATTTATTATATGTATATTGAATAACCACGAATACGGAGTATTTTTAAAAAAATGCATCTTGACTTTGACATAAACAATTTAATTCAGAACACTTCTGGACCCGTATCTCTTATTTACTGACAATCATTTCTATTTTCGATCACCTCTACAGCTGGATCTGGCAAGTGTGTAGTTCACCTCCACCGACGACAACTTGATGCACGCGCTGTACAATCCATTTGAAGCCACTGAAAAGCCGTTGGTGGTGTTGCAAAAAGCCCCAGTTGTGTACATAGCGGCGCTGGTGTTACGGCTGGTCGACGGGACAAGCCAGGAGCCTGACGAGTACGAAAATTGGAGCATGATTCGTTTTACATATTTAATATATCTGTCGATTATACTCTGAAATTATAAAGGCTACACGAAATTGAAGGCGACTGACATCAGCGCGCTCATGGCATTCAAGAATTCTTTCAACTCTTCTCCAATTCTACATACACTTTTCCGTTCTAAATAATGATTACCTTTATCTTTGCATCCCTCTTTTCGTTTTTTTATCGTAAGGTCAAATTATTATTATGTACTAAATTAGAGGCCACCACTTTATATTAATAACAACGAGATGCATAAAACTTAAACATTATATATACAGTTACTTTTGAGCCCTTTTCTCTGGAACATTTCTCGTCTATTTTCAAATGTAGTTTTCTTGTACACGCCAATCGCCTACCTGCTAAACACAAAGCAAAAGTGTGGTGGGACAACCAAGCTAAACTCAGTTTTATTGGTCTTTTGTATTAAATCTGAACTCGAATTTAATGTATGAGCGAAACAAAATACCTGTAACAACAGAATACGTTTTTTAATTAATTTTTTTTTTTTTTTAAAGTAGCGAATGGTACAAAAATAAATCAGCTTTATTATTATGAGTTACAAAATATATTTTCGGATATATGACAACCTTACAAAGACAAATCGAGGACAGACATAAGGAAGGTCACAGATAGTGAAAATAGGAAACAAGAACTGCAACTTGCACTCAAGAACTCAAAAGTTATTCATACTGCACAATTATTCCACGAAAATCTTACTACAGACTAATCTTAAGGTACAGCGAAAAAAACCCAACACGGATTTACAAGACTGAATAAACTATGTACGATGGATGAAAACAAATTTTCCCATTTATTTGAATAAATAGAAGTATCGTATTTTATCTTAAATACTATTAGAACAAGACTAACATTATACAACATATTTATAATAAAATACTTATCACTGTGCCTTGCTTATGATTGCACAAACTACACAATAAAAACGAACGATTACATAGGATCTCTATGACCCTAGTGCAGTGGTTTTCAACTTTCCTAGTGCCGCGACCCCTTAACACAGTGCATCATGTTGTGGAGACCCCTTAATCACAAAATTGATTTCGTTGCTACTTCATAAGTGTAGAGTACGTTTCTATTCAGATTGTCTTAGGCGACCCCTGGGAAAGGTTCGTTCGACCCCAAAGGGGTCGCTACCCACAGGTTGACAACCGCTGCTCTAGTCGTTAAAAATGGTATTTAGAAACCGATATGGCATATCGTAAATAAACGTGATATTTGTTTTATCCTTATTAACATGTTAATATATGTAATTGTGTAACATATTAATGCTAATTATATGTCCGTTAATTATTAAAAATGTTCTGTTTACAGATTTGTTTTTGTTTTTCTTAATTCTTTGAAAATCCTGATCACTAAGTATCCGACGATGTCGGGGGCCAGTTCATGTGAAAGAAAAGTGGGTAATTCCACAGAAACCCTCCCTCACCCGCTTTCCTAACAGGAAATTTGTGAACTTATCTCTTAGTAAATCAGTATTAAAATCGCATTTGTTATAATAATAATTTTAAATAAAATACATTAAAGATCGCCGTTTCCATGGGTTACCGCAGGACTCGAGCTTTTTTGAAGATATGATTAGATAGCGTCCCTTTAGTATATATAGTGTTACGCTAGAAGCTTGTTCTTTTTGCATAGTGAATTTCGTGCGTGAACTCCGGCTGACCCTATGTTTGGCAAAACGATGAGTGTGGTTTAATTATAAATCGTCTCCCTTGACCTATTCTATATGTTAACATAGTCTATAGTGGAAATTTTTTTTAGAACTTACGAGACAGGCCGAGATATAGATACAACGCGTAACACCTTTCTGGAAAAATCTATATGAAAGACTATAAATAAGCCGATTAACATAAGAAGTGGGATGAGCTTGAGAGACACTGCAACACGAGGAGAGAGAGAGAGAGAGAGAGACAGATATTACTATACATGTCGGGTGCGAGACCAGTAGACTGACATACTGTACTGATCGTAGATAGTGTACATTATATTTACTGTGCATGTGTGTGCACCTTCCAACATTGTACCGGTACCAGTTCGTTGCTGTACTGTAAGTGAAAAGCCCCAGTTTTATTCTATCTGGTTTTGTAACATTAAAGTTAACTTAATACATTTGTTTTTGTATATGGCCTTAGTTTGGGTATCGTTCTTTATTATTGTATGTAATTAATGGTATCTTCTTTTGTTATGTTCTTTTTGTCACGAGAAATATAGTCAAAGAAGAGATTAAATTCTCAAAACATTATAGCGGTACGTAACAATATATATTAGATAAACTCCAAATATAATATTCACCAAGAGTGCACTGCAACGTCTCTGAACTGTAGGTGAAACTGAAACATCTGTCTTCCAGGTCGAGACATTCAAATGCACAGCTAAGTGAATTCTTGGACGTTACGCGTAGACCAAGTGTTGTCATAGATACCTTGACGTAGTCCGGCACTTGGAGGAATGTGTTGATTTTAACGACGCCAAGACACAGGTCTGCTATCAGGAAATGAAATATCAAATCACTTGTTTGTTAAATATTTTAAACTAATTATTGTTGTAAGAATATTAGAAATATTTCACGGACTGCATTGGTTAGTTTGTGTCATTAAAATAGTACAAAAAACCCTACAAAACTTTACTAGATCACATGTTCAAACTTTTAGCGGAGTAGTTCATATAAGCCATATTTCATATCTTTTTACATAGTTACTAACATTTAGTTTACATTTTTTTTAAAATAGTATTTTAAATAAAAGGATAAAATAAAAAATGGATATGACAAGTTCATCTTCTCAAAGCAATACTCTGTACTCTCTAAGTGAGAATAAGAAAGAAAATCAATAGCTTAGATTGTTTGACACCACCCTCTTCAAAATTTCCTTTCAAAAAAATCATTAAATTCATTTTAAACAATACATGCTCATTTAAACATTATTTATTAAGCAAAGAAAAACAATTGACCAAAAAAGTAACAAAACAGATAATTAGAAAACAAAATATATCAAAATGCATTGGTTGTGGCTAAGATAATATACTTAAATGGATACTATTGCAAAAAACGATAATAAATATATATATAATACATTTTAAAATCATACTTACCCCAGTAGCAGACTACCATAAATAAAATAAAGTTAAAACTCGCGCATTTGTAAGCAATCTTCATTTTGTGTTCATACAGAAATCGTACTTATTTAAAATACGTGCAGTGGATTCGTTGCTTTCGAAAGTCACAGATTGCCTCCTACCTATAAGTTAGACCAATGTATGTATGTCCATGTCATATATGTTGGCATTCAAGCGGCAAGCTCATGTCGATGACAAACATAATTTATATGAGAACGGTAAGTCTCTGTTTTGATTGATTGCATTATAAGAGATGACGTTTTTGTGATCGTGTTTTTTTCTAAATACTCTTTTTCGAAGCAAAGATGTGGTTCTAAAACTGGGTGCTTTGAAAACGAATGATTATTTCATTAACAAGTAATGAAGGATTATTTTATGTTAAACTTTTTTTTTTTTATACATCTAAAATTTAAAGATAGTTAAGTTAAAATTTTTTTTTAAAAAATACAAATATATACATATATATTTTTTTAAACAAATCTAGTTTATTTCATAAACAATAGAGAAACATACATATTACACCAAAGACGAAAAGTTGACAATAATTATAAATCAAATAATCACTGTTTTAATAATTTATTTTGTTAGGATGTCAGGTTTAATTATATATGACGATTGATTTATTTGCCTTTAGAAATACTTTAAATGCATTAAGTTTTAACTTTTCTAGCTGAAAACGTTTTCTTTTATCAAATCAGATTATTTATCGATAAGCTGAAAAGGAAAATGCTCAGTGCAACTTTTTTAAATCAATTTATTTGAATCGATTCACGAATGTTACTTCATGTTATATGCGTTCAACAGTTTTAGAACCTTCAAGACTTGAAAGCATTAGAGGCAAGACAAAAGTAAAATACACATGAGTTGCTCGATACAGCCTAATTGATCTCTTCTGTTGGGGGTGCCAGGCATTGTGTGAGTGAGGTGAGACTAGGGCCGTGTCCAATAAGCATGTGATCACCAGTCAGGGTGACGACGGAATGGTTGATACGAGAAATTGGTTTTAAGTGCAATTTTATTGACAACACAAATATTTAACTTTATTTTGAGCTCCTTTTTGGGTATATGTTATATAGAGATGGTTAAAATATAATTCTTCTTCTTTATATTGTATGTACCTATTGCTAAGGTTAAAATATTTGCAATTACTGACGTAATATAGTTTTTTAATTATTTTGTTTAAATGGTGACTGTTATATTCTTAATTGAAAAAAATGTACCTTAATTCAGTGGCTTCTCGTTGCTACTTCATCATTATGTTTTCCTATGGTCTTAGTCGACCCCCGTGTAATGGTCGTTCGACCCCCAAATGGGTCATGATCAACAGGCTGAGAACCCCTGCCTTAAATAATACAAAATATAACGTAAATAATGTGTTTTCTTTTTAAATTATGTGTTTAACCTGACATATATTAATGACTAAATAAAAATTACAATACAATAGGTACACGGGTACCAGAGTTGAGAGGTTGGGATTAAAAAACGATTAAAAATATTATTATTGGGTTTGTAAGACCAAATGAGGTATCAAATGAAAGATGATTGAATGGACTCTACGTTTGAAATCTTTATTCTTCAGTTTTACTAAAATAAACTACCACAAATGACATCAGAATAGCATTGAGCTTAATGATATCCGGGTGCAGATGGCGGCGCTGCGTGTCCGGATCCATTTTGACTAATGCTATTCGGATGTCATTTGTAGTAGTTTGCACACATTAAAAGTATTGTATTTACATAGAACAGAAGGAAATATTTGTTACGCTTATTTAATACCAATGTTTTAAAAAAAAAATGTAAATTTGAGTCTTGAGTAGAGAAAATGTCATTGAAATTTTAATGTAAACCATATAATTTTGATAAATCAAAAAATCATACAGTTAGTTGACATTTATTTATTTCATTAAAGCACATAGCACATTAACGATTTTCTGCAATATAGAATGTATCTCTTTTAACGCATCTGGATAATCCAAGGAACCTTCATGTGTGGGTAAATACAGCTTGTGATCAACCCAAGAGATCTATATGTCTGGGTAATACAGCTGGTGATTAACCCAAGAGAGCTTCCTGTTTGCGTAATACAGCTGGTGATTAACCCAAGAGAGCTTCCTGTCTGGGTAATACAGCTTGTTGTTAACCCAAGGAAACTTCATGTGTGGATAATACAGCTCTCGGTTAAACCAATGGAACATCATAGGTGGGTAATACAGCTTTCCAACAGTTGCTTGGCAGAACTTGACCAATTAACGTTGTGTTAGGGTGATAACACACTAGGTCCGGATTTCACCGGATTTTAAGACTGACGACGAGACCGGTCGCTCGGTAGAACTGTACGTCGGACATTGTAGAAATTGAGAATACATTGCAGCCGATCGCATCCGAATGTTTATTCTTTATCATAACAACGGCCTTGACCCTGCTGTCTTTCCGCTGGCGAGTATTAAACTAAACATAGATTTTTAATGAGCTTGTTGTATTAAAAAAACTGGAATAGATCAACATATGTTTTATTTGATGAAGAATCCATTATTACAATTATTATTGTCAGAATGAACCATTAAACTTTTGACTACCTACATACAGTGGTATGCTTTCTTGGTGCAAAGTATAAATTAAATTATTAATTGTTGTCTGTGGGGCACAGTGCAGCAGAGTGACAGTGGTATTTTCGTTGAATCAAATCTATACAATAGTATACAACAACATAGGAACGGGGTCTTTCACCTTTCCTTAACCAAGAGAGATACCTGGGATCAATAAATACACATCTTCCATATGTTTTTCTTAGTGACCAAGGTTATCCTCTGAAGAAACATCTGATGCGACCATACACAACCAGTGGTGATACTGTATCACGAGAAATTGAAGTTTACAAATACAGACATAGTCGGGCCAGAAGAACAGTTGAGTGTGCATTGGGCTTACGTGTTCCACAATGGAGATTCATTAAAACAGAATTCAAGTTGATCCTAAAAATGTTGACAAACTAGTCATTTATGAAGATCAGATGGACATGCTATTAGCTTCAAATACAACAGCTGGTAACGTTACAAGATCATCAACGGGAAGATCACAACGAATATAATTGAGAAGGGAATGATGCATATAATATCCGTGATTGCTTTAAACATTATTTTAACATTTAATTTTAAGGAGCAATTGACTTCCAGTACTGGTACAATAAATTATACTATTACGTCCGATGAAAATGTAAAATATATTTTATGATTTGATCCACGTTGATCTTTTTCCATAATAATTTAGTGATATCATTACCGTGTGCTACAGAATCAATGGCATTATCCATGCTAATTTAATATTTGTTTATAAACACTTTCATTTAGTTTCCTTTTAAAATTTAGGTAAATATAATTTAGAAATTTGGTAAAAGCATACATATTCTTCATAAAACTATACTTAATGACTACTTAATGTATGCATAACTGTATTTATTATGTTAAAGTTATATTTGATTCATTATTGTGTAACAAAAATATATCCTAAATTCAAGTGATTGACATTTCATTGAACTTTGAACTTATTTTCCAATGTTACTGTTTTTCAGTCTAACACTAACAGGATATGCAAACTTCAAAATAAATGCATACTTGTTATATCTAATTTTCATTTCTTAATTGCTATTTCTAATTATAATTATATTTAGCTATTGTATGATCAAGTTTGTTCAAAACAATTTGATTTGATTTACCTAATATACTTCCAATATAAACTTAACATTGATTTAAAATCAAATACCGGTAATTTAATTGGCATAGTTTTTCACCTCATACAATGAATTACTTAATATGACTGTATTGTAAGTTAGGACTTTTAAATGCAAACAATTTAGAATTATAGTGTCACTTAAGAATTAAAATAACTTTGGATTGTTACATTTGAATTTTTTTAAAAACCATTTGCCCCATTTTGGGATATTGTAAACATATGTACAGAAAAAAACTCTGCTTATAGATGTATTGAATACAGTTGTCTCAAGAATATGTCGCTGTATCAAGAAGTCAACGTTTTTATCATCTCGATGAAGATTATTTCCCAAAGTTCAAATGATTGTGAGCACCTCATGCATTGCTCACTCAATAATTTGAATGGAGACAATGCTTTTAATGAAATAAAGGAAATCTAATTATATTTAATACTCCATCAAGTCCAATTACTTTTTGATATTTGTAATATTACCCATAAAATAATTTAAATATATTATGAAAATTTTACTTTACAATTGAATTTCATTAAATGAAATAATATCTGTAGTGTATCATATGCCTGAACCACACAAGTGTTAAGTATGCATCTATTATGTACCAGGTTTAATACCCTTTGGTCAATAGCAAAGATTAGTCTTCTAATAATCAAATAAAGTACCATAATAATTTATTATAAACAACACAATGATTATTTTTATTAGAAAGTTTTAATATAATTTATTTAACAAACAAAGTCATTCATTTTGTTGAAATGTCCTGAACGCCTAGGGTAATAAACATTTAGGTCATGTTAGGTGATGAAGTTGAAGAATAAAAGTTAAGTTCCTATGATTAATCTGATGAATTGGAGCTTTCCACGTCTTGAGCTCTAACCGCATTTAGCAACATTTTGTGTACTTCTATTTTGGTTTCAAGCTTCAACCTCTTTCCAATTTAAATTAGTAGATTATCATTTATGCATTTTGTGAATGGAAACCATGTTTTTGATTAATATTTAGTTTAGTACTTAACTTATAATATATAATCAATATATAATTTATTATCTACTGTAATGTATTAGTATTTGAACTGGATTAGCCTTCCAACCTACTTGTTAATAATATTATATTATATAGGCCTATTACATTGGTCTACTACCTTTTTCTTCATTAAGATTCTCTTAATTTTAATAATTTAGTGGTAGGTAGTGTAGGAAAAAATAATTCCTTTGATTTCAACTATCGCACACACAATTTAACCAACCATCAATCATCAATGTAAATATTTGTAACCATCATACATTTACATGTATCATGATTTATTTTAGTTTTAATTTAATATTATTAATAAGTTAAACAGTTTACTTAATTTCAATACTATATAATTTAATTATACTATGAGTAAGTACTTTTTAATGGAATAATAATAATAATTAAGTGTTTAATTAAAATATTTTTTTTTTTTTTAAATAGTGTAGAGACTCCAAAGAAGATGTTCATTC
Organism: Omphiscola glabra; assembly: GCA_964017045.1. Lineage (NCBI taxonomy): Eukaryota > Metazoa > Mollusca > Gastropoda > Lymnaeidae > Omphiscola > Omphiscola glabra. The sequence goes on along the minus strand of OZ024804.1, from coordinate 10,775,853 downwards.
ATTTATATTTATATGCATTTTTTAAAATCTATTACTCATTAATCTTTTGCCTTTAATATTAATAATTTCATCTAATTCGTCTTAAAATTGAGGTCAAATAATTGTGTTAAAATATTTAATTGAAATTAAATTTATTATTTTAATTTTTTTAAGACAGTAGAGTAGAATTTCTACTAATCAAACTCAGTTCAAACTGAAACTAGATATCCAATACTCGACTTTACCTATATTATACAGTAATATATTTTTTTTATTATTAATCTAAACTACTAAACGTAGTCACACTATTAGTACTCCTATTAAAACTTCACAATGAATAATTTTTCAACACAAGGATTTATCAATATTGATAGAACTAAATTAAAAATAGTAAAAAAATAAAATCATATGCCCACTCCCGCCACTCACTTGTAGTATTGAGCTCTTCTGCTATTTCGTGCTGCTAAAATTTCCTACCAATATCCCTATTGTGGTAATTTTTCATTGTTATGTCCCATAGTGGTGTGCGGTCATTGTTGTGAACTAGAGTTAGTTAGCCTGATGTTTTGGTATGAAAGTTGTTCATGCATTGTGAGAGTTTGTATGAGAACCATTGTTGTTAGTGTGAACACTTTTTGGTGCATGAGTTGTTATGAATTGCTGAATGGTTATTGGTTGACAGGGAAATATGAATAAACAAGGGCGTGTATCAAAGGACAGTGTTTTAGTTAGTCGAAAGAGAGATTTTGGAGTTTGTTAGAGATGTTAGGGAAGACAAGAGATTTGTTAGAGAATACAGAGGTCGTGAGAGAGACCGGAAGATTGTTGATTTAGGTATTAGTGTCTCTTGATGAGACTACACAGTTGTACGTAACATAGTGAATAAAGAATTGACTTATGAAACTCGGTAACATTTGTGGACTTAATTGTGTCATTGTTGGGCCTCATTGGAATCATTGAGAAAGACCCTAGACAACGAGACCAGGCTGTAACATGTGTAGGTTGTAACATAGAAGGCCGTAACATATGAAGGCCGTAATATGTGAAGGTCGTAATAGTCATGAACTAGTGCTATGAGCTTGTCTATTTCTACCATTTTATTTTATACAATTCTACAAATTGTATTTATCTTAAATTACTTTTGCTGGATCCGAATGAATCCTACACACTGTTGATGCAAAGAAGACCTGCAGTGACGTCATTTTTTAATTAATTTTTTAATTTAGCTTCGGACCATTCCGTCAAACATCCCTCTAATATGGTTGCTATGTCCCATAGTGGAGAGCGATCATCCACTTGAGAAATTAGTTTATCAATTTCTACCATTTTAATTGATAAAATGCTACAATTTGTATATATTTAAATTACTTATGATGGATCCAAAGGAATAATACACAAATGAAAGGCTATTCTAGATTTTAAGCTGACATTTTTGTACAAACAATATGTACAAAATAACATGCCGCCATTTTAATTGTTTTTAAAATTAGCTTACGAAAAGTTCTGACCAAAAAAACAAATTCAACCGGCGCGCATTACCGACTGTCACCGATGACGCCTGAATAAATGTAGTTGTGTTCACTTTGTTATTGCATTTGTTTTTAATACCGATCCAGTCTCGTTCGTCAGTCTTGGAATCCGGTGATACCCGGACCTAGTGTGTTATCACACTTAAGGACGTACCGCCGGTGGGACACATCCCCGGGTTCGATTTCAATTTTCATCTTAAAAGAGTTGTCATCCAATGTATACGAGTCAAATCCACACGGGCCACTCAGCCACACAGCAACCACAGACACATGTATGTATTCATGTATTTTGAAAACATTATTTATTTTAAAAAAAACATATATGGAACAGTTAGCAAAAACATATGACATAGATCTATTACTCATTTGATTGTTATGTTAAATACCATCCACTAAAATACATATTTCATGCATAATAAATAAATATGGTATACAAATTAAATGCAAAAGTTAAACATATTAAAAGCATTAGCTAACACAGTACAATAGTTTACATTTTCAATTACGGATTATAAATTAATTCCAAATATTTTAGTTTTCTTTTTTAAAGTAGTGATACTTACATTTAAATTGTGTATACATCTAAAGAATTTCTTAATACAAAATATACTATTAAATTGATCTATTAAATTTTTAACGTTTGATTTATTCGTGCAGATAACCTTTGAAGCTCATCTAACCGCTATTAACTTAAAGCAAATGGTTATTTTTTTTTTTTTTTAATTGGTTTTTGTATTTTTTTAAATATTTTTTTTCCTAAGTGATTTCTAAAAAAAAAATACTAATTTTTTAGTATTTATTTTTCATTTATAACTAAAGCATAAATGGAAAAGTTGGTTGAACTCTCATAGTAAAAAAAAATATATATAAATTGCAATTGAAAGAAGAACCGTTGATATATTTTTGTAATTTCTTACCAACTTTGAAAAATCAAGTAAAATGATAACCATTCGGTTTAAATTTCTTCCATTTGTCGTACACACCGGTAATGGTATAAATCATTGGACTCTTGACTGCGTTTAACGGTAGCACAAACACCAATAAACAGGCCAAAGAGTCAGGATTGGGCTACACGCGAAACATAAGCGCAACACTATGAAACATAAGAAATCTGCAGAAAAAGTTTGACAAGACAACTAGGGACAGCTATTTGGCATCAGCCATGTCCTCTTCACGAATATCAACCGTATGCAAAAAAGCTCAATTTTCACGTAAATTGGAAATGGATCGAAAGATGGCGATTTGACCTAGTGATGATATTAACAGAAACATACAGAAGTTAATCCATAACCCTTCATGACAGCGCTCGTTTTAAGGAATCACTCATGAGGTCTTGACAGGATGAGACGGCATCAGAAGGTGCATCGCAGACGTGCGCGGGTACACCCGGTCCCAGATAACCAGGGCAGCAAAGTTTAAACATGTCTGTCTGGGGCGAGATTTTAATCAACATCTTTTTATAGATCATCTGGAATCAAAACATCGTTTGTTATAAGCGTGTCTTGTATGTCTAAATACACAACATACTTAATGTTCTGCATCCATCCCAAGTTTGTAATTTTAGTTATGTTAAGATTCAAATATTTCAACGGATAATTTTTATCGTTTGTTGGTAATTATTGTAAAACCGAGAATTTTGTATACGAAAAATCCACAGTATGTAGTCGTTTAGATCCGATTCCACCGCGCTCCACAGCGTGGAGCCTGCAATGTGAGATAGATTTAGAAAACGAAGATTACTAAAATCATGTAAATGGCTGTCTCTTGAGATTTCATCAAGCTTATTGTAAGTGAAATCTAAATAGTAAAAATGTTTCTTGTCTGACAATGTGAACAACATTGTGCTCTCATTATTAACGCCAAAGTTTGACATCACTAGTTTCAACAATTTCCGATAAGTATACCCAGAAATATATTCCCAAAAATAATTGGCGTCGTTTAACTATGAAATATGAAAATTCTCAAATTTTTATGAACATAACTTTTATTCGAAAAGAATTCTGGACTAATGGTGTATGAAACACTACCTCGACACTTAAATCCTTCAGGACAAACTGCATGAAAATTCAATTCATCACCTTCTAAACATCCCAAAGATTGCACTTCGTGTAATCTTAAAGCATTTAAAACATAATACAACTCCCCGTACGTCTCTAATGACACTAAGAACGAATCTCTTTGTATGCATTCGTCTCTTGCTTGAATCAAGCTGATGGGTTCATTTCTCGAACCAAACTAATATTATGAAGAAACATAAGGCTTCTGTTGACTTGTGAAATAAATTAATAAATTGGAGCAAACTGTAATAGTATACTATTGTGAAACAATGATGATCTTGGAATTTGTTATAGATTGTACCAAACTGATTATCCTGTTATTTGTAAACTTTTTACAACCTGTCCATCCTGATACTTGTATATTATTGTACCAAACCGACCATCCTGGTATTTGTATACTATTTGAACGAACTGAAAATACTTTAATTTGTTTCCTCTTTTACTAACTGTTTTCATCAATAGACCACAATTATAATTTCTCCAAATTAACTCAATATGACAATTTTGTGATACATTTTTCTTTTGGAAATTTCATTTTTAAGCTAAAAAGTTAATAAATTAGTGACTTATGTTACAACAATAAAATCAACAATTAATTTTTTTTTTTTAAAGCTACACTTTTAGTTCTATTTCGTGATTATATAAATTATTCAAAAACATTGTTTTAATTACTTACCCACATACAAAATAATAATAATTTTAAAAAGTTATAAAGTTGATTAAAATCTCATTTAAAAATTTTGTGTGGTTAACATTTATTTTCAAAATATTAATTTAAATATGTTAATAATTTTTAATAAATTTCAATTGCAGTCAAAATATGAAACAATTTTTCTATTAAATCGTGGTCTAAATTTGTAGGTGAATAAAATTATTGCATTACATAAAAGTTTAAACATTTTAACAGGACAAAATATTTGTCAACAAATTTAGTACATAAATAATGTGACTGATTATAACAGGTCTTTATTGACATTGAAAGATTTGTAAGACCAAATTTGAAAAAAAATGTATTTGGATACATTTAAAAAGAAGAAGTTTTTTTTATGTTGCACATTTTTTACAACCAAAAATAAAACATAAAGTAAACATGATATTATCTATTTATACAATCGTGTACTTTATAAAATAAATATAATATTTCTGTAAAAATGTTTTTAAAATATTACCAAAATTAAAGCATTTGCTTTAATTAGTGGGTTCTTAATCTATGACACTTATTTTCAGAATAATTCCTTTACAATTAATACGACTTTCAAACATAATTTTAGCTATTCCCACAAAAAAAAGATAGAATAAGATTACTAATAAACCTAATTTGTTGGTCTTACCGCACTATCCTAGTATACTTCAAGCATTCCTCGTTAATGGCCCTGCATAAATAAATAGCTTGCTATTTCCTAAAAAATTGTATAAAAAATAAATATTTTTGCTAAAACAAATAGTTAGTTTGAGTTTTCCAAATTTCACGTACAAACAAAGAACATAGAAACTTCCGTTGAACACGAAACAATAAACAATAAACCAATAGATGTGATAGGTGGGCATTTCTATTAAGAATTAAATCTTAGATAATTGATATTAAATTGTTGTTCTTAAAATGAAAACAACAACAACAACTAACATACATTCATGTCGAAAACGTTAAAGATATAACTAAAAACATATTACAAAATAAACACATATGATGACATTATTTTATTAAATGCAAATTTTTATAAAAATATAAAACACCTATGTAACGCATATTATATAGATTAAACACTTATTATATAAAGCATGACCCAAAAACGAGAACATCTTAAAAAACGAACGCATCACATATTAACTCATGTAATATTAATATGAATCGCAAAACATGTACATAGCAAATACATAGGTTCTAAATAATAAACGCATTTGAAATGCATATTAAATGCATAAGCAACTCACACGTTTATAAATAAACCTGAAAATGAATGTAGTTTATTTAAAGTTTGTTATTTCATATTAAAACCATTATGAACTCATACATTTCTTTAGAATGTTAAAGGAAAAAAAAATTTATAATTTAAATAAATAAACAGAACATAAAAAGAAAACTTTGTCCATGTACAAGAACATCAAAATCTAAAGTTTGAAATAACTGTCACATTTTCCTTATGTCCTTGTTGTATATGAACGTCTTGTAAAACTATAACCAGCATGTTTAAATTTCTGCCATTTGTTGTACACAGCCGGAATGGTATAAATCATTGGATTCACGGCTGCGTTCATTGGGAGAACAAATACCAATAACCAGGCCAAAGTTTCAGGATTTGGCTCCACGCCAAACTTAGAGCGCAAACCTATGACACAGATAGGAAACCAGCAGATGAAGTTTGACAAGACGACTAGGGACAACTTCTTGGCTACAGCCACATCCTGTACACGTCTATCAAAATCATGTGAATTTGTCAAATTGTCACGGGAATTTGTCATGGATCGAAAGATGGCTACTTGACCAAGTGCTATTAATAGAAACATTACAAGGTTAATGACTATGAAGATTGCAAAAGAGTACGGCCACCCGTTAAGGCGAGACACAGTCAGTGGCATGCCTAAGCATAGTCCATTTGAAGAATACAGCCCCCAATTTTCAAACATTAATGGTAGCAATGCCATTATGATCCCCGCGCACCATGTCAATATGACCGACAATATGATACTCCATTTTTTAAAACCATGATTTCCAAATGGATATCGCATCATCAAAAATCTGTCCACTGTTATCAAAAATATAAAGAATGTTGACGTCTCACTGGATAAGGTCGATAGAAACCCTGCTGCCTTACACAGGTCACTGTGTCTCCAATATGCCTCATTTATAACGTAAACATCACGATAATGCACATCCACTGCGGCTATCACGATCAAATATACGCCCATTAACAAATCTGATACGCCTAAGTTGGTGACAAAAACGCCATAGGCTTTTTTAAAGATACCTCTGTCGTAAAATACACAGTAATATATGACTGTTATATTTCCAACAAATGCAATGGTGGCGACCATCCATAACAGCCCTCGTTTAAGGGTATCACTTAGGAGGTCTTCACAGGATGAGACGGCATCGGATGGGGAACTGCAGACATGCGCGGGTACACCAGGGCCACGATAACTAGGGCAGCAAAGTTTAAACATGTCTGTCTGGAGAGATACTTTAATCGTGATGTTTGATAGATCGTCTGGACTCAAAACATCGTTTGTTATAAGCGTGTCTCGTATGTCTAAATGTTCCACGTACTTAATGTTCTGCAGCCAGCCCAAAGTTATAATGTTTGTTTTGTATAAATACAAAAACTTCAATGGATACATTTCATCATTTAAGAGTAAATGTAAAACTGATATTTTTGTGTCAGAAAGATCCAGAGTATTTAATCGCCTGGGCCCGCTTTCACCGAGCTTAAATGTGTGAAGGTAATTGTTGTGAGAAAGATTTAGAAAACGGAGATTAGGCAAAAATTGTAAAATTCTTTCTTCATCGATATGATAAAACTTGTTATAACTAACATCCATATAGTACAAGGAGTGTTGTGTATCCCAAAAAATTCTAATTGAATCTGTGTTTAAAATTCCACATTTTGACAGCACAAGCTTAAATAAAAAAGGTAAATCAAAAGCATAAATATATTCAATATTATGATTAGTTATGTTTATATATGAAAAGCTTGAATCAAATCTTGTTGAAATCGTTTCGAAGTTAATAGCAATGGCGACACCTCCTTCACACTTAAATCCTTCAGGACAAATTGAATGGCAATTCAGTTCATCGTCACCATCTAAACATTGTTTCTCACCATCACAGATATTATTTGGATGTAGAAAGATGGTACCAGAGTTACACATAAAATACCCGCGTCCATTCAGGTCAATGTTTTGTGTCTCGTCTTCCCCATATCTACAGTCCATAATTCCGTCATTTATATAATACACTGGAATGCAGTAGTCATGTGGGCACTTTATAAAATCATCAGGGCATTTATGGAGCTGACAGTTTTGTAAGTGGGACATATCTAGACATCCCATTGAAATGGATATTGAACGACGAATATATAAACAAGATGGTGTCCATTTTTTATTTTGTAAATTGTTTTCACAATGACTGACTGTTTCTTCATTGTTTGTAGGAGTTTCATTACAAATGGTAACGCCTAATGTTAGTTCAGGTGGGAAGGTGCAGTTATGAGTGTCTTTACTTTTAGGAGCCATTTGAGAATGTGTGTTGTTACAGTCGCTGCATGAAAAACAGTGAAGATCTGTTTTACCTTTTAGCCAGCCAATTGGTACGTATGTTCCATCTGAACAAGTATTAGACTCTTTTGTTTCACATTCCCATGTGTCTTCGTTATATAAGCAGTCAATAATACTATCACATACCAAAGAACGTGAAATTCTAAACAAATCACTTTTAGTTGAAGCGCACATAAACAAATTATCATCATATGTTTTTCTTCGCGTCCTTTCGTAGCAATACTCCTCGTCTCTACCATTGTAACAATCGAAAACCTTGTCACAAACAGCGCTGTATGGTATATGCTGTAAATTGTCACCACAATCAAACTTAAACTCCGGGCTGTTGTGTTCCTTATTTGACACAGACACGATGTTATTTCCAATGTTTACAAATTCTGTATTATTTATTGTTGTTTTCAGTAACGGAATCGTTATACTGTTATTTTCAACATTAAGCTCCCTTGCCATTTCTAGCTCACATATAAACAATTTTGCTCTTCCTTGGAGACAACTTATCGCTATTAACTCAATATTTTGTTTATTGCATGGCGTTGAAGTATTATTTTTACCAAGGCCGTTATTAGCACTCGCACATTTTAAAATAATACACATTTCAAGATCATAGTTTCCAATGAGATTTTCTGAGTATTTCAAAGGAAGAGTGTAAGGCCCCCCTGATGTCCATCTAAAGGCATTAACTCCACCGACTCGTTTACTAATCAAACCAATGTACACGAGTTTATCCTCCAATGTTTGCACTTCGTGTAATCTTATAGCATTAAAAACATACACAAACTCTTCATATGTCTCAAAGGAAACTAAGATAGAATTTAAAATTTTGCATTCGTCTCTTGCTTGAATCCAGGGGATTGGTTCATTACTCACACCTAAATAATAGCACGAGGAAACATGAGGCTTCTGTGGACTTATAAAGGTAATCCATCCTTGGGGACAGACTCGACAAAATTTAGCACCGATGAGTTCAAGGTCACTATCTAAATAATGATAACACATATTTGAATTTGGATTGTAATAATAATATATACTTTTCTGTTCATCTGCTCCTAGCTTGTTAAAAGGAACAACGTGTATGTGATAAACAAAGGAAAACTTTCCATTAAGGCTTAAAAACCTTCGGATGCCCTCCAGTGGCTCCTGGGAGAAATCTTCCCAAATTAAAAACGTTTTCTTTTTCATACTTGTGTCGATTTGCTTCATCAATAGGAAAACTTGGTCGCATTCCTCAGCAGCCGGTAATAAATCGTTTCTTTTATTTTCCAACTGTTTCAATGATAAATCAATTGTAAGCTCTAGTGTAACTGTGCATATATAGATATCCACTTTAGCAACTCGAAGATCTCCGGTAGCGTTGGAATCTCTTTTCTCAAAATAGCTAATGAAAGATCCATAATCCAGATAGTTATTTTCCGAATAGATTACAAAAATAAGATCCACATCTCCATCTTGGCAACCTGAAGTTTGTGAACCAAAAACAGGCAACAAACCTGAATAAAACAAAACAAATTATGTTATAAGTTATTATAAGTATTATATATACATAAAACACAATTCCTACACGTCTTAAGTGTTCACAACTTTACATACACACCTTAAGTAATTGGTATAGCCATTAAGAATATTAAAGATTTATTTTTTACTTTAAATTTTTCATATCTGAAAATTCGTTAAAAAAAATTTGGAATACATAAAATCGACGGAAGATTGGTCGACCGGAAATTAGGTCGAATGGAAGTTTGGTCATTTTAAAAAATATTATTAATGTTATGTTGCTAAGTCCTAGAGGAGATACAATTGAGAAATTGTAAAACTTTTCAATTAATTATATATGTATATTGTTTCCATTATTTTTAACTATTTATTTAATATAATTTTGACAAATAAAATAAAGTGTTAACATTGGATAACATATTATTTATTTTAACTTTGCGTTGTCGTACAAGAATCTTTTGTTTACTAAATGTTAACAATATTTTGAATGTTTCATTGGAAACAAAATTGCCAACTTTGAAGAAAATGTCAGTACAGAATCTACCGCAATAGTGTATAGATCAGCTGAACTATATTAAATTAAAACATTGAAAAATCCAATTTTATAATATATTTTTTTTTTTAGAATATTTGAATGCGCTTAGTTGATTAACAAATTATGTCATTCATTCAAAATGAAATACCAGCATTGCAAATCTGGCTCGGGTAATGCGCTATATAAAACCATTAAAAAAAATAATAATGTCACTGAGTCAGCTACATTATGTAAAATTATCAAGAAGTAGCAGTAGTTTGTTAGTAAGTCATTGTTTAATAACACCATCTCTTAGGCCTACTAACTCATTTAACTTCGTACTTGATTGCTATTGTACAAGAAATTGTTGATGACATAGTACATACTCCAGCTGTTATAAAGAGGGTGTAGATCTATTTTTAAAATTATACTTTATTTTTTAGCTTGGGACTTGATTTTATAATGGATGAGTTCAAGAAGTAAAACCAAATTTCATATTAATATATGTAATAATATTGTCTACAGCCAGTGGCGTAGCTAGGGGATGAGGTTGATGCGGGCTGCCCCGGGAGTCACAATTTCAGTGGGTGCCACCATCTCAGTGAATGACACCATCTCAGTGGGTGACACCATCTCAGTGGGTGACACCATCTCAGTGGGTGACACCATCTCAGTGGGTGACACCATCTCAGTGTGTGACACCATCTCATTGGGTGACACGAAATTGAAAAAAAATGCTTATTTACAGAAAACACACTGCTCGCTCCAACCTATTGTCATGTAAAGAAAAAAAATACACACGTAACTTTTCCACACATAAATGTTGATGCGTCAGAAATGAGGTGACCCTATAATTAGGTCACACAAACGTCAGTTTTTTTTATTTTTTATAAATGACTTTTTACCATTTATAGGGTAAACAAAATAATTTTTTAAAATCGTGTTCTAATATTTTTTTAAATAATTTATCTATATTTATTTACATTTTTTAAAGAATTTTTTTTTCTGTTAAATTCAAATATATTAAAACCCAGTAATCCTCAAAATTAATATTTTCGCCAATTCGTCATAAGCACCACCCCGAAACATTGTAATTTTTCGTCTGCTGGGTTTTACCTGTCACCTATTTATGTTGTATTTTGTAGAGTCCTCCTTTGTTTTTAACTGTCGTAACACGCCATACTACGTGCACAAATCTAAGCAGCCATGGATCTGCCAGCAGCGAAAGGCAAAAAAAAAAGGAAATTAGTGACTCACTAAAATCACTATCAGGGTACATGCTTAGATATGTCATGAAACCAAATGACCATGGTTCACCAAAAGACTTTCCTCAACCCACCATTGATACTGATTCATCCAATACCAAGAGCATTCATTCCATAGAACAGCAAATAGTTCAGAAAATAGAAGAGAATTTTGCCGAAATACAAGTAAAAGACTTGGATGGTTTGGAAACGGAAATGTATGCCAATAAGGTTGATTCCAACCAAGATACTGTAAATGTGATGGTTAATGGAAAAAACTGGAATATTTTAACACATATTTCTCTCCGGAATGTATTATTTCCTTTTCATTTTCGCTCTAATATTAATACAATGAGGATTACCTCGTTTCAGAACAAAGACGGAAGTTTCAGCGTAAGGAAAAGGCAAGATGTGAACTCTAAGTAGGTGTGCGCCAACTAACAAAACAATGGTTCTACAAGACGATGCCAAATGGCGAGAAAATACTGCGGTCGTTGATTATTCTGTGAAAAAATACTGTTTCTGCCGCCGATTGTTTGCTGTTAATGTTGCAGAAACAACATCCAATTTTGTTACTGGCTATGATAATTTTTTGGAAACTTAGCCCGAAATTACCAAATCACGAGGCATCAGAAGAGCACGTATTTTGCATCGAAAAATGTAAATCGTTGGCAGCAGGACTTAGACTATAGAAAACAATTGATGCTGAAAGTTTTGCTGTGATGAACAGTGAGAAGAAAAAGTGGAGGTATATCTTGCACAGGTTCCTCGATATCACATGGTTTGCCACAAAGAAGATGAATTTTCTTTTAATAGAGTTAACTTTATGAAATAGCTGAGATACTATCCAAATATGACCCAGTGTTAAAAGAGCACATTCTGACACGTGAGAGGAGTTCATCTACAGTAAAAGCATCCTCATCGTACCTTTCACCACAGAACCAACATAAATGTATAATTGTCATTGCAAACCAAATGACAGAGATTCTTATCATAAATATAAAGGTGGCTAGATTAAAGACCAATCACGTGTATTATCGGAATATTATATATGTCATTGTGGGCCCGTCATGGATAATATTCAGATTTCAGGACAGGGGGTGCTTGCCCTCCTTAAAACCATTAACCCATACAAAGCATGTAATCCTGATAATATAAAACCACGAGTGATCAACTAATTGGCCAAAGAATTCGCTCCTACACTGACAATCCTCTTCCAATCGTCACTGTGCACAGGCAATGCTCCATCAGATTGGAGAACAGTGCATGTAACTCCAATCTACAAGAAAGGGGAGCATACCGACCCTGCCACTTATCGTCTGATATCCCTCACCAGCGTAGTATGCAAACTTTTGGAGCACATAATCGTAAGCGCAGTCATGAAGCATCTTATAAGCAAAAATATACTCAATGACTGTCAGCATGGCTTCAGAGTAAATAGATCATGTGAGACCCAGCTCCTTTAATTTTTAGACGACTTAATGACAAATCTGGATAACAGCAAGCAAACTGATGTGTTAGTGATGGACTTCTTAAAGGCCGTTTAGCGTGTCAAACATAGTTTGCTATGACACAACTCCAGAGGTATGAGATCCAATGCACTACTAAAACATGAATCTCTAGCTTCCTCAACAACCTAAGTCAAGCAGTAGTGGTGGACCGTAAAAGCTCGTCCTTTTGTCAATGTAAAGTCAGGGGTCACCCAGGGCTCGGTGCTGGGCCCCTGTTTGTTCCTAGCATACATCAATGCCTACCCGAGAAAATGACATCCCAAGCAAGACTGTTCGCAGATGACAAAACGGTGTATAGGACGATCGCCAACACATCTGACCAGAACCAGCTACAATAGAATTTTAAACGGATAGCTGAGTGGGATGCGAGCTGGGACATGGAATTTTATCCTGCCAATTGCCAGACACTGTTGTACTCCTCTAAAATACCGCTATGAATTGCATGGCCATTTACTTGAGCCAGGTTCCCCCGTAAGGTACCTGGGTGTTATCATTCAAAGAATGGTCCGATGGGACAAGCTTATTAACAATGTGTGCAAACAGGCAAACAAAACCCTTTGGTTCTTAAGGTGTAATCTAAACATCAGCAACTCCAGTTTGAAAGAAGGAGCCTAAAAAGCCTTTGTCCGGCCGCTTTTAGATTAGGCATCTTCGCTCTAGGACCCACTCACCCAGAAGAGCAACGACAAGTTGGACGCAGTACAGCGACGGGCAGCACGCTTTGTCCTGAACCGCTACAGGCTACAATGGGCTGGTCACTATTGGGGGAACGATGACGACTATCCAGGTTCTCCATGATTTACAAGATAAATAATGGGCTAGTCCACTGCTCTGGCATTAAACCCCCCATAGACAGTTACCAGGCCACGACAGGCAGTTCCGGTTTATACCAGCGAGAAGCCAGTATAGGAACTGCTCATTCCTGCCAAAGACAATCAGGGACTGGAACAAGCTTTCAAAAGGAACAGTTGAGGCGACAACATTTGACTCATTTGCGTCTATTGCCTCAGGACTTCCAACCCCCTGTGCATGATACCCTCAAACAGTTACTCTTGTAACCAATGAAATATCCTTATCAACACCAGGCACAGAAACATTGCAAATCCCATCTGCATTCATAGGAGCCATAATGATCAATAAATTGATCGTGGGCCCTTAATATATAGAAGAAGAAGAAGATGTATTTCTAGTTATATAGGCGAAACAGGGAGAAGATTGGCAGGTAGGTTCACAGAACATCTTCGGGATATTGAACAGGTTACATTTTTCACTGTCTCTTTACATTTCAATGTAGGGCAACATACAGGTGCATTAGATGTATCAAATACGGCACTAATTTCGGCACACCAGAGAGAGTGAAAATCGAAAACAAGTTTATTCAGCTCTTCGGTACCATATCTACACAAGGTATGAATCAAATACTCTATTCATAATGTTTCTCAATGTCCATGTATTATTTTTCTCTATCTCCCTATATTTAAGTATCACTAAATATTTTGGTCCGTACCGATGTTCTAATTTATTGTTTCACAATACCATAATTTATATTCTTTCACTTCCTGTAATAAAAGTGTAATCCTACTTCAGCCAAAAAATGGAAAAGGCTAAATTGTTTAGTGTGATCTGAAACTTGTTATACTTCTATCTGTCTTGTTTTCCGATGAAGGCTCTAAGCCGAAACGTCGAAATCTGTTGTCCTGTCTATGTGATCAAGTTTAGCATACCGTGTTCTTATTTTTTATTTACACAACTTGAAAGCAGTCCATCAATTTTTTTATCTTTTATTCTCTGACACTTGGCTGCTTCTATTTGTATGTATTTGTCCTAACCTTTGTGTCACTTGTTCTTTTTTTGAATTTGATAAGTTTTCTATTATTTTTTTTTAGTCTTACTCACTCCATTTTAGGTATTATTACCAACGGTATACGTATTAGTTATTATATTCTTACATAATTTACAAAATTAACAACTACAATAGATGGTCTCTTATAAGATTTCTATGAATCAACTTAAATGTTTCATAATCACCACGTTTTGCCTACTCCCATCAAAAGTTTCATGTGATTGTAGGAACCTTGCTTTCTCTCTATTTAAAAAAAAAGACACGATACACAGTGAATCTCAATTTTCTTAACACTTTTATACGACTGGGAACATACCTAAGGGTTTTAGAAGTAAATAAAGCCCCTTGGCCAGCTCTAACAACAGAGACAGAGTTTATAGATTCAAGACTTTCGTTTCAAATAATGGAGGTTATCGTTCTCAGTTATAAACGAGTGATCAACAGTTCAAGTACCAATATCTATAAACTTGAGGAACACATTCTCCATAAATTTAATCGGAACCATATGCTGGTGTATCTCATTAGATTTGTTATATGCAAACTCAACCGTGATTTATACTAACTCTGCATGGTCTACCAACAAAAAGAAGGAACCCAATGAACTTAAACCAAGCACTAAAAAAACTCCAGCACGCCAGAAAATCGAAAAAAAAAAGTGTCATTTGCATACTTCAAGATCTCCATATGTCTGATGGGTGACGATCTCTTATTCCTAAAGGTCTCAAATTTGTTCCTTTCAAATCTTCTATTGACCGCGATCAGTTACTAGCAGACTCTCATCACCATTTTCCTTCTTTGAGACTATAGTATTACTTTTATGGTAGAGAGAGAGAGCACACAACAGGAGGATGAAATGTTCTCCTTTCAGAGACAACGTAAATCCACCTGGACACCATCCTCTGATCAATCTAAGGCTTTATATCTCTACATCAGTTATAATAAACATGATCTCAACAATCGCTCTCTCCCTTAACTTCGTCTTTTTAACCTCTTTAAACAAAAAACTCGGGTGCTGTCTACGTCTAATAGCTTTGTGATTTTTTCTTGAAAATGAACCACACTCCTTTATCCCTCTTAGACTATTATCACATGTGCCAAATTGGTACTCACCCTCAACTCCTTTGAATTTAATGGCCATTTTTTGGACCAAATTAGAGGCGTAGTCATGGGAAAAAATGGGCCCAAGTTATGCTTGCCTTTTATGGGTCATTTTGAATATATTGTAGAGAAATCATATACTGGCCGTATCGTTGAAATTTATAAAAGATATAATGATGACATTTGCATCACTACCATACAAACTAATGAACTTCATAAATGTATAGATTTTTAAATGTATGTTATCCATTCATAAAATTTAATTGCAAATCTCTGGACATTCTGTAAACTTTCTTGGTATTACGATAACCTTGAAAGAAAACGGATTTATAACATCTGCCTACTACAAACCCACTGACAGCCATAGTCACCTATTGTACTTATCATCTAACCATCTAACTTTAAACAATTATAGCAACTTCTCAGACTACGGCGCCTCTGCCAACATGATGATGCCTTTTTAGAAAAAGCTGATGAAATGATGGATTTCATCCGCTGCAGATCATATCCTGAAAAAAATGTTTTCTCGTGACTCAATCGTATCAGCAACATCAAACAAAAATAAAGAACGAACCAAGCCCATATTAATCTATCACGCTCACAATTTGATTCCGCCAAAAATTAATCATAAAAAATCGTAACATACTTCTTGCTAACCCCAATAATATCATGGTATTCTCATCTCCTCCACTGATTGTCTTCAGGGGGGGGGGGGGGGACAAAATGTAGGTGACCTTCTGGTTCATATCCGTTTTCGAGCTCACCCCTCTTACCTTGGGACTAAGCCATGCTAAAGAAGCCGATGTAGGACGTGTCCCTGTACACTCCAAACAAAAATCATTAGCCTCCCTAATGGTACTTTTACCATCAAATGGGGTTTCATATGTATTAGTAAGATTGTGATATATGTGATTGTGTGCTGTATATGTCATTCTAGTTATATAAGCGAAAAAGGGATACGATTGGCAGATAGTTTAACAAAATATCTTTGGGACACACTGAACAAGGTTAACTTTACCAAGTCTTTTCACACTTCAAAGGAGGGCAACATAAATGTGCATTAGAGAAATACATAACGGCACTAATTTCCTACACAAACACAGAGTGAAAATGGAAAACAAATTTGTTCAGCTTTTCGGCACCATATCTCCACATGATATGAATCAAACACTCTCTTAATAATGTTGCTCAATTTCACCGTATTTATTTATTTATTTTTTCCTTAGATTTTATGTATCCCTTGGTCCGTTAAGATTCTCTACCTTATTTTTCACATTACCAATATTTATATTTTTTCACTTTCTGTAATCCTACTTCCGGTAAGGGAAAAGAAATATTTTAAGTTTTTTTACTGTGATCAGATACCTGTTATACTTCGTTTGTCATGTTTTCTCCTGTCTTTGAATTTAAAGTTAGCATACCTTGTTCTTATATTTCATTTCTTTCTGAAGGAGGCTTTTGAGCACTAATGTATTGTTCATTACATACATCTTGACCATTAATGTATTGTTCCTTATAAAGTTCTTGACCTCTAATGTTTTGTTCTATATGAAGCTCTTGACCAATAACGAAGTGTGCAATATGAAGTTCGTTCAAACTTTACTCTCGTGTGATGTCTCTTCTAAATTTACAAATATTGGGTTGATCAGCACAAACAGTTTCTAAAAATCCTATGGCAACAGTCAAGAGCATTAATGGTTTTTGGCAAACCTTGCTGACTAGAATCAAAGCATTCCCCACAGTGAAAAATTAAGGGGGTATTTTCGGTGGACGACGGTGATTATGATTAGATTGACTGATCCTTGAGTCCTCAAAAATAATCAACGATTACTTCAGCTACAGGGATTAGAATATTTCTGCTGCAGAGTAACTGAAAGTACTCTACCACATGTTCTTTAGGAACAGAAGTCACATATGCTCAAACAGACAACATTCGTATCCTTAATGAATTCAGGGTCTAAGTTAAAATTTGGCCTCAAGCCCTTTGATTGCAAATTTCTATAGATACACTGGCAGAAGTGAAAAAAAAAGAATACTCGAGTAATTGTTTGAGGAAACTCGATTTTTATAGCATCTACCATTGCAAGGTCAAAGTCTATGAAAATCTTTATGAGAGGATTAAAAGAAGGCTCCAATTCTTTAATAGCTCTTAAAAGTTGAATATAGCATTGTACAGTTTTGTTTGGAATAAGTTCATAATACGTATGACACTGCAGTGTGTTCACGTAAACCATGTATACTGTATACAATTAATTGTTCATATAAAGGTGATATCGTTTTAAAAATATCATTTGTATACCAGTTTTTAGCTTGAAAGTAAAGGTGTATTACTCGTGTTTTAAAAATAAAAATGCTGTCATCTACAGGCCCAGAATAAAAAAAATGTAATATTTTCACAAATCTGGGTAGAAATATATTCTCTGATGAGTCTGATTTCCCTCCTTTGAGTAGGAATAGCTGGACCTCAAGTTTCTTTTATTATTTGATTACTTATGTTTCTTTTCATAGTTTTAACTAAAGGCAATTGACCTTTCGCTGCTTAGGTTAAATTCAATAAAGAATTAGACAAAATATAACGATAAGAATCACACGTGGCCAGAGCATAACTTTTAATCTTGTTCATTTGTATATGTACTTCTATATTGAAGCTATCAGCTGCATGAAATGTTCTTTGCTATGTTTTGTTATAGCACTAATCTAATATGATATACTTTAGAAAAACAGCAAACTATTGAGCCGGAGCTCATGAAGTTCTCCTCTAAGCCCCTTCCGCTAAACTCAACTAGCCATCCACTACTCCCCAGTAGTCTTTATTGAATTGGGCCCGCGAAGCGGTTCGCCCGGAAAATTCCATCCCTGAAACAGTATCACCAACCGTTCCACTCAATTGACTATGCGAGTGAGGCGGCATCAGATAAGGAAAACCAGGTCGGCCGGAGTGCTGCTGTCACTTGGCCACCAGGCTGGACTTTCAAGTGCTGGGGTACATACGTTTTACGTCTCTAAGTCCCCCCCCTCTGCACCCCGGGGAGCCCCGTATGTGATTTAAAGACACCCTCTAATCGGGATTATGTGGTTTTCTGCAATGTGACTAAGTGACGCCGCAGCCGGTGAAAAAAGATGTTGTCTAGGAGCAATACCTTCATAGACTGCATATTTGGAATTATGGGCAAGCTTAGCCACGTTCCTTCGCCTCATATCCATACGGCACTAAAAGCAGCTACCATTCGAAAAAGAACCTTATCAAGTTACATGAATGGGCATGAATGTTTTATATTGAAGTTTTTATATTTCTGATAAAAATATATTGTCGGCTAGATTTTCCTTTATTCTATTTTAATAAAAAAGTCGCAATGATAGACGAACTTATTTTTTTTAAAAACTATTTAGTTGTGCGATTTATATATGTATGTAATACTTTCATCGATCAATTATTATACAACTACTGAAATCTGTTTTTAAAAAAATAAATAAATCGGACACACTTCTGTCCGAACATATCTGTGACAACATTTATTGAAAAAAAAAGGAAATCGAACTAAATATAATTCAAAATAATTACTATTCCAAAAAATCTATACATTTCTCAATGGCATCTAGTAGGAAAAAAAGAAGAAAATGGACCAACTGTCTTTTCAATAAAAATCCGTTCAACCAAACTTCACTTCGACCAAATTTCCGATACCCAAATTTCCGGTAGACCAAAAATCTATCAATTTTAGTCGACTAAATTTACCAGAAGAGGTGCGATATAGAAATTGTTCACATCTATGTTTCCCAAATGTTTAATTAATTTCATGGTTATGTGTTTCTTTCATTATTAGGAAATAATGTTAACAATTACTAGTTTTAAAAATACAAAATTCACACTTCTTTTAATTTACAGCAACATTTGCCTGCACAAATGTTTAAACAAAGATCTTAACTGGGTTAAATGGCTTGAAAAATCTTGACTGTAAATAATTCTAGATCATCTTCATCATCATGTCCCTTAGTCTTTGGACAGTTGGGGTGCCATAGATGACATGAAAACTATCCTTCTCCATTCCTCTCGTTCTTTTGCATTACGCAAAGCATCGCCTAGTTTTAATCCCGTCCCCTGTTTGATGTTATCTTCCGAGCATTTTCTCTGTTTTCCTCTTCTGATGTAGACTTTTGGACCTTTGTAGGCAAAATTTTGACTATGAAAACGTTATGAAAACGTTGGGCTAGGTTAGAAAAAGTAAAACTACGTTCAGAGTCGTCAAAACTTGAACACAAGTCTTCGGTAAAACGCAATCTGGATGTAGACTTCTTCAAAGAGCAAAATTATCTGGTGGCAATTTCAAATAACTTAAAACCGAAGCATGAATTTGCTTAGAATCAGTAGAACTAGCCTTACATTTCAGAATAAAACACTCTGATTAGTCTTGATAAACTTCAGTGAAGTTTAAATGCCGCTATGTAGACGACGTCTTTACGTCACCTTTCTCCGTGAATGAACTCTAGCTGACACAACGATCGGAACCGCTTTCATGTTGTGGCTAACAAAAATATTCTCTCTAGACACTGTTTACAATTTAAATAATATTAATAGTTTATATCCTTAGAAAAATGCAGACAAATATGTAGATCTGGAATGGAAACAGTGTGTAAGGCCGTTCGAGAAATATCAGTAAAATAGTCTATAAAAGGAGACACACGATATAATTTTTGCTATCAATTATAGTGAACTATATTTGCTATACGAGACAGAGATTTGTTTACTAACTTTTGCAGTGTGTGTTTATATTCCTTTTCATCATTTTTAATTTTTATAAGATTGTATCATCTTCAACATTGTACCGGTACAAGCAAATCATTATACACTGAGTCGATAGCTGTAATTATATTTCTTTTGATTTTGTAATTAATTATTAACGTAATAAAATGTATTAATAGTAGTTAGCCTTGGTTTAGATATGGTATTTTTTGTTATTGTATTTAACATATGGTATCGTCTTTGTTGTGTACTGTTTTAGATCGAGCCATATACTCAAACAAAAGATTCATTTCTCCATACTGATAACTTTACGCAACAATGCACATCGGTAGAAAAGAATAATCTTTGGATTTTGAAAGTACGTGTCCAGATGTATGACTAAATTGCAAGTGTATTCTTTGCATGGTAATTTCATTTATCTACTTGAATTTCCAACAATTCTTCTTCTTATAAAACTCCTTCTAAAAATAGGCACAAATGTTTATAGGACTTGATTCGTATGTGCAGGAATTGTGTGTTCTTTTAGGCTTGCAATTATTTGATCGTGTTGCTCTAAGGGTGCTTGTCTTGTTTTATGTCAAACTGGCTCTTGGAGATTTGATGCGAGAGCGTGAAGTCGTCAGCAATCTTTGCAGTCTTATGCTCATCATCTTCTCTACCTTCTGCAATATGTAATTCCACTCAACACAATTTTTGAAATTGTCTATCCGTTTGAGGTTCTTAAAAATATAAAAGTCTTATGTTCTATACAGGATGCTATTTTTCCAGGTCTCTTTCTCATAGAAACTAGTTTTGAGATTTCCCATCACGTTTCATTAAGTAACTAAACCTTTTACGCAATGTTTCAGCGCTAAATTTATAAACCTTTAGAAAGAATGAATTTAAAAGCTTATAGTCACAAATTTTCAGCATTCAAGGACTCAATAAATCGACTGACCAGTTAGTCAAAACAAGCTGCTTTAAGGTAGAGCTAACATTTTGTGGTATGTTCAAAAATGTGTGCAGTTATTTCAAAAGGTTATCAATGCTCATGAATCTCTTTGGCTGCATTTTTAAGTATTATCTTTAACTTTTTTGGATTTTCGATTGCACTTTGCATAGATTAATTTCAACTTCTATTTAATAGTAATTGTAGCTCTCTTCGGGATTCTAGCCACATTTGTTTGAGCTCTCTTTCTTGTTCAACTTTCTCTGTTTTAGCATCTGTTTTCATTAGAAAGAGTTTTCGTATGCTTCAGTGTCTCGCTTGTTTATATCAAAGTCAATTTTAACACATGTAAATTGTATAAATGTTAACTGCAAGTCTCAAACGCACGTAGACGTGTGTCTGTAAAAGTCATGGCATTTGGCCGTGTGTTTGATTATAATGATATAATTGTTAAGGCGTACACTCATGATCTTTGTACGTATGTAGCTGAAATAATTATTTACATGATCAGTAATAAACACGAATCGGCAATTACGAAAACATAATAATAATGTGTTTTACAAATGATCATGGCTACTTTCAGAACCGCTAGATACAAGTAGAGCATTTTTTTTTTAAATGTTGCTTGCTACAAATTTCAATTCTAAAGGAGCGTGTTATATTAAACCTGCCTTCTATAGCACACAGTGGGAAAGAATGACGTCAGCGCCACGAGTTGTTTGTGGGTTAGACGAGGGCAAGGATGGTCCTTAGCGTGTTTGAATGACCAAACAAAGAATTTAAGTGCCAGGCCACAACTGGAGTGTTTACATGCCTAGGATTACCAACAGAAGTTACACTTAGAGCTTGTGTTCATTGTTCCTATAGGTTCCACATTTATAAATATTTAATTAAATAATTGTAAGAATAAGCTAATGTCCCAATTTACCAATGGTAACAAATGGGAACAAATTTGTGTTTGAGCTAAATTTCCTAAATCTCTTTTGAATTATTAACAAACACTGACTGCAAGTTTTATTTATTTATTAGTTATATATTATTATTATAAATTATAAATAAATGTAATAGAAATGTAAAAAAAATAATTGTAACTATTGTATCTTAATTTGATCATTAATATATTGTAAAATAATGAGATTGTTGTTCTTTTTATTTACAATCGCTGATCATTTTTTTTATTATTCTTCATGTGTCACTAACTTTTTACGGGCATTTTCCAAAAAAAAAGATATTTTGTTTTCATTGCAAAGTCAAAACTGAGAAAATTATAATAAATTTAAGTTAATGGCTAAACAAAAAAATCCAAACAATACTGTCGTGCTCCTCACCGTTAAACTTGCTGACGAAAACAATGAGTTGATATTAGATATTCTATATTTTGACATGCAAATAGTTATGCAATGGGTGGAGGGAATATACATTTGTTTTGCTTTATTTAATAAATGTATCTTAATTTTTAAGTTCATGATCATGTTTGTTAAATTGTATGTACAGCGCTGTGAGCCCAGTCGTAGGCTGTGTTGTCACGCTGTATAAAACTACTACTACTAATATTAATAATATCAAAGAGTAAGTTCTACAGATGATCTTTGATTATTCCAGTTCAGTCCGTAAGATGACTAGGAACATTTATTTCCCCTAAAGCTGATTTTTATTATCAATATTTCAATGTTATTTGAAGACTTACACATTGACTGTTAACAATTAAATTTGTGAACATTTACGCCATCCTTACCTTAAATGTTTTTTTGAGAAAGATTTCCATTTGAAATTTATCATGAAAAAAAACATGTTAAAACAAAAAAATATCAAGTTTATTCATTTCTTGTTTCAATTCACAACGGTCGAAACTCCTCTTTATTGGTTGTGAAAATAAAAAAGAATAGCTGCATGAAAACATACATTGTGTGTTAGCGGTAAAAAAAAAAACACCAAAAAAAAAGAGACTTTAATACTTGACTTTCCAAATCAAAACTTTACGAATGTTATTGGAGAGAAAACCCCTGCCTCTAAATGAACTATGACTGTTGACCACACTATTGAAAATAAAATCGGTAAAAAAGGCATAACTGGTTTTAGATAAACATCAATCATTATAAAAAGGATTTTATCAATAGGATTTTATTGTTTCCCCAGGTGGGAAAAGGTGATGCGATGACAGAGGTAAGTGAAAACGTGTAGAATAAGTTAATACTAAAAAAATTTAAAAAACATTAATTAAAACGGAGAGATCACGTGAAATCGGGTAAATTCAGCGCTTTGAAAATAAATATAAATATAAGCAGGACCATGCATATGTGTTTGTATGATTGCATGTATGAATTTCAATGGATAAGGAAATAGATTTAAGGCGTACGTATTATATCCCATTTAAAATTGAATTGGTCATATTTCCTGACTTAAAGATATCTTGCTGGACAGATATTAACGGCCAAATCTTTAATGCCAGAGATATTTCACTAACAGATCTCGACTCTGAGATACTAATAGACGTTATCGGGATTAAATACAGCTACCATTAACTTTAAAAAAAAACACTTTAAATTAAAGCTTGGAGACTAATATATTTTACAATATTTCTGTCTGGGAAATTTAATCTCTAAGTTAAAATAATCAATTACTTACCAAAAAACAAGGCAACATAAAAATATGTGAACGTCATTTTCTAAGAAAAGTTTTGAACACCTCGCTGTTAATGAAATTCTATAGCGGGATAAAAGAAATGTTGTTACGATAAGTGTTGACGATATACACGAAACACCAAAAGCAGAAATGAGAACTGGTTGAAGAGAACAAACTTTAAATAGGTGTTTGCAAAACCACGCCCATAATCTGATAAATACATGTGCGCATGCGTGACTATTGATTGACATAAAAATAATTTAATAAAAACTCTCATAAGCCCAACTCTGAACCGAGCGTCGCTATGTGAGCTGGCGGAACAACCTCGCATACTCGCTCCTATTCTCAGTCCCATGCATCATAGATTTGCCGCAATTGTGACCTTGCTGTCCAGTGAGAAGAAAGACACGTTGCATGTGAGTAATGTGGCAACGGTTCCATGGTCAATGACAAAGCATCGAGACATTCTATTACATTAAGCATGGTGACAATATTGGCATGCTGTGGTACTGTTCTTTCTGTGGAAGCCTGA
Organism: Omphiscola glabra; assembly: GCA_964017045.1. NCBI lineage: Eukaryota > Metazoa > Mollusca > Gastropoda > Lymnaeidae > Omphiscola > Omphiscola glabra. Next base: position 10,751,492 of record OZ024804.1, on the reverse strand, counting down.
CTAGTTAGACTGTGTTTGACCTCAATACTTCAAGGACATAAATCTACCTTCTTAGATTTCTCCCTATATCCCCCATGCTCCACTCAAACGGACCTTTTCCAGTTTTCAGCTACTCCTATGCGCTACAGTAAGCATGACAAGGAAACACAAACCATTGCGCATAATTGAAGTGAACTTTTAGTCTGCAAGCGGGAAGAGTGTAACGAAAGCGAACAACAGCTTAAAACCTGACATTATCTTGGGAACAGAAACATGGCTCAATCCCTCCTGACCAAAGCAAATTTTGTACCATATAATTACAAAGTACTTGAAGGTGTCTATGACTGCTTGACTGTCAAGCTGTTCCACTAATAGATGTTGATGACTGCGATCATGTGCGACCCAGCTCCTCGAGATTGTATAGGACTTTACCACATTCTGGGAAACAACAAGCACACTGAAGTGCTGTTGATGGACATCTCAAAGGCATTTGATCTTGTCAATCATAGTTTGATTTTACACAAATTTTATAGATATGGGATTTAAGGCACCACCAAAAAATGAATCTCTAGCTTCATCAGCGATCGATGCCTTTCATTAGTGGTAGACAGAACAACCTCCTAATTTGTCGGTGTTAAGTGAGGGGTACCATAGATACTCGGTGTTATCATTCAAAGAGAAGTCCGAAGAGACAAGCGAATTAACAATGTATGCAACCATGCAAAAACGACACCAGTGTTCCTAAGGCGAAATCTAAGGCTCGACAAATCCAGCGTGAAAGAAAATGCCTAAAAGAACCTTTGACTGGCCACTTTTAGATTACGCAACTTTGTCTCGGACCCATTCACAAAGTGCAGAATCTACAGTTTTTGTCGTGGTCCAGCGACCGGCATCACACTTTTCATGAACAACTAAAGGAACACCTAAAGAATGGCAGCATGCTGGAAATACTGTACTGATCACCATTGGAAGAATGGCCAAGACTATCCAGGCTATCGGAGATTTTCAAGATAAAAATTGTCTGGTCCACTGCTCTAACTTTAAAAAGAAACTATCCCTTCTCCCCCTAAGCAAGGTTGGGGCCATGACAGACAGCAAAATACAATAAATGAAATGTTCATTCCATGTACTGGCAATTAGGGACTCGAACACGCTTTAACAAGGAACAGTTGAAGTTACAACACTTGACACATTTGCGTCTATTGCCTTAGACCTTCCAACCTCGAGTTCATGGAACCCTCACAGTTGCCCTTGCAACCAATAAAATATCCTCTTCAAAATACAGAACCAGAAATCATGCAAAGAAACATCGTGAATCTCCGATACATACATAGGAGCCCGAATGAACAATGCATTGATTGTAGGCCATCAAAATATTGACGAAGAAGACACATATCTCAAAGCACAACATTTGGAATTTTATAAGCCACTTCTTAACAAATGTTCACAGTTAAGGATACGGCATTAAAATTCCGAATGTTGCCTAAGACACCTGGTGCGAGTCAACAAGAAAATTACGGTCAGGTTCAAATTAAATTAAAATTTGAATTCTTTGCATCTTTAAACAAGTTGTGATGAGACGTTTTTTATAAATAAAGTTCGTGCTTTAACGCAACTACATTCTGTTGAAAATTTAAGGTTACTTTATTTTTGTGTCGGTTGCCTCAATATAAAACAAGTTAATAACAAGATGATTGAAAGTACCTTCCCATTTAGACTCAATTTACATTTAAAAGCTTAGAATAGAAAAATGTAGTTTATTTTTTATTTAAATTTGTTCTTTTGTGACTCTATTTTTTTAAACAAATGAAATGGCCACAGTCTACGAACTCTAATATTTTAGCTCAATGTGCCATTGAATGGACACAAACTTTATGACATTAAAATGTTAAGTCCAAGATTATAAATCTTTAGTTCAGTGTGTTGAATGTTTAAAAAAAATGTTTCAAAATCTTTTGCGATGTCGAAAAGTTGTTTTATAGAAATATTGATCTGTGCAAGAGTGCACGTTCTTAACCCCAAAAAAAGGGTTTAATGTGTGCTTGTTTTAGTAATGGGTCCATTAAAATCACCAGGGTATGTTTCACACAAATCACTAGGTTATGTTTCACACAAATCACGAGGTTATGTTTCACACAAATCACGAGGTTATGTTTCACACAAATCACGAGGTTATGTTTCACACACATCACGAGGTTATGTTTCACACAAATCACGAGATTATGTTTCACACAAATCACTAGGGTATGTTTCATACAAATCACGAGGTTACGTTTCACACAAATCACGAGGTTATGTTTCACACAAATCACGAGGTTATGTTTCACACAAATCACGAGGTTATGTTTCACACAAATCACGAGGTTATGTTTCACACAAATCACTAGGGTATGTTTCACACAAATCACGAGGTTATGTTTCACACAAATCACGAGGTTATGTTTCACACAAATCACGAGGTTATGTTTCACACAAATCACGAGGTTATGTTTCACACAAATCACGAGGTTATGTTTCACACAAATCACTAGGGTATGTTTCACACAAATCACGAGGTTATGTTTCACACAAATCACGAGGTTATGTTTCACACAAATCACTGGGGTATGTTTCACACAAATCACTAGGGTATGTTTCACACAAATCACTAGGGTATGTTTCACACAGTAGTGTAAAATCATGGTTGTCATCCTCTCAAAACTTTCCCCGTGTATCTCCTCATATTTTGCATGTGCTGTGTCAGTCTGATCTTTTCTACTCACCCCCTGCGATTGTGGCAAGCTATTCTGTGGCAACCTACCCCGATTGACATTTTTCTGATGGAGCCCTGCTTTTGTATTTGACTTAATCTCTTATCAAACTATTTCTAGCAGGTTCTGTCAAAATTGCAATTTTCCATTTGGTGTAAATCCTTGGTAGGGTGTCTCACTTTGAGTTTGAAAACCCCTGAATGTAAAGAAATAGTTTTTCCCATTAACTTTGCATTGGGATTTTGTTGATATAAATTCGATCATCATGAGATAACATGGTCAGGCAAAGTTACGGTCCTACTGGTCAACACAACGAGACATTGTGGTGATAAGAATGTTCTGAGTGATCCCGATGATTGAGCTTTGCAAAATGCGCCGACACATCGTTCATTTCATTGCAGTATTTCTGGACATGCTAGGTATAAGTGAGTAGCAGCCCATGGATAAAGATATGATCAAGTTCAAAAGGTCACAATATTATACAAATATTTAAGAGACAAATAAATAAAATAGGGCTTCAATATGTGGCGGAGATGTGATTTATATCAATATGAACAATATTATGTCAAGAAAGCACAGCACTTGGAGCATAGTTTGGAAAGTAAGAAACCTTTCATCTTATTTAATAATTACCGTAAAAGAATCCCAAGTATTGTTTGATAATGTCTTCAACTCTTCCAAACTGCAGCTCATTATTGCAAAACAGTACATCTGAATTTGGGGACATTTTCGTTTGAATTTGAAAAAATAATATGCCGACCTGTCTGCCAATAGGTAAGAAAGTGAAAAGGATGAGACAATTCTGCTGTTTCGAGTCGTGCAATAGCCTGTGTAAAATGGATGAAAAGAAAAAGTCTCAATATATTGAACTAGGTTATTTCGTAAGTTCCTTAGACAACCGAGAAGAGACGAGTTGCGTATGATTATCTACTAAAGCATGTGTTCTTTGACCTCTAAATATTCATACATATAATCAATATCATGTGCAGTGTGGACCTGATGGACCAGATAAAGGTGACATTTCAAGTTGACTGTGCAGCCAGAATAAAATATTACCCTTTCATCTCCTTTCATTCCGTTGACTTTTCTGTTAATAATGAATCTAAAGATCAATGATGTACTTTTTCCCTTACACTCCGATGAAACGGACACAGTTGGCACGTTAACTGGTATCTGATTCCTCCCGCACGCAGACAATTAATCCGAAAAAACATCAAAACAGAATGGGTATAGACGAATGGCAATACACAGGCCAGAAAATTCATTCAAAGAGCAGAAAAACGCAATACATGTTAATACTGTGCAGAATGGAAAATTTGAACACAGAACTGACAATGTATGTACTTGTGTTAAGTACATGTCTTTTATAAGTCTGACGGAAGCTGTTTTCCAAAACAATTAATTAATTACAGTAGGATATTTGCCCATATAGGGCACAATTCCTTACATAATATTATAAGGCCCTATGCATACGCCACTTTAACAAAGCGAGTAAACGGATGATATTATCTTGTTTGTATATTTTACCATAAATTAATATCCTCTGATTTTTATCTCTCTTATGATCGTCAAGGGGTTAAGAAATGTCTGCTGAAAAAAGCATGAGAGATGTACCCATCTTAGTATACATCATTGCAGAATATAATGATTAAATTTAGAAGGTTCTAAAAATCCGTTCAAGTCTATATGGAGCCCGCATAACTCCCACACACCCGTAATATGTTAATATCGTCTGTGGCACGCATGTCGCCAATTCGGATACGATAGTTGAGTGATGTTTGAACTTCGCTTAGAGAATTATTGATGCATGAGACAGTAACGCTCTTGACGGTAGACTGTTTTCATTCAAATATCACCGTCGTGTGATTGTAACAGTTTTTTTTTAGTGTGAGTGGGTTTTATGAATTGTCAGCATTTGGCTCGTTGTCTAATCTGGTGCCATGAAGCCGCCCTGTAAAGGAAATCGCTTATCTCAATTCCATAACGCCACTCTTATAAGTTTTGTTTAAAAAATATGACGTGTGGAATATATCACCGTTGTTCGTGTTGGATGGCTGGCCAACAAAACACATTTTTCATAATGTCAACGAGGCATATACCATGTGCGGTTTTAGGATCTAATTACCTGTCATAGAGTGACGCCGTTATCAAGTTCGTTGTCTCTGCCGTAAGCAGTTCAATTATTCATTTAAATACATGGCATTACTATCATACAAATATTACAAATATGTAAGATAGGGCATGAATATATATAGTTTTGTTACATGGGGATATATAGGGGAATTTAATAGTCTTTCGAAGTGCTAGGCTATTTCTATTGATTTCTATAATTGCTGGGATTATTCTTAATATGATTGATTTATATTTTTTAATGAGTTTCATGAAGTTACATATTTATTCTAGAAGCATCAATTTTATACTATAGTTTTTTAAAGATGTCTTCGCAGTTCATATAAGAAAACATGACGTCTTCGTAGATTATGGAAGCAAACAATGAGTCTTCGTAGTTCATGGAAAATAAAAAACACTCTTTGACAAAACCAAAATGACGTTAGAAAAATAAATAACTATATGTAAACATTCTTTGAAATGAGGCAAGTTAATATATTATTTCCTGAATATACATTTAATCAGTGTTTTTGTTGATACAAGTCGAAACATAATTCTGTTATTTACGTAAATTGAGGTGTTTAAATTGAGAGAATTCGCATTAGAAGGTAGAATGTAGTGCAATATTCCTTTTATTATTACCCGAGTAACTCCAGTACTAATCATTTAACTGTTTTAACAGTATCGTGAAAATCTTAAAAGTGAATTGTACCAAACTACAATATGTATTTAAAATATTGATATTTGGCTGATTTTTACAAGCGTAGCCGTGACGTCATTTGCGTAGATTCACTCCCCTTATTTTTTTTATTAGAGTTATATTTTACTTAAATTACGATGGCATGTTTTTTCATTAAATTTTTATTGGTTGATTAAATATAATGATAAAATTTGATTGGTTGGCTGATTTAGTATTTTATGTCGTCTGCCATGATGACCACACGTGTTTTATTCGTGTTTCATTAATTTTTGGATATTCTTTTCGTTGGAACCTGAAATAAAGTGTGTAAAAGTGTATTCCATGAAAATGTAAGTTGGGTTTTCATTACTTCTTTATTTTATAATTAATTTTGGCCACTTTTCTTTGTTTTCCAGCGCCACGTTAGGCTAAGGAGAGTGTCAAAACGCTGGTTCCGATAGGGTCAAAACCCTGTTAGGGAGGAATTTAGGGTTCAGGTTAGGGTGAGGGATAGATTTAGATCATTTTTTCATTTTAAAAAACTTTTTATTCATAATTTTAGCAAAAAACATGAGTTATTTTATTTTTCCACGGCCGTCATCTTGGTTGTCCCGACCCGTGAACACGTAAAAGTTCGCGGGTCGGGGCAACCAAGATGGCGGCCATGGTAAAAGACGCGGCTATCTTCCTAAAAATTTACCTGATATTTTTTGTATATTATTTAAAAAAATATATATATATAAATTAACTTTTTTTTTTTTTTATCGTACTAAAAATATAAATTTTAGATTTAAGAGACATCGAATTAGAGAACGAATTAAAGACATCTAGAGAAAGTCAAATGACATTACTTCGTTATTATATTAGGGGCGTCTGTCACTATCCAACCACCTACCGTAAATTAGTTCTCGAGTTTATTGGTGATTCAATTATATAAAGCTTCTATGCGCCATACAATCACTTACTCATATCTTCTAACCATTTCACCAGACTCCTAATATTCACAACAGATGCCGCCTTTTTGCCTCTAGCCTCTCACTACAACAAAACATCCACGACATTAACAAATACGCTCACGGTAACCCCATCCCACGCATCGTCCCAACATGCACATTCAACATACAGATGATTCGCCTCGACTATTTCAACATCAGGTTATTCTCCTGATCCAGGCCATTTTGCTGCCGGCCATTTTTCCCGGGCTCATTCGTCGCTAGGTCATTTCACCACCGAAGAAAAACCAGTTATTTAATTGTATGCTGACAGTTTAAATAAGGTTAAGAGCGAATGGATATTTGTGTATGATTGAAAAGGATTATGTGTTTTGTAGAATTTTTTTATTTGAAGGAAAATATATCTTTCAGAAAAGTAAAACAACATAAACTTCACAACCGACATATTCAAGACTGAACAGTAAATAGCAGAAAAACGCCAACCACAATTACTTAGGCCAAATCAATCCGCAGACAATGGTTAGTTGTGCAATAAATTAAAATTATAAACAATAAAGGAATTGCGACTACCCAACAAATGACGTCTCCGTTAACTTTGTTTTTCTTCTCTCTGTATTATTCATAAAATGGCCCTTCCAAATAATTTAGCAAGATTACTTTCTAAATTTTATTAATTGATCTTTTATGATGACACCGTTAAACAATTTGATGAATGAAAGATATCCTACAAGTATTAAATTTGGGTTTATTATACGGTCGAGATATAGAATTTTAAAATTTGAGAATGTTTCAAAGTTGACGAGTTTTACATTTTATTCAAATAATAGACACAACTAAATAAACACTAAAATCTTCTCCAAAAATAAATTGATAGAAATACCATTAAAAAAACACCAAAACAATCTTTTTTAAATGATCTCAAATTATGTAATGCTGCATCTATTAATATAGTACACATAACTTGTATTTTTAAAGATTTGGTGCTTATAAGTATCAATAAAAAGTAGTTTATTTGAAAACCATACACAAACAGAAACATTTTCTGCACAAAATTAGATGCAAACATACCCGGAGATTAAAGCATCTCTATAAACTATAAAGCTGAAATTCTCAAATGTTTCTACTTTTTCCAATGGCCACAATGTGTGTAAGAAGGGGAGATAACACTCATAATGTTTTGCTTCTGTTCTCCCCATAAATTAACGTCATATTTCCTTCACACATTTTTTTCTCTCTCTTTTTCATTTTCTCTCTAATTCATTCTCTTCCTATCTCCTTAATTTTTTCTCTAATACACTGTGTTCCTTTCTCGTTCATTTTATCGCTTTCTTTTATTCTCTCTATCGTTCATTTTATTTCTCTCAAGTTCAATCTCTCGTTTATTCTCTCTCTCCCTTCCTCGTTTGATTTCTCCCTCCTTCTCTATGTATACATGTTTGTTTTCTCTAAATGTAACACTATACAGTTGTAGACTCATTGATTGTTTTCTTTTTAATATTTAAAAGTAATACCGGGTATCGTTTTTTATTTAATTTTAGCATTAAGAAAATTTGAATAAAGACGCTCACGATCTTTTAGGATACTTTTGAAAATTGCATACACAAATTTAAAGAAATTGAAGAAAATATTCAAAACATTATTGATTTCAGCGACTCAGTGTCGTTGTATTGCAGGGGTACTTGTGTCCGCCCCTGCTCCCATGCGCACTGACGACAGTTGTGCCCGCCCCTGCTCTCATGCACACTGTCGACAGTTGTGTCCGCCCCTGCTCCCATGCACACTGACGACTTTTTTGCCCACCCCAGCTCCCATGCACCCTGATGACAGTTGTGTCCGCCACTGCTCCCATGCACACTGACGTTTTTTGTGCCCACCCCAGCTCCAATGCACCCTGATGACAGTTGTGTCCGCAACTGCTCCCATGCACACTGACGACTTTTGTGCCCACCCCAGCTCCCATGCACCCTGATGACAGTTGTTTCCACCCCCGCTCCCATGCACACTGACCACTGCTCGCTAGGAACACGAACTTAACGAAACAGACCAGACAAATCCGTCATAATAATCTTAAAAATACGTAACCAGGTAAAGCGTGGGAAGTGCGTTCACTAACTAATTAATCTATCCAAACACACTGCGCGTTATTAAACATAATATCCAGCTCACTACTTTTAAAAGTGACCTCCCATATTCGAAATATCCCCCCCCCCACCCCTTCCCTTTCATATTTAACTCACTGCATTAAATCGCCACCCAGAAAATAATTTCACATAAACATCATTAATTAGAAAGCATAAAATAGTAAAAATGAAATGGTCTGTAACAAATTATTTTTTTTAAATAATGATCCACGACAATCAATAAAAATAAGCATCCGTACATAATTTAATAAGTATGTTATTCTAATAGGCTCACGTACAACACTATATAAAGGAAATCAGAGAAGTAGATTAAAAAAAAAAAGAATTCCTCTCATTAAGTAATGAATTTTAACAATAAAAATAAACCCTTTATCTCCCCCATGTCAGGGCAATTACATCAATATCCTTGAAGAAACTGTAACATTTACCAAGTTTATCTAATTCATATCCTTATTGCATTTAGAAAAAAAATCATGTACTTTTACTATAAAACACAAAGATGCTAACGTTAGTGCAATCGAGTGATGCCTCACCACAGTATAGCAGCCTTTATTTGTTATTCAATGAAATATGTCAAGATGGCGTGGATTTAACAACCATTTGGATTTTCATGTGACATCCTTCTCATTTTACAAAACATATTGTGTAAAAACTGTATATAACAAAAAATGAATGTCATAAAATATTCATAAAACCTTTATAAAACTCAAAACATTCAAAGCAATCATAGACATCTCATTTTTAAACATTCATTTTTAACCTTCTCGACTAAATAGTAAACCAGTGCACCTTTAGAGATGGCAGCGCTCACTTTCACAAAATCTAGTCATCAGTGACTCATATTAACAAGTGGTTTATTTACCGTACAGCCCTTACTAACAAAATTAAAATTTGATCAACCCTTCCTCACAATAATTAGTTATTCAATTTCATCACAAAATTGTTCAACACAAATTTCCTCTCCTCGGGGATTAAAATCACCTCCTCTGCAAAGAACAAAAAACAGGCAATTCTTCTTTATGTTTTCAATTATATAATGGTTCATCATGTGACATATCAAAAATAATTTTCTCAGACATTAATTCAGGGTTTCTTCACCTTTTCTGCTTGAGCAAACCTTTTCTTTAACTACCTGTTCATTACAAACTGTGGTGCTGGGACCTTCACCCTTGTACGTCCACTTAGGGTCATTCCCAATGACTTCTACCTTATGAAATATACGCCCCCTTTCCTTATTCCATAGGAATCCCTGGGATACTCTAACAACCTCAACTACGTGGTCACCTTAAACTGACTATTAAAAAAAAACACTTTGCCTATGACCTTAGCCACTAGCGGTATGTCAACGCGATCAACGCTGTGCCTTTTAATGTCAACTGACAGACAACTCAACAATTCACTACCAAACTCATTAACATCATTTCATTCGTCTACCTCGTCACCAGATGCAGCATTAGCTAAATCATCATATATATATCATTAGCCATAAAATGAAATAGTGAAACCAACTTCAGGCCGGGTCTGTGTCATGTATTGGTGAACCGTTTAAGACCATATCATTATCAAAGCTATTTTTAGTTGCAGAGTCACTCAAACTATTAAATTTAACATGCCATTTATTTCTACCCCAATGTCTCTCATCATCGTAACTGTCGTTATAGTAATATGACCGTCTCTCTTATAATTTCCAGTATTTTTGCCTGTATTTCCGCGATGTCTAAAGTCTTTATCTGCATTTAAAATGGTACGTGTGCAACGTGTATACATACAATTTTTTTTTTGAGAAATATAAAAAGACGACTGTTTGTATTTAGAATAAATGACTCTTAATAAAAATGGATTTGCATAGATACTGCTTAATATGGAAAAAAAAATTGTGGAAATACACATAAGCATCCACAAATATTGCGCTAATTATTTTGTATGTGAAAATTTCTGTTTGATACAAAAACGTTCCATCTTTATATACTGGTAAACTTATACAACTTCTTAGCGAAATATAAATTGTATTAGAAAAGATTACTTTCGTTTTGCGTTTACAGCTTTAAGTATTTTTTTTAAAGTTATTGTTTTATTTAATATAAAATATTTCTAATACTTTCAAAGTAAACAAAAACTGTTACATATTTCTTGTGTAATGTAGATTCTCTTTCACTTACTAAAACATGAAAGTAATAAGGGAGACAAGCAAATAAAATGTTATCACAGTTAGCAAAGATAAGTTACCGTTTGATAATATTTCTTTTCTTTTTTTTTTCCTTTTTTTTTTTTTTTTTTTTGGGTGAAAATCCACTGACCACAAAATTTTAAAACTTTCTTTCAGGTCTCAAGTGTTTTAGTTTAACAGTCTAATTATTGCGAACATATTTTATTCGTATTCATTTATTTTAAAACTATAAATTAAAAGATATCGCTGTCAACGGACCACAAATTGGAGAAGAACTGTTTGAGGCCACCCATTAAATACGGAAACAATGCACAAGGAGAGGTGTTTGAAATATTTTTTCACCTACTAAAACGTGACAATAATTAAGGACACTACCCATTAAAATTTTATCACTGTTAGCACTGATAAGTTACCGACCCACAATATTTCTTTATTTTTTATTTTTTTAAGTTTTGAAAAAACCAATAACCACCAAATTAGAAATATTTTTTTTAAAAAAAACTTTACCAAAAAAAAAATAATCATAATGACAACACGTAAAAAGAGTGGAAATATAGTTACAATATTTTCTTTTGCGATTACTATTTTTTCAACTTTCTTACATGTCTCATGTGGTTAAGTTTACCAGACTAGTTATTTCAAACACGTTTTATTCGTATTCATTCATTTTTAATCCATTTAAAAATAATTATCGCTGTTAACAGAAAACACATTTGGGAAGAACTGTTTTAGGCCCGCGCATTGATTACGTCAACAAACCACACTGTGGGGTTGTTAGAAAACAAATTGACAGTTGATGACATAATAGTACCTCTGTTTCAATGGAAACGGTGTTAAGGAGCTGGTAACTCGGTCCGCTACTTTCCTCTCGTAAAGTCTGGATAAGTCAGTCATCTATTTAAAAAACATATGACAGATCACAATTCATTCATGAACGATTTTAAAACAGCTTTGGAAAGCATTTCCGAAAGGACGTGAGTTTAATGTTGTCATTAAGACCCAAAAAAAATGCAGTTGGATGTGAAGGTCAAAATAATGCCTAAGAAAAGTTGCTTTGCTCATTTGTCGACTGGAGTTTAAAAAATCAGGAAACATTTTTCACAGTAGAGACACTAAGTTGATGCGGATCAGCGAAACTCTTCGTGATTTTGACACTCCACAGTACCCTTTTATGTTATGTTACACTCCGGAGCACCATTTTATGTTCTGTCACACTCCAGAGTACCCTTTTATGTTTTGTAACACTCCGTAGTACCCTTTTATGTTCTGTCACACTCCGCAGTATCCTCTTATGTTCCTTCACACTCCAGAGTACCATTTATGTTCTGTTACACTCCGCAGTAACATCTTTCCTTCTGTCACACTTCGCAGTACCCTCTTATGTTCGGTCACTCTGAGCAGTAGCCTCCTACGTTCTGTTTGACTCCGCAGTACCCTCTTACAATCTGTCTCACTCCGCAGTAGCCTCTTATGTTCAATAACACACCGCAGTCCCCTTTTATCCCCCCGGGGCTCTAGTCGGCATGTCCGTCCCATAAATAGCATGTCGACAAAGAGGCGTTTGCCACGAACCCCCTGAAACGTTACCCGGGGTACATGATCACCGTGTAGGGGACCTGCGCCGAAAGGCAAAGGTAACGCACGGAAACTGCGTTAGAAAGAGCACGGCTGCATGGTTTCCTATAAAATGCAGTTGAAAATAATGTAGAAACAGGTCGGGATATGATTACAGTTGCCGCATGGATATGAGGCGAAGGCGTGTGGCGACCCTAGCCGATGATTCCAAATACGCAGACTTGAGGGTACTGCTCCTAGGCAACCTCTCTTTTTATCATCTCCCAGCTGCGGTGTGAATTAGTCATGCCGCAGAAAACCACGTAAACCCTATTAGAGGGTGTCTGTTAACACCTACGAGTCCCCCCCGGGGTGGGAAGGGGGGGCTTTAGAGACGTAAATTGTATCCACCCCAGCCCAAGGAAGTCCGGCCCGGTTGCTGTGTAAGCATCACCCCGGCTGGCCAGGCGTCCCTTCTATGAGGCGGCCTCACTCGCATAGTCAGTCGAGTGGAAGGGTGGGTGGGGCTGTCTCAGGGGAGGGGAGCCCTCGGCATGCCGCTTCGCAGCCTGACTGGAATAGAGACCACTGGGGGAGTGGTTGAGTGCCAGTTGGGGGCGGTGGAGGTGTGATGGGGAAGACTTTATGAGCCTCGGCTCGATGGTCTGCTGATTTTCTTAAGTATGTTAGTCCCCTTTTATGTTATGGACAATCCACTTCCAACACCAAAGTGACCTTGTATATTAATCTACCAAACATGATCATTAATCATTTTAAATTTCAAAGTTACGTATTAGCATATGTAAAGCATATGTAATTAAATAAGTGCATTTCATTTCATTTCGTAATGTGACCATTTTATATATGTGTAAGGTTGTTTCGAATCAAACATAAAAACCTATATAAACGAGCAAGAGATAAACTCATAGTGTGAGTTATCCATCTACACATACGAATAGAAGTCCTTCCACAAAACCATAAACGCAATGTTCTCTTTAGTTTAAGACTCATTAATCTAGTTGCATAGGCCATAAGTGAAGTAGACTTTATGTCTGCAAATTACCTTAACTTCTTTTTGCCTTCTTGATTTAGTTGAGAGTTCCTTATTGTGCTAATTGTGGTCGCTTTTTATATTTATTTTAAGACATATTTTCTTCTCGAAAATCCATCGATATGGTTTGTAGCATCAAAATTTGATGTCCGAAGTCATCCACTGGTTCGGTTGATCCGGTCTCCCTATGGCTTAACTAAGCTCTTGTTACAATAATAGCGATACGTGGAGATGTATTCTACTATGGTTTTAATATCTTAGACGGAACTAAACATATGTATTAGCTATTTCAAAAGTCAATGACTTGATGCAAAAAAAAAAATTGTAAATAATATTTAGTTTTAAAATCGTAAAACTTGTGTTAACTGGGTTCAACAATAGAATACATTTAGAATTTCTCCTAATTAACTCAAAATGATAAATTACGTGATACATATAATTTCAAAATTGTGTGATACATATAATTTCATTTGAGAATTTCATTTTGAAGCTAAAAAGTTACTAAATGTATCTCTTATGTTACAACAAAATCAACAATTAATTACTATTTTTTAAAGCTACAATTCAGTTCTATTTCATTATTTCATAAATTATTCAAATAAGCTTTATTAATTACCCACCCTTAATCCCCATAATCACATTCTTTTTAAAGTTATAATGTTGATTAAAATCTCACTTTAAAAAAACTATTTTTTTTTGTTTCGTTAACATTTAATTTTATTCTCAAAACATACATTTAATAATGTTTTTTTTTTTTTTTTTACTTCATTGCAGAAAAAAAAATGAAACGGGATATTTGTTTAAAATTGTAAGATGATCTACATTTTCAGGTGACTCAAAATATTGTATTACAAACAAATTTAAACATTTTTAACAGAACAATATATTTGACAACAAATTTAGTACATAAACAAAGTGACTGATTAGAAACGATCTTTATTGACATTGACAGAATTATAAAACAAAATTAAAAATATTTAAGAAAAGATAAGATAAAATTCTCTTATTGATCCAAAGAAATTGAAATATTTGTGTTTCTATTGTACATTTTCAGCACATAAATAAAACAATTTGAACACATGACATTTATATTTAGTTATTTCACTCGTACATTTTTAAAAAAAGCCATTCAGTGAATTCTCTTAGCCATATCAGGGACTTATTAATTCTCATTAAGATTTGAGACTTCAGGAAATCGTCCCGACGGAAAGAGTTCGTCTCGAACGGGCTAATCCCAAGTATTAGTGATGAAGAGGTTGATATGTATCATACAAAATGTGTTTAGTTTTAAAATAACATCTTTCTTCAAATAGTTCTTCAAGTGAAGGATGCTTAGTTTGTGTTATGTTCCTAGTTTTCTTTGTTAGTCTTAGTCGGTGTTTAATAACAGACGTTGACGTCCCACACCAGCAGGTAATAATGAAATTAAGTAGGCTTCCAATTGCTGCACTGTAGAATACGTTAAGGACTTTTTTGTTTACGCCGAAATTGTACAGTTTTTTTAAGGTAGAAAAGTCTTTGGTTGCATTTGTTTTACAGCATTTGGCAGTGCTCATGTCATTTTAGCTTATTATAAATGGTTACACCTAAGTACTTTTTTGCCTCTGCTTTCTCTACAGTTTTATTTTTGTATGTTGATATCTGTAATCTGGTGTTTTCCCCTCCTGAAATCAACAACCATTTCTTATGTTTTTGAGAGATTCAGCTGGAAATTTTTTTTATCGCACCAGTTGATAAAGACTGTAACTAAGTTTTGGTATATGTCCCCTCTCTCAGATATTAAGCCAACGATGGTGGTATCATCAGTACATTTTAAGATTGGAACAGAGTCGCTTGAGCTTTGCATGTCATTGGTAAAATTTGCATACAGTAAAGGGGAGAGAAAGCAGCCTTGTAACGCCCCGGTGCTTATTTCTCTGGTTGAAGATAATTGTCATTTACCTTGAAATATTGTGGGCGATTTATTAAAAAGTTCAGTATCCAAGACTGAATGTTTAAATTTACACCTAACTATAAAAAAGAAGAAGGTATGTTAATGTGCTCATTTTTTAAAACCAAAAATGATATATAAAGCAGTCATGATATTATCAATTTATAAAACCGTGTACTATATAAAATTAATATAATATTTATGTAAAACTAATTTTAAAATATGACCTAAATTACATCATTTGCGTTAATTAGTGGGTTCCTAACCTATCAAAATAATTCCCGCACAATAAAAACGACTCTAAATCATAATTTCAGCTATTCCTGCAATGAAAAAGTTAGAATAAATTTACTAATAGACCAATTTTTTTGGTCTTACCCCAAGCCCCTTACATACTTCACGCATCCCTCGTTAATGGCCCTGTATAAATTAATAGCATGGTACTTCCCAACAAATAAATTAATAAATAAATATTTTTGCTAAATCAAATTTTTCGTTTGAGTGTTTTCAAATTTAACCTTTAAAAATAGAATATAGAAACTTCTGTTAAACACGTAACAATAAACAATAAAACCAAATGGATGTGACAGGTGGGCATTTTCTGATGAGTTATTTAATATTATCTTAGTTATTTAATATTTTTGTTTTTCTCTTAGAAGGAAATAACTTAAAACTAGCATACATTCACATTGAAAACATTAAAGATATAATCAAAAACATAATACAAAATAAACACATATGATGACATTATTTTACTAAATACATATTTAAAAAAAATTAAAACACCTATTAAAAACAAATGATATATAGATTTAACATTTATTATATAAAGTATAACATATATACGAGAATATTTTTAAAAAACGATCGATTCACATATTAACACATATGACATAAATATGAATCACGAAAGATGTATATAGCTAACACATATGTTCTAAAAAATAAACGCATATGCAATGCATATTAAATGCATAAGCAAACCACAGGTTTATTTAAAAAAAACTGAAAACTTATGTAACTTATTTAATGTGTTTTATTTGAAATTAAAACAATCAATATATACCAATGGATATGCTAAGACTTTCAAAGGAAGAACACATTGATTCTTTAAATGAAAAACCAGAGCATTAAAAGAATACATTTGTCCATGTACAAGAACATCAAAATCTAAAGTTTGAAATAGACGGTCAAGTTTATTTATGTCTTTGCTATATAAGGACGTCTAGTGAAATGATAACCAGCTTGTTTAAATTCCTGCCACTTGTTGTACACAGACGGAATGGTATAGATCATTGGATTCACGGCTGCGTTCAATGGGAGAACAAACACCAATAACCAGGTCAACGTTTCAGGATTTGGCTCCACTCCAAACTTAGAGCGCAAACCTGTGACACAGATAGGAAACCAGCAGATGAAGTTTGACAAGACGACTAGGGACAGCTTCTTGGCTACAGCCACATCCTGTATACGTCTATCAAAATCATGGGAATTCGGCAAATTGTCACGAGAACTGGACATGGATCGAAAGATGGCTACTTGACCAAGTGCTATTAATAGAAACACCAAAAGGTTAAGGACTATGAAGATTGCAAAAGAGTACGGCCACCCGTTGAGGCGAGACACGTTCAGAGGCATGCCTAAGCATAGCCCGTTTGAGGAGTACAGTTCCCAATAATTAAAATTTAATGGCAGCAATGCCATTATGATCCCCGCGCACCATATCAATACGACGGACAAGGTGATACTCCATTTTTTAAACCCATGATTGCCAAATGGATATCGCATCACCAAAAATCTGTCCACTGTTATCAAAAATATAAAGAATGTTGACGTCTCACTGGATAAGGTCGATAGAAACCCTGCTGCCTTACACAGGTCACTGTGTCTCCAATATGCCTCATTTATAACGTAAACATCACGATAATGCACATCCACTGCGGCTATCAAGATCAAATATACGCCCATTAGCAGGTCGGATACCCCTAAATTAGTGACAAAAACGCCATAGGCTTTTTTAAAGATACCTCTGTCGTGAAATACACGGTAATATATGACTGTTATATTTCCAACAAATGCAATGGTGGCGACCATCCAGAACAGCGCTCGTTTAAGGGTATCACTTAGGAGGTCTTCACAAGATGAGATGGCATCGGATGGGGAACTGCACACATGCGCGGGTACACCTGGGCCACGATAACTAGGGCAGAAAAGTTTAAACATGTCTGTCTGGAGCGAGACACTAATTGTGATGTTTGATAGATCATCTGGACTCAAAACTTCGTTTGTTATAAGCGTGTCTCGTATGTCTAAATGTTCCACGTACTTAAGGCTTTGCAACCAGTCCAAAGTTATAATGTTTGTTTTGTATAAATACAAAAACTTCATTGGATACATTTCATCATTTAAGAGTAAATGTAAAACTGATATTTTTGTGTCAGAAAGATCCAGAGTATTTAATCGCCTGGGCCCGCTTTTATCGAGCTTAAATGTGTGAAGGTAATTGTTGTGAGAAAGATTTAGAGAACGGAGATTAGGCAACAATCTTAAAATGCTGTCTTCATTGATTTTATAAAACTTGTTATAACTAACATCCATATGGTACAAGGAGTAGTATGTCTGATTAAGCCAAATATTGAAAAGGTTGTTTATGTCTAAAATTCCACATTTTGACAACACAAGCTTAAATAAACCCGTTAAAACGTGGGTATTAAGATATTGAATATTATGATTAGTTATGTTTATATATGAAAAGCTTGTTTTAAATTCTGTAGAAATCGTTTCGAAGTTACTAGCAATGGCAACACCTCCTTCACACTTAAATCCTTTAGGACAAAATGAATGACAATTCAGTTCATCCTCACCATCTAAACATTGTTTCTCACCATCACATATATTATTTGGATGTAGAAACATTGTAACAGAGTTACACATAAAATACCCGAGTCCATTCAGATCAATGTTTTGTGTCTCGTCCTCGCCATATTTACAGTCCATAATTCCGTCATTTATATAATAAAATGGAATACAGTAGTCATGGGGGCACTTTATAAAACCATCGGGACATTTATGGAGCTGACAATCTTGTAAGTGCGACATATCTGGACATCCCATTGAAACAGATGTTGAACGACGAATATATAAACAAGATGGTGTCCATCTTTTATTATGTAAGTTGTTTTGACAGTGACTCACTGTTTCTTCCTTGTTTAGAGGAATTTCATTACAAATAGTAACACCGTATGAAAGTTCATGTGGGAAGGTGCAGTTGTCAGTGTCTTTAGTTTTAAAAGCCATGTCATTACAGTCGTTGCATGAAAAACAGTGAACATCTTTGTTTCCTCTAAGCCAGCCAATCGGTACGTACGTTCCATCTGAACAAGTATTAGACTCTTTTTTTTCACATTTGCGTTCGTCTTCGCCATAAAAGCAGTCACTAATACCATCACATACCCTAGAACGTAAAATTCTAAAAAAATGACTTTCAAATAAAGTACACGTAAAAAAATGATCATCATATGTTTTTCTTCGCGGCTTTTCGTAGCAATACTCCTCGTCTCTACCATTGTAACAATCGAAAACTTTGTCACAAACAACGCTGTATGGTACATGCTGTAAATTGTCACCACAATCAAACTTAAACTCCGGGCTGTTGTGTTCCTTATTTGACACAGACACGATGTTATTTCCAATTTTTACCAATTATGTATTATTTATTGTTGTTTTCAGTAACGGAATCGTTATACTGTTATTTTCACCATCAAACTCCCTTGCCATTTCAAGCTCACATACAAACATGTTTGCACTACCTTGGAGGCAACCTATCGTTATTAACTCAATATTGTGTTTACTGCACTGTGATGATGTATTATTTTTACCATGCCTGTGATTAGCACTCACACATTTTAAAACAATACACATTTCAAGATCATAGTTTTCAATGAGATACTCTGGGTATTTCAAAGTAACAGTGTAAGGCCCCCCTGATACCCATCTTAAGATATTAACTTCACCGACTCTTTCACTTCTCAAACCAATATACACAAGTTTATCCTCCAAAGTTTGCACTTCTTGTAATCTTATAGCATTAAAACATATTCCAACTCCTCATACGTCTCAAAGGAAACTAAGATAGAATTAATAAGTTTGCATTCTTGTCTTGCTTGAATCCAGCTGATTGATTTATTACTTACACCTAAATAATAGCATGAAGAGACTTGAGGCAGCTGTGGACTTGTAAATGTAATCCATCCATGGGGACAGACTCGACAAAATTTAGCACCGATGAGCTTAAAGTCACTATTAAAATAATGATACCATATATTTGGTGGTGGATTGTACTTGAAAAGTTCATCATTTTTATTTGTATCTTCGTCCAAAGAAAAATCGTTTATGTGATAGACAAAGGGAAATGTTTCATTATGTTTTTGCATCCTACGGATGTTATCTAGTGGCAACTTCACCATACCTGGCCAAATTAAAAACTTTTTTTTTTTTAAACTTTTGTCAAGTAGCTTCACTATAAGTGGAAATATGTCGCATTTACGATTAAAAATATCGTTTCTTTTATTTTCCAACTGTTCAAGTGATGAATAAATCGTAAGTTCTAGTGTAGTCCTGCAGACACCCCTATCCACTATAGCAACTCGAAGATCTCCGGTAGCGTTGAAATCTTTTTTCTCAAAATAGGAAATGTAAGATCCATATTGCGGTTGATTAAAGGCCAATCCAGATACAAAAATAAGATCCACATCACCATCTTGGCAAACGGAAGTTGGTGAACCAAAAACAAGCAACGAACCTGAATAAAACAAAACAATTTATGTAAAAAGTTATGATAAGTTTCATATCTATACATGAAACTCCATTCCAACACATCTAAATTATTCACTACTTTAAAAACACACCATAAGTCATTGGTAAAGCAATTAAGAATAACTTACTATTAAGACTTTAGATTTTTTTTACTTTTACTTTTTTCGTATCGGGAAATTTGTTTAAAGAAAATTTTGAAAACACAAAACTGATCGACGGAAGTTTGGTCGACCGGAAATTTGGTCGAACCAAAGTTTCATCGAACGGAAATTTTATCGAAAAGAAGTTTGGTCGAACATAATATTTTTTGAATGAAATTTTGTTCTAACGGAACTTTGACAAACGTAAGTGTCGTCGACTATTTTTTTATATTTTGACTTTAAGTTTGCCTTGTCCTAGAGGAGGTACTAATGAGTAATTGTGAAAAGCGTTTTCTAAACTTTTCAATCAATTACATTTATATGTTTTTTTTTCATAATTATTAAGAATTGTTTAATCGCATAACATTTTTCAAAGAAAATAAAGTGTTAAAATTTGATAACATATTATTTATTTCAACTTTGCGCTGTCAAACAGGAGTTTGTTGTTTACTAAATGTTAACACAATTTTGTATATTTCATTGGAAACAAGATTGCCAACTTCAAAGAAAATGTCAGCACGCGTTCTACAACACTATTCTACAAAACAACTCAACTATATGTTTATTTAATTTTTTTTTTTAAATATACAATTATATAATACAATTTTTCAAGGGAATATTTTTAGAATATTTGAATGTGCTTAGTTGATTAATTTATTATGTCGTTGGTTCAAAATCAAATACCAGCATAGCAAATCTGGCTGGGTTACTGCGCTATATAAGACAACCACTAATAATGATAATAGTAATGTCCCTTAGTCAGCTACGGTATGTAACATTACCAAGAAGTAGCAATAGTTTGTTAGTAAGTCACTATTTAATAACAACCATTTCTTAGGCCTACTAAATCATTTAACTTCGTACTTAGTTTTTTTATTTTACAAGAATTTGTTGATGACATAGTACATACTATAGCTGTTATAAAAATGTTGTAGAACTATTTTTAAAATTAAAATTATTCGTTTGTAGCTTGGGACCTGATATTGTAATTGATGAATTCAAGAAGTAAAACCAAATTTCATAGTAATATGTTTAGTAATATTGTATATAGCCAGTGGCGTAGCTAGGGGATACTGGGAATAATGGCCGCCCAGGGGTGTCACCATGTCAGTGGGTGACCCCAAATTAAAAATTGCATATTTACAGAAAACAAACTGCTCGGTCCAACCGATTTTCATATAAGGATACACAATACGCTGGTAACTTTTGCACATGTAACCAATGCCAATGCGTGCTGTTTTAAAAGCTAAATGTTGATGCGTCACATATGAGGTGACCCTATAATTAGGTCACACAAAACCCCGTTTTAAAAAATTACTTTTTACCATTTATATGGGTTAACAAAAGAATTTTTGAAAATAATTGTCGATTGTTTTTTAATATTTTTTTAAATATTTATTTACATTTTTTAAAGAATTTTTTTTTTTTTTCTTTAAAATCAAATATAACGAAATCCAGAAGTAAGCAACATTAATATTTTCGCCATTTTGTCACTAGCACCGCCCCTTAACATTGTCATATTTCGACTGCTAGGTTTTACCTGCCACCTATGTGTTGTATTTTGTAGAGTGCTCTTTTGTTTTTTAACTGTCGTAACACGCCACACGACGAGCACAAATCGAAACAGCCAGATGACTGCCAGCAGCAAAAAAAAAAAAAAAAAAAAAGAAAAGATGTGACTCACTAATATCACTACCAGGGTACATGTTTCGAAAAGTCTTGAAACCAAATGACCAGGGTTCACCAAAAGACTTTCACCACTAATTTCGTGCACGAACATATCAGAGAGATTGAACATGGAAAACACATTTATTCAGCTTTTCGGTACCATAACTCCACATGGTATGACTCAAATACTCTCTTACTAATGTTTCTCAATTTTCCTATATTTTTCTTTTTTTTCTAATTTCTTAGAAAGTTCTATTTGTCTCGCAGTCTCCCTCTAGCTCAATTATTCGATCGGGTTATTTATAGTCTTTATAAGCCGATCGACTGATTGAGCTAGAGGGAGACTGCGAGACAAACAGAACTTTATATTATGAATTGAGACTGTAATGACCGTTTTCCGTCCTGACCGAAAGACTACTTGAGGGTGGGGATGGTAACGCAATACCTTTTCTTACGGAGTGGAAGCAAACCCACCTTGACCCTTGGGAGAGTGGACTGCTAACGCTTTAAATGCAGCTTACTCGGTCGACCGGTCGTCCCCCACGATATGGGGAAGGTTCCCGGCGTGTCGCCGCATTGTCTGTCAATGCGGAAACCTGGCGTCTGACCCGTCTGGAGATGTGCCGAGGGGCATTAAGAGCTCGCGCTCGACGGCTTACCGATGTCATCTCCTATGTGACATTTATTGTTTTTCACAGACACTTTTCCAGAAAGAGTTTACGCATCGGTTTTGTATCTCGGTGTGTCTCGTATGTTCTAGAGAATTATAAATCTTAATACTATAGATTAAGTTTACATGTAGTCAAGGGAGACAATTTATAACTAAGCAAAACCCACAATCACCGCTCTTTGGGTCATCAGGAATTCATTCCCGGGTTTCACCGTGTAAACAGAATGTCTACAATGACACCTTCACTCTTAAAAAAAAGAATGTTACTTTGATGAAATCAATTTTTTTTAAATTTAATAATAAGAAGAAAATGTATTTTATTTTTTCAAATTATTAAACAGAAGCTTCTTAATATCTTATAAACTATTACATAATTTATATGTGCATCAAAAATTAATTTCTTGACATAGTATCAGCACTAACACTATCTTTGAAATTAATATGTTTTATGTTACAATTCATACTCTTGTAAAAATAGACTCCATCTTTATTCTTGTTTTTTTGGAGATCAACTTATTCAAAACTTTTAAAGGATTGTGATGAGTAAAAACAAGTACTGAATGTAAGGGACAACTGACATAAAATCAATTTGTAGCAGAGCAAGAATTAAACCCAAAATATTCTTTTTTTATTATGGAATAACATTTCTAGTGGCAGTTAAATTTCTTTGAGAAATAAAAGACAGGAAAATCTAAACTGTGTTCATCTTCTTAAAAAATAACTGCACCAATGCCAACATGACTGGTATCTATATTTATTTTAAAGTGTTTTTTAAAGTCAGGTGCAAATGAGAACAAGTGCATTGGCTAGTATATTTTTAATGTTTTTGAATGCTTCTTCAAAACCATCTGACCAATTAAATGTTACATTTTTTTAACAAATTACTAAGTTAATAAATGAGAAGTTTTTGAAACATTTCCTACGTAACCTGCAATTCCCAAAAAATCGCATGAGCTGTTTGTTAGCAGTCAGTGGAAGTTATGCGATATCATGTATCTTGCCTTGAACAGACTTTACATGACCTGGACCCACTATGTGTCCTAAATATTCCACAGTGGCAGGACAAAATTCACACTTATTTTAAATTACAGCAACATTTGTCTGCACACATTTCTTAAGCTAAGATCGTAAATGGGTTATATGACTTGAAACATATTGACTGCAAATAATTGCATCATCAAAATCAGCTTTGTTATTTCCTGGTCAGCAATAATGTTATTAACTAGACGTTGGAATGTAGCTGGGGCATTTTTCATTCCAAACGGCATTACTTTATATTGGTATAAACCATCTGGAGTACAGAAAGCAGATTTATTTTGCTCTGTCAGATAGAGGTACCTGTCCATAACATGGCAGTAGGTTTATCTTGGTAACATATTTGGAATCGCTTATTTGATCTATAAAATCGTCTATCCTTGGCATTGGAAAGGAATCAGTCTTTGTAGCCGAATTAACTTGCCTGAAATATGTTTTATCGCTAAAATACATGGAGAACTTCTGTTACTAGAGCTTGGGTCAATAATATTATTTTCAAGCATGCATTTCATTTTAAACCATATTATTTCAGATATTCGGAATGACCCTATACGGGTGTTGCTTGACAAGACTTGAATTGCAAATGCAAACATCACGTACAGCAATGTTGGTTTTATTAGTCAAGTCAGGGAAAAGTGAAACAAAATCTGCAATAACATATTTATCAACATCTTTTTCTCACAATGACAAATGTACTAGTTTCATTTCTCAGTTGGCTAGAACTTCTGAATTTTTGAGTTTCTAATGACCAACTTTGTTTGGGACACTATCAAATGTTTCAGTAACATTTGCTTTAAGTACTGAAGTTACAATTGACATTATGTTAACTTTAGTATCTGAGGAAGGATAATTATTTTCACATTTTCTTTCATATTATTGTATCACAAGTGTTTCTTTCTTTTATGATCTAGTGTTAACACTATGTTTTTTAAATCATTAAATTTGGATTATGCCGCATAACGACCAAAATATTTATCCTGTAGTATCAGCAAAAGCACAAGCACTTTGTCCCCTTAGGTTCGGTTCACAAGATCAAATTTTCCTTCTAGCATTTTATGCAATTCGTGTATGAAGCCTTGTCACAACATTCAAATTACTATTTGATCAAATTCCTAAAAAAGAAACCACGCACAAAAAAGTGCGTTCATGCAACAATTTGACGCGAAATTTGATCGTAGGAACTGACGCTTAATCAAACTGTTTGAATTTTGACATTTTGTCGTACCAAAATTTTATTTTAGATTGAAATTTTTTAATGAGATTAGGCCTATTTAATGTCATTAAAAATTTAATTTTTAAAATGTATAGTCTTTCAGTCCTTCAGTCGGTGTTGAAGGTATCGACTCATCTTTGAAAAGTTTAATGAGGCC
This sequence comes from Omphiscola glabra, assembly GCA_964017045.1. Classification (NCBI taxonomy): domain Eukaryota; kingdom Metazoa; phylum Mollusca; class Gastropoda; family Lymnaeidae; genus Omphiscola; species Omphiscola glabra. Next base: position 10,726,481 of record OZ024804.1, on the reverse strand, counting down.
GCGAATCGCACACCCAAACACAGGTTTTAGGTGCTGAATCCAATTGATTATTGAATTGTTTCTTCTGCGTCGATTAGTAGCATCTCAGTCTTTCTCTTGTTGTAGGCATTACGTTTTCATCATGTTCTTTGATGTTTTATGGAATGGCTGGAGTGTTCCTTGTGACTTAGGATGATATGCACTCGACAATCAGTGTTCAATACACAAATTAGTTCATCACTTTTTTTTAATAGTCCAGCCTTGAAGTTTTTTCCTAGGTCAGATTGTAAAGACTTTGGAAAGAAGAAAACAATGTAAAAAAAACTTCGTCAGGGCCTTGACGATGTTCGGAGTCTTGATATTTCAAAGAGGAATAGCTTCTGGCAAACTTGTTGGCGCGCACATGATTGTCAGTAAGTATTGGTGACCTGATTTTGTCTTGTACAGAGAGCCAACGTAATCTATTATCACGCGACTGACAGGTTCTTTAAACGCTGGAATGGGTTGAAGTGGAGCTGCTGTTATCTTCTGATTTGGTTTACCTACCACTTAACAAGTATAAAATAATCTGCAGTAAGTAAACACACCTTTCTTTATTTAAGCCCAAACGAAGTGAGATGTTAGTTTGTGATTCGTCTTTTTTACTCCCAAATTGCCTGAAAGTGGTGAATCATGTGCTAAGTGTAAGACCTCTTTGCATAAAAGCGTAGGTACTTCTATTTGATAACTATCCTCCATTCGTCGTCAGCTTTTGCGTCTTGAAGTCACCATTTTGACATAAGTATGTCAACTTGTAGGAAATAATATAAAAGAAATTGTTCAGCTTCTTCTTGAAATTCAGTTAAACAAGATTCATTTGTAACGATGGGTTCGGCTATCGACTTTCTTTTGCTAATTGAAATGTAGCAGTTTGTATTTGATTCACTTCCATCCACCCATGCAAAAGTTCTGTTTGAAATTATATTTACATAACTAATTTAAGAAAAAAAATAATTTAGGGCCCCCGGCCCGAAAGGAAGCATTGTAAAATGGTTGTACTCATTGCCAAACCTTTTGCGGGTTTGTTCACAACAATTCACCAAAGTTTTATCGCAATCAGATGAATGGTATGGCAGTGCATACGGAAATTATGTTTTGAAGAAACACATAATAAAACTAATAATTTAGGGCCCTTGGTACAAAACTGAATATTGTAGAATGGTGGAATTACTTCAGAGACACACAAAATGTAATGTCGCTATTTGCTCGGTTTGAGATTATTTTGATATAGCTCATATTAGAAAAAAAAAAAAAGAATTTAGGAACCATGACACAAATTGGAGTATTTAAATTGATTGCAATAATTTAGAAACGTTTGCGGGCGTACTCAAAACAACTCGGCCATTGCATAGATGGTATAGGTGAGCAAACGGAAATTAGTTTTTACAAAGCTCAAAAAAAGAAAAAGAAAAATAATATTGGCCCAAAAACGAATATTTTAAAATGGTTTCAATGAGTCGGAAAATGCGCAGGCTTCTGGACAACTACTCACCAAATTTTTATCGCAATCGTATGAATGGATAGGAGCGCATACGGTTTGAAATTATATTAATTAATATAGCCAATGTTAGAAAAAACAAACATGGGCGCCTGGCTCAAAACGAAATATTTTAAAATGATTGTAATAATCCAAATATACTTAATAGCGTGTGCACAACATTTCACTAAAATTTTATCGCAATCGGATAAATGGTATAGGAGCCGAACTTAGAAATTTATTTTGTTATTTGTTTATTTAATAAATAACATTATTTTAGTGAAGGACATAAACTTGAGCAGGGAAACTATAAATGTCATCAGAATGATTATAGGGGAACCAATGTCACTCGTAGAGGTCCATATGTCAAGTTATAAACGTATATGATGTACATATATTAACGGCAAGTTAAAGGACAAAACTTTAAAGACTAAGATATCTCGTCTCTGAGACGCGTTTGGATGCTATTGGTCTTTAAGTAAAGCTATCATTAACTATTTTAAAAGAAATGTTTACATTAAAGAGTATAGACTAATATATTTTAATATAATTTCAGTGTGATAAATTTAACCTCAATGTTAAACTAATTAATTACTTACCACAAAACAATCCAACATAGAAATATAGGACAGACATATTTATAGGAAAGTTTTCAACACCTCAAAGTTAAGAAAATTATATAGCAAGATAAAAGAAATGTTGTTATGATAAGTGTTGACGATATACACGAAACACCAAAAACAGAAATGAGAGCTCGTTGAAGCAAACAGGCTTTAAATAGGTGTTGGCAAAACCCCGCCCATAATCTGATGAATCCATGTGCGCATGCGTGACTATTGATAGACATAAAATTAACAATCAATTAACCAAAACTCTCCAGAACCCAACTCTGGACTGAAAGTCGCTAAGAGTGCTGGCTGTCCTAAGACGCATACCCGCTGTTGTCCCCAATCCCAGACATCATACATCTGCTGTACTTGTGACCTTGCTGTCCAATGAGAAGAGAGACGCGTTGCATGTGAACAATGCGCGCAATCGTTCCAAGGTCAATGGCAAAGAATAGACACTGCTTCCAAAAGGCACAGTGGTTGCTACAAAATTTGACACATTTGCATTTACATCTTCCTGCGTTCCAACTCCCAATTGCTCATACCCTCACTGGGTAGCCCTTGTAACCAATGAAATATCATATTCAATACCAGGTGCAGAAACTTTGTGAATCGCCAGTGCATAAATATGACCCAGAATGATCAATACATTGAGAAGAAAAAGACTTAAAAAACACAACATTTGAAATTTTACAATCCAATTCTTAACCAATTTTCACAGTTGAGGATATGACATTAAAATTCCGATTGTTGGCCAAAGCATATGGTGAGAGTCCGTAAACTTTGACTTAACATGAAATAATTATTAAATTCTGAATTAGCTTTTAATGTAAAATATTAACTTTTTATCAACCGTATAGCATACGTTGATGAAAATGAATTCGTAACCATTTTGTAAATCAAATTTTATCTTAAAATCATTCAGGGATATGTATAATTTATTCTCAGCACTTGACGGCTTCCATCTTGCAACCATTTTTCTTTTCGTTCAGAAGGGCTTAGAAAATGGGATCCATGAACAGATGTTTCTTCTGAACATCTGTAAATTTTTACGTTGAATATTAAAAGAACAAAGACATTGTCAATATGTCTGGTCTTATCCCTAAGAGATGCCTTTTTCAAGAGACTATTTTGCATGAATTTCGCCCACCCTTCCCCCCCCATGCTAATTTTCTCTTACAATACTGCTTTATAAAACATTTTAAATACATTATAATTACATTTCAATTAAAATGGTAAAAACCAAAGTTTCATAAAAGGTTTATTTATAAATATTCATGATGATCTCACTTTGTATAAAAAGAGTGCAAGTATTTATACTATCCTCTATCATTTTTCCACGTATGCAGAATGTATGAGTGGACGAATTTCAAAATATCTAAATATTTAAGTTTCGTCTTAGGTTTCGGACAAAATTCTCGTTAAGCTTTTGGTTTCGACCGAAACTCTCGTTAAGCTTAGCTTTCGGCTTCTATTTTGGCCGAAAGTAATTTTTCCTTTTTTGCCTAGCTTCGGTATTGGCCGAAATAAAAAAAAAAAAACACTATCGGTGTTTCTCTAAACAGAACTGACAATGTATGTAATGCATTAAGTACATTTATGTATACATCTGACCGAAACAGATACGTTTGATTTCACAAAAAAGTAAGAAAGTGAAGTAGGACCTACAAGCAATAGGTGTAAGATCAACAAGGACGAAAAATATTTGTTTTCGGAGAGAAAAGAGCATAATGGGTTGCTGCATGTCATTTCCGCTTTTATATCGTTTTTGGTTGTCATATTTTGGCTAAGTAAACGTAGATTGGGTGACGTCACCGTCAATTGGGCGGAAAGAAATTTATCCAGATTAAAAGTATGCATTTAGTTTTAAAACCATATTAGCATTTCTTAAAACTATTCTGGAAAAAGATGATAAAGACGTGAAAGCTATGCCACACAGTAAACATACTGTTAGCAGAAAATAGTCAAAACGAGTGAAGATATTTAAATACAACTTGTTGACGAGCTGAAAACAATAAAATGTTCAGTGCAAATGGATGAATCTACTTTGAGAGACAGTGAGGCTGTATTAATAATTTTCGTAAGATATTTTGATAAATGGTATTTTCCTGAAGAAATGTTGTGCTGTAAGTCATTAAAAATCACCACAACCGCAAAAGATATATTACCACCAATGATAGATATATAATAAACTAAAATTATACTTAGATGTCAATAAAATACCAATGAAAAAAATAAAATATTTTGCTTTTACAGATGTGGTCCAAATATGATGGGCTAGAAAAATGATTGCTTAAAACTGATGAAAGATGAGCATCCAGAAATGCTTCTTGTGCATTGTGTTTCTTATGAGAAAAACCTAGTAGCTAACAATATTTCGCCTGTTCTAAATGAAGTACTAATTTCAGTTATAAAGTGTATCAATACTATAAAATCTATGCCAAATGTGAACGTCTTTTCAAGATATTTTGTAAAGAACAAAATGCAGACTGAGACTTTTGCCTCACACTGAAGTAAGATGGCCTTCGAAGGGGAATTGCTTGAAAAGATATGGAACTATTTGGTACTCTTGCAATTTTTAAAAATGACAAACCTGATTTGAAGTATCTGTTAACGGTTGGTGGTAAAGCACTTGTTAGTTATTTAGCCGATATCTTTGAAAAACTAAATATATTAAATACTAACTTCAAGGAACAAATAAAACTGTTGTCGATGTGAAAGAGAAGATATTTAGTTTCATTAAATTTATTGAATTATGTCAGAAAAATAATAACAACAAAAATTGTGAAAAGTTTCATTGGCTCCAAAAATGTGAAGTGAATGATAACACTATTCTTGTTATTGTCGATCATCTTACCATTCTATCGGCTGATTTAGAAAAACGATTTTCTGATTTGAAACACAATGTTTTTCCAACCGTGCACGAAAACTATTGCTACTGTTTCCATTTTCATATTTAGCTGAATGTGGATTCAGTGAGATAAATGATTTGTTGCAAACAAGAAAAGATATCGGCTGGATATAAGTAACACAAAGGGGAGACTTGAGATTGAAGCAAACTAAATTGGAACCTAACATAAAATATTTTTGCAGTAAGCATCAAGCACAAACATTTCACTAAATGTAACTTATAAATAATTACTAATAGTTAAAATAATATAGAAAAAATATTTTGTGAAAATTATTGCGTACTTGAGTTTCAGTTCTCCATTAAATGTTTCGACAACCAAATTGCTAGTGATTTCTTCCTAAAACATAGTATTTGAGTTTCTTCAGTGAACAACCCTATTTTCAATATTAAAAATTATGAATATGATCCTTGTGGGGGGGGGGGGATATTTTTAGAAATGCTTTGGTGGGGCATGGAACGAAAAAGGCTGGGAAAAACTGGACTAGACTGTATTGTGACGTAAGTTTTAGTCGTGCGGCTGTTTTGAAAGAAACTTTGTAGAAGTAGAATGTGCTTCATTTATGTCTGATAGCGAGCTGTGGTATCTGCAGGTGTTATGTATATTATATACTTAGATATTAAAGTTATACTTTTTATGAAAAGGAATTGTGATTATTAAGTGATAGTAAGAATAGTTCGATGTATAACAACGTGTGAAAGAACTTGACAAGTTGAACAATGTAGTAGAAACACGTAGTTGACACCCATCAAAAAATCTGAAATGCTCCATCAAAATTGTCTACAAGTAATATTGGTTTTACCTTTGCAACAAAAAGTATACCATAACTTTGAATTTGCCCAAGATGTCCTCATTTTTCTGCAATCCAGTCCCCCAACGCTGATCAGTGTGAAATTACGGGGTTGTATCTAAGGGTTTGTCAAATAATTACTCTGTGGTACACTACAAAAAAAATCCTTTTATTACACTCATAACGTTATAAAAACTTAACCTTTAAATACACTTCTAATTAGAAAATGCCGTTGAAGTCAGACTCTGCAGCGAAACTCCATAGCCATATAGCATTCACTAATCCACTTGTAACTTTCCTAATAAGAAAACAAAACATAGGAAGTGCAAAGAATATGTCATAGTGTATGAATGGGAAAAAAATCCGGTAGAAGATTTTATTTATTTATTTTTAAATCTAGGGGGGATTGAGGCTTTGGTTCATACGTCTAAGAATAAATGGAATTTATTAGATAAATAATTAATCTTCTTAGGTACAGGAATAGCGGGAGTAGAAAAAAGGATGTGTAAATTTTTTACGCGGATGACAATATATTTAAATATTCAAAGCTAATGGTATTACATTTGTGAAAAAAGAGGTGCTACATTCTCTTTTTACAAATAAACATATGTTTAGCAATTAAGAAAACATTAACGTTATTAAAACGTGAGTAAAAAATTTTTAAGAATACCTATGAATCAAAAAATAATAATTTGACAAACTTGAAAATTAAAATTGTTTCAATTTTTTATTTTTTTTATTTTTTATTTTACTTTCCGAAAATTAAGATGTGTGTGTATTTATATGAGATTAACAACTTAAACAAATAAAAAAACCACTCAAGTCTGTTTTACGATGTAAAAACAAGTTGAGAAATAATTCGTTAGATAAAAGAAAGCTTTGTCTTACGATCTTCCGATAATGTATAATGAAAAAAAAACAAGGCAAAACTGTGTTTAATTTTTTGATGGCGATACCAATATATCAAATTCCGTCAATATATAATATATTTATATGATATATAGTGTTTTCGATCTAAATATAACTTTTTACTTTCACGATTTTTAGAGATTAAAAAAATTGTAGTTCAAGGTTTCGAAAAAGGGCTAGGGTAGGCCCAACATTTAACAGTTAAAAGCACATGCCATTGATAGTATTTCTCTTGCGTAGAAATCGTTGCTTTATTAACTTCTTTAGTGAAAATAGGGATATAATTAATGATATATTAGATTTGGTAATTAGGTTATATTTAGAGGGGGAATGCAGTTAAGGGGCGTGAAAGGGGGTAAGGTGGGCATATAATATATAGCAGATGCATACTTCTCAAAACTTAATGATGTAACAAACGTAAATATCATTACATAGATACTTCTTCTTAACTTTAGGAATTGTGATGAGTTTTTGCAATAGCAGGTAGAAATTATCGCAGAGGACCTATCACTATTATCCAGATAACATCGGGTCATATGTTCTAGTATTAAAATTACAAACTTTAAAAAAAACACAACAATTTTGGGGTTTTCCTGATAAATGGGATAATTTTTTTAATTAAAAAAATCTTACTACTAATTTTTTGATTATAAAAAGGATATCATAGCTTTCAAATTCGGATACAATTCTTCAAATTGTTCACTAATTGCTATTTTAAATGTATTTATATTTTATAATAATAATAATTAAACATATATTAAAATAAAATATATATTTATTTTTATCAAAGTAATATGTATTCGGTTTGCATTAAATAATAAATATTCAATATCATTGTTTTAAGAATCCATTGAGGTCAAAATTTGAATTTCAATAAATTATGTGCATCTTTAAACTTATATTAATAGGAGGTTTTTAACATAAATTTCGTTATTTTACCTAAACCATATATGTCAAATATTTAGGTTTCTGTTCTTTTGACGCCGTGTTCTCTGAATAGTAAAAATATAATTATTAACAAACAAATTGAAAAAGGGTTTAAACTAGAATATTCCATGAACAATATATTTCAGGATGAGTTATTTAAAGGGTAAAATAAATTGAAATTATTACATTAGTTGCACGTTTATTTGAAAATAAAATATATATAGTCAGCATGTATTTAACAAAAAGATTATTTTGCTTTTTAAATTATGGGTCGATCAAAATTACTAGAGTTGGTGTCAGGCAGTTTGGTAATCTCCCGAGTGTCATCACCTTAAGTCTTACCACTGTATCTCCTCCTAGTCTGCATGCTATGTGGCAGTCACTCTGCTTTCAATGCACCCTGTTCTGTGGCGACCTTTACTGTTTGCAGCCTTTTCTGATGGGACCCTGTTTTTTAACAAGGTTCTGCCAATTTGCAATTCTCCCTTTAGTGTAGACCTTTTCAGAGGTTTCAAACTTTTACGTTTCGAAACCACTGAAATTTCAGACATTTCGTATGAAACGTGTGAAAATTGAGACTACATATCATTATTTTCAATTCAGCCTTTTTGGACACAATGGTTATAAGTGAGAAACTTTTCAAAGAGGAAATTATGAACAATTTTAAAGGGTACAATATTATGCGCGAATATGTAACAGCCAAAAAACTAAAACAGTGTTTTAATATGTAATGCTTTTTTTATTCTCGTAATGGATATTTATATTAATATGAAATTTATCATTGCAAGAAAGCACAACACAAGAGGCATAATTTAAACCATATATTGGCAAGAGAGCACGGTATGTAAAGCATAAGATTGACCATATCTTGCCAAGACAGCACAGCAAGTGGATCATATTTTGTGCCATATCTTGGCAAGAAAGCACAGCAAGTGGATCAGAATTTGTGCCATATCTTAGCAAGAAAGCACAGCAAGTTTAGCATAATTTCCGCCATTTCTTGGCAAGAAAACATAGCAAAACGAGCTTAATTTGAGAAAGTTCAGTATTCTTTCACATTATTTAATCATTACAGTAAAAAGGATGTCATGTCTACAACTCTCCAAATATGAAGTGAATTCTTGCAGAAAAGCACATATGAGCTTAATGAGGTGTTCATTTAAATTTGAAAAATATGCCGACCTGTTTGCCAATTGGTAAGAACATAAAAGAGGAGACTTTTACCAGTCGTTGTATTTCCCATGTTAAAGTGATGACTAAGATGTTGAACTACTGCATTTGCACGTTAATGGAGATATGACTGAACCTGCAGACAAGTATTCCGACAAATATCCCAACACGAGGTGTAAACACAGGCAAAAAGCAGGCCAGAATATTCATTAAAGGGGCAGATAAACGCAAAAGATGTTTTTGCTGTATACAAAAGAAAGTTGAAAACAGAACGTATAATGTTTGTAGAGGGTTATGTTCATTGATGCTAAAAATCTTACAGAAACAGATTAGATTTCCGAAACAAATTATAAACGAGATAGGATCCATGCGCATATAGGGCCAATACGTCAAAATTAAAGACTTTATGGATATGCCACTTCCACTGATTGAATAAATGTATTATATTTGCTTGATTAATATATTTTTTACTACTACTTATTATTCATTTAATTTGACTTCTCTTTTCAACGTAAAATTAATAAGGAATGTATGCTGGCTAAAACAATAGCGATGCACACATTTTGGTATTTTACATAAGTGTGGCATGGGATTTATAAATTGTATCCTTTAAAAAAGATTTGTTGAATTCAATTCTGTTACAACTCATTTTTCGTTAATAATATTGGACCCAAGTAACCTACATACAAACGAAATATGTTAATGAAGTATGTAGTCCGAATGATCCCAGGTCAGGTACGTTTGTTTCGTGGCATATGAACTTTACGTGGAGAATAATTTATACATCAGTCACAAGCGCTCTTGGCGGCAGATTTTTCATTGATATTTTCATTTAAATATCATCAAATTGTGATAGTTATAGTTTATTTAGTACGGGCGTTTTTATAAAACGTCAAAATTTCGGAAACTTCCCCAAATTGATGCCGTAAAGACGAATTGTCAATAAGGTGACATTTCCCAATTCAATAGCGCGACTCGTATTTGTGGTTTAAAAATTGATGTGAGAAATATCACGGCAGTACATTTTGGATGGTTGGCCATCAAAACAATTTTCCATAATGTCAACGAGGATATTACCAAAGGTGGTATTCGGATAACAACAAATGGCACGGATTTGACGCCATTGTTCCGATGATTTTTATCTATTAACTATCTATCTATCTATCTATCTATCTATCTATCTATCTATCTATCTATCTATCTATCTATCTATCTATCTATCTATCTATCTATCTATCTATATATCTACCTATCTATCTATCTATCTATCTATCTATCTATATATCTATCTATCTATCTATCTATCTATCTATCTATCTATATATATATCTACCTATCTATCTATATCTATATATATGTGTATTTATATTTTTTGTTCATTTTGGCACTTATTTTAAGTATGTAATACATTTCAAAAATAGACTTTTAAAACAATTGTCAGAAAATGGTCACAAATATGTTTATAAATACAACTCTTTACATAATCAGGGGAAACATGACCCATATTTACATTCATAAGACGTGTTCTAGTTTCCTCCCTGGAAAAGGAATATCGTACATATCCTCATAGGACTCTGTGATAAAATAAACAATATCGTATGATGTCAAAACTCTTATGTACAAGTATCCTAAAGCGCTTACGCCGATAGTGTCGTCTTGCTGCTCAATTCTCCGTGGGTATGTATCGTAACGTGAAATAACTGTTAGATCATTTCTGTCACCCAACAGCTGATCCTGTCAGGACTTTGTGTTTCTGGCATCTCCGAATTGTTGTTATTGTTCTGATGATTCGCTGAAAAGCATTTTCTTTTCATGTTTTCTTCGACATTGCTTAGAACATGGACATCTCCATAAATGTTAAGTAGATTTCCCACCCCAACCAGTATGTCTTTACACAAAAGTATACATGTACATTTTTTAAAAAAATGGAATGTTAAAAAACAGGGTAGAATTTATTCTATTTTTTTTTGGTCATATTATCGATAAAATTTTCTATTGCTTTATATAATATGTATAACATTATCATAGCAGTTATGCGATACATTAAATTTTTTTTTAAAATTTTATTTTATCAAAAAAGGATTAATATTTTTTATACATTATAAGAAATGTTCAATTCAAAAGTGGAATGTAAAAACGTGCATTAGGTGTTTTTTTTTTTTAATAATTTTGAAAAAAATTAATCTTGAGATCCTAAGCAATTTATTATTAATAAATCACGCGTTTGTATTTTATAATAATAATTAAAAAATGGATTTGCATAGAAACTGTTAGCTCTAAAAAAAATTACAACAAAAAATTAAGCATCTAAAAATATTGTTATTATTGTGTATGTGAAAGTTCCGTTTGATACCTGAATGTGCCGTCTTCATATTGGTAAACTCATTGAACTTAATCCATTAAAGTGAGTGATATTAGAAACAACAACTTTTAGTTTTGCATTTACAACTTAAAGTACTTTTTTCTTTAATTTATTGTGTTATTTAATGTAAAATATGTGTACACTTTTAAAGTAAAAGAAAAGAAGTCCTGGACTGTTAATGACTATTATTAACATAATATTTTACAAATTATGACCTCAATAAAATTTCAATTATTTTTTTTTTTTAAATGTTGTGCAAAATTGAGCTAAGCTTAAACAAATATTTAAAAAAATATTGATTAGGGTCAGATTGCCAGTGGCTTGAATCTAATTTTCTTAATGAATGTAGACTTTAGGCATTTGTTTAAATGCTTATAAAATAAAACCTCGGACATTATATTTCATTTAAAAGTCTTCTGCTCAAGATCAGTGTATATATCTTAGAAAAATGTAATGAATTGGACATGATTTATAATTTTTTTAAATCCATTCTCCTAACTCGACTGTTGCTTGTGTTTGTATAAATCCTCAGAGACACACAAGTAAACTATTAGAACCTACAATAGAAACGAGAATCGGATTTGGTTTATTTGGTCTAGAGAGTTTATGAAAATATCTGCGTATTGTATCTTTAACATTTAGTAAGTTTATTTGTTTATCAATTTTTAGTTTTGCAATTGATTAAGTTTAAAAAAGGAAAATTTAAAAAAAATATATAATGCTAATATTTTTCTTGTAATTAAAGAGTAGATTTAAAGTAGACATTTCAACAATGAAAGTTTTTTTTTTTTTTTTTTTTAAATTTATGACCTAAACACAGACCCTCTAGATCTTTTATCTTTTTAATCAACAAACACACTGCGCTTTTAACTAAACACATTTGTGTCACTCAGCTCTCGAATATACCAAATATATATCCCATAAATATTTCTACTCCATGCTACAGGTAATATATATAAATTCGTGATTATAAAAGCATAATTAAATTGAAATTAAAACATTTCTAAAACACTATTCTAATTCTGTGTAAAACCACATGACATTTTCACGTGAAAATAATAATAAAATCGATGAATGTTGTCAAGAATATTGTTTGGGCCTGTCAGAGGTATTATAATTTTAATAAAATATCTTTGTGCTATCTTAATGTAAGCAGATAATAATGAATACAGTAAACAACATTACAGGCTAACAATTGTTACTCGTGAAATTCTAAATTGCACATCGTGTTAATTTAAATTAACCACGTAAAATAGAAAACCTCAAACACCCATAGTTATCAGATGTGCATATGTCTAAAATGTCGTTTTACGAAGACTGTTGTACCGTTGATGCATCTAACGTAGAAGCAGATCGTATTGGAACTAATTGAAAGCATCTTCTCAGAGGGAGACACTCCTACCAAGTGTGTCAAGAACAAGCGCTTCTAGAGTTATATGAAGCACCAAAAGTCCTCAAATGTTGGAGATTCCCCCCTGAAGTGTGATGGCCATTTGACATCTGACCCAAAAACACAAGCCGACATACTGAATCAGCAATTCCAGTCGGTCTTTAGTGATGGCAGAGAGTATTCAGAGGCTGAGTTCCACCAAAAAAACCAACATGATGAACACTGCCTACCCCGTCATGAAAGATATTCAGATTTCAGGACAGTGGGTGCTTGCCCTCCTCAAAACCAATAACCCATACAAAGCATGTTGTTCTGACAATATCAAACCACGAGGGCTCAAATAATTGGCCAAAGAAATCACTCCTGCATTGACAATCCTCTTCCAATCGTCACTGTGCACAGGCAATTTTCCAGCAGATTGGAGAACATCCCATGTCACTCCAATCTACAAGAAAGGGGAGCATTCCGACCATGCCAATTATCGTCCGGTATCCCTCACCAGCGTAGTATGCAAACTATTGGAGCACATAATCGTAAGCGCAGTCATGAAGCATCTTGAAAGCAAAAAATACACTCAATGACTGTCAGCATGGCTTCAGAGTCAATAGATCATGTGAGACCAAGCTCTTTGAATTTGTAGAAAACTTGATGACCAATATGGTGAACAGCAAGCAAACTGATGTGCTGGTGATGGACTTCTCAAAGGCCTTTGACCGTGTCAATCATAGTTTGCGTCTACACAAATTTCAGAGATATGAGATACAAAGTACTACTAAAACATGGGTCTCTTTTTTTCTCAACAACCGATGTCAAGCAGTAATGCTGGACGGTACAAGCTCCTCCTTTGTCAATGTTAAGTCAGGGGTCCCCAAGGGCTCGTGGCTAGGCCCCTTTTTGTTCTCAGCATACATCAATGACCTACCCGAGAAACTGACATCCCAAGCAAGACTGTTCGCAGATGACACAGTCGTGTATAGGACGATCGCCAACAGATCTGACCAATACCAACTACAACAGGATCTCAATTGTTTAGCTGAGTGGGAGGCGAGCTGGGACATGGAATGTCATCCTACCAAGTGCCAGACAGTCAATCTTTAGAAGTTGTACTCCTCTACACTACTACTATGAATTGCGTGGTCATTTACATGAGCCAGTTTCCTCGGTAAGGTACCTAGGTGTTAACATTCAAAGAAAGGTCCACTGAAACGAGCATCGTAACAATGTGTGCAACCATGCAAACAGGACCCTGGAGTTCTTAATGCGTAATCTAAAGATCAGCAACTCCTGTGTGAAAGAAAGAGCCTATAAAGCCTTTGTCCGGCCGCTTTTAGATTATGCATCTTCGATTGCCAAAGACAATCAGGGAATTGAACAAGTTTTTAAAAGGAACAGTTGAGGCGACAACACTTGACTCATTTGCGTCTATAGCGTCAGGCCTTCCAACCCACAGTGCATGATACCCTCACATTGTAACTCTTGCATCCAAGGAAATATCCTTATCAACACCATTCACAGAAACATTGCAATTCCCATCCACATTCATAGGAGCCATAATGATTAATAACTTGATCGTGGGACTATAATATATAGAAGAAGTACTTACAATAAATAAGTATAACACATTAGGGCAAAACCTGAAACAAATTATATACAAAACGAAATAGTGGAAATTGCGATAAGAAGCCTCTTAAGGCAGCAAAGATTAAAGAAAGTCCAAATAAAAATATAAAAAAACTGATTCTTTCAAATATTCAAAAAAATTTTCCATAAATTAATAATATAAAAAATTAAATCATTTTAAACAAAAATAAAAAACGAGATGTAAACACAAAAAAAAAACAGTATTCAAAAATTTTAATATTTACCAACCTAATAGAATCCGACAAGAAGAAAGAGAAAATTCATTTTCTGAGTGACAATTGAAGACCTCGTCCAGGAGGAGAATAATCAAAAGTATGATAAACCTAATAGGGTTATGGTGGTTGATGACAAATTACACAAAACTCCAATACAAGAAATGAGTACATGTTGAAGCAAATAAGCTTTAGATGGGAAATTTCAGACACCTCCCTATATCTGACTTATTTATGTGCGCACGCGTGTTTTACCGAAATGTTAAATTGAATGACACGATTTACATATAAGGGGTTGAAAAATACACATGGTGAAGCAATAGAGTCACTTGTTTCAAATTTGTTGCTAGAAAGAAAATGACATTTATTATCAGGGAGTAGTAACTTTTGAATTCCATCTTGATGCATTGGTTTTTTATAATAAAACTAATTTCGACATGTTGCCAGTCACATAAAATAGGGCTTCATGAAATTTACAGTTTCTGTTGTCTGAAAAAAAAATATTAAGGCTTTTTTTTTCCAAACCCCTTCGAGCCACAGACTCAGAATGTTATCCCAAAATAGGATTTGAGGTTTGAGAAATAATACATGGGACATCCTGATATGACAAGTTTAAAGTTTTAATCATTGCTTATTAAATATGCAAATTAAAGCTGGTGTACACATATTCACACGGTGTATCAATGCAGTAAAAGAAATAAAAATACATAATTACAACATGATAATAATTGAAAAAAAAAAACAATAAAATGCAACACAAGCCAAAAATGTATTTAGGTAACACATCAAAAATATTATTCTTAAAGTATGTATACATAATATTCGTTTTAATACAACACCAAAATGTGCAGTAAAAATTTTAATTTGACCCCATGCATTTGCAGTTTTTTCTCATAAGGAGAGGCTTAATGTTGTTCCCGACATCTAGGGAACATTTGCCAAGCCCCCGGGCTTGGTCGGCATGTCCGTCCCCAAAATGGCATGTCGATAAAGAGGCGTTCGCCACAAACCCCCTAAAATGTTACCAGGGGTACAGGATCACCGTGTAGGGAACCTTTTCTGAAAGACTTGACTGGTATAGAGAACACTGGGGGAGTGGTTGAATGCCGGTTTGGAGTGATGGGGTGCGCTGGGGAAGACTTCATAAGCTTCGGCTGATTTCCTTAAGTAGAATAGATTAGTTAACACTTGCATCCGATGCTCTTTGCTAGTCAAGGGTGTACCAGCAAACTGTGAGTTTAATAAGAGGTTATAAACATTGTGACGAGCCGTTCGATCTAACTATATATTTGTTGTATGAGCTGTAAGCTCATGATAACCTTGAAATGACTAGTACTGTGATATTCTATGTTCTACCTCATATCCCGAGTAAGCGCAGACACTGCCTTAATACCAATACACTAACTCTAACCGGTTAGTTGTGCAACACTGTTTATTATTCACAAGTAACAATAATGTATTTATATATATATAATATCAATAAGTTCCTGCCTAACAATTATTCAACATCCTCTTGTCCAGCCACCATCATTGAACACTGAACACAACACTAAACTAGTACGTCACTTCCCCTACCCAAATACGTCATAACATTCTCGCAAAATATACAACGCTACATCTATAGTCTCTAACTAAACATGTTTTACGTACAAACATAACTACAGTGATTTCAAACCCTTGACACATTGGCAGTATTAAATAGGGATGCACCTAAGACGGATCGCTACCCAAACGGTTCACCTCTTATGTATCCATCCCTTTCCAACCTTAATGTACAAGCCAAACAAATGGTCTGTCCAATGCCCGACACGGGATACCTAGATAAGGAGTATTCCTTAAAACAGTTAAGACCCAACTAGAGTTCTACCTACATATCAAGCACGAACAGTTGGATATCTATATATACACCAGCACACGCTTGCTGCCTTTTTTTCACCTCCATGCGTAGCAAAGATGCACCATCAATAATCAAACTGTTCAGACGGGATGTTTGTTCTGTTCTACTAAACTGCATATCCCAACCACACACAAGCACATATATAATAAGCTAATGTTATTTGCCATGATGCGTAATTACCTCTATGACATAAGCTCTAGCACATAGCTTCTGTCCTACGTCCAATATCCTTTAACCTCTCTACCATACAATGTATCTAATATTCTTTGTACGATATCCTCTAGCTTATGACTTTTGTTTTATTTGCCCCAATAATTTATCATGCACCATACGTCGAAATATTAATATTGTGTAGAAAATAAATATTCCTTGCATATTGTGTAGTAATTAATGTTAACAAATTACGTTGTAAATTAATCCTTACATAAAGTGAAACAAATTAATTAGTCTTTATATAGTGTGCATTTTTTTTCCTGGCATCCATCCATCACATGAAATCTACAAGGCCTGTGATTATTCTTCTAGGATTATAAGCTGGTTCCCATCAGCAAATCGCCTCTCTCAACGCCGCTTGAAAATCATGTGGATGATACAGCAAGGCACCAGTGGCGTCGCAGGAGTTGTCGGATTGCACCAATGTTCTCCGCCTACGGGACTCCATCTTTGGGTTTTGAATTAAGAGTTGCCTTCTCTTAGATGAGTTGCCATCCAAGGTTAACGAGTCCCATCCACCCAGCGTGCTGGAATGTTTTGCTTGACTGGACTTTGGTGGGAACTGAACTCCAGACCATCAACTTGAGAGAGATTTGCTCAGTTTAGACCACCCGGCAACCCAACACCCATGAAAGTAAAGAACTAAACTAACATTTCAATAAGCTTTTAGATTCCATTATATATCCCAATATAGCAATATAGTACATTTTACAACATTCTATTTATAACATTTATATCCTAAATGGAAAATTCTAGACATATATAAATCCACCTTTATTTCTGTATTGACTATGAAAGGGTTTTGCTACAAAACTAGTCTTAAATTCATTAATTCACATATAATCAATAGTGTTGTCTACGCTTATTGATATGTATATAGGTTATCAAATGTTAAATTAAATAGGGCCGCGGCCCCAGAGAAGTGGATTTCATGAGTTCAGTTCCCTTCGTTATTTGAAAATTGATCATCAAGTTTATGTGTACTAGGTTTGGTCAGGATCAATGTATCCATGTAGGAATTTATGTTGATTATTTTATTGTTTAAGCACATCTAAGAAGAAAACGACATTTTGGGCCCCTGGCCCCAAACAGAATGTAATAAAAAGTTCATAACCCCTTAAGACATCATTCCGAATGATGATTTATATATCTTACAATGTTTTGTCAATCAGTCCATGAAAAAGACTTTGTGCAATAAAGCAATAAACAAATTGTCACTTTTATATATATATAATAGCCAATATACAAGGCGCTCCACGAGACTGCCTCCCGATCCCATTGGTATTCATATCCCTTCGTTTTCCCGATCCCAAACGGATCTTGATCCCGTTTAGATCCCGAAACCTTCTGTATCCCATTTTCTGTGAGATCCTGATCCCAATGTGATCCCGTTTCATAGGGGTTTCAAATAGGATCCAATATCCTATTTGGCATCTTGACCCCATTGAGATAATGAACACATTGGGATCCCGATTGGGATCTAGTGTCCAAACGGTATGCCGACCCAATTGAGATCACAATCCTGATTAGTATCCCGTTTTTAAATGGGATCTTTACACTTTTGGAATCCATAGCCCATATGAATCCCTTGTCCGGTTGGAATCCCCTTTTCAAATGGATTCCATATCCTAATCGGATCCGGACCCCTGTGGTATCCCGACATAATTGAGATCCCGATGGGGTCGCATTTCCTATTAGAATACCATTTTCCAATAAGAATTCGTTCTTATTTGCATCCCGATCCAATAGGTATCACGATGTAATCCTTTATAAAAGTGAAATCCCACATCCCGATGACAGCCTTTAGAAAGCTGCTCCTAGGCAACCGTTTCGTCCCAGCTATTTCGCGAATTAGTTAGGAGGAGTTGGAAACCCACTGTAGAATCCCTCATAGAGGGCGTTCGATGATTCCCTTGGTGTCGGGTGGGGAGAGATATGAGAACGTTAAATTACAGTCCCGACCCCTAGGAAAGTGGACTGCGGACGTTTTAAACCCATCGACTTTGGTCGACCAGACGTCTCCTGATGAGGCGGGTCTCCCTCGGCAAACCCGATCGAGCGGTTGCTGGCGGGGACGGTCCACGCCCGGGGAGGTCTCTGGCATGCGTCCGCATGGACTGGCGTTGAGAAAAACCCGGAGCCTGGCTGGTGTGGGGGAGCGCCAGGGAGGGCATAAAGAGCTTAAGCTCGTCGGCCCGCTGACACCATTTCTTAATTTGATATACCAATGGCCTCCCATTCTCATTGAAATCCTGACTTCATTGGGATCGCAACCCATTGAGATCTCGACCCCTATAGCACCCCGACCTAATTGAGGTCCCGATGGGTTCACACCTCCAAGTAGGATAAATTCCTCTATTTTTTCCCTTTTTCAGGTGGGATCACGATCCCGTTAGGATCACGATTCCCGGTGGGTCCTCTTCTGCAATGGGATCCCATTTGCCTAAAGATCCCAATTTTATCCCGTCTCTCGAAGGGATCGTGTCACAAGTGGCTTTCACATTTAGTATCCTATTCCTCTTTGGGATCATGTTCCCGTTGGGATTTTTTTCCGTTAGGATTATGAAGGGCCTGTTTAAAGAAAATACCCATGAAAGTATCGAACTAAACTAACATTTCAAAAAGCTTTAAGATTCCATTATATATCCCACTAAAGCAAAATAGAACTTTCTAGAACATTGTAGATTAAAATTAATGTCCTCCTCGAAATGTGAAAAAATAATTTGTAATTATTTTTCGAATAAGAAAAATTATACATCTAAATGCATTATTATAACCATAGTAAATATACGTTAAAAGCGTTGCCCCAGTGGGGGCCCAGTCAATAAGTGTACCGAATTAGTTTACTCGCGATTGGGGGCCTAAAAAAATAGGTCAAATAAATTGTTGTCCCATTAAAATCGTTTTAAAATTGCGAAAGATAGAGCATTTTAACGTATTGAACTTTCTCGACGAGTCTCGATTCGATATTATTACTCCACCAATATCTCAATACGGTCAATGAAGGGTATTGCTACCAGACTAGGCATATATCTATCAATTCACATAGAAAATAAAATGTTTTCAAAACCTACTGATATAGATAAATCTCATATAAGGAAAAAAAAAAGAAATTTGGCCCCCGGCCTCAGAGGAATGGATATTTTATGTTCAGTAACCTTCGGTTTTTAATATGGATAATCAAGTGTAAGTTTGGTCAAGATCCATCTATTCATGTAGGAGTATATGTTGGGAATTTTATTTATATAGCTCATATAAATAAACGCGTTTATGGTCGCCGGCCCTAAATGGAATGTTATTAAAAGTTCAGAAGGGCTTAAAAGTTTCTTTCGGATAAATATGGACACATATGCCACGCTTGGTTAAGATCTGTCAATCTAATGTAAAAGCCTTTTTGGAACAAAGCCACAAACCCACATACAGACAAACGTTAATTTTTTTTATGTAAATATGATATATACATATGATATGATTTGATTTGATTACTAATTAACACCATATTGTCATACTAAACCAAACTTTGACTGGTGATTACGATAACACTTTGAAAGTGCAATGTGCCGAATATTTGTATGATGTATCTTTATATTTTCTAACCTTTTTAATATTTCAAATGTCACAATAATTCTAAAATTCACATAGTTTCTGATGCAACGAAATTTTTTTTATGTACCAAAAATCTATAATGTATTGAACATTTCTAATGAGCCGAATATTTCTAATATGCCGAGAAAATCTAATTTTCAGAAATGTATAATTTTCTGTAATTTTCTAATGTGCCGATAAAATGCAACGTGAAGAAAATGTCAAATGTGCCTATTGATTCTATTGAGCCGAATATTTTGGATAAACGAACATATTTAAGGTCATCAGCAAATGTTAGAGAGTCGCCGCCATTATTCAGTCTCTTTTGTCTCTCCCATAGGCAGTTCAATTATTCATTTACTTACACAATCGGCTGTTGATTACGTCAAACTAATGTCACAAATATGAAAGAGAGTTCATTGATATGTGTATCAAAGAAAATATCATAAACATTAGTTTAAAGTACAAATATCACTGCTAACTTGACGCTTATGTTTGTCGATCGCCGCCATTTAAATATCATCTTGGCGAGATTGTAATTAATTATTTAGAAGGGAGTGTGAGTATAAAGTCACATTTGGGAGCGCTCGTTAATAGCTCCGCACTTTTCATAAAAGGACATTTCCAAAAAATTTAGCAAGTTTATTTTCCAAGTTTTATTAATTCATGCTCGATCAGAACACTGTGACTTAATTAATTTAAAAATATCCCATAAAACAAGTATTGAAATAACAGAGAATCAAACTGTTTGTAGTGCATTGCGTTTATTCAATGGTCTAGAAATAGAATTGTAACATTTGAACATTGTATATAATTTAAGAGTTTGACATTCCATTCCAATAAGAGGCATAGCTAAGAGGGGCAGATGTCCCGGTCTGCCAGACTATTTAATGGCGCCAAAAGAAAAATTTATATTATTTTAATGATGAAAATAATGGGTTTGAGAGTTGAAAAAAAGAAAAGGAGGCACTTTAAATGAATCTAGTCCCCGAGCGCCAAACATTCTAGCTACGCCTCTGATTCCAATTATAGAAGACACTTTAATTAATTTTCTTTCCTAAGCGATGTGTTATTATAGGCCCCATAATTTTGATGTTAGCTAAAAGGCTGTAGAAGTTATTTTCTAAATGCAATTCTGGGCCACGATGAGAATATTGACAAATGTAGCTATTGTTGGGAAAAATGTAATGTGGCAATTTGACCCACAGGAATGGATCTTATGAGTTCAGTACCCTTCGGTATATGAAACTGGATAATAAAATGAACAAGTACTACGCTTGGTCAAGATACATCTTTTCGTGTGCGAGTATCTGTTGTTAATTGTATTTATATAGCACATATTGAAAAAACAACAACTTGTATGGTACTAACCAACAAATAAACCCATAAATCTACAAAAAGATTAACTTATATATATATATACATACAAAATAAATTTAGGGAAAATAAAGATCACTATAATTTTTACTAGAAAATAGTTAATGATTAAACAACCGAAATATATTACTATACCTTATTCTCGGCGTATGAAATGGATATACGGATATTTCTAATATGGAGGATGGCACATGTCATGGAAAGCATCCTACTGTTCAATTTATTGTAGTAGTCACCAATGAAAACTAATAAGCTTACTTAGGAGATATATATAAATCATTCTCCGCATTCGATACAATTCATGGCACAAAAAAAAAAGAAGCCGGATAGTGTCAATATTTTAACAATGATTTTAATGAAATTGTAACTTTTTTAATCGTCTCAAAATGATTTCAAAACCCTGCATAGTTCATCTCTTACTGTCTTTAAAATACGTTTTAGAATGTATCCGTTTGGTAGGTGACGGACGATTTTAGTTCGATTAAATATTGGAGTACCTCTAAAATGGGTTAAAACTTTGGCATTTCCGTTACATTTTAAGAATTCCCCCCCCCCCCCTTTTTTTTTCTTGTAATTAAAAAAACCCAAACATTTACATCTTTGGAATGTAAATTAAAGGATAGGATATTTTCTAATAAAAGATAACAGAGATACTTCACTTTAAAACACTTTACAATCTTTTATATATGTATAACAAAGTCATATAAGTCAGGCAATGCATTAACTTTCATCAAATAGGCGTTATTACAATCTTTTAAGCTACAACTATTTTAAATCTAGTATGCAAAAAGTGAACGTGCATGCATGCATTAGGCATATTGTGATCTCAACAATATATTTTGTACCAGTCGTATTTTGTATTTAGGAAAAAAATATATAAGAAGATGAAATCGCTTAGAAACTGCTTACTCTGAAAAAAAGATTGGAAAAAAAACCTTAACATCTTAAAAGATAGCTGGTACTGGTATTATTATTTCTTTCTTCATTAAAGTCCTGATGTTTTCAATAAAACCCAACATATTTAACGCGTAAACTTACTTCTTTGCTAAAGATGAATGATATTAGAATCTTTATAAAAACGTTTGTTTTGATTTTATAACTTTGAGTATTTTTTGTCCTTTAATGTGTTATTAAATATAAAATAATCCACAAATTTTTAAACAAAAATTTAAAAAATAGACATATATTCTTTCAGTTACAAAAATTAGTAAATGAAAAGGGAAACAATTCTCTAAATGTTATGAACGTTAGCTCTGAAGTTACCGTCACAGCTAATCTTTCTTTAAAAAAAAAAATACCAATAATTTTAAAATTATTTTTTTTAAAAAGAAAATATACATGAATGAAACATTTTACATAGTAGATCTAAAACACTATATTTTTTTTCTTACCTTAATGTTTTTAAACTTTGTTTTTAGCCTCAACAGGTTTTATTCATATTCATTAATTTAAAAAAAAAATTTTAAACAAAATGTCGATGTCAAGAGACTAAATCTTCGCAAAGAATGTTTCTTTTTATTTTGCTTGTGTATTAATAAAGTCAACAAAACGCGGGGCACCGCGTTGAATTATTAATATTTTTTTACACCTCTATAAATAGTGGATGGCGGAGTCAACGGAAACTGATGTCAGCAATCATGTTTGCCTCTGGTATCTTTATATGTTAATACATTTAAGCCAACTCTAAATTGGACTTTGTCATAGATATGAAGACATTGAATAAAAAGATAAACTCAGAATTGTTAACTTTACGCATGTAATCTTACATGCAACATCAAAACGGCAGCAAGCATCAATGATAATGTATTAGATAAAATTTCTATTCAGATATTGAGATATTATTTTATGTACTCAATGGTATTGTTAGAGGACGTGTGAGATATTAGTTCATGGGCTCAATGGCTAAGATAATGGACGTATGAGATATCAGTCTGTGGACTTAATTGTTGAATGAGAGAACGTAAAGTTCCTTCACGCTTTAAGGATTCCCCCACACAATCTCTGGATTCCAAATAGTCCTGCTACGCAATCTGATAGACGGTTAAATTTTGTATCGGAACAAGGCTGCAGGTTAAGGCCTTGTATATAAATATCATACAAGCAATCATCTTCAACGGCTATGATGCCTAAGAAATAATACTCAAATATCTATGATTCCTTCCGACTACCGCTTTCAGTTTAAGCGACTGAAGTTTCATTGCAAAGACTTGTTAGGCAAAACAATAAACAAAACACATGGGTATACTTTTAAAGTGAGTGGAGTTGATATAATGAATCAGTAAGTCTCAGCATCATTTTTAACAAACAAAAACAAATATAATGGATATTTTCTATTGATATTCTTCGAAGCTAAGAAGGTGCGAATTTGTTTGGCGTACAAAGCAAGTTTATGGCATAATAGTATCTCTGTTTCGATGGAAATGGTGTAAAGTAGATGATAATTCGTTCCGCTACTTTCTTTTAGTAAAGTCTGGATAAGTGAGTCATCTATTTTAAAAAAATCTGACTGATCACAAGTCATTCATAAAATATTGTAAAACAAAGGACGTAAGTTTAATGTTGTGATTCATTCGGACAAAAAAAATACGTGCATTTGGATTTAAGGTCAAAGCAATGCCTAAGAGAAGTGACTTTGCTCACTTGTCGACTGTAGGTTAAAAAATCAGGAAACATTTTTCACAGGTGAGACACTAAGTTGATGCGGATCAGCGAAACTCTTCGTTATTGCGACACTACACAGTACCCTTTTATGTTCTGTCACACTCCGCAGTACCCTCTTATACTCTGTAAACTTCTTATGTTCAGTAACAATTCGCAGTACCCATTTATGTTCTGTCACTCAGCAGTCCCCTTTATGTTATGGAGAAACCACTTCCAACACCAAAGTGTCCTCGTATACTAATCTACCAAACATGATCATTAATCATTTTATATTGAAAAGTTACGTTTTAGCATATGTAAAGCACATGTGATTATATAAGTGCATTTCATTTCATATAATTTTTTAATGTGTTCATTTTATATTTGTGTAAGTGTGTTTCGAATAAAACATAAAAACCTATATAAACGAGCAAGAGATAAAATCATAATGTGAGTTATCCATCTACACATACGAATAGAAGTCCTTTCACCAAACCATAAAAGCTATAATCTCTTTATTTTAAGACTCATTAAACTAGTTGCATAGGCCATAAGTGAAGTAGACTTTATGTCTGCAGATTACCTTCTATTTGCTTTCTTGATTTAGTTGAGAGTTCCTTATTTTGCTAAATTGTGATCGCGTTTTACATTTATTTTAAGACATATTTTCTTCTCGAAAATCCACCGATATGGTTTGTAGCCCCAAAATTTGATGTCCAAAGTCATCCACTTGTTCGGTTGATCCGGTATCCCTAATGATTGCTCAATAGGACAAGATGATTAAAGAAACAACCAGATCCCTTTAACTTACAATAACCATAGGTCCAAACTGCAGGAATTTGGGATGGGTCGGGGGAAGAGGTAGGGGAGAGTATTTTGGAAATTAGACTCTGATCAACTGACGTCACCATGTTGAAATGACGTCTAAATTTTTCCTTTAATTGTATACGTGGGTAAAGAGTTGAGTCACGTGACCCATACTTGTGTAAAATGTCCTTGTTTATAATTTTTTTTTTAAATCATTTGATGTCGAGATTTATAAATAATAGTTTTCTTCAAACGTATAAAATGCTATACGCAACGAAAGACAGGTACTTTAACCTTTATTTAAAAGAAAATACATTATTTTAAATATATATATATATATATATATATATATATTAAATGATCATTTTATTTTTAAATGTTCATATTGTCAGCTCACTTCCACATACCATTCAATTTTAATCTTTCATCTTCAATTTTTTTTTATATAAACAACTTTTAATTAAGGAATCCAAAAAAGCCTCATCCAAAAATTAGCCGACCTGGTACTGATAGAAAGCTTTTATAATCTTTAAATACAGTTATGTGAAAACATAGATAGCCTAAAATCATATTATTATGTTACAATAATAGCTGTACGTGGAGATTTATTTTTCTATGATTTTAATAATATCTTTGACTGAACTAAACAACTGTATTAACTAATTCAAAAGTCAATGACTTGATGCAAAAACATATTTGTAAATAATATTTAGTTTTGAAATCATAAGACTTGTGTTAACTGGGTTCATCCATAGACTACATTTAGAATTTCTCCGAATTAACTCAAAATGATAAATTATGTGATACACATAATTTCCTTTGGAAATTTTATTTTGAAGCAAAAAGTTAATACATTTCTGTCGTATTTTACATCAAAAAAACAACAACAATTAATTACTATTTTTAAAGCTACAATAAATTTATATTTCATTATTTCATGAATTATTCAAATAAACTTTATTAATTACCTAACCTTAAACTCCATAATCACATATTTTTTTTAAAAGGTATACAGTTGATTAAAATATCACTTTAAATAAACAAAGTGTTTTGTGTCGTTAACATTTAATTTTTTTTTAAAAACATAAATTTAATAATGTTTATTTTTTTTTTAAATTTCATTGCAGAATAAATATGAAACACGGTATTTGTTTAAAATTTTAAGATGGTCTAAATTTTCAGGTGACTCAAAATATTGTATTACAAAATAAATTTAAACATTTTTAACAGAACAACACATTTGTCAACAAATTGAGTACATAAACAAAGTGACTGATTAGAAATGATCTTTATTGACATTGACAGAATTATAAAACAAAATTAAAAATATTTAAGAAAAGATAAGATAAAATTCTCTTATTGATACAAAGAAATGGAAATGTTTTTGATCCTACTGTACATTTTCAGCATATAAATAAAACAATTTGAACACAAGACATTTATATTTAGTTATTTCACTCGTAAATTTTTAAAACACCCATTTAGTGAATTCTCTTAGCCATATCAGGGACTTTAGTTCTCATAAAAATGTGTGACTTTAAGAATTCGTCCCGATGGAAAGAATTCGTCTCGAACGGGCCAATCCCATGTATTTGTGATGAAAAGTTGATATGTATCATCCAAAATGTGTTTAGTTTTTCAATAACATCTTTCTTGAAATAGTTCTTCAAGTGAAGGATGCTTAGTTTGAACTATGTTCCTAGCTTTCTTGATTAGTCTTAGTCAGTGTTTAATAGCAGACGATGAATTCGCACAGCAGCAGGTAATATTGAAATTAAGTAGGTTAACAAGTGTTGCACTTAAGAATAAGTCAATGACTTGCTTGTTTACGCCGAAATTGTACAGATTTTTGAGGTGGAACAGTATTTGGTTGAATTTGTTATACAGCTTTTGGCCGTGCTCATGCCATGTTAGCTTAATGTTCATGTTGACACCTAAGTACTTATATGCCTCTACTTTCTCTACACTTCAATTTTTTATGTTGAGATCTGTAAACTGGTGTTTCCACATACTGAAATCAACTACCATTTCCTTTGTTGTTGAGACATTCAGCTGGAGAAAATTTTCATCGCACCAGTTGATAAAGCCTGTAACTAAGTTGCGGTATAAGTCCTCTCTCTCAGATATTAAGCCAACGATGGTGGTATCATCAGTACATTTTAAGATTGGAACCGTGTCGCTTGAGCTTTTAATATCATTGGTAAAATTTGCATACACTACAGTGGAGAGAACGCAGCCTTGTTGCGCCCCGGTGCTTATTTCTCTGGTTAGAGATAATTGGTCATTTACCTTGACTTTTTCTGGGTGATTTTTTAAAAAGTTCAGTATCCAAGCCTGAATGTCTTAAATTTACATCTAACGATAAAAAAAGCAGAAGGTATTTTATTGTACACATTTGTTACAACCAAAGATAATATATAAAGAAAACATTAAATTATCAGATTAGACAATCGTGTACTATATAAAATTAATATAATATTTATGTAAAAATTATTTAAAAATATGATGTAAATTACATCATTTGCTTTAATTAGTGGGTTCCTAACCTATCAAAATAATTCCCGAACAATAAATACGACTCTAAATCATAATTTCAGCTAATCGAAACAAAAAAATAAGTTAGAATAAGAATACAAATAGACCGATTTACCTGGTCTTACCCCTAGCCCCTAGCATACTCCCCGCATCCCTCGTTACTGGCCCTGCATAAATTGAAAGCATGCTACGTTCGAACAAAAAAAATTAATTAATAAATTTAAAAAAATGATGCTAAAGCAAATTTTTAGACTGAGTTGTGTCAAAGTTCATTTACAAAAAATATAATATAGAAACTTCCATTGAACACGTAACAATAAACAATGAAACAAAATAGTTGTGATAGATGGACAGCTTCTATTGAGAATTATATCTTAGCTATTTAATAGTATTGTGCTGCTCTAAGAATTAAAACTACTAATCTATAATAAATTCACGTCAAAAATATTAAACAAATAATCTAAAACATGATACAAAATAAACACATATGCTGACATTATTTTATTAGAAACATTTTTTTTTTAAATTTAACACCAATAAATTACATAAAACACTTATTATATAAAGCATGGCACAAATACGAGAATAAATTTTTTTTAAACGTATAAGATATTGCCACACGTGATAAAAATATTAATCACAAAAGATGTATATAGCGGATACATATGTTTTAAACGATGAACGCATATAAAATGCGTATTAAGAGCATAGAAACACCAAAGTTTTATAAAGAAACCTAAGAACAAATGTAGTTTATTTAATATGCATTATTTTATATTAAGCCATCATTATGTGAAATGGTTATCTATAGAATTTTAAAGAAAAATAATTTGATTCTTTATATGAATAACCAAAAAAGAAAAAGAAAAACTTTGTCCATGTACAAGAAGATCAAAATCTAAAGTTTGAAAAAATTGCCATATTTTATTTATGTTCTTGCTATATTTGGACGTCTAGTGAAATGATAACCATTCCTTTTAAATTCCTGCCATTTGTTGTACACAGCTGGAATGGTATAAATCATTGGATTCACGGCTGCGTTCAATGGGAGAACAAACACCAATAACAAGGCCAAAGTTTCAGGATTTGGCTCCACTCCAAACTTAGAGCGCAACCCTATGACACAGATAGGAAACCAGCAGATAAAATTTGACAAGACGACTAGGGACAGCTTCTTGGCTACAGCCACGTCCTGAATACGTCTATCAAAGTCATGTGAATTTGCCAAATTGTCACGAGAACTGGTCATGGATCGAAATATGGCAACTTGACCAAGTGCTATTAAAAGAAACATGAAAAGGTTAAGAACTATGAAGATTGCAAAAGAGTACGGCCACCCGTCGAGACGAGACACTGTCAGAGGCATGCCTAAGCAAAGTCCATTTGAGGAGTACAGTTCCCAAGAATCAAACGTTAATGGCAGCACTGCCATGATGATCCCTGCGCACCATGTCAATACGACGGACAAGGTGATACTCCATTTTTTAAATCCATGATTACCAAATGGATATCGCATTACCAAATATCTGTCCACTGTTATCAAAAATATAAAGAATGTTGACGTCTCACTGGATAAGGTCAATAGAAACCCGGCTACCTTACACATGTCACTGTGTCTCCAATATGCCTCATTTATAACGTAAACATCACGATAATGCACATCCACTGCGGCTATCACGATCAAATATACGCCCATTAACAAATCAGATACGCCTAATTTGGTGACAAAAACACCATAAGCTTTTTTAAAGACACCTCTGTCGTGAAAAACACGGTAATATATGACTGTTATGTTTCCAACAAATGCAATGGTGGCGACCATCCATAACAGCGCTCGTTTAAGGGTATCACTCAAGAGGTCTTCGCAGGAAGAGATGGCATCGGTCGGGGAAATGCAGACATATGCGGGTACACCTGGTCCACGATAACTAGGGCAGCAAAGTTTAAACATGTCTGTCTGGAGAGAGATTTTAATTGTGATGTTTGATAGATCTTCTGGATTCAAAACATCGTTTGTTATAAGCGTGTCTCGTATGTCTAAATGTTCCACGTACTTAATGTTCTGCAGCCAGCCCAAAGTTATAATGTTTGTTTTGTATAAATACAAAAACTTCATTGGATACATTTCATCATTTAAGAGTAACTGTAAAACTGATATTTTTGTGTAAGAAAGATCCAGAGTATTTAATCGCCTGGGCCCGCTTTCACCGAGCTTAAATGTGTGAAGGTCATTGTTGTGAGACAAATTTAGAAAACGGAGATTAGGATAAACTCTTAAAATGTTGCGTTCATCAATTTCATAAATATTGTTATAACTAACATCTATATAGTACAAGGAGTATATTTTCTCCCCACGATCATTAGTTTCAATGTTGTTAAGGTCTAAAATTCCACATTTTGACAACACAAGCTTAAATATAAATAATAAATCAGAAGCAAAAATATATTCAATTATATGATTAGTTATGTTTATATATAACAAGTTTGAAGCAAATCTTTTAGAAATAATTTCGAAGTTAATAGCAATGGCAACACCTCCTTCACACTTAAATCCATCAGGGCAAAATGAATAACAATTAAGTTCATCCTCACCATCTAAACATTGTTTCTCACCATCACATATGTTATTTGGATGTAGAAAGATTGTACCAGAGTTACACATAAAATACCCGCGTCCATTCAGATCAATGTTTTGTGTCTCGTCCTCACCATATCTACAGTCCACACTTCCGTCATGCATATAATAAACTGGAATACAGTAATCATGGGGGCACTTTATAAATTCATCAGGGCATTTATGGAGCTGACAGTTTTGTAAGTGGGACATATCTGGACATCCCATTGAAACAGATGTTGAACTACGAATATATAAACAAGATGGTGTCCATGTTTTATTTCCTAACTTGTTTTCACAGTGACTAACTGTTTCTTCGTTGTTTGGAGGAGTTTCATTACAGATGGTAACGCCATATGATAATTCAAGTGGGAAGATGCAGTTGTCAGAGTCTTCCGTTTTAAAAGACATTTTAGAACTTGTGTTGTTACAGTCTTTGCATGAAAAACATTGAGGATCTTTCTTGGCCCTAAGCCAGCCAGTCGGTACGTATGTTCCATCTGAACAAGTGTTAGACTCTTTTTTTTCACATTCCTCTTCGTCTTCGGCATGCACACAGTCAATAATACCATCACATACCCTAGAACGTGAAATTCTAGACAAATGACTTTCAACTGAAGTACACGTAAACAAATTATCATCATATAATTTTCTTTGCGGCTTTTCATAGCAATACTCCTCATCTCTACCATTGTGACAATCGAAAACCTTGTCACAAACAGCGCTGTATGGTACATACTTTAAATTGTCACCACAATCAAACTTAAACTCCGGGCTGTTGTGTTCCTTATTTGACACAGACACGATGTTATTCCTTATGTTTACAAATTCTGTATTAATTAATATTGTTTCCAGTATCGGAATCGTTATACTGTCATTTTCACCATTTATCTCCCTTGCCATTTCAAGCTCACATATGAACAAGTTTGTTCTTTGTTGGAGACAACTTATCGTTATTAACTCAATATTTTGTTTATTGCACGGTGCTGATTTACTATTTTTAACAAGCCTGTTATTAGCACTCACACATTTTAAACTAATACACATTTCAAGATCATAGTTTCCAATGAGATTCTCTGTGTATTTTAAAGGAAGAGTGTAAGGCCCCCCTGATGTCCATCTAAAGGCATTAACTGCACTGTCTCGCTTACTTATTAAACCAATGTACACGAGTTTATCCTCCAAATGTTGCACTTCGTGTAATCTTATAGCATTAAAAACATACTCAAACTCCTCATACGTCTCAAAGGAAACTAAGATAGAATCATTATATTTGCATTCGAGTCTTGCTTCAAACCAGCTGATTGGTTCATTACTCACACCTAAATAATAGCACGAGGAAATCTGAGGCTTCTGTGGACTTGTAAATGTAATCCATCCTTGGGGACAGACTCGACAAAATTTAGCACCGATGAGTTCAGGGTCAATATCTAAAAAAAGATGACACATATTTGGTTGTGGATTGTATGAGCTAAGAACGTGTTGACCTCTTTCTCGCCCGTGAAAAGGAACAAGGTGTATGTGATGGAGAAATGGAAACGTTTCATTGCGTATTTTAATCATGTTGATGACATCCAGTGGAACCGCCCCGAAATGTTGCCAAATTAAAAACGTTTTCTTTTTCGTACTTTTGTCAATTTGCTTCATCACAATGGAAAATATGTCGCAATCTTTATTTTGCCTTAATGAATCGTTTCTTTTGTTTTCCAACTGTTTCACTGATGAATAAATTGTAAGCTCTAGTGCGGTTATGCAAAAATGGATATCCACTTTAGCAACTCGAAGATCTCCGGTAGCGTTGGCGTCTCTTTTCTCAAAATAGCCAACGAAAGATCCATAATCCAGATCTTTCATGTTCCATCCATGTACAAAAATAAGATCGACATCTCCATCGTGGCAAACTGAAGTTGATGAACCAAAGACTAGCAAGGAACCTGAATAAAATACAAAAAAAAATATATAATTAGTTAGCATACGTATTATATATATACATTAAACAGAATTCATACACATCTAAATTGTTCACAATTTAACCAACATACCATAAATAATTGGTAAAGCCATTAAGAATAACTTACTATTAAGACTTAAATTACCTTTTTTACTTTTACTTTGTTCATTTATGAAAATTGGTTTAAAAGAATTTTTTTTAAACACAAATCTAATCAACGAAAGTTTGGTCGATTGGAAGTTTGATCTTACTGAAATTTGAACTAACGACAGTTTCATCGACTTTTTAAAACTATTTTTAATTTAAGTTTGCAAAGTCATAAGGGAGGTACTAATGAGTAATTGTGAAAATCGTATTCTAAACTTTTAAATCAATGATATTTGTTTGTCTTTTTCCATAATTATTAACGATTGTTTAATAACTTATAATTTTGACAAATAAAATAAAGTGTTAAAATTTGATAACATATTATTTATTTTAACTTTGCACTCTCAAACAGGAATTTGCTGTTTACTAAATGTTAACAATATTTTGAATGTTTCATTTAAACAAGATTGCAAACTTCGAAGAAAATGTTGGTATGCATTAAACACTACTAGTCTACAAACAGGGCAAATATTTTTATTTAAAATTTTAAAAAAAATTAAAAAACATTGTAATAAATTATTGAATTTAAAAAATATTAGAATATTTGATATGCTTCGTTGACCAATCCATTATGTCATTGATTTAAAATCAAATACCAGCAAAGCACATCTGGCTGAGATACTGCCCTATATAAAAGCACAAAATAATAATAATAATGTCCCAGAGTCAGCTACGGTACGTAACATTACCAAGAAGTAGTAATAGTAAGTTAGTAAGTCATTGTTTTATAACACCATCTCTTAAGCCTACTAGAACATTTAACTTCGTACTTGATTGCTATTGTAAAAAAATAATTGTTGATGATATAGTACATAAAATAGCTGTTATAAAAATTGCGTAGATCTATTTTAAAATTAAAAATTGTTTGTTTATAGCTTTGGGACTTGATATAATAATTAATGAATTCAAGAAATAAAGCCAAATTTTATACTAATACGTTTAATAATAGTGTCTATAGCCAGTGGCTAGGCTAGGGGAACCTTGCCGCACAGGGTGTCACCATCTCAGTGGATGACACCAATTGAAAAAATGCATATTTACAGAAAACACACTGCTCGGTCAATCCGATTTTCTTGTAAGGATAAAAAAATCACACTTCTCCACACATGTAACCAATGCCAATGTGTGCTTTATTAAAATTTAAATGGTTGATATGTCAGAAATGAGATGACCCTATAATTAGGTAACACAAAAACCGTTTTTTTTTTTTAAATGACTTTTTACCATTTAAAGGTGTTATGTAAGTGAAGTGTTTTGAGTTGAGACACGCCTTCCTCGCTTTCCACGTGTATGACCTGTTGTAGTCAAAACACGCGAGGCCACGTTTTTGGGTAAGGCTAGCGAAATTTAACTTTGTTTACAGCAAGCTTAAGTATTGTCCGTTTCAGTCGAACATTGTCGAGTGTTCTCGAGAATGTAAGAAGCAGTTACAATACTTAATCTTTTTTGAGAATGATCATCTGGAACAGAGTATAAAAGGCTGGAAGATTGAAAAGAGGAATATATCCTTTTATTACGAGACTGGGAGCGTCCATTATTATTGTACTGTGTTTGTAGATTTTCTTTCATTGTGCAATTTTTGCTCATTGCATTTTATATTAACAAAGTACCGGGGCAGCCAAACTGTTAGTTCATTTTTAATTTTAATCATATTCTCTTGCTTTTGTAAATCATTGAAATTCACACATTAAAAACTAATTAATTTTAATTAGCTCTGGCTTTAAGTGTCGTATTATTTCGTATTGTTTTTAAACATTGGTATTGTCCTTTATTATGGACTGTTTTGAAACGAGACCATAGACTTAACTAATGGATACAATTCTCCATTAATATCAGTCCGTAATAATAGGGTTAACAAATTATTTTTAAAATGATTTTCTAATACTTTGTTAAAAATATAATTTATTTATATTCATTTACATAAAAGTTTTTCTTTTAAAATCAAATATAACGAAACACAGAATAACTCGCTAGCACTGCCCCTTAACGTTGTCATATTTCGACAGCTGGCTTTTACCTGCCACCTATGTGTGTTGTATTTTGTTGAGTGCCATTTTGTTTTTTAACTGTCGTAACACGCCACATGACATGCACAAATCTAAACCACCATGTTGCTGCCAGCAGCGGAAAGAAAAAAAAAATGAAATTAGTGACTCACTAAAATCACTACCATGATAAACGCTTCGATATGTCATGAAAACAAATGACCAGGGTTCACCAAAAAGACTTTCCTCGACCTATCATTGATACTGATTCATCTAATACCAAGAGCTTGCTTTCTATAACACAGCAAATAGTACAGAAAATAGAAGAGATTTTCGTGGAAATACAAGTAAAAGACTTGGATGGTTTGGAAACGGATATGAGTGTCGATAATGTTGATTCCAACCAAGATACTGTAAATGTGATGGTTACATGAGAAAAACTGGAATATTTAATCAGATGCTTCTCTCTGGAATTTATTATCCATGGTTCATTTTTTACTCTAAAATTATTAAAAGGAGGATTACTTCAATTCAGAACAAATACATACCATTCAGCGTAAGGAAAAGGTAAGATGTGAACACTAATGGAGATGTTCGCCAACTAACAAAACAATGGTTCTACAAGAAGATTTCAAATGGCGAGATAATCTGCGGTCGTTGATGGTTTATACACTCATGAGTCAGAAAGTGTTCTGTTTCTGTAGCAGATTGTTTGCTGCTAATATCCCAGAAACTACATTTAACTTTATAACTGGCTTTGATAAATGGTGGAAACTTAGTCGTAAATCACCAAATCATGAGACATATGAAGGTCATCTATGCTGCCTTGAAAATGTAAAACGTTGGCAGCAGGGCTTAAGCTACAGTAAACCATTGAAGCCAAAAGCTTTGCTGTAATGGACAGTGAGAAGACAAAAGTTGACGGATGTCCTGCACAGTTTGCTGGATATCACATGGTTTGTCACAACGAAGATGAATTTTCTTTGAATAGAGGAAACTTTATGAGGTGCTATCTAAGTATGACCCAGTTTAAAAGAGCAATGAGATTAAAGAGGGGTACATCTACAGTAAAAGTATCCTCAGCGTACCTTTCACCAGAAAACCAATATAAATTTATAAATGTCCTTGCAAATCAAGTGACAGAGATGCTTATCATGAATATGATGGCGGAGAGATTAAAGACAAATCACATGCACCATCCGAGTGTGATATATGTAATTGTGTGCCGTAGATGTTATTCTAGTTATATAGGCCAAACAAGGATAATATTGGCATATAGGTTCACAGAACATCTTTGGGATATTGAACAGGGTAAACTTTCCCCAGTCTCTTGACGCTTCAACGGAGGGCAACGTAAAGGTGCATTAGATGTATCCATTATGGCACTAATTTCATGCACAAACACACCAGAGAGAGTAAACATGGAAGACACATTTTTTCAGCTTTTAGGTACCATATCTCTATATTTTATTAATCAAATAAGATCTCATTTTTCCTATATATTTCTTTTTTTTTAATCTCTTACGTTGTATTTATCTCTATACTGTTTTTTTTTATTTCTTAGTATAAAATGTTTTTAAAAAATCCTGACATGTGTCATTTCAAAAATATTTTTAACAAATGTTTTCAAAAAACGAAAACTCGAAGAAAATATCGTTAAGTATAATAATTAACATTCCAACAAATCTCTACATTTCTCATTGACAGCTGTTAGAAAAAAAAAACGAAAGTCGACCAAATGTCCGGTAGGCCGAAAATTCCGTCGTTGAATGTTCCGTCGACCCATGTGAAATCTCTATTTATCCCTAATATTAAATATATTTCATTTTTAAGTTTTTCTTTAATTATTATTAACCATTATGTAATACCAAACAATGATAAAAATAAAAAAAAATTTTTAAAAAAAAATTCATTTTAACATTTCCTTGTCAAAATAGAGTTTGAAGTTTTCAAAATGTTAATAATATTTAATATGTATCCTTGGCCGACTGTTATGTACCAATATAATGTTTTAAATTTAACCTCCGTTTTTACTCTATGGCTCGTGTCCCAAAGTACATAACATGGATAATAAAAGTAATCAAGACCGATAGCCAAATTAGGGCTAAATAAAAATAATAATTTATTAAGTTAATTTAAAATTACGAAATAAAAAAATAATAAAACTAAGGCACACACATAAACAGTAAATATAACTTGCATTGTCTACAGTCAATACAGTCTCACTTCGTAATCGCAAGTTCTATTTGTCTCGCAGTATGCCACTAACTCAATCTGTCGAACAGCTTATGTTTAGTTTTTCACACAGACTTTTCCAGAAAGGGGTTAAGTTGTTTTTTTTTTTTATCTCTGTGTGTCTCGTATGTTCTAAAGAATTCTAAAGCTTGAGACCATAGACGAAGTTTAAACGTAGTCAAGTCGAGGGAGACAATTTATAATTAAGCTAAACCCACAATCCCCGAACTTGGAGTCACTATTCGGATGTCATTTGTGATCGTTTATTTTAGTTAACTTGAAGAATTAAGTTTACAAATATATATTTCATTCAATTATCTTTCATGGATACCTCATTTTGTCGTACAAATCTACAATAATATTTTAAATAGTTTATTACTACCAACCTCTCAATTCTGGTACCCAGGTACCACTAGCCACTTCGTTTGATAAAATCGAATTTTTTAAAATTAAATAACTAAAAGAAAATACAATTTATACCTCTAAATTATTAAACAGAAGCTTCTTAATTAGCTTGTAAACAATTACATACTTTATCTGTGCATAAAACATTAATTTCTGGACAAAGTATCAGCAATAACATTATCTTTGACTTTAATATGTTTTACGTCCAAATCATACTCTTGTAAAAATAAAAGCCATCTTAATAATATTTGGGTTTTTTGGCGGTTTTTTTTTTCTTACTCAAACATTTTAAAGGATTGTGATCACTAAAAACAAGTACTGAATGTATGGAACAACTGACATAAAAATCAATTTGTTGCAGATCAAGAATTAAACCCAAATATTATGTTTCAACTATAAGATGCATTTCTGGTGGGAGTTAAATTTCTTTGAGAAATAACAGACAGGATAATCTACACTGTGGTCATCTTCTTAAAAAATAACAGCACCAATGCCAACAAGACTGCCATCTACATCTAATTTAAAGTGTTTGTTAAAGTCGGGTCCAATGAGAATATTAGCATTGACTAGTATATTTTTAATGTTTCTAACTGCTTCTTGACAAGCATGTGTCCAATGAAAATTTACATTTTACTTTAAGAAATTACTTAATGCCGAATCAATACCTGAGAGGTTTTAGAAACATTTCTAATAGTTACCTCATATTCCCAAAAATCTCATGAGCTGTTTCTTAGCACTATGGGGAGAACATTTATCGTAGCTTGAACAGGCTTTACATGACCTTGACACACAATGTGTCCTAAATTTTCCACATTGGCATGACACAAATCACACTTATTTTAAATTACAACAACAATTTACTGCACACATTTCTTAAGCAAAGATCGTAAATGGGTAATATAACTTGAAAAATATTGACTGTAAATAATTACATCATCAATATAGGCATTGTGATTTTCCTTGTCAGCAATAATGTTATTATTTAGGCGTTGGCATGTAGCTGGGGCGTTTTTCATTTTAAACGGCATTACTTAATATAGGTATAAACCATCTGGAATACAGAAAGCAGAGATTGCTTGTGCTTTGTCAGATAGAGAACCTGCCAATAACCTGATAGTATGTCTATATTGCTAACATATTTGGAATCACCAACTCAATCAATATGATCGTCTATCACTGGCATTGAAAAGGATTAGTCTTTGTAGCCGACTTAACTTGCCTGCAATAAG
Organism: Omphiscola glabra; assembly: GCA_964017045.1. NCBI lineage: Eukaryota > Metazoa > Mollusca > Gastropoda > Lymnaeidae > Omphiscola > Omphiscola glabra. Next base: position 10,688,448 of record OZ024804.1, on the reverse strand, counting down.
TGCAAAACATATAACATTTGTCATCTTTTAGCGCACAAATACATGGAGAACTTCAGTTACTAGAGCTTGGATATTTAATTACATTTTCAAGCATGCATTTTATTTCAGACCAAATTATTTCAGATATTCGGACTGACCCTATATGGGTGTTGCTTGACCAGACTTATATTGCAACTGTCAACAATGTCAAGGGTATGAGATCACTGTTGTTATGTTGGTACGTAAAGCATGTTTAGTTAGAGATTATAGGTGTAGCTGTATGTATTGTGAGAGAATGTTGTAACGTATTTGGGTAGGGGGAAATGACGTGTTAGTTATAGTTATTCTCGTTGTGCATTAATGGCCGTTGAACAATAGTGTGATGATTTCTGTGTTTGCCTGTAACGACGATGTATTATATATGTCCACGATACTTACTTGTTAGAGAATAAACATTGTTGTACAAATAACCGGTTGGTGTTGGTATATCGGTATTGGTTGTAATTTGTTTACTCTGGCACATCAGATGAGGTAATGGCATAGTCTATCAAAGTATACATTTATAGTCATTGCTAGTCAGTACAAGGATATTACGATCTTACAGGTCTTACACACATATAGTAAGATCCAACGTTTTGTCAAACAGTACGTACAGCAATGTTGGTTTTATTAGGCACATCAGGGAAAAGTGAAACAAAATCTACAATAAAAGATGTATCAAAATCTTTCTCTGACAATGAAAAATGTCCTAGTTTTTATATCTAAGTTGGCCAGAAATTCTAAATTTTTGAGTTTGCAATGACCAACTTTGTTTGGGACACTATCAAATGTTTCAGTAGCGTTTGCTTTAAGTACTGAAGTTACAATTGACATTGTGTTAACTTTAGTATCTGATGACGGATACTTATCTTCACATTTTCTTTCATGTTAATGTGATTCAAATGTTTCTTTCTTTATGATCTGGTGTTAACGCAATGTAATTTCAATCATTAACTTTGCACTAAACTAAATAACTATCAAAATAATTATCTTGTAGTGCCTGCCCTGGTATCAGCAAAAGCACAAGCTCTTTGTCCCCTTAATCAAACTGTCTGAATTGTGTCTTTTTGTCGTACCAAAATTTCATTTTAGATGGAGATTTTTAATAAGATTTTGCCTAATTAATGTTATTAAAAAGTTTAGTTTTACAAATTAAGACATAGTCCGAAAGTCCTTCAGTCGGTGTTGATGATATCCACGTATGTTTGAAAAGTTTAATAAGGCCGCGTATAGAACGGCCAAACACCGGCTTGAAGGAGCTCAATACAAGTGATTATTTAATTTTCTTCTGCGGCGAGCAGTAGGATTCCAGTCTTTCTCTTGTTGTAGGCAGTACGTTTTCATCATGTTCTTTGATGTTTGATGGCATCGCTGAAGTGCTCCTTGTGACTCAGTATGATACGCACGCGACAATCAGTGTTCAATACACAATAGGTTCATCACTTGTTTGAATAGTCCAGCCTTGAATTGTTTCCTTGGTCAGATTGTAAAGACTTCGGAAGACCAAGCAATGTAAAAAAAAACTGCGTCAAGGCTTTGAAGTTGTTCGAAGTCTTGATATCTCAAAGAGGAATAGATTCTGGGAATATAGTTAGCGCACACAAGAACCTCAGCCTTTATTGGTGACCTGATTTTTTTTCCTTTACAGAGGTCCAACGTATTTTTTTATAATGTGACTGAAAGGTTCTTTAAACGCTGGAATGGGTTGAAGAGGAGCTGTTGGTATCTTCTGATTTTGTTTCCCTAACAACTGATAAGCATGAAATGATCTGCAGTGATTAACCACATCCTTCCTTATTTTAGGCCAAGGAAGTGCGACGTTAGATTGTGATAAGTCTTGTTTACTCCAAAATGGCCTTAACGTGGTAAATCATGTTCTAAGTTTAGGACCTGGTTGCATAAAAGAGTAAGAACTTCTTTTTTATAACAATCCTTATTTCTTCATCGTCTTTTGCGTCTGGAAGTTACCATTTTGACATAAGTATGTCTTCTTGTAGGTAATAAAAAATTATTTTTTTTTAAATCAGCTTCTTCTTGGGTCAAAGCGTTCTATCGAAGTAAAAAAAAAAAATCTGGAACACACTTTATCTCTTCGATAACCTATATTCGAATTGATGTGATTATTTGACTCTTCGTTTATAATTGCAAAAAGTACGTGTTCCAAGATCAATCTCAGGATAGCCTTTTTACTTTATTGTGAAAACTCATTTCGAATATCTTTGTACTCATAGCCCTGGTAAAACTACATGCTGTATATAACTAAGGATCATCTTCTTAAAAATCAGATAAACAAGATTTATGTATAACGATGGGTTCAGCTATCTACTTTCTTTTGCTAAGTCATTACCTTGCAACAACGAGATGCCGTCCAAGATAGCATTGGTCTAATACCCACAAACACAGGTCCGGAGACTCAAAGTTGATTTAACATTAATACTATTTAAAGGTACATTAATACAACCAAGCTCTACTCCGCTTAACATGATGTTGCTCTCAGTAGCAGTACTTCTAGAACCTCAAGTAATAAAACACTGTGAAGCACCTGCATCTTGTAAAGTTTGGTGGATTGTAGACTGAAAATATCACCTTGCAGTGATACATAATAATGCTGATATAAAAGGATTAAAGTCTTGAATGACATTAATAGTCTCTGATGTAGAAGTTTGAACCTTGGTGGGTAAAATCTTGTCGGAGTCTTCAAAACGTTTGGATAGGTTAGAACAAGTAGAACTCCGTGTAGAAACTTGAACACAAGTCTTCGGTTAAACGCCATCTGGAGGTAGATCTCATATTGGAGAAACATATCTTTTGGCGACAAGCTCATAAAAAGTACAGCCGAATCAGGAACTTGGCTAGAGTCGGTGAAACTAGCTTTACATTTCAGAATTAAAAAACGTTGATTAGTCTTGAGAAACTTCTGTGAAGTTTAAATGCTGTTCTATAGACGAAGTGTTTACGTCATCTTTCCCAGTGAATGAACTCTAGCTGACACCAAGATCGGAACCGCATTTTGGGTGTGGCTAGCTAACAATAGTCTGTCTTGACCTTACACAACTAAACAAAATTTATAGTTTGTATCTTTAGAATTGTGTAGAAAAATCTTTAGAAATCTGGAAACGAAAATAATGTGTAAACGGACTATAACAGGAGAAAAACTAGAGATTTTTGGATATCAATTATCACGAAAATGTTTTATATACGAGACAGAGATTTGTTTGCTAAATTATTCCGTGTGTGCTTGGATTCCCTTTCATAATTGCTAATTTTTAAAACATTGTACATACAACTCTATCATTATACTCTAAATCGATAGCTTTAATTTTATTTCATTTGATTTTGTAATTGATTAATAACTTATTAAAAGTCATTAATTGTAATAAGCTCTGATTTGGGCATCGTAATCTTTGTTAATGTTTTTAACATATGGTATCGTCCTTTGTGGTGTACTACTTTAGAACGAGCCATATACTTAAACAAGAGGTTAGTTTCTCCATACAGATAACTTTACGTAAAAATGCACATTGGTAGAAAAGAATAAACTTTGGATTTTGAAAATACATGTACAGAAGCATGACGAAAATACAGACGTGGTCTTTGCATGATAATCTTATTTATCTTCATGAATTTCCAACAATTCTTCTTCTTATTAACATCCTTCTAACAAAAGACACAGATGTTTGTGGGACTTGATTCGTATGGGCAGGAATTGTGTGATCTTTTAGGTGTGCCATATGTTGATCGTGTTGTTCTAAGGGTGTTTGTCTTTTTTATGTCAAACAGGCTTTTGGACGTGAGAGGGTGAATTCGTCGCATTGCTGTCTTATGCACATCATGTTCTCTACGTTCTGCAATATATATCTTTAATTCCACTCAAACACAATTCTTGAAATTCTCTATCCATTCGAGGTTCTTAAATTTATGGAAGTCTATATTGTTTATGTTGTTTATGTTGTTTATGGTGTTTATGTTGTTTATGTTGTTTATGTTGTTTATGTTGTTTATGTTGTTTATGTTGTTTATGTTGTTTATGTTGTGCTATTTTTGCCAGGAGTCGTTCTTTTTTCTCATATAAAATCGTTATGAGATTTGCCATCACGTTTCTTAAACTAACTAAACATTTGACTCAATGTTTCAGCGCTAAATTCATAAACCCTTTAGAATAAATTAATTTACAAGCTGATATTCACCACATTTGTTCAGCGTTTCAAGGGTGCAATAAATCGACTGACCGGCTAGTTAAAAACAGCTGCTTTTAGGTAGAGCAAATATTTTGTTCCATGTTAAAATGAGTTTGCTGTTATTTCAAACTGTTATGAATGCTCATCAATCTCTTTAGCTGCATGTTTAAGTAATACGTAAAATTTGATTGCATTTTCCATTGCAATGTGCATAGATTTAATTTCCACTTCTATTTAATAATATATGTAACTCTTTTGGGGTATCTGGCTCTATTTGTTTACGCTCTCTTTCTTTTTCAAATTTTCATGTTTAGCACCCAGCTTCATATGCAAGATTGTAGCTCAAAATTGCCTTAACCTTAGGTTAGTCTCTCTTAGGATCATTTTGCGCATTGACAGAGTCCATATCATCTTCAGACAACATAGCTTCATCTACTAAATGACAATATTCAAACCTCTTAGTTCTTTTTTTTTAAAAGTATAACGAGATATTGCTATTCATATACAGTTTTGCTGTGGAAAATAGCTCTTGTCAAGTACAGTGTTCGTACGCCTCAGTTTCTGATTCGTTTGTATCAAAGCACATTTTAACACAGGTAAAATATATAACTTTTAACTGCACGGCTCAAAAGCAAGCAACAATATGTCTGTAAAAAAACATGGCATTTGGCCCTGTGTTTAACTATGATGGTGTAATTGTTAAGGCGTATATTCATGATCTTTGGAATTCAGTAGCCAAAAAAAATATTCACCTTGCCAGTTAAGAACATGCATCAGCCATTACAGAAACCAAATAAAAGTACAGATATTTTAAAATAATGCGATTTTTTTTAATTTACAACTAGCGAGTACCCGCATGCTTTGCAATGTAAATCAAAAAATGAAGTGTTTCTTTTTTAATTATGTTTTTGAAGTTCTTTTTATATACACAATATTTTTTTTTTACCATCTGGTGCGATCTCGAATACATTAGAATGATTTTTCGAAGCGTTAGCAGGCCACATATAGCCTTTTACGTGAGAAGCTTGGATTTTCAAAATTTAGTCCACACACTTATAGCGAATGATCCACCAATGCAATAGCTTTCTTTGAAAGTGTATTTATATAGCTCATTAAGTACCTATAAACAAATTTAGAGCCCGCGACCCAAAATGGAATATTATAAAATGGATGTACTAATTCAGAAACCTACTTATTAAATCATATACAAACTGAAATATAGCAGTTGGTATTTGATTCACTTCCATCCACCCATCAAAAGTTATGTTTGAAATTATATTTATACAGCTAATTTAAGAGAAAAAAACTAATTCCCCAAACGAAATATTGTAAAATGGTTGTACTTATTGCGAAACCATTTGCAGGCTTGCACACAACAATTCACCAAAGGTTTATCACAATCATTTGATTGGTATAGCAATGCTTACGGAAATTAAATTTAAAAACAAACTAAAAAATAAAAATCTAATTTAGGGCCCTTGGTCCAAAACTGAATATTGTAGAATGTTGATATTATTTCAGAAACCTACATATTATGTCACACACATAAATTTAATTTCGCAATTTGCTCTGTTTGAAAGTATTTTTATATAGCTCATTGATTGTAATAATTTAGAAACCTTTGCGGGCGTGCTCAAAACAAGTCAAAAAGTTTCATGACCATTGCAGAGATGGTATAGGTGAGCATACGGAAATTAGTTTTTACAAAGCTCAAAAAAGAAAAATAATTTAGGGCCCCAAAAAAATATTTTAAAAATGGTTTTAATGACGCAGAAAAATGCGCGGGCTGTGAACAACTACTCACCAAAGTTTTATCGCAATTGCATGAATGGTATATGAGCGCATACGGTTTGAAATTATATTAATTAATATTAGAACATAGAGCCCCAGGCTCAAAACGGAATATTTTTTAAATGATTGTAATAATCCAAAGACACTTGCTAGCGTGTGTACTGCATCTCACAAGATGTTATCGCAATCGGATAAATGGTATAAGAGCCGAACCTAGAAATGTATTTTTTAATATTTATTTTTTTAAATTTAATAAATAACATTATTTTAGTGAAAGATATAAACTTGAGCAGGGAAACTATGAATGCCATCAGAATGATTAGAGGGAACCAATAGTCCCTCGTAGAGGTCCATATGTCAAGTTTTAAACGTAAATGATGGTCAGATATTAACACGGCAGGTTAAAGGACCAAACTTTAATGACTAAGATATATGCAGACGACTAACTACAAAAAACATCCGCAATATTAAAAACAAATACGCCACCAGAAAGCTGCATATCCAACCCCACCACCCACACATGCACTTTTGATATATAACTATTCGCGGCAACCGTTTCACATCAGATCATTCCTTGACCCAGGTCATTTTCGCTGCTTGTCATTTTTTCGCGGGGCGTTTCTTCGCTAACCAGGAGAAATAAATTATATAATTGTATACGGACAATTTTAGGAAGAGGTAGAATGCGTCGCTGTTTTTTTTTGTTGGGAAGAATAACAATGATTATGTGCTTTGTGGCGATGCGTTATTCCAAGGGAACTATTTCGTTCGGCAAAAAAACAAACTTCCCAACCGACGTAAATTCAAGACGGAAAATTAACCGGCAGATCAACGCCGACCATAATTTGTGGTCAGTTGGGCAAAACATTCTAAATAATTGACAAGGAAAGAATTGCGACAACCCAAAAAAATGACATCTCCTCCAACTCTTCTTGTTCACCCCACCGTACTTTTCATGAAATAACACTTCCAAATAATGTACATAGATTACTATCTAAATATTATTACTTGATATGCTATTATAGCAACTTTACTCAATTCGTTGACAAAAAAATATCCAAAATAAGTATTGATTTGCCAAAGAAGCAATCAGTTCGCAGTGCATTGGGGTTTTTTTCAACGGTCGAGACATAGAATGTTAACATTTGAGGATTTTTCAGAGTTAAAGAGTTTTACATTTTATTCTAATATTAGACACAATTAAATAAATACAAAACTTTTCTTGAAAAATTAATAAAAATATATTTTTTTAAAAAAAATTACTTTTAAAAACTATCTAAACTTACGTATTACTACATCTTTTAAAATAATACAACTAAGTTTAATCTTTAAAGTTGTGATGTTAAAAGGTATGTTATACAGTAGGTTTTTTTTTTTAAAACCACTTCATAAAATGAAACATTATGGTGTCCAAATTAGATGCAAACATAAGTGGGGATTATAGCATCACTGTAAACACTATAAAATAGTGTGTTGAATTTCTCTAGTTATCATACATTTTCCAAAGCGAAAAACTTGTGTCTGACGGGGAGGTAATACTCGCCAACTTCTGCTACCCCCCCCTCCCCCCCACGCACATATAATAGTATCACACTTAATATATACATTTCAAATTGTATATCTTCCCATCTTTTTCTCTGTCTTCCTCTTCTTCTCCGTACTTTAGTTGTGCCTTGCTTGATTTCTTTGGAGAGCCCTTTTTATAGATAGTACGGTGAGGTGAACAAAAGTTAGAGGACATTTCATTTATTGGGTAGTCAAAATTCGTTCCTTTTCAATTGATCACAAAATTACTTGATATTTGTACAGCTTTAGAGACATAAAAATTCTATTTTTAGACTGTAAGATAAAGTTGAAAATATTCACGGCGCTTGCCTTTGTGGAGACATAAGATAAGGCAAATGGAAGTCAGAGTTTTATTCCATACGTGTTGTTGATGATTTGATTGTGTGTGTTAGTGACCCTTGATGGGACGACATTTTGTATATAGTGAATAAGGGATTGCATTATGAAACTCGAGGTCTTATTGTGGACTTAATTGTGTCATTGTGTGGACCTCATTGGAATCATAGAAGTAAGACCCCAGACAAAGAGAGTAGGCCGTAAAAGATGGCTCAATAGGAAAAGATGATTAAAGCAGCAATCAGATCCCCTTAACTAACAATAAACATAGGTCCCTACTGTAGGGGTTTGCTATACGAAGTGATGGCTCAATAGGAAAAGATGATTAAAGCAGCAATCAGATCCTCTTAACTTACAATAACCATAGGTCCAAACTGTAGGAATTTCGGATAGGTTGGGGGAAGAGGTAGGGGAGAGCATTTTGAAAATTAGATTCTGATCAAGTGACGTCACCATGTTGAAAGGACGACTAATTTCTTCCTTTAATTTTATATGTGTGAAAAATGTTCAGTCACGTGACCCAAATTTGTGAAAGCTTTCAATGTTTGTAAATTTAAAAAAAAAATCGTATGTCGAGATTTTATAAATACTAGCTCTTCACACTTCTAAAATGCTATACACAACCAAAGGTGCATGATACCCTCACACAGTTACTCTTATAACCAGTGAAATATCGTCATCAACACCAGGCACAGAAACATTGCAAATCCCATCAACATTCATAGGAGCCATAAAGATCAATAAATTGATCGTGAGCCTTTAATATATAGAAGAAGAAAACTGATAATGCCTGAATTTCTTACATATTGTACCAAATTGGTTATTCATTTATTTGTATTTTACCAAACTGTCCATCCTGATACTCCTGATACGTGTATACTATTGTATGCATGTTTTAATTTTTTTAGGTGTGACTGACACTAGAAAATAAAAAGGGGGGGGGGGGGTTTACAGAATTTGTAACACTTTGTGACAGGGGGATGGGGTCTAAAAAGTCATTTTTTGTATGATGTATTTTGCGAACAACCCCAAACGAAAATTATTTTATTACAAACATTTTAACATGTTTTAACAGGACAACATGTGTGTCAACAATTTTAGTGCATAAACAATGTGACTGATTAAAACCGTCTTTATTGAAATTGACAGAATTGTACGATTATACACTAACGTCGAAAACACATACTTTAAAACATAATCATATATATATATAAAAGTGAAAATTTGTTCGTTTGTGGGTTTGTTTGTCTGTTCCACAAAGGCTTTTACACGGATTGATGGATCTTGACCAAACTTGGCACATATATCCATCATTATCCAGAAGGAACTCTTACGGGGTTGAGAACTTTTAAGAACATTTCGTGTGGGGCCGAGGGCCCCGAATTCGTTTTTTTCTTATCTTAGCTATATAAAAAAATTACAAACAAATACTCCTATGTGAATGGATGGATATCGATCAAACTTAGTACACATACAGTTGATTATCCATATTCAAATACCGAAGGGTACTGAACTCATAATATCCATTCTTCTGGGGCCGGGGGCCCCATTTCATTTTTCCTTATATGAGCTATATAAATATCGATAGGCTTAATATTTACTACATGAGTTAATGGATCTTGACTGAATTTAGTTCACATACACTTGATTATCCATACTCAAATACTAAAGGGTACCGAACTCAAATATTAATAGGCTCTGAAAACACTTCACGTTCTATGTGATTTGATGGATATAGGCCTAGGGTGGTAGCAATGTACTTCACTGTCCGTACTGAAACACCGGGGGATTTAAAACTATTAATATCCAATCTAGAATTTTCCAGAAAGTTCGATAACTTTAAAGCGTTATATCTATGGCATTATTCAATAGATTTTAATGGGACAAATTTAAAATTTTAACTTCATAACTTACCCGATTGATTTTTAGAGGGCCCCATCTCAGGCAAAACTAATTCGGTACAATTATGGAATGGGCCCCGGGGCCCCTCTTTTAACTTAAATTTAATATGGTTATAGAAATGCATTTAGTTGTATAATTTTTCAAGTCTAAAAAATAATAACTTAAACAAGACCGTTTTTACACAGTTCGAGGAGGATAATACATTTAATCTAGAATGTTCCAGAAAGTTCCATAACTTTCAACGCTATATCTATGTCACAATCAAATCAGGATCCTATCGGGAAATGGGATAACATTGGAAAGGAGGAACCCTAGATGGAACGGGATCCCACAAAGAACAGTATACTAACGGGATCTGTAGGTCACCGGGATCGGGGTCCTAATGCTATCCCGGGCCACGCCGGTATATCGGCTAGTACAATATAAACACATTTCATGACATTATTTTATTAAATACTTATTTTAAAAAAAATTAAAACACATAAAAAATACAAATGATTTGTAGTTGAAAAACAAAAATGAGACTATCTTTAAAAACATACGATTCACAAATTATTATTTTAATTATGAATATCAAAAAATTAACATAGGGAATACATAATTTTGTTCTAAATAGTAAAGGCATGTGCAATGCATATCAAAAGCGTAAGCAAACCACATGTTTATTAAGAAACCTGAAAACGAATATATATTTTCTATTGTGTGTTATTTCATATTAAAACAATCCTTTTATACTAATGGATAGCTTTAAAATTTTAAATAAAACGATATGGATTCTTAAAATAAATAAACAGAAAATAAAAAAAAAACCTTTGTCCATATAATACAACATCAAAATCTAATGTTTGAAAAAACTTTAATTTTGTATTTATGTCTTTGCTATATTATGACGTCTAGTTAAATGATACCCAGCTTTTTTAAATTCCTGCCATTTGTTGTACACAGCCGGAATGGTATAAATCATTGGATTCACGTCCGCGTTCATCGGGAGAACAAATATCAATAACCAGGCCAAAGTTTCAGGATTTGTCTCCACGCCAAACTTAGAGCGCAACCCTATGAAACAGATAGGAAACCAGCAGATGAAGTTTGACAAGAAGACCAGGGACAGCTTCTTGGCTACAGCCACGTCCTGAATACGTCTATCAAAATCATGCGGATGTGCCAAATTGTCACGAGAACTGGTCATGGATCTAAACATGGCGACCTGACCAAGTGCTATTAATAGAAACATGCAAAGGTTAAGGACATTTTAAGATTGCAAAAGAGTAAGGCCACCCGTCGAGTCGAGACACTGTCAGAGGCATGCCCAAGCAGAGTCCGTTTGAGGAGTACAGTTCCCAAGAATCAAACGTTAATTGCAGCACTGCCATGATGATCCCCGCGCACGGACAAGGTGATACTCCATTTTTTAAATCCATAATTGCCAAATGGATATCGCATCACCAAAAATCTATCCACTGTTATCAAAAATATAAAGAATGTTGACGTCTCACTGGATAAGGTCGATAGAAACCCGGCTACCTTACACAGGTCACTGTGTCTCCAATATAACTCATGTATAACGTAAACATCTCGATAATGCACATCCACTGCAGCTAAAAAGATCAAATATACGCCCATTAATAAATCTGATACGCCCATGTTTGTGACAAAAACACCGTAAGCTTTTTTAAAGACATCTCTGTCGTGAAATATACGGTAATAAATGACTGTTATGTTTCCTACAAATGCAATGGTGGCGACCATCCATAACAGCGCTTGTTTAAGGGTATCACTCAGGAGGTCTTCACAAGATGAGATGGCATCGGATGGAGAACTGCAGACATGCGCATGTACACCAGGGCCACGATAACTAGGATAGCAAAGTTTAAACATGTCTGTCTGGAGAGAGATTTTAATTTTGATGTTTGATAGATCGCCTGGACTCAAAACATTGTTTGTTATAAGCGTGTCTCGTATGTCTGAATGTTCCAAGTACTGAATGTTCATCAGCCAGCCCAAAGTTATTATTTTTGTTTTGTATAAATACAAAGACTTCATTGGATATTTTTCATCATTTACCGGTAAATGTAAAACTGATATTTTTGTGTAACAAAGATCCAGAGTATTTAATCGCTTCGGTCCTCTTTCGCCGAAGTTAAAAGTGTGAAGTTCATTGTTGTGTGAAAGATTTAGAAAACGGAGATTAGGAAAAGACAATAACATGTTAATTTCATTGATTTCCAAGAACTGGTTATAACTTAAATCTAAATAGTACAAGGTGTAAAATATGTCATCAGATCTTTCATTTGAGAAACTGGATATATAATAACCGCTACAGTTTGACAACACTATTTTATACACAAAAAGACACCTATTGGGATAAACTAAATCTACTCTGGCATTAGTTATGTGTATGTATAATAATTTTGCTTCATAATTTAGATAATATTTTTGTAGACGATTAAAATAATCAACACCTCCTTTACACTTAAATCTTTGAGGGCAATCTACATGACAAATCAGTTCATCCTCACCATCTAAACATTGTTTCTCACCATCACATATATTATTTGGATGTAGAAAGATTGTACCAAAGTTACACATAAAATACCCACGTACATTCAGATCAATGTTTTGTGTCTCGTCCTCCCCATATCTACAGTCCATAATTCCGTCATTTATATAATAAATTGGGGCACTTGATAAAATGATACGGGCATTTATGTAGCTGACAGTTTTGTAAGTGAGACATATCGGCACATCCCATTTAAACAGATATTGAACGACGAATATATAAACAATACGGTGTCCATCTTTTATTGTATAACTTGTTTTCACATGGACCGACTTTTTCTCCCTTCTTTAAAAGACTTTCATAACAGATGTTAACGCCATATGATAGTTCAGGTGGGAAGGCGCAGTTGTCAGTGTCTTTATTGTTAAAAGCAATTTTAGAGTTTATGTTATTACAGTCGTCGCATGAAAAAAAGTGAACATATTCGAATGGTTCAAGTGAAAAATCAGTGATTTGTATTTTTCGAAATTTGCAAGTTATCATCCGTGTGGCTACATTTCATTCAATAGAATAATATGACACATAGGTAGCAGCATAGTCAATCAATACATATTTAGAAATTTTTATATTTTGATACTTTTATGAGGAATGTTCAAACTTTATTATCATTTTTCTCAAAACTCTCAAAACCTGACATCATTGGTTTTTCCCTTGAGCCCTTCATTTGTTTCCCTTAAGCCAGCCAGTCGGTACGTATGTTCCATCTGAACAAATATAAGGCTCTTTTTTTCACATTTGATTTCGTCTTCGCCATCTGAGCAGTAAACAATACCATCACAGACACTAGAAAGTGAAATTCTAAACAAATCAATTCCAATTAAAGTACACATAAAAAAATTTCATCACATGTCTTTCTTCGCTGCTTTTAATAGCAATACTCCTCGTCCTTAGCATTATCACAATCATTAACTTTGTCACAAAGAGTGCTGTATGGTACATGCTGTAAATTGTCACCACAATCAAACTTAAATTTCGGGCTGTTGTGTTTCTTATTTGAAACAGACATGATATTGTTTAAATGTTTTACAAATACTGTATATTAGTTATTGTGTCCAATGAAGGAATCTTGATTCTGTCGTATTTCTCATTAAACTCCCTTGCCATATCAAGCTCACATAGAAACAAGTTTGTTCTTTCTTGGTGGCAAATTATCGTTATCAACTCAATATTTTGTTTATTGCACGGCGTTGATGTATTACTTTTACCTCACCCAATTTTAGTAGTCACACATTTTAAAATAATACACATTTGAAGATCATAATTTCCATTAAAATTCTCTTGGTATTTTAAGGGGAGAGTGAAAGGCCCCCTGATGTCCATCGAAAGGTATTGACAGCACCGTCTTGTTTACTTATCAAACCAATGTACACGAGTTTATCCTTCAAATGTTGACCTACTTTTAATCTTATATCATTAAAAACACAGTACAACTCCTCATACGCCTCAAAGGAAACTAAGATATAATCAATATGTTTGCATTCGTCTCTTGCTTGAATCCAGCTGATTGGTTTATTGCTCACACTTAAATAATAGCATGAGGAAACATAAAGCTTCTTTGAACTTGTAAATGTAATCCATCCTTGGGGACGGACTCGACAAAATTTAGCACCGATTATTTCAAAGTCATACTTATAATAATGATAACAAATATTTGGTTGTGGCTTGTGATCACCAATATCATAAATAAAATCATCAAATGGATCTAATTGATGATCAATATGTCGCTTGTAACTAAAAACAATTTGTATATGATAGAGAAAAGGAAAGAGTTCATTATGCCGTTGAAACCTCCGGATGACATCCAGGGGCACAACGTCGTAATGTCGCCAAATTAAAAACGTTTACTTGTTCATACTTTACTCAATGAGCTTCATCAAAAGGGGAACGATGTCGCATTTTTTGGCTAACGGTAATAAATGATTTATTTTCTTTTTTTGAACTGTTCCAATGACGAATAAATTGAAAGCTCTAGTGTAGTTGTGCAGCGACCGCTATCCACTATAACAAGTCGAAGATCTCCGATAGTGTTGGGATCTCTTTTCTCAAAATAGCCAACGACAGACTCATAATAAAGACTGTGGATATCCAGTGTGCTTACAAAAATGAGATGCACAAAGCCATCGTGGCAAAAGGAAGTTGGTGAACCAAAGACAATCAATGAACCTGAATAAAAACACAATTAATTATATAATAAGTTATTATAATTATTATAATTATATACATGAAACTCAATTCCTACACCTCTAAATTGTTCACAACTTTACAAATACACCCTTTAAGAATACCTTTAAATTTTTTATTTAGTTCAACTTTTTTCGTATCCGAACATTTGTTTGAAATAATGTTTTTTAAACACAAGACTGATCGACAGAAGTTTGGTCAACTCGAAATTTTTGTCGAACGGAATTTTGATCGAACATAAATTTTATCGAAAATAAGTTTGATCGAACATAATTTTTTTCGAATTAAAGTTGGAAATTTGGACGAACGTAAGTCCTAGAGGAGGTTCTAATGAGTAATTGTGAAAATCGTATTCTAAACTTTTCAATCAATTATATGTGTATGTTTTTTCCATTATTATTAACAATTATTTAAGAGCATATACTTTTTACAAATAAAATAACGTTTTAAAATTTGATAAAATATTATTTATTTTAATTTTGAGCTGTCATAAGGGTAGTTTGTTATTTACTAAATGTTAACAATATTTTGAATGTTTCATTGGAAACAAGATTGTCAACGTCCAAGAAAATGTCAGTACACAATCTTTCCCACTAGTCTAGAGAACAGCTCAACTCTATTTATTTATTTATTTTTTTTAAATACAATTTTATAATAATTATTTTAAAGAAAAATGTAGTAGAATATTTGAATGTACTTTGTTAATTAATCCATTATTTCATTGATTCAACATCAAATACCAGCATAGCACATCTGGCTGGGGGCACTGCGCTATATAAAATCACCAAAAAATGATAATAACAATAATAATAATAATGTCCTTGAGTCAGCTATGGTACGTAACATTCATGGGCCCAAGCAGAATATTTTCTAGGGGGGGAGGCAAAATATTTTTAGTAATGTTTTAATGTAATGACAGTGTAGATCTAAGCCATGTTTTTACACGACGTAATGTGCTGAACGATCGCTCCAACGTACATGTTGTTGCTGGTAATGTTAGCAAAACTAGTAAGGCATACCTGACAGCCGGATAAAACTCTGTAAAACTAATTAATATAGAAAATATAAAATAATTACCCAGTAAAACGAGATCAGCATCAGCTCAGTTACTTTATCTTTATTTTCTCTTTACTTTAATACATTTTTTGTCTATTTTTGTCTAAAAAAAATTTTAATCATTCAAACCGGGGAGGGGGGGGCAAGTGCCCCACCTTGCCACTACGTGTGGCCGTCCCATGGTAGCATTACCAAGAAGTAGCAATAGTTTGTTAGTAAGTCACCATTTCTTAGGCCTACTAACTCATTTAACTTCGTACCTGATTGCAATTGTATACAATATTTTTGATGACATATTACATACTATAGATGTTATAAAAATGGTGTAGATCTATTTTTAAAAGTATAATTATTTGTTTGTAGCTTGGGACTTGATATTATAATTGATGAATTCAAGAAGTAAAGACAAATGCCATAGTAATATGTTTAATAATATTGTCTATAGCCAGTGGCTAAACTAGGGGATGAGGGCTGCACCGGGAGTCATCATCTCAGTGGGTGCCATCATCTCAGTGGGTGACACCATCTCTGTGGGTGACACCCTCTCAGTGGGTGACACCATCTCAGTGGGTGACACAAAATTGAAAAATTACATGTTTACAGAAAACACAGTGCTTGGTCAAACCGATTTTCATATAGGGATAAAAAAATACACACGTGACTTTTCCGCACATGAAACCAATGTCAATGTTTGCTTATTAAAAGTAAAATGTTGATGGGTTAGAAATGAGGTGATCCTATAATTAAGTCACACAAAAGTCGTTTTAAAATAAAGACTTTTACGATTTATAGGGCCCTACAAAATAATTTTTTTTAAATGTTCAATTCTTTTATTAATGTATTTATATTTATTTACATGTATTACTTCCGGTTTATTTTCGCTCTAACATAATTAAAATGATGAGTACCTCGTTTCAGACCAAAGACGAACCATTCAGCGTAAGGAAAAGGTAAGATGCGTAATCTAAAGGAAGTTTGCAAGATATAACAAAACAATTGCGAGAAAATATTGTGGTCTTTGGTGGTTTATACGCTCATCAGTGAAAAAGTGTACTGTTTCTGCTGAAGATTGTTTCTGCTGAAGATTGTTTCTGCTGAAGATTGTTTCTGCTGAAGATTGTTTCTGCTGAAGACTGTTGGCAGTTAATGTTACAGAAACAACATCCAGCTTTGTTAATGGCTTTGATAAATGGTGGAAACTTAGTCAAAAATTACCAAATAATTAAGCATCAGAAGGGCAACTATGTTACTTGAAAATTGTAAATTGTTCGCAGCAGGACTCAAGCTACAGAAAATAATTGACTCCGAAAATGTGCTGTAATGGACAGTGAAAGAAAACGTGGAGGGATATTCTGCACAGGTTGGTCGATATCACATGGTTTGCCACAACGAAGATGGATTTTCTTTGAATAGAGGAATCTTTATGAATTAGCTGAGATGCTATCTAAATTACGACCCAGTGTTAAAAGAGCACCTTATGAGACTAAAGAGTAGTACATCTACAGTAAAAGCATCCTCATCTTACCTTACACCAGAAACTGATAAATGTCCTTTCAAATCAAGTGACAGAGATACTTATCATAGTTATAAAAGCGACCAGATTATAGACATGACACATGAATCATCGGAATTTGATATATGTGATTGTGTGCCGTAGATGTCATTCTAGCTATATAGGCGAAACAGGGAGAAGATTGGCAGACAGGTTCACAGAACATCTTCGGGATATTGAACAGGTTAAACGTTCACCAATATCTTTACACTTCAACGGAGGGCAACATAAATATGCATTAGATGTATCCATTACGGTCCTAATTTCATGCCTAAACACACCAGTTTAATTGAAAATGAAAAACAATTTTATTCAGCTTTTCGGTATCATATCACTATATTGTAAGAATTCAATACTGTATTTATTTCTAATTTCTTAGATTGTATGTATGTCTATACTGTCTTTTTTTATTTCTCAGTTAAAAATGTTTTTAAAAATCTGACATGCATCATTTCGAACTGTTTTTTATCCACATTTATTATTTTTTTCATGATAACTCGAAATAAATATCGTTTAACATAATTACAATTCCAACAAAATTCTACATTTCTCATTGTTGTATTACTTCAGAGACCTACTTATTATGTCACATACACAGTTTAATGTTGCTATTTGTATATGATTAAAAATATTTCCATTCATGCACTATTATTATTATTATTAGTTGTCTTATATAGCGCGGTACAACAGCCTAGGGCCAGACTCACCGCGCTGTACATACAAATATTAGAAAAAGAGACATAATAGTGACAATAAAATAAAATACATTTATGTAATAAAGAAAAGCTGTATAGAGACAAAATATAGCTCATATAAGACAAAAACAATTATGGGGCCCCTGGCTCAAAACGGAATATATTAAAACGATTGTAATGATTTACAAACCTTTGCGGGCGTGCTGGCAACATCTCACCAAAATTGTAGCGTATTCGGATAAATCGTCTAGAAGCGCAGTTGAAGTTTTTTTTTTTACAAAGCTCATATTATGAAGAAAAAAAAAGCTAACAGTCAAAAACGGAGCATTTTATAAGTGTTGTAATGACTCAGTGAAATGTCCAGGTATGTGGACAACAAGTAACCAAAGTTTTGTCGCAATCGCATGAATGGCTTAGGAGCGCATTCTAGACATACATACATACAAAGATACATACATACATTCATTTTTATATATATAGATATGGTATGATATATATACATGATAATTGTAATAATTCAAAAACATTTGCGGGAGTGTGCATTAAATCTGACCAACGTTTTATTGCAATCGCATGAATAATATAGGAGCGCAAATGGGACATACATACATACATTCATTTTGTATATATCACTGATCATATTCTTACTGTGGTTAGTGTGTCACCACTGTTTTCGGGAATCTCTAAAAAAAAAAAAAATAATAATTTTTATTGCAAATTCAAAACTGAAAAAATAAAAATTTAATTTAATTTAATGGATCAAAGAACTCTAAATAATATCAAATTTAAATTTGCGCGAACTCAATGGGTCAATATCAATAGTTATTAAGAACTATAATAAAACAACTAGCTACTGATTTAACACAACACACAAATTAAGCTTAGTATCGTTGACATTTAAAAAGTTTTACTATTTTAAACCATAACAATTTGCAAATTTACTAAATTTTTAAAGGCCAAGTGGCAACTGAATATTAATTTGTTTAGTTATATTTTAGAAAAATGAGGATGATTTATTTTTTTCCTTTAATTGCGTTATAATTGGTATGTAGGTAATTGAAAATATAATTTCGAAAAAAGTATTTTACATTTTCATTTCTTATATTTTAAAAGCGAGCAAAATTTTATCTAGGACAGGTGTGTGTGTTATTGTTATTATTTTATTGATACAAATAAATTGGATTGTTTTTGTTTTTCTTTTAATTTAAGTGTACATTTTCATTTTCAGCTAAAGGAAATAGTATTCTTACAATGGACAACTTTTTTTTTTTAAACCATAAAACTGAAAACAAGACATCTAAAAGTATTTATCAAGCTAAAATCATTTCTTGTTTCAATTCTATATATTATGTAAATTTTATTAATACTTATTTGTATGTCTTGTACTGATGAAGGCAAGTGTCGAAAAGTTTAATTATGTGTAATGTAAAATTGTTATTAAAGCTCAATATATATTGTTATATCGACACAGATTGTTCGTGTCTATTTATTCAATTCCCAACGGTCGTAAATCTTCTTTATTTGTTGCTAAAATAAAACGAGTATCTGCATGAAAACATTAATTGGGTATTAGATGTAAAAATACAACATCGTATTTTCCCTTGACTTTACAAGTCAATACTTTAAGAAAGTTATCGGAGTGAAATCTCCTGCTTCCAAATAACTATGAATGTTACTATGATGTTGAAATTATATCGTAAAAAAAGGCATACCTGGATGTAGTTAAACATCAATGATTATATAAAGGATTTTATAAAGAGGATTTTATTGTTTCTCACGAGGGAAGAGGTGATGGGATGGCAGAGGTAAGTGATAACGTGTAGAATAATTGAAGACCTTAGTGCTAATAGTAAGTAAATCACAAAATGCCCATTTTGAGATAATCAAGCTCAAATATACTTTTCGTCTATAAAATATGACTATTTTAATTATTTTTTCTTGTTTAATTAAGGGCCTAATGCATATTTTAATGTGTTCAAATTTCTGCAGTAAACTTGGCTAAACTGGGTAAGAAAAGATCACAGTTTAGATTAATTTTGACAAAAATGTGACTTAAGTACTTTTAGCACTAAGGTCTTCAATTGAATATCAAAAAATCATTTTAAAAAACTTCCTTAAATAAAACGGACAGATTGCGTGAAATCGGTAAATTCAGCTCCTTTAAAATATAAATATAAGCAGAACAATGCATATTTGTTTGTATGATTGCAAGTATGAATTTCAATGGATAAGTGAAAGGTTTGACGACGTAATGTAATATATCATATCTAAATTTGATATGGTCATATTTCCTGACTTAAAGATGGGTCCTGAAAAAAATGGCTTAAACCTGTATCCAAAAACATGTAATTGAAAACTCCAAATAGGACACAAAACAATTATATCTTTATTAAACTATTGGTATATATATAATTTTTTTTAATTAATAAATTGTTTGTTTAGTTTGCGTTAAACTATTTTTTTTATAAATTATCATAATTCCCGATATTTGTATGATAATATAAACAAAAGATACACAATTGAGAAGTAGCTGAACCTTGAATGTTTTTTTTTATCTAATAAATAACATTATTTGAGTGAAATACATAAACTTGAGCATGGGAACTATGAATGCCATCATAATGATTACAAGGGAATCAATGTATCTCGTAGAGGCCAATATGTCAAGTTATAAAAGTATATCTTGCTGGACAGATATTAAAGGCAAGTTAAAGGACACATCTTTAGTGCCTGAGATATATGCAGATGGCTAAAAGATCTAGTCTCTGAGATGCGGCTGGATTTTATCAGCATTAAATACAGCTACCATTAACTTTAAAAAATAAGTTTACACTAAAGCGTTGTGACTAATATATTATTTTAAAATAATTTTGTCTGATAAATTTAACCTCAAAGTTAAAATAAGTAAAATTACTTACCGAACAACAATCCAAAATAAAAATATAGGAACGTCATTTTCATAGAGAATGTTTGAACACTTCGCTGTTAAGAAAATTCTATAGCAAGATGAAATAAATGTGGTTATGGAGGTTGTTGACGATATACACTAAACGCCAAAAGCAGAAATAAGAACTGGTTGAAGAAAAGAGGCATAGATGTTGAAGAAACCACGCCCACAATCTCATAAATGCATGTGCACATACGTGACTATTGATTGACATAAAATAAACAAGTATTTAACACAAACTCTCCTGAACCCAACCCTGGACAGAACGTCGCTAAGGCTGGCTGTACTACCTCGCATGCCCGCTCCTGTTCCTACTCACAATAGATCTGCGGTACCTGTGACCCTGCTGTCCAGTGAGAAGACAGAGGCATTGCATGTGAAAAATGTGGCAATGGTTCCATGGTCAATGCCAAAGCATCAGCACATTTTATTACATTAAGCATGATGGCAATTCTGGAATGCCATGGTACTGTTCTGTCTGTGGAAGCCTGACTAGTCAGACTGTGTTCAATAGAGCAAGGACAGAAATCTACTTTCCCAGATTTCTCCCAAAATTCCCTATGATCCACACAATTGGACCTTTACAGTTTTCAGCTACTCAAATGGGCTACAGTAAGCTTGACAAGAAAACTCATACCATTGCACATATTGAAGTGAAATTTCAGACTGCAAGCGGGAAGAGAGTACAAATAGTGAATCTGAACAACAGCTTAAAACTTGACATTATATTGGGCACAGAAACATGGCTCAATCCCTCCATAACCAACACAAAGTTTGTACAAAATAATTACAAAGTACTTGTAAGGTGTTTATGGCTGCTTTTTGTCAAGATGTTCAAATAATAGATGTTGAAGACTGCGATCATGTGAGACACAGCTCCTCGAATTTGTAGAAGACTTGGCGACATTCTGGGCAACACCTCAAAGGCATTTGAACTTATCAATCATAGTTAGATATTACACAAAGTTTAGAGATATGGGATCCAAGGCACTACCAAAAATGTATATCTAGCTTTCCCAGCAATCGATGGTTGTCAGTAGTGGTAGACCCCCCCCCCCGGTATTCCGGTCGACAAATCTGTAGTGGATTGCCGATTTGGAAGCGCTGGCCACCGACCCCCTCGGCGTTAACCCGGGGCACATTACCACCATTGCGTGTTCCGCGTGGCAGACAAGGGCATGCATGGTAGTTGCTGAAAAAACGGCTCCTACAGGGCTGCCACCAGGTGGAAGAAAAGGCAAACACAGGGTAGGGATCATGATTATAAGTTGCCGTTAAGGGATATGAGGCGATAGGCTGTGGTGGAAGCCTATGGCCGATGATTCTAAATACGCAGCCCTGAGAAAGCTGCTCCTATGCAACCGTTTCGTCCCAGCTACTTCGCGAATTAGTTGCGAGGTGGAAACCCACTGTAGAATCCCTCTTAGAGGGCGTCCGATGCTTCCCCGTGACGGGTGGGGGGAGATATTAGGACGTTAATTTACCGTCCCGGTTCCTAGGAAAGTGGACTGCGGACGCTTGAAACACAGCGTCTTCGGTCGACCAGATGTCTCCGGGCGGGAAGGGTCTCCATCGGCAAACCCGATCGAGCGGTTGCTGGTGGGGACGCTTCACGTCCAGGAAGGTCTCTGGCGTTCCTCCGCACGGCCTGGCGTCGGGGAAACCCGGCGACCGGCAGGTGTGGGTGGGCGCCGGGGAGGGCATAAGGAGCGCAATTTCGACGGCCCGCTGACGCCATTTCCTAATGAGACATTTCAGTAGTGGTAGACGGCACAACCTCCTACTTTGTAAGTGTTAAGTGAGTGGTTGTCTAGGGCTCGGTGCTATTCCCATGTTTGTTACTAGCATACACCAAAGAACTGATTAGGACCATCTACACCTGGACCTCCATTGGTTATCTGTTGGAGATATGCTGGGACATGGATTCTCACCCTGTCAAGTGCCAGACACCGTCATCCTTTAGAAGTAGAAACCCTCTACACAACCATTACGAATTGCATGGCTATATTCCAGAGCCAGTATCCACCGTAAGATACTCGGTGCTACCATTCAAAGAGAAGTCCACTAAGACACGCATTTTAAAAATGTATGCAACTAGGCACAAAAGACACAAGGGTTCCTAAGGCGAAATTTAAGGCTCGAGAAATCCATAGTAAAAGAAAAAGCCTAAAAGAACCTTTGTCTGGTCGTTTTTAGATTACGTATCTTCAGTCTGGGACACATTTACCATGTGGAGAATCGAAAGTTGGGAGGAGGTCCATCGATGGGCATCACGCTTTTTCCTGAACCGCTAAAGGAACACATCGAGAATGGCAGAATGCTGGAAATAATGTACTGATCACCATTGGAAGACTGCTCAGATTATTCAGGCTCTAGGAGATGTTCAAGATAAAAATTGTCTGGTCCACAGCTCCAACTATAAAAAGAAACTCGCCCTTCTCCCCTCTAAACAATGCCGGGGCCATGAAAGGCAGCTCCGGTTCACAACAGCAAAAACACAATAAATGTTCATTATGTATACTGGAAATCAGGGACTCGAACAAGCTTTAAAAAGGAACAGTAAAGGGGACAACACTTGACGCATTTGCGTCTATTGCCTCAGACCTTTCAGCCCCCAGTTCATGGAACCCTCACTTTGCGTCAGTTCACACGATCAGATTTCGCATCGAATTGTTGCATGAGCGCACTATTTTGTGCGTAGTTCCTTTGTGGTGGAATTTGGTCAAATAGTAATGTGAAAGTTGTGACAACACTTCATACACGAATTGCATCAAATGCTTGAAAGAAAATTTAATCGTGTGAACCGACCCATAGTAGCCCTTGCAACCAATAAAATATCCTCTTCAAAACACAGAAACAGAAACCATTCAAAGAAATATCGCGAAACCCCGATGCATACCTAGTTTCCTGCATAATGAACACATTGAGTGTGGGCCATCATTATATTGAAGAAGAAGACACATATCTCAAAACACAACATTTGGAATTTTATAAGCCACTTCTTAACACATTTTCACAGTTGAGGATACGTCATTAAAATTCCCAATGTTGCCTAAAACACCTGGTGCGTGTAAAAAAGAAAATCACGTTCAGGTTCAAATTGAGTTTAATTTAAATTATTCGCATCTTTGTGATGAGACGTTTTTATAAATAACGTTCGTAATGTAATACAAATAAATTCTTTTGAATATATAAGGGTTCGGCGTCGGTTGCCCCAAAATAAAAAAGTTAAAGACAAACTGTTTGAAAATACCTTCCTTTTTAAATGGCATTTACATTTAAAAACATTAGAAATATTACCTTTAATATTTATTTAAATGAGTTCTATTGTGCCTCTATTTTAGATAAAAATGAAATGGCCACACTCTACTAACTTTAATATTTTAGCTCTATGTGCAATTTGATTGACACAAAGTTTAAGAAGATGAAATGTTAAGTTTAAGATTATAAATCTTTAGATCAGTATGTTGCATGTTTAAAACAATGTTTCAAAATCTAGTGCGATGTCGAAAATGTGTTTTATAGAAATATTGATCTGTCCAAGATTGTAAGTTTTTCGCCGAAAAAAAAAGGTTTCACGTGTACTTGTTTTAGTAATGGGTAGATCAAAATCACTAGTGTATGTTTCACACAGTTCGGTAAACTCATTGTTGTCATCCGCTTAGAATATCCCCGTGTATCTGGTCATAGTTTGCATGTGCTGTGGCAGTTGATCTTTTCTACTCACCCCCTGCGATTGTGGCAAGCTTTTCTTTGGCAACCTACCCAGATTGACCCCTGCTTTTGTATTTGACTTAATCTCTTATCAAACTGATTCTAGCAGGATCGGTCAAAATTGAGATTTTCCATTTTGTGTAAACCCTTGAGAGTGTGTCTCTCTTTGCGTTTGAAAACCACGGAATGTAAAGGAATATTATTTTTCCATTACCTTTGCATAGAGATTTTGTTTCTATAAATTTTATCATCATGAGATAACATGCTCAGTCAAAGATACGGTCTTACTGGTCAACACAACGAGACATTGTGGTGATAAGAATGGTCTGAGTGATCCCGATAATCGAGCTTTGCAAAATGCGCCGACACATCGTCTATTTCATTGCAGTATTTTTGGACATGCTCCGTATAAGTGAATAGCAGTCCATAGATAAAGATATGATCAAGTTCAATGGTCACAATATTATACAAATATTCAAAAGACAAATAAATAAAATAAGACTTCATTTTGTGACGGAGATGTGATTTATATCAATATGAACAATATTATGTCAAGAAAGCACAGCACTTGTAGCACAGTTTGGGACAGTAAGAAACCATTCATCTTATTTATAATTACCGTAAAAGAATCCCTATTATTTTTTGATAATGTCTTCAACTCTTCCAAACTGCAGCTCATTCTTGCAAAAAACGTACATCAGAGTTTGTGGAAATTTTCGTTTGAATTTGAAAAAAATATGCAGACCTGTCTGCTTAAATGTAAGAAAGTGAAAAGATGAGACAATTCTGCTGTTTCGAGTCGTGCAATAGCCTGTTTAAAATGGATGAAAAGAAAGAGTCTCAAGATATTGAACTAAGTTATTTTGCCAATTCCTACGACCGCCATGAAAAGACGAGTTGCGTATGATTATCCACTAAAGTAGGTGTTCTTTGCCCTCTAGTTATTCAGAAAAATAATCAACATCAATGGTTGTGTTGACCTGATGGACCAGACAAAGGTGACATTTCAAGTTGACAGGGACGTCAGTATAAAATATTACCTTTGCATCTCCGTTGATTCGTTTTACTTTTCTGTTAATAATGAATACTTAATTGATTTAAAGATCAGTGGTGTACTTTTTCCATTACAATCCCATGAAACGTACTGAATTTCGGCCACAATTGGCACGTTAACTGGTATCTGATTCCTCCTGCACACAGTCAAGAAATCCGAAAAAGATTAAAACACAAGGGGTGTAGACGTATGGCAATAAACAGGCCAGAAAACTCATTCAAATAGCAGAAAAACGCACACTATGCTATTACTGTTCAGAATGGAATATTTGAACACAAAACTGACAATGTATGTACTTGCGTTAAGTACACGTATGTTATACGACTGACCGAAACTGTTTTGTTTGATTTCCAAACAATTAATGAATGAAAAAAAGATGTTTGCCGATATAGGGCACAAATTGTCACATAATATTTTAAGGCCCTATGCATACGCCACTTTAACAAAGCGAATAAATGGATGATATTAGCTTGTTTGTATATTTTACCATAAATTAATATCCCCTGATTTTTGTCTGTCTTATGGGCGTCAAGGGTTAATGAATGTCTGCTGAAGAAAGTTCGAGAGATGTACTCATTTTAGTATTTTACATAATTGCAGAATATTATAATTTAATGTTTATGGTTATAAAAATCCGTTTAAGTCTATATGGAGCCCGCATTACACCCACACACCCGTAATATGTTAACATCGTCTGTGGCACGCATGTCGCCAGTTCGGATACGATAGTTGAGTGATGTGTGAACTTTGCTTGGAGAATTATTGATGCATGAGACAGTAACGCTCTTGACGGTAGACTGTTTTCATTGAAATATACCCGTCGTGTGATTGTAACAGTTTTTGTTTAGGATGGGTTGGTTTTATGAATAGTCAGCATTTGGCTCGTCTAAACTGACGCCATGGAGACGCCTTGTAAAGGAAATGACGTTTTTTCAATTCCATAACACCACTCTTATTCGGGTTTTTTTTAAATATGACATGTGAAATATATCATTGTTGTTCGTTTTGGATGGGTGGCCAACAAAACAAATTGTCCATAATGTCAGCGAGGCGAAACCATGTGCGGTTTTAGGATCTTATTACATGTCATAGATTTGACGCCATTATCAAGTTGGTTTTGTCTCTCCCGTAAGCAGTTCAATTATTCATTTCAATACATACACGATTGTAGATAACATCATACACATATTAAAAGAATGTGGGATGGGACATGAATATATTATTTTTGTTGCATGTGGTTATATAGGAGAATTTAATCGTTTTTTTAAGTATTCGATTATATTTTTATTGATTCTTTCTAATATCATTGATTTATCATTTTTATGAGTTACATGAAGATACTATATTATTCTAGAAGCTTAATTTTGTTTCTATAGTTTTTTATGATGTCTTCGTAATTCATCGAAGAAAACAAGTTGTCTTCTTATTGCATGGAAGAAACAAAAATCTTTCACAAAAACCAAATGATGTTAAAAACATTAATATCCCTACGTAAACACGTATTTGAAATGAGGCAAGTTAATTTATTATTTCCTAAATATACATCTCAAAGAAAAGTCGTAATTAGTTTTGTGTAGATAAAAGTCAAAAACTAATTCTGTTACATAAGTTAAATTGAGGTTTTTAAATTGAGAGAATTCGCATTAGAAGGTAGAATGTAGTGCAATAATTCTTTCACTATTACCCGAGTAACTCCAGTACTTATCTTTTAGTAATTTTAATAGTATCGTGAGATTTTAAATGTGTATTGTAAGAAAACTAACATATGTATTTAATAGAACGATGTTTAATGATTCTTTTTTTTTTTAAAGTACGTTTTTAAACAATTTTTTTTTTAAATTTATTTTACTTAACATATTTAGATTTAAGTGAAATCGAATTAGATAACAAATTATATACATCTATAGAAGATCAAATGGAATTTCTTGATTATCAAATTAGGGAAGTTTGTTAAAATCTAACCAGCTACCGTAAATTGTTTTACAAGTTTATTAGTTATTTAATTCCATACAGCTTCTTTGTTTCCACACATTCACTCACACATATCTCCTCACCCTTTCCCCAGACTCCTAATATTCACAACAGATGCCGCCTTTTTGCATCTAGCCTCTCACTACAACAAAACATACATGACATTAACATATACGCTCACTGTAACCCAATCCCACACACCACACTCACACGCACACGCACATTCAACATACAGACGATTCGCCTCGCCTTTTTCAACTTCAGGTTATTCTCTTCTGACCCAGGCAATTTTGCTGCCGGTCAATTTTTCACGAGCCCATCATCTCTAGATCATTTCACCGCGAAAGAAAAATCAGTTATTTATTTGTATGCTGACAGTTTTAATGAGGTTAAAAACGATTGAATAGTTGTGGATGATTGAAAGGCTAATGCGCTCTGTAGAGATGTGTTATTTGAAGGAAAACATCTCAGTAACTAGCAGACAAACGTCAACCACAATCGCTTAGTCTAAACCGATCAGCAGACAATGGTTAGGTGTGCAATAAATTTGAAATAATAAAAAAGGAAGAAATTGCGACTACACAAGAAATGACGTCTCCGTTAACTTAGTTTTTTCTCCTCTCTTTATTATTCATAAAATGGCACTTCCAAATAATTTAGCAGGATTACTTTCTAAATTGTATTAATTGATATTTTGTCATGCCACCGTTACACAATTTGATGAGTGAAAGATCTCCTACAAGGATTAAATAGTCATACAATCAAACTGTTTGAAGTGCATTGGGTTTATTATACGGTCAAGATATATCATTTTAAAATTTGAGAATTTTTCAAAGTTAAAGAGTTTTATATTTTATTCTAATAATAGGCACAACTAAATAAACACTAAAATCTTCTCCAAAAATAAATTGATAGAAATACCATTTAAAAAACACACTCAAAAAAAACACTTTTAAAATGATCTCAATTTATGTGTTGCTTCATCTATTAATATAGTACACATAACTTTAATGTTTAAAGTTGTTATGTTTATAAGTATCAATAAAAATAAGTTTATTTCAAACACATACACAAAAAGAAACATCATCTTGATAAAATTAGATGCAAACATACCCGGAGATTAAAGCATCTCTATAAACTACAAAGCTGAAATTCTCTAATTTTACCTACTAATTCCAATGACCACAGTGTGTGTATGAAAGCGAGATGACACTCACATTTTTTTTGCTCCTGTCCTCCCCATAAATTAACGTCATATTTCCTTAACACATTTTTCTCTCTCTCTTGTTCATTTTCTCTCTCTCTCTGTCGTTCATTAATTCTCTAAGTAATTATATCTCTCTCTCGTTCATTTTCTCTCTCTCTCTGTCGTTCATTAATTCTCTAAGTAATTCTATCTCTCTCTCTCTCGTTCATTTTCTCTCTCTCTCTGTCGTTCATTAATTCTCTAAGTAATTATATCTCTCTCTCGTTCATTTTCTCTCTCTCTCTGTCGTTCATTAATTCTCTAAGTAATTCTATCTCTCTCTCTCTCTCGTTCATTTTCTCTCTCTCTCTGTCGTTCATTAATTCTCTAAGTAATTCTAATTCTCTCTCTCTCGTTCATTTTCTCTCTCTCTCTGTCGTTCATTAATTCTCTAAGTAATTATCTCTCTCTCTCTCGTTCATTTTCTCTCTCTCTCTGTCGTTCATTAATTCTCTAAGTAATTCTATATCTCTCTCTCTCGTTCATTTTCTCTCTCTCTCTGTAGTTCATTAATTCTCTAAGTAATTCTATCTCTCTCTCTCTCGTTCATTTTCTCTCTCTCTCTCTGTCGTTCATTAATTCTCTAAGTAATTCTATCTCTCTCTCTCTTGTTCATTTTCTCTCTCTCTCTGTCGTTCATTAATTCTCTAAGTAATTCTATCTCTCTCTCTCTCGTTCATTTTCTCTCTCTCTCTGTCGTTCATTAATTCTCTAAGTAATTCTATCTCTCTCTCTCGTTCATTTTCTCTCTCTCTCTGTCGTTCATTAATTCTCTAAGTAATTCTATCTCTCTCTCTCTCGTTCATTTTCTCTCTCTCTCTGTAGTTCATTAATTCTCTAAGTAATTCTATCTCTCTCTCTCTCGTTCATTTTCTCTCTCTCTCTGTCGTTCATTAATTCTCTAAGTAATTCTATCTCTCTCTCTCTCGTTCATTTTCTCTCTCTCTCTGTCGTTCATTAATTCTCTAAGTAATTCTATCTCTCTCTCTCTCGTTCATTTTCTCTCTTTCTTTTATTCTCTCTATCGTTCATTTTATAACTCTCAAGTTCAATCTCTCGTTTATTCTCTCTCTCTCACCTTCCTAGTTTGATTTCTCCCTCCTTCTCTCTGTATATACATTTGTTTTCTCTAAATGTATCACTATCCAATTATTGACTCATTCATTGTTTTCATTTTAATATTTAAAAGTAAAATCGATTATCGTGTTTAATTTAATTTTAGCATTAAAAAATTTGAATAAAGACGCCCACGATCTTTTAGGATAATTTTTAAAAGTGCATGCACAAATTTAAAGAAATGGAAAAAAATATTCTAAACAACATTGATTTTAGCGACTCGGTGTCGCCGTATTTAAGGGGTACTTGTGTCCACACCTGCTCCCATGCACACTGACGATTGTTGTGTCTGCCCCCACTCCCATGCACACTGACGACTGTTGTGTCCGCCCCTGCACCCATGTACACTGACGACTGGTGTGTCACCCCTGCTCCCATGCACACTAACGACTGTTGTGTCCACCCCAGCTCCCCTGCACACTGATGACTGTTGTGTCCACCCCAGCTCCCCTGCACACTGACGACTGTTGTGTCCACCCCACCCCCATTCCCATTCACACTGACGACTGTTGTGTCCACCCCCACCCCCGCTCCCATGCACACTGACGACTGTTGTGGCAACCCCCACCTCCGCTCCCATGCACAATGAAGACTGTTCTGTCCACCCCCACACCCGCTCCCATGCACACTGAAGACTGTTGTGTCCGCCCCTGCTCCCATGCACACTGACGACTGGTGTGTCACCCCTGCTCCCATGGACACTGACGACTGTTGTGTCCACCCCAACTCCCATGCACACTAACGACTGTTGTGTCCGCCCCTGCTCCCATGCACACTGACGACTGGTGTGTCACCCCTGCTCCCATGGACACTGACGACTGTTGTGTCCACCCCAACTCCCATGCACACTAACGACTGTTGTGTCCGCCCCTGCTCCCATGCACACTGACGACTGGTGTGTCACCCCTGCTCCCATGGACACTGACGACTGTTGTGTCCACCCCAACTCCCATGCACACTGATGACTGTTGTGTCCACCCCAGCTCCCCTGCACACTGACGACTGTTGTGTCCACCCCACCCCCGCTCCCATCCACACTGACGACTGTTGTGTCCACCCCCACCCCCGCTCCCATGCACACTGACGACTGTTGTGGCAACCCCCACCTCCGCTCCCATGCACAATGAAGACTGTTCTGTCCACCCCCACACCCGCTCCCATGCACACTGAAGACTGTTGTGTCCACCCCCACCCCCGCTCCCATGCACACTTACGACTGTTGTGTCCACCCCCAAACCCGCTCCCAAGCACACATATAACTGTTGTGTCCACCCCCACTCCCATGCACACTAACGACTGTTGTGTCCCCCCCAATCCCGCTCCCATGCACACTGACGACTGTTGTGTCCACCCCAACTCCCATGCACACTGATGACTGTTGTGTCCACCCCAGCTCCCCTGCACACTGACGACTGTTGTGTCCACCCCACCCCCGCTCCCATCCACACTGACGACTGTTGTGTCCACCCCCACCCCCGCTCCCATGCACACTGACGACTGTTGTGGCAACCCCCACCTCCGCTCCCATGCACAATGAAGACTGTTCTGTCCACCCCCACACCCGCTCCCATGCACACTGAAGACTGTTGTGTCCACCCCCACCCCCGCTCCCATGCACACTTACGACTGTTGTGTCCACCCCCACCCCCGCTCCCATGCACACTGACGACTGTTGTGGCAACCCCCACCTCCGCTCCCATGCACAATGAAGACTGTTCTGTCCACCCCCACACCCGCTCCCATGCACACTGAAGACTGTTGTGTCCACCCCCACCCCCGCTCCCATGCACACTGACGACTGTTGTGGCAACCCCCACCTCCGCTCCCATGCACAATGAAGACTGTTCTGTCCACCCCCACACCCGCTCCCATGCACACTGAAGACTGTTGTGTCCACCCCACCCCCGCTCCCATCCACACTGACGACTGTTGTGTCCACCCCCACCCCCGCTCCCATGCACACTGACGACTGTTGTGGCAACCCCCACCTCCGCTCCCATGCACAATGAAGACTGTTCTGTCCACCCCCACACCCGCTCCCATGCACACTGAAGACTGTTGTGTCCACCCCCACCCCCGCTCCCATGCACACTTACGACTGTTGTGTCCACCCCCAAACCCGCTCCCAAGCACACATATAACTGTTGTGTCCACCCCCACTCCCATGCACACTAACGACTGTTGTGTCCCCCCCAATCCCGCTCCCATGGACACTGACGACTGTTGTGTCCACCCCAACTCCCATGCACACTGATGACTGTTGTGTCCACCCCAGCTCCCCTGCACACTGACGACTGTTGTGTCCACCCCACCCCCGCTCCCATCCACACTGACGACTGTTGTGTCCACCCCCACCCCCGCTCCCATGCACACTGACGACTGTTGTGGCAACCCCCACCTCCGCTCCCATGCACAATGAAGACTGTTCTGTCCACCCCCACACCCGCTCCCATGCACACTGAAGACTGTTGTGTCCACCCCCACCCCCGCTCCCATGCACACTTACGACTGTTGTGTCCACCCCCAAACCCGCTCCCAAGCACACATATAACTGTTGTGTCCACCCCCACTCCCATGCACACTAACGACTGTTGTGTCCCCCCCAATCCCGCTCCCATGCACACTGACGACTGTTGTGTCCACCCCCACCCCCGCTCCCATGCACACTTACGACTGTTGTGTCCACCCCCAAACCCGCTCCCAAGCACACATATAACTGTTGTGTCCACCCCCACCTCCATGCACAGTGACGACTGTTGTGTCCATCCCCGCTCCCACGAACACTCACGACTGTTGTGTCCACCCCAACTCCCATGCACACTGATGACTGTTGTGTCCACCCCAGCTCCCCTGCACACTGACGACTGTTGTGTCCACCCCACCCCCGCTCCCATCCACACTGACGACTGTTGTGTCCACCCCCACCCCCGCTCCCATGCACACTGACGACTGTTGTGGCAACCCCCACCTCCGCTCCCATGCACAATGAAGACTGTTCTGTCCACCCCCACACCCGCTCCCATGCACACTGAAGACTGTTGTGTCCACCCCCACCCCCGCTCCCATGCACACTTACGACTGTTGTGTCCACCCCCAAACCCGCTCCCAAGCACACATATAACTGTTGTGTCCACCCCCACTCCCATGCACACTAACGACTGTTGTGTCCCCCCCAATCCCGCTCCCATGCACACTGACGACTGTTGTGTCCACCCCCACCTCCATGCACAGTGACGACTGTTGTGTCCACCCCAGCTCCAATGAACACTGACGGCTGTTGTGTCCACCCCCTCTCCCAAGCACACTGAAGACTGTTGTGTCCACCCCCGCTCCCAAGCACAATAACGATGTTATGTCAACCTCCCCCTCCGCTCACATGTACACTGAAGACTGTTGTGTCCATCCCCGCTCCCACGAACACTCACGACTGTTGTGTCCACCCCAGCTCCAATGCACACTGACGACTGTTGTGTCCACCCCAGCTCCAATGAACACTGACGGCTGTTGTGTCCACCCCCTCTCCCAAGCACACTGAAGACTGTTGTGTCCACCCCCGCTCCCAAGCACAATAACGATGTTATGTCAACCTCCCCCTCCGCTCACATGTACACTGAAGACTGGTGTGTCCACCCCCGCTCCCAAGCACACTAACGAATGTTATGTCAACCTCCACCTCCGCTCCTATGCACACTGACGACTGTTGTGTCCGCCACCGCTCCCATGCACAATGACGACTGTTGTGTCCAGCCCCACCCCCGCTCCCATGCACACTGATGACTGTTGTGTCTACCCCCACTCACATGTACACTGACGACTGTTGTGTCCACTCCCGCTCCCATGCACAATAACGACTGTTGTGTCCACTCCCGCTCCCATGCACACTGACGACTGTTGTGTCCACTCCCGCTCCCATACAATAATTAATCTCCACATATCGCTATTATTGTAACAAGAGCTAAAATAATATGACTTTATGTTATCTATGTTTTCACATAACTTTATTTTTAGACTGTATAAGCTTTGTATCAATATCAGGTCGGCTAATTTTTGGAGGAGGTTTTTTTTATTCTTTTATTAAAAGTTTTATTATATTAAAAAAAAAATGAAGATGAAAGATGTATATTAAATGGTATTTGGAAGTGAGCTCAAAATATGAAAATTTAAAAATAAAATGATCATTTAATATATATATATATAAGATGGTACTCTGGAGTGTGACAGAACATAAAAGAGTACTGTGGAGTGTCGAAATCACGAAGAGTTTCGCTGATCGGCATCAACTTAGTGTCTCACATGTGAAAATGTTTCCTGATTGTTTAAACTCCAGTCGACAAATGAGCAAAACCACTTCTATTAGGAATTATTTTGAACTTTACATCGAAATGCATTTTTTTGGGGTCTTAATGACAACATTAAACTCATGTCCTTTCTGAAAGTTTCTCCAAACCTGTTTTAAAATCGTTTATGAATGACTTGTGATCAGGATAATTTTTTTTAAGTAGATGACTGACTTATCCAGACTTTACGAAAAGGAAGTAGCGGACCGAGTTACCAGCTCGCTAGCACCGTTTCCATTGAAACAGAGGTACTATTATGTCATCAACTTGCCCTGGACTCCATACAATTGCGCATAAAGTTTTCATCGAGCACCATTTTAGCTTGGAAGGACATCAATATAAAAATTCCTTTATAATTTTTTTTATTGTTTGTTAAAAATGATGCTGAGACTTAGTGATTCATTATCTCAACTCCAGCAACTTTAAAAGTGCACTCATGTCTTTTGTTTATTGTTTTGGCAAAGTAGGCTTTGGAATGAAATTTCAGTCACTTAAACTGAAAGAGGTAGTCGGACGGAATCATAGATATTTTAGTATTGTTCTTCGGCATCATAGCCCCGGTGCAAATTTTCTCTTACAATATTACTTTAAAAACATTTTAAAGAGAATATAATTATATTTAAATTAAAATTGTAAAAGCCAAACTATTCATTAAATGTTTATTTATTAATATTCATGTAGATCTTACTCTTTTATAAAAAGAGTGCAATCATTTATACTATCCTTACCAAAACTGATTTGTTTGTGTTACAAAAAAAAGTAAGAAATGGAAGAAGAACCTTCGAGCAATAGGGGTAGGATCAACAAGGGAAAAAAACAACATTTGTTTTCGGAGAGAAAAAGAGCATAATGGGTTGGTGCATATCATTTCCGCTTTTATATCATTTGTGGTTGTCATATTATGGCTAAGTAAACGTGGATTCGGTGACGTCACCGTCAATTGAGCGGAAATAAAAATTATCAAGATTAAAAGTATGCTTTTTATTTTAAAACTATATTAGTATTCTTAAAACTATTCTGTAAAAAGATGATAAAGACATGAATGCTATGCCACACAGTAAATATACTGTTAGCAGAAGAATAGTCAAAATGAGTGAAAATATTTAAATACAACTTGTTGAAAAGATAAAAACAATAACATTATCATTGCAAATGGATGAATCTACTTTGAGAGACAGTGAGGCTGTATTAATAAATTTCGTAAGATATTTTGATAAAGGGTATTTTTCTGAAGAAATGTTGTACTGTAAGTCATTATAAAGCACCACAACCACCAAAGATATATTACCGCCGAAGATAGATGTATAATAAGCTAAAATTATACTTAGATGTCAATAAAATACCAATGAAAAATTTAACATCTTCAGATGTGGTCCTAATATGATGGTCTATAAAAAAGATTGCTTAAAACTGATGAAAGATGAGAATCCAGAAATGCTTCTGGTGCATTGTGTTATTTATAGGGAAACGTAGTAGCCAAAAACATTTCGCCTGTTCTAAATGAAGTACTAAATTAAGTTATAAAGTGTATCAATACTATTAAAACTATGCCAAATGTGAACTTCTCTTGAAGATATTTTGTGAAGAACAAATTGCAGACTGAGACTTTTACCCCACACTGAAAAAAGATGACTTTCGAAGGGGAATTGCTTGAAAAGATTTATGGAACTATTTGGTACTCTTGCAATTTTTAAAAAGGACAAACCTGATTTGAAGTATCTGTTAAAGGTTGATGGTAAAGCACTTGTGAGTTATCTAGCCGAAATCTTTGAAAAACTAAATATTTTAAATACTAACTTCAAGGAACAAATAAAACTGTAGGCGATGCGAAAGAGAAGATATTTTTTTTCATTAAATGCATTTAATTATGTCAGAAAAATAATAACAACAAAACTTGTGAAAAGTTTTATTAGCTCCAAAAATGTGAAGTGAATGATACCACTATTCTTGCTATTGTCAATCATCTGAACATTCTATCGGCAAATTTAGACGAAATATTTTCTAAACACCTGTCAATCTGATACCAAGGCACATAAGTCCCTTCTCGCCATCCTAATCTACATATTTGATCACTTGCTTCCCCCCCCCGCCCCCACTTCTTAAAATCTGAATTCCACCCCTAAATTGTCTTAAAGGATCACTGCTCAAAGAAATCCATGCTGAACAAACAATAAAGTCAAACTGAAAGACAAAACAATAATGACCAAAAGATAAGCCAATGTCTAAAATATCATATCTGAGAAGGGGTTGGATTTTATCGATGATATGTAAAGCTCCTATTCAATTACCTTTTTTTTTTCATATTTGAGGGTCCACGATCAAATTATTGATCATTTTGGCTCCTTGTTTGAATTCAGAGCTTGCCTTCTCTTAGATCAGTTTTCGTCCAAGGCTAACGAGTCCCACCCACCCGGGGGGCTTGGGATGTTTGATTTGGCAGGGATAAAATTCCAGGCCACCACTTTTTGGAGTGAGTCAGTTTAGACCACTCGGCCACCCATAACTGTAAAGCCATAAATAAGTCTAAATTCAAATTTCGGAACTAAGACGTTTTTAAAATATTTTTAGTTGATAATTTTACCTAAAATGTCTTAATCAATTACTTATAGGAGAGCCATTTTCTTAGGAAGAGTTTAAACACTCTGTAGTTAAGAAAACTTCTAAAGTAAAATGAACGTTATGTGTTTATGAAGGTTGTTGAAAATGTACACGAAACACCAAAAGCAGAAATGAGAACTCATTTAAGCTAACAGGACTTATACAGACGTTGACACAACCACGCCTTTAATCTGATGAATGCATGTGCGCATGCGTGACTTTAAAATCAGCGCTTTTAAGTCTATTTGAAAAAAAAATGATACTATTCATAGACATCAAATAAAAATATATTAAACATAAAATTATGTATCTACGTTTTCTTTATTATTTTATGGAATAATAAATTGGTTGATGTTTATTTCCTTTGATTCTCTCTCCCACGTGTCAATAATGTCAAATTCCGTTGAAGTCAGATAGTGCAGCAAAACTCCGTAGCTAAATAGCATTCACTAATCCACATGTAACTCTTCCTAATAAGAAAAAACAGTAGGAAGTGCTCCAAAATGTGTTATAGCGTATGGATGGGATAACAATCCGGTTAAAGATTGTTTTTTTAAATCTAGGGGATTGGGGGATTGGTCGATACTTCTATTTTGACCCAATCAGCACAAGATACGTCTTAGAATAAAGGAATTAATTTGATTAACTATTAATCTCGTTAGGTACATCCATAGCGGGAGCTAGAAAATAGGATGTGTACATTTTTACGCGGATGACAATATATTCAAATATTCAAATCTAATGGTATGACTGACATTTGTGAAAAAAGAGTTGCTAAGTTCTCTTTTTACAAATAAACATATGTTTAGCAATTAAGAAAAAATGAACGTTAAAAAAATATGGGTACAATTTTGTAAGATATTTTGGATATGAATATAAAAAATATATACTTTTACAAAATTGAAGATTAAAATTGTTCAAAGATTTTTTTTTTTTTTTTTACTTTGCAAAAAGTAAACTGTGTGTTTATTTATATAAGATTAACAACTTTTCTTTTACAAAGACACTCAAGTCTGTTTTACGACGTAAAAACTGGTTGAGAGAAAATTATTTAGATAAAATAATGCTTTGTCTTCCGATCTTCCGATAATGTATAATGAAAAAAACAAGTCCAAACTTTGTTTACATTTTTGATGACGATACCAATGTATCAAATTCCGTCAACATATAATATATTTATATCATATATAGTTTTTGCTATAAATTTAACATTTTACTTTTATGGTTTTACAGATTAACAAAATTGTATTTTAATGTTTCGAAAAGGTGTAGTTTAGGCCCACCAATTGAAGAAACACATGACTTCGAAAGAATTATTCTTGATTAGAAATCGTCGCTCAATTAACTTCTTAAGTGACAAAAGTGATGTAATAACTGATATATTAGATTTGGTAATTTAAGGTTATATTTAGAGGGGTAAATGTAATTAAGGGGCGTGAAAGGGTTAAGGCAGGCATATAATATATAGCAGATGCATACTTCTCAAAACTTAATGATGAAACAAACGAAAACATCATTACATAGATACTTCTTCTTAACTTTAGGAATTGTGCTGAGTTTTTGCAATAGCAGGCAGAAATTATCGTAGAGGACCTATCACTATTATCCAGATAACATCGGGTCATATGTTCTAGTATTAAAATTACAAATTAAGAAAACAAAAAAAACAATTTTGGTGTTTTCCCGATAAATGTGATAATTATTTAATTTAAAAAAATCTTACTAATAATTTATTGATTAAAAAAAGAATATCATAGCTTTCGAATTCGGATAAAATTCTTCAAATTGTTCATTAATTCATATTTTAAATGTATTTATATTTCATAATAGTAATAATAACCAAACATATATTATTAAAATAAGAGATATATTTATTTTTATCAAATTTAAATGTATTCGGTTTGCGTTAAATAATAAATATTCAATATCATTGTTTTAAGAAACCTTTGAGGTCAACATTTGAATTTCAATAAATTATGTGCACTTTTAAACCGATATTAATGTGTGGTTTTTAGCATAAATATCGTTGTTTTACCTAAACACAATCTGTCAAATATTTAGGTTACTGTTCTTTTGACGCCGTGTTCACCGAATAGCAAAAATATAATTATTAACAAACACATTGAAGAAAGGTTTAAACTAGAATATTCCATGAAAAATATATTTGAGGATCAGTTATTTAAAGGGTAAAATAATTTGAAAGCATTACTTTAGTTGAACATTTATTTGAAAATAAAATATACTTTAATTATTATTTTTTTGGAAATCGACAATGTGTTCGCATTGATATTCACTTATTTAAACATTTCTTACAATTCAAATAATATTTAAATTTAAATACATTTGAAAAATGTACTTGAATATTCTTGAGATGGAATTTAATTTAATTTTGCCCCTATATTAGATACATACTAAAATTACAATATTCTTTTTCAGTCATATAAATGTCATATTAACTTTCAGCAAGACATTTTTAAAGGTGTGTTGTATAAATAAAAATGAACATTCATTGTATATATACGTTTACTTTGATGAAAAAATGCAAGGTTTTTGAAATAACGACGGAAAGTTCAAAATAACTAATGTTTATTTCAGCATGTAAAATGGTCTGTGAATACTATATTTTATTCTAATACGATGCCAACAACTTTAATCTAGACATATATATATATATATATATATATATATATATATATAGTCAGAATATATTTAACACAAAGATTTTGTTGCCGTTTAAATTATGGGTCGATCAAAATTACTAGATTTGGTGTCAAGCAGTTTGGTAATCTCCTGAGTGTCATCACCTTAAGTCTTACCAATATATTTCCTCCTAGTCTGCATGTTATGTGGCTGTCACCTTGCTTTCATTGCACCCTGTTCTGTTTCGACCTTTACTGTTTGCAGTTTTTCTGATAGGACCCTGTTTTGTAATTAACTTAATCTCTTATCAAAATGACATGAGCAGGTTCTAATTTGCAATTGTCTCTTTAGAGTAGACCTTTTCAGAGGTTGCAATCTTATACGTTTTGAAACCACTGAAATTTCAGACATTTCGTATGAAACGCGTGAAAATTAAGCCCACATATCATTAATTTTAACGTAGCCTAATCACAAAGCTCTGTCTCGTAGCAATAATAACACACACTCCACGTATCTCGTGATAAAATGTTCTGCCTTCCTAAAATCTCTTGTTTCCCCTTTTGTAGTCTGTTTACTCATGAGAACCGCCTTACGCATTTTTTTTAAAATTTGTTTCCAGATATTTCTACAATATTCTGAAGGAAAATGACAATATTTATTTAGTTGTAAACATGATCAAAGGAGACTATTTTTAGCTACCCAAACCTTAAATGCGGTCTCGAGTTTGTTGTCTGCTAGAGTTCATGCACGGGGAAAGCATGAAGTAAACACGTGTATTCTACATAACATATACTTTTAAAAACAAAATCGTACAATTTAGTACAGGCGTGCCTAAATCCAAATGTAAAGAGGACCATAATATTTTATGAAAAACTTACGCGGTTCGAAAGAAAATAGGACAGGGGGAGAAAGCTATTTATAAAATAATTTTAATAAAGAATATGTGCTGGCGTGCCGCACGTAGTGCAGGCCTGATTTAAAGGGAAAAAATCAAAAATCAAAATGACATTTTCAAATGAAATGGCTCAGTAGTAATTTCAAGTTTAATTATGTTGAATCCTTTCTGTTAAATTCGCTTTTGTTTGTGTCTGGCTGACTGACTTGGCTGACTGACTTGGCTGACTGACTTGGCTGACTGACTTGGCTGACTGACTTGGCTGACTGACTTGGCTGACTGACTTGTCTGGGTGGCTAAATTTTCGAGCACATACTTGGCGCATTGACTTGTTAAAGATGACAACCCGTTCTATCAAATTTTCAGCCCCAACCCTAACGAAAACAAAAATAATAATTTCTTGATTTTGAAGGGGAAAAAATATATGGGACTAATTGAGATCCTTTTTTTAAAAAAAAAATATCACAAGTACGTTTGGAGGGTAACGTTTCGTTGGTTTTTCTAAAATTTTGAGTAAAATAAATCGGCAGAGTAAAAGCGGGTTGGTCATAAAGTATTATTATAGTTCAGTGGTATTGTGGGTGGGGGGGAGCACTAAGTGGCATTGTAATCTATTGAGCTACTTGTATGAATTTTTATTTTGTCAAATTTTCAGTCCCTCCCCACTGATAAATATTAAATTGTATAAAGGTTTTAGCCAAACACAATTTTTTTTTAGGGGTTGTTCAATTGCTGTAGCCTAGCATTTTCTTAATAAGAGCCTTTTATCTGAACTGTGCTCTGTCAAACATCTCTTAAAGGAAGCCGTTCGAAGCGCTTTTGTTTGATGCGCTCATGTCAAAGAAAGTTTTATTGTATTGTTTCTTCAGAAAAATTCATTAGAATTATCATATTGGAGTTTACATTCTTGGTTGTTATTATATTACATTTTTATACAAACTTTATAAAGTAGATTTTTGAGGTGAATGTCTAATCGTAAGTTTGGGATATAACCCCTGACATATCATTTAATCAAACTAAGTTCATGAATGGGTGAATGCATGTTAATTTGATGTATATGTCCAAAGGGCATCACTTGTTACTAGGGTTACACGTTTAGTTATTGTAGGTTTTTACTTTAAAGAAAATAAATATTGATTGTGTACATTTAGTAAAAGCTTCTTCAATTCTAACACAATACGCTCGTCTAGATATTTTACAAATATCAGACATTTACCAAGTAGTGTTAGGGTAACGCTCTCTCTTTTTTCCTTATGTTTCTATAAGTATCTGAAACTTCTATGAAAGTCCACGATTTCAGATGAGTGAAGGATGTCCTATAACATATTTTTCCTTATCGATCCTAATCTTCGGGCTTTCACCAGGACTTAGGTTAGAATTGAAAAAAAATATATGTAAATTGTTTCATATGGACTAAACTTTGTCAAAATATATTTCATTATCGCTAGCTGAATATCAGATTCAAATGTTCACCTGTGTAATATACGCCATAAAACTAAAAGAGGAAATCTGCAGATAGAATGTATCCCTACCATCCAGTTATGGATCGTGATGACAAGGTGATTCTACAGCCCTAATGCGTGTATATGGACAATTCTAAGTTTGATCTTCTGA
The DNA here is from genome assembly GCA_964017045.1 of Omphiscola glabra. Lineage (NCBI taxonomy): Eukaryota > Metazoa > Mollusca > Gastropoda > Lymnaeidae > Omphiscola > Omphiscola glabra. The sequence goes on along the minus strand of OZ024804.1, from coordinate 10,646,481 downwards.
TTCCATGATTTTGTCGCACATTCAAACCTTAAAATATTTCGCCAATTAAAAGAGAAATCCCAGCAGTCTTCCCACAACAATCATGTCAACTTTCTTTAAGTATTGAAAAGACTAATGACATACGTAAGTACATTCCACTTCATTAAATGTTGTTATATATCACTTCGATATAGATGTATAAAATAATATGAATATAATTTGTTTGTTTTGAACCAAACATAAAACACATAGACACGAGCTGGTGACATGCTCGTCGTGCTAGTTATCCACCGACACCTACCAATGGAAGTCATTTAACCACCACTAAAACACAATTTCCTCTCCAGTTTAAAGAAGTTAAAATATATGAATTTGCCATACATGAAGTAGGCTTTAGTTCTACACATTAAATTATCTTAAATGTGCTATAACTGATTTAGTTGATATTTTCTTTATTGTTAAGTGTGATATTGTTTAAAGACGTATCTTTTTCTACAAAATCCCCCGATTTTCTTTGTGGCATCAAACTGTGTAGTCCAGAGGCACCTACTCGCTCGGTCGATCCGGTCTGCTCCGTGGTAAACTGAAAGGCCACAACTTAATGGCTGACATAGAGAACGGTTAGACTGATCCAGTGAGAAGAGAGTTGGTGTGGTCAGTAAGGATTTCTAAAGAAAATATCTATCTGTGAGCTGGTGGTCCTGCATACTTCTGGGTCCGTATCCTACTGTCATGTATTGCAATAGAGCAGTGTCAGTCTATACTGTATCCTGACGTCCCTGCATGCTGCTGTGTCTCTGTGGTGTCGTGACTGTATTCTGCTGAGCTTGCATCCTGCAATCACTTCATCCTGCTGTGTTGTTCCCTATTTTGACTGTAAACCGCTGCCTGGCCTGTATTCTGCTGGGCGTTATCCAACTGGGCCTTCATCCTTATGTTACTGTATCATGTGTGCTGTACCTCGATTAGACAGTGTACCGCTGTCAGTTCAACACATGAGTGACAAGACCAAGACCAGTAATCCAGAGACCCTTGATGGACAAGATCAAGACTTAAGTTACCTACTTTATTTGTGTTTTCTTTATAGTTTGTTAAGAATTGTATTTCTATACATAGATATATTTAATGTATGTGGTATTTATATTATTTTCAGATGTATTATTTTACACTGGGTTGATATTTATTTTGAACCTTACCCTTGTTGTTAATTGTATTTATATAAAACATGGAAACCACGAGTGTAAATAAAACATTAATCCTAGAACTAAGGAAGGTTGGAGAGGACCTGGGTTATAAAGACAAAGCTCTTATTATGTGGGTGGAAAACAAGCTGATAGAAAAAGATAGGTTTGATCGGGAGGAGAGGGATAAAAACGAGATAGACAAGATAGAATAGAACGGGATAAAAACAACGAGGCCAGGATATAGCACAGGTAGAGTTAGAAGGTCAGGAAAAACATAATATATGAAGAGAGGATTTAAGTAAAAGACAACTATCTGATTTTTTAAAAAAATATGAGGAGGAGAGACATAGTGATGGGATTCATGTAGTTAAAGGAATTGGGGGGGGGTGTCCTTTAGTGGAAGTTAAAAGGAGCAAAGTCACTTTGTTAGATTTTGATACTGAGTGAAATGAAAATATAACCGAATTTGTTTAGTGGCTTAGGTATCCCGAGGAATGTAATGACAGTGTAACTTATTACAGGAAGGAGGAGTTGTTTGTAGTAGCTATTGACGAGGTAAAGTTAAATGACCAAATGGTTGAGATTAGGGAAGCAAGGAATATTTCACATGTAGCTGATAGTCTGGAGTAAGTCAGGAATTTCGCTAGCCATGATGTAGACAAATGTGGTGCTGAGTGTGTCAAAATTGGCGTTGTAGTTCTGAATGTAGGTGTAACATATTGTAGTTATGAAGATGTTTCATTGGACATTAAGACTTTTAATAATGAACAATAATAAATTTAATTTGTATCGTGGTTATGTGCAAAGTGTGGATTGTATCGTCCAAAATGTGGTTGCTGAGAAAATACTAGATCAGGCTGTTGATAAAATGAAGAGTGTAGCTTTAGTAATTGCACAAAGTGAAGGTTTCGATATTGGGCAAACAGGAAATGTTGATAGTGTACAAGAGAGATTTGTTAATTTTTTTACAGAAAGGTGATTTTGGTTTGGTTACAAAAGTGATATGTTGATTTTGTACTGCAAGGAGACGTTGGGTTCTTTCAAGAGGTAAATTAAAGATTTTCTACAGCAAGGCAATGTTGGTTTGGTACAAGAGGGAACTGTGGATTTTGTACAGCAAGGCGATGTTGGTTTGAGCAATTGGGAGATGTTAATAAAATTAAGAATTGGACAAGCTACCGAAATCATGAAGTCAGGTCGTAAGATTGTAAAAGGGTAAGATAACGGTTCATAGCAGGCTCATCCATATTCAACATTTAGTATTTCTCCGACTTAACCCAATATGATAATTTTGCGATAACTATGTCTTTTGGAAATTTCCTATTTAAGATAAAAAGTTAATAAAAATAAATTAATGTCTTATGTTACAACAAGAAAATCAACAATTATTTTTTTTTAATCTAAAAATTTAGTTCTATTTCATTATTACATAAAATATTCAAATTAACATCTTTAATCCCCTTCCCACAGAAAAAAAGTTAAGTTTAAAAGGTAAAAAAAATGCTTTTAAAACTTCTTTTTAGAAAAAAACATTTTTTGTGTCGTTAAAACGTTTTTTTTAAACGTAAATTAAATTTATTTATTTTTTAAATTTCAGCCATACTCAAAAAATAAAACACGTTTGTTATTTAAGCGTGGTTAAATTTTGAGGTAACGGAAATTATTGTATTACAAACAATTTTAAGAAAAAAGCATATTTGTCAACAAATTTAGTACATAAACAATAAAACTGATTATAACAATTCTTTATTGACATTGACAGAGTTGTAAGACCAAATAAAAATTAATATTTAGATACACTTAAAAACAGAAGGTATTTTATTTTGCACATTTTTTACAAATAAAAATAATATGTAAGGAAAACATCGCATTATCAATTTAGACATACAATTCATTTAACATTCCTGTAAAAATATGTTTTGATAAGACACTTATTTAAAATACATCATTTGGGTTCATACGCAGGTTCTTAACATATCAAACTTATTTTCAAAAAAATTCCCGCACCAATAACGCGACTCTAAAACATAAATAATGTAACTCCAACAATAAAATGTTAGAATAATATTACAAATAAACCAATTTTCTTGGTCTTACCTCACGCCCATAACATACCTACAGTTCACCTCATTAATGGACCTACGTAAATAAATACCATGCTAAATTCCCACAAAAAAAATTATAATAATACGTTGTTGATAAATCAAATTGTTAGTTTTAATTTTTTAAAATTTAACTTACAAAAATACAAAATATAGGAGTTACAATAGAACGCGTAACAATATACAATAAAACCAAATAGGGGTGATATGATAGATGGATATTTTCTAGAGAAATTAATATCTTAGCTAATATTATTGTCCTGCTTTAAGAAAGAAAACAAACAAAAACTATATTACATTCACATCGGAAACACTAAACACATATAAAAAACAGAGCACACAGCGCATTTGTTAAAATTATTTTAATAAAAACGCATTTAAAAAAACACCTTTACAACACCTATCAAACACATATGATTTAAAGATAAAACAAGTACACAAATGATACAAATGTGAATCACATAATATGTGCAAGGCAAATACGTTATGTTCTACATAATTAACGCATGTGCAATACGTATTAAAACATAAGCAAACCATACGTTTATTAAAGCACCTGAACTATAAATTAGATTTTCTATTGTGTGTTATTTCCTATTAAAACTCTCCTTGTATACTAATGGATATCTTTAGAATTTTAAATGAACAGAAATTGATTCTTTAAATGAATACTCAGAACATTAAAAGGAAACTTTTGTCCATGTACAAGAACATCATATTTTCCTTACGTACTTGTTGTATATGAACGTGTAGTAAAACTATAACCAGCTTGTTTAAATGCCTGCCATTTGTTGTACACAGCCGGAATGGTATAAATCATTGGATTCACGGCTGCGTTCATTGGGAGAACAAACACCAATAACAAGGCCAAAGTTTCAGGATTTGTCTCCACGCCAAACTTAGAGCGCAACCCTATGACACAGATAGGAAACCAGCAGATGAAGTTTGACAAGACGACTAGGGACAGCTTCTTGGCTACAGCCACGTCCTGAATGCGTCTATCCAAATCATGCGAATTAGCCAAATTGTCGCGAGAACTGGACATGGATCGAAAGATGGCGACCTGACCAAGGGCTATTAATAGAAACATGCAAAGGTTAAGGACTATGAAGATTGCAAAAGAGTACGGCCACCCGTCGAGGCGAGACACATTCAGGGGCATGCCCAAGCAGAGTCCATTTGAAGAGTACAGCTCCCAAGAATCAAATGTTAATGGCAGCACTGCCATGATGATCCCCGCGCACCATGTCAATACGACGGACAAGGTTATGCTCCATTTTTTAAAACCATGATTGCCAAATGGATATCGCATCACCAAAAATCTGTCTGCGGTTATCAAAAATATAAAGAATGTTGACGTCTCACTGGATAAGGTCGATAGAAACCCAGCTGCCTTACACAGGTAACTGTGTCGCCAATATGCCTCATTTATAACGTAAACATCACGATAATGCACATCCACTGCCGTGATTAACATCAAATAAGCGCCCATCAGGAAGTCAGAGACCCCTAAGTTGGTGACAAAAACGCCGTAAGCTTTTTTAAAGACACCCCTGTCGTGAAATACACGGTAATATATGACTGCTATGTTTCCAACAAATGCAATGGTGGCGACCATCCATAGCAGCGCCCGTTTTACGATATCACTCATGAGGTCTTCACATGATGAAACGGCATCTGATGGGGAAATGCAGACGTGCGCGGGTACACCTGGGCCACGATAACTAGGGCAGCAAAGTTTAAACATGTCCGTCTGGATCGAGATTTTAATTGAGATGTTTGATAGATCGTCCGGACTCAAAACATCGTTTGTTAAAAGCGTGTCTCGTATGTCTAAATGTTCAACGTACTTAATGTTCTGCAGCCAGCCCAAACTTGTAATTTTTGTACTGTAAAGATACAAAAATTTCAACGGATAATTTTTATCGTTCGTTGGTAATTGCAAAACCGATAATTTTGTATACGAAAAATCCACAGTATGTAGTCGTTTAGATCCGATTCCTCTGCGCTCCACAGCGTGGAGGCCGGCATTGTGAGATAGATTTAGAAAACGTAGATTAGGAAAATCACGTAAATGGCTGTCTTTTGCGATTTCATCAAAGTGATTGTAACTGAAATCTAAATAGTACAAATGTTTCTTGTCCAACAATGTTGACAAAACGTTGCTCTCATTATTAACGCTGCAGTTTGACATCACTAGTTTAAACAATTTCCGATATGTATACCCAGAAAAATTTTCCCAATAATGATTTACAACGTTTAAATATGAAATATGAATATTCTCTATTTTTTTATGAACATTATGTTCATTCGAAAATAATTCTGGACTAATGGTATAGGCAACACCTCCTTCACATTTCAATCCTATCGGACACAACTCATAGCAATTTAGTTCATCCTCACCATCTAAACATTGTTTCTCACCATCACATATATTATTTGGATGTAGAAAGGTGGTACCAGAGTTACACATAAAATACCCGCGTCCATTCAGATCAATGTTTTGTGTCTCGTCCTCCCCATATCTACAGTCCATAATTCCGTCATTTATATAATTAACTGGAATACAGTAGTCATGGGGGCACTTTATAAAATCTTCAGGACATTTATAGAGCTGACAGTCTTGTACATTGGACATATCAGGACAACCAAATGGATCAATTATTGAACGACGATTAAATAGACAAGCAGGTGTCCATACATTGTTGTGTAATATGTTATTACTGGCATTGAAGTTTTCTCCATTGTCACGGCGTTTTGTCTTACAAATCTTAACGCCATAAACCAGTTCAGGCGGGAAGGCGCAGTTAGCCGTCAAATTGTCTCTTATAGCCAGTTCGGGATGTGTGAATTTGCATGTGTTGCTTAAAAAACATTCTCTATCACTTTTTCCTCTAAGCCAGCCTCTAGGTAAGTATGTTCCATCTGAGCAAATATCATGCAATTTACTTTCACATTTGATTTCGTCAGCGCCATTGGTGCAATCAATAATACGGTCGCATACTTTACTATTGGAAATTCTCAAAGAATGTATGTCTGTTGTATCACATGTAAACCAGCGATCTTCATATGTTTTACGTTGAGTCTTTTTATAGCAATACTCCTCGTCCCTCCCATTGTCACAATCGTAAGTCATGTCACAAACAGCGCTGTATGACACAGGTTGTAAATTGTCACCACAATCAAACTTAAACTCCGGGTTGTGGTGCTTCTTGTTAGACACAGACACAATGTTGTTTTTTATTTTTACAAATTCTTTATTACCAGGCAGAGTTAATTCCAATAAAGGAATCTTGATGCTGTCATTTTCCTCATTAAAATTCGTGTACATTTCAAGCTCACATAGGAACGATTTTGTTATTTTATGTCGGCAACTTATCGCTATTAAATCCATTTTTGATTGTTTGCACGGTCTTACACACTTTAATACGATACAACTTTCATAATCATAATTTCCAGGGAAATAATAACGCTGTGTCGAGAATAGGGTGAAAGGTCCCCCAGAAGTCCATCTAAAGATACTATCTCCACCGTCCGCCTTTCTGATCAAACCAATGTATACGTTTTCAACCTTCAAAGTTGGCACTTCCTGTAATCTTAAAGCATTTAAAACATAATACAACTCCCCATACGTCTCTAACGACGCTAAGAACGAATCTCTTTTCCTGCATTCGTCTCTTGCTTGAATCCAGCTGATGGGTTCATTTCTCGAACCAAAATAATAGCATGAGGAAACATAAGGCTTCTGTGGACTTGTAAAAGAAATCCATCCCTGGGGACAGACTCGACAAAATTTAGCACCGATCAGATCAAGGTCCATTGCCAATTTACGAAAATGAATGTTTTGTTCGGGTTTGTAATATTTAGGATCATAATAATCATTAAATAAGATATGATGTAAATAGGGAACCTGTTTATTAAAATGTTGAAACCTGCGGATGAAACCTAGTGTCTTATCGAAATCACCATCATCTTGAGGCGACCAAATAAGAAACGTTTTATTTTTCACTCTTTCATCAATGCGCTGCCATAAATTGGAAAACGTGTGGCAACTTTGAAATGGGTTTAACGAGAAATTTTTTGTTTCATCTCTGTTCATTTCTTCCAATTTAGAAACGTTAAGCACGTGTGCAAATGTGCAGCTAACTCCGTCAATTGCATAAAGTCGAAGATCTCCGGTAGCGTTTGGCGCCCTCTTAGAAAAATAGTCAACGATAGATTCATAATGAACAAAATCCCTGGACTTTGTGTATACAAAAATAAGATCCAAATCTCCATCGTGGCAAATGGAAGCAGTTGAGCAAAGGACGAGCAACGAACCTGAATAAAACAAAAGAACAAAAGTAATGAGTAAATGAATTTGAATGTAACAGTATTATAATATATATACATCTATACCTCTAAAGTGTACACAACTTTGCAATCCCAACTTGGGTAAAAAGAATAGAACATGTAAAACATCTAAAGATGCGATAATTTAATATTAAAATACTGTAAAATGCACCTTTTCTATTATATCAAGAAAGAGAGAATGATAAATGATTTTGTTTTAATTCTATGTGTTTGCATGTGTCTGTGTTGGTGTATGTGTACCTATGTGGTTTTTTTCTTCTGGCATTAGCCTTTAAAATTCAACAATATTATCGTTTAAAAAAAACACAAATGTATATTTACTTTTCAAAATCTTTTAAGTTTTCAATTAAGTGCCCAATCTAATTTGAACTATTTCAATAATAATAAAAAATAATTATTATAAGTTGTCTTATATAGTGCGGTACCGCATCCTAGGGATAGGCTTACCGCGCTGTACATAAAAATAGTAGCAAAAGAGACAATCGTGACGATAAAATAAAATATACACAATTAAATAATTTATATGTGCATCGAAAATTCATTTCTGGACAAAGTAGCAGCAATAACATTATCTTTGACTTTAACATGTTTTATGTCCAAATCATGCTGTTGTAAAAATAGACTCCATCTTAATAATCTTTGTTTCTTTTGAGACCATCTATTGAAAAAAATATTTAAGGATTGTGATCAGTCAAAACAAGTACAGAATGCAAGGAACTGCTGATATAAAAATCAATTTGTTACACAGCAAGAATTAAACCCAAACATTATTTTTCTATTGTGGAATAACATTTCTGGTGGGAGTTAAATTTCGGAATAACATTTCTGGTGGGAGTTAAATTTCTTTGAGAAATAACAGACAGGATAATCTACACTGTGTTCATCTTCTTAAAAAAATAACTGCACCAATGCCAACATGACTGGTGTCTACATTTTATGTAAAGTGTTTGTTAAAGTCGGGTGCCATGACAACAGGAGCATTGACTGGTATAGTTTTAATGTTTTTAATGCTTCTTCACCACCATCTGACAAATGAAATTTTACATATTTCTTTAACAAATTACTTAGGCAATAAATAAGAAGTTATTGAAACATTTCCTACAGTAATCTGCCATTCCCAAAAATCGCATGAGCTGTTTCTTAGCGGTCAGTTTTGCAATATAATTTATCTTGGCTTTAACAGACTTTACATAACCTTGACCCACTATGTGTCTTAAATATTCCACAGTAGCATGCCAAAATTCACACTTACTTTAATTTACAGCAACATTTGCCTGCACACATTACTTAAGCAAAGATGTTAACTGAGTTCTATGACTTGAAACATATTGACCGTCAATAATTCAATCATCAATATCGGCATTGTGATTTTCCTTGTCAGCAAAAATGTTATTAATTAGACGTTGGAATAAAGCTGGGCATTTTTCATTCCAAACGGCAATACTTTATATTGGTATAAACCATCTGGAGTAAAGAAAGCAGATATTTCTTTTGCTCTGTCAGATAGAGGAACCTGCCAATAACCTGATAGTATGTCTATCTTGGTAATATATTTGGAATCGTCAATTTAATCAATAACATCGTCTATACATGGAATTGGAAAGGAATCAGTTTTTTTAGCCGAATTAACTTGCCTGAAATAAGTGCAAAACATATAAGTTGTGTCATGTTTTAGCGCTAAAATACGTGGAGAACTTCAGTTACTAGAGCTTGTCTCAATAATATCATCTTCAAGCATGCATTTTGTTTCCGACCAGACTATTTCAGATATTCGGATTGACACTATGGGGTGTTGCTTGACCAGATGTTAATTGCAAATGTCAACATTATGTACAGCAATGTTGGTTTTTTAGGCACGTCAGGGAAATGTGAAACAAAATATGCAATAACAGATCTATCAACATCTTTCTCTGACAATGACAAATGTCCTAGTTTCATATCTAAGTTGGCTGGAATTTCTGAAAATTGAGTTTGTAATGCTCAACTCTGATTGGGACACTATCACATTTTTCAGTAACGTTTGCTTTAAGTACTGAAGTTACAATTGACATTGTGTTAACTTTAGTAACAGAGGACGGATACTTATCTTCACATTTTCTTTCATGTTAATGTGACACAACTGTTCCTTTCTTTTATGATCTGGTGTTAAAAGAATGTAATTTAAAGAATTAACTTTAGACTAAACTACATAACGAACAAAATATTTATCTTGTAGTGCCTGCCCTGGTATCAGCCAAAGTACAAGCACTTTGTCCCTTTAATCGTATTGTCTGAATTTGGACTTTTTGTTGTAACAAAATTTCATTTTAGTTTTAGATTTTTAATGCGATTTTGCATAATTAATGTTACTAAAAAGTTTAGTTTTAAAATTTAAGACATAGTCCAAAAGTCCTTCAGTGGGTGTTGATGATATCCACGTATCTTTGAAAAGTTTAATGAGGCCGCAAATCACACAGCTAAACACCGGCTTGAAGTACCTGAATGAATCAAAGTGATAATTGAATTTTTTCTCTGCGGAGAATTGTGGCATCTCAGTCTCTCTTGGTCTAGGCAGTACGTTTTCATCATGTTCTTTGATGTCTGATGGAATCGCTGAAGTACTCCCTGTGACTCAGGATGATACGTAATCAACAAGCAGTGTTCTATACACAAATTGTTTCATCAGTTGTTTAAATAGTCCAGCATTGAGGTTTTTTCTTTGGTCGGACTGTAAAGACTTCGGAAGACCAAACATTGTAAAAAAAACTTTTTCAGGGCTTGGACGATGCTCGGAGTCTTGATATTGCGAAGAGGAATAACTTCTGGGAAACTTGCTGGCGCTCATATGATTGTCAGCAAGAATTGGTGACCTGTTTTTTATTTTTTTTTACAGAGATCCAACGTAGTCTAATTTCACGCGACTGGAAGGTTCTTTAAACGCTGGAATGGTTTGAAGAGGAGCTAATGATATATTCTGATTTGTTTACCTAAAACCGGATAAGTATTAAAATGATCTGCAGTAAAAAAAAAACACATCTTTCTTTATTTTAGGCCAAAAGAAGTGCGACGTTAGTTTGTGATAAGTCTTGTTTACTCCAAAATGGCCTAAAAGTGGTGAATCATGTGATATGTTAAGGACTTCGTTGCTTAAAAGTTTTGGAACTTCCATTTGATAAATATCCTCCATTCTTCGTCAGCTTTTGCGTCTTGAAGTCACCATTTTGACACAAGTATGTCCTCTTGTAGGTAATAAAATATAAGAAATGTTTTAGCTTCTTCTTGGGTCAAAGCGTTCTCTCTAAGTTTATAATTTTCTGGATCACTCTTCTGCTCTTCGATAAGCTGTATTCGAATTGATGTGATTATTTGACTCTTCGTGGAGGATTGCAAAAAGAACTTGTTCCAAGACCAATGTCAGGATTTACTTTATTACTTTATGGTAAAATCTCTTTTCGAATATCTTTGTACTCATGGCTGGGTAACAGCACATGCTAGATATAACTCTGGATCGTCTTCTTGAAATGCATTTAAACAAGATTCATTTGTAACGATGGGTACGGCTATTGACGTTCTTTTGCTAAGTCATTACTTTGCAACAGCGAGATGCCTTCCAAAGGTAATATTGTACTAATAATTACAAACACAGGTCCGGAGACTAGAACTGATTTGAGTTTAATAATATGTTAAAGTACATCAATACAACCCATCTCTACTCTATGTAACATGATGTTGCTCCAAGTAGCAGTAATTTCAGACAAGGGAAGTATACCCTCAAGTAATTAAAAAAATGTGAAGCACCTGTATCTTTGATGGGTCGTGGACTGTAAAAATCACCTGGCAGTGATACAAATCCTAACAATGTAAAAGGCTTAAAGTCTCGAATGACATTAGTAGTTTCTGATGTAGAAGTTTGGACCCAGGTAGGTAAGCTCGTCGGAATCTTCGAAATGTTTGGCTAGGTTAGAGGAATAAGTAAACATCCGTGTAGAGTCGTCAAAACTTGAACATACGTGTTCGGTAAAACGCCATTTGGAGCTAGACTTCCTCTTTGAGCAAAAGTTTTTTTACGATAATCTCATAAAACTTACAGCCGTAGCAGGAACTTTGCTAGAGTCGGTAAAACAGCCTTACATTTCAGAATAAAACACTTTGATTAGTCTTGAGAAACGTCTGTTAAATTTAAATGCTGCTACATAGACGAAGTGTTTACGTCATCTTTCCCGGAGAAAGAACTCTAGCTGACACTAAGATTGCATCCGCATTTTGGACAAATCTGTAAAAATCTGGAAACGGAAACAATGTTAAAGGCTGTTCGAGAAATATTAGTAAAATGACTATAAAAGAAGAAACACGAGAGATTTTTGACTACCAAATATCAGGAAAATTTTTGCTATACGAAACAGAGTTTTGTCTGCTACATTTTATCGTGTGTGTTTAGATTCCTTTTCATCATTGTTAATTTTCAAAACTTTGTATCTTCTTTAACATTGTACCCGAAAAAGCCAATTATTATGCTCATAGTCGATAGCTTTAATTTTATTTCTTTTGATTTTGTAATTAATTATTAACTTAATCAAATGTATTAATTGTAATTAGCGCTGGTTTGGGCAACGTATTATTTGTTATTTTATTTAACCTATGGTATCGTCTTTTGTGGTGTACTGTTTTAGAACGAGCCATATACTTAAACAAGACATACATTTTTCCATACTGATAACTTTACGTAAAAATGGACATCGGTAGAAAAGAATAAACTTTGGATTTTGAAAATATGTGCACAGATGTATGAAGAAAATACAAACGTGGCCTTTGCATTGTAATCTCATTGATCAACTTGTCCAACAATGTTTCGTATATACCTCCTTCCACCAATATGCACATATGTTTGTAGGACTTGATTCGTATGTGCAGGAAATGTGCGATCTTTTAAGTGTGCAATATCTTGATCGTGCTGCTCTAAGGGTGCTTGTCTTGTTTTATGTCCAACCGGCTCTTGGATGTGAGAGGTCGAAGTCGTCAGCAAGCATTGCAGCCGTATGCACAACATTTTCTCTACGTTCTGCAATATGTATCCGTAATTTCACTCAAACACAATTCTTGAAATTCTAAATCCGTTCGAGGTTCTTAAATTTATGAAAGTCTATGTTCTTTCCATGGCTTTTTTTTACATAAGTCGTTCTTTTTTTTGTGTGCGTAGAAACGTGTTATGAGATTTGACATCATGTTTCATTAACTAACTAAATCTTTTACGCAATGTTTCATGGTTAAATTCATAAGCCCTTAGAATGAATGAAGTTACACTTATATGCACGACATTTTTCACCGTTCAAGAACGCAATAAATCGGCTGACCGGCCAGTCAAAACCAGCTGCTTTAAGATAGAGCAACCATTGTGTGGTATGTTAAAAACTGTGTGTAGTATTTTCAAATTGTAATAAATGCTCATCCATTTCTTTAGCTGGATTTTTAAATATTAAGTAAAATTATATTGAATTGTCAATTGCAATTAGCATAGGTTTAATTTCCACTTTATTTCATATTTTGTGTAGCTCTCTTGGGAATCTGGCCCTATTTGTTTGACCTCGCTTTCTTTTATCAACATTTTCTCTGTTTTTGCATCCAGCTTCATATGCAAGAGTCTAACTCAAATTTGCCTGATCCTTAGTTTTAGCTGTCTACTAGGATTATTATGCGCATTACCAGTCCATATCATCTTTAGACAACATAGTTTCATCCCCTAACTGACAATATTCAAACTCTTAGTTCTTTTTTTAAAAAAAGCAGAACGAGATACTTTTTTTCTTTTATAGGTTTCCTGCTGAAAATGACTCTTCTTCTCAAGTAAATTTTTCGTGTGCCTCATTTTCTGGTTTGTTAATATCAAAGTAAATTTTAACACAGGTAACACTATGATATAAATTATAACTCTTCGTCTTAAACGCACGAACACATGTGACCGTAAAAGACCTGGCATGTGGCCCATGTCACACACAAAATTTACTGTCGCTATCTGTATTTGATTGAAATTCTATGAACCCATTTGCACTGTTTGATAGTATTTTTATATACCTCATATTAGAACAAACAAATTTAGAGCCCCAGGCTCAAAATGGAGTATTTTAAATTGATTGTAATGATTTAGAAACCTTTACGGGCGGGCTCAAAACAAGTCAACACAGTTTAATAGCTATCGTCAAAGGTGGTATAGGTGAGCATACGGAAATTAGTTTTTACAAAGCTCAAAAAAGAAAAAGGATTTAGAGCCAACGGCCAAAAACTGAATATTTTAAAAGGGTTTTAATGATTCAGAAAAATGCGCGGGCTGTGGACAACAACTCACGAAAGATTTATTGCAAACTCATAAATGGTATCGTAGCGTGTACAGTTTGAAATTATATTAATATAGCCCATATTAGAAAAAACTAACATGGGGCCTGTGGCTCAAAACGGAATAGTTTAAATTGATTGTAATCATCAAAAAACACTTGCTAGCGTGTGCACAAAATTTCACTAAAATTTTATCGCAATCGGATAGATGGTATAGGATCCCATTATAGGAATTTGATTTGTTTTATTGTTTTTATTTAATAAATAACATTATTTTAGTGAAAGACATAAACTTGAGCAGGGAAACTATGAAGGCCATCAGAATGTTTACAGGGGAACAAATGTCCCTCGTAGAGGTCCATATGTCAAGTTATAAACGTAGATGATGGACAGATATTAACGGCAAGTTAAAGAACACAACTTTAATGACTAAGATATATGGAGATGACTAACATATCTCGTCTCTGAGGTGCGTTTGTATGCTATCGGTGTTAAATAAAGCTACCATAAACTTACATAAAAAGTTTAATTAAAGCTCATAGACTAACATATTTTTAAAACATTTTTAGCCTGATACATTTAACCTCAAATTTAAAATAATTTATCACTTACCAAAAAACAATCCAACATAAAAATATAGGAACGTCATTTTCTTAGAAAATGTTTCAACACATCGCTGTTAAGAAAACTCAATAGCAAGATAAAAGAAATGTGGTTATGATAAGTGTTGACGATATACACGAAACACCAAAAGAAGAAGTGAGAATTGTTGAAGCAAACAGGCTTTAAATAGGTGTTGGTAAAATCACACCCATAATCTGATGAATGCATGTGCGCATGCGTGACTAATGATTGACATACAATTTAAAAAAAAAAACTCTCCTTAACATAAACCTGGGCCGAAGGTCGCCAAGAGTTTATGTCCTACCTCACATACTCGCTGTTGTACCCAATCCCAGGCATCAGAGATCTGCGGTACCTTCCAGTCCAGTGAGAAGACACAAGTTCAAAAAGACACAGTGTAAGCGAAATAAACTAACACATTTGCATCTATAGCTTCTAGCGTTCTAAGCCCTCATACCTCACACCCCCACTGGGTAGCCCTTGTTACCAATTAAATATCATATTCAATACAAGGCACAGACACATCGCGAATCCCTTCTAGATAAATAGGAGCCATAATGATCCATACATTGAGAAAACAATTGTTCAATTCTAAATTTGCTTTTCAGGTAAAATATTAGAACAGTATAGAAGAGGTTGATGAAAATTAATTCGTCACCATATTTGATATTTCAATCAAAGTCTATCTTAAAATCATTCAGGGATATGTTTAATGTATGTACAATACTTGACGGCTTCCATCTTGCAACCATTGTTCTACTCGTTCAAAAGAGACTAGACATTTTCATCCATGAGCAGATGTATTTCTCCAAACAGCTGTAAATTTTTACGTTGAACTTACACAGACCTTGTATTTTTCGGCTAATCCATAAGAGATGCATTTTTTCAAGAGACTATTTTGCATGAATTCCACCCCCACCGCCACCAAACCGTGCACATTTTATCTTACAATACTATTTTAATAAACATTTTGGAGGAAATTATAATTACTTTTAAATTAAAATGATAAAACCAAAATATTAAATATATGTTTATTTATTAATATTCATGATGATCTTACTTCTTTATAAATAAGAATGGAAATACTGATACTATCCCCAATCATTTTTCGATGTATGCAGAATATATGCTTGAACGAATTTCAAAATATTTAAATATTTATATTTCGGCTTAGGTTTCGGTCAAAAATCTCGTTAAACTTTTTGTTTCGGCTTCGGTTTCGGCCGCAATTCATTTTTTTTAAATGTTGGGCTTCGGTATCGGCCGAAATCAGAAAATCACTATTGGTCATTATCAAAAACAGAACTGACAATGTATGTACTGCGTTAAGTATATTTATGTTATACATCCGACCGAAATTGATTTATTGGATTTACAAAAACAAAAAGTAAGAAAGTGAAGTGGGACCTTTTAGCATTAGGAGTAGGATCAACAATGAAAAAAAAAAATTTTTTTGAAGAAAAAGAGCATAACGGGTTGGTGTATATCATTTCCTCTTTTATATCATTTGTGGTTGTAATGTTTTGGCTAAGTAAAACATGTATTGGATGACGTCACCTTGGATTGAGATGAAAGAAGTTATCCTGTGTAAAAGTAACCATTTTATTTAAAAACGTTATTAGTGTGCCAGTTTAACTTAACTTTCTGGACCCAACCACAATTTGTAGAAGTACTGCCACGGGTAAGCTACCCATTTAAAAAAAACAATTTGAACTACCCAATAATGCAAAATACATCTTTTTGTTTTTAATTTTTAAACTTATGTATATGCCACTTCAACAAAGCGAAAGATGGATTTTATTAGTTTGGTTTTCATATATTTTTCCCTTAAGTTATTATAATCTGACGTGTACTTCTCTTATGAGCGTCAATGGTTTAAAAATGTCTGCTGATGAAAACAATAGAGATGTACTCATTCTAGTATATTACATTGCTGCAGCATATTTTATTTCAATTTTAAGCTTTCACAAAATTCACTGATTTTCAAAACTTCTATTGCAACTCATTTTTTCGTTAATAATATGGAGCCCATATAATATTCCAAAACACCCGAAATATGTCAATATTGCCTGTGTTTTTATGTTCCCAGTTCAGATACGATAGTTGTGTGATGTTTGAACTTCGCTAAGAGATTTATTGATGCATGAGAGAGTAAAGATCTTGACGGTAGATTGTTTTCATTGAAACCTCACAGTGGTTTGCATGTAACAATTTATTTAGTGAGGGTGGGTCTTATGAAAAGTCAACAGTTGGTTCGTTTTCTAATCTGATGCCATACATTATAAATGAACTGACATTTCTCGATATTATTGTTATTATTATTATACAAAGTTTTTTAAAGCGGAGTACCCCAACCTAGAGCTGCGATCACCACGCTGTACATATAATTTAGTAAACATGATCATGATGACAAAAATTGTTTGTCTGCTTGTTTGTCTGCTTTTCCTTTAGTACAGTCTGACGACTCAAAACTTGACTTCGTGCAGCAATGACAACCAGGCGGAGCGAGATCGGCGCACTTCCATGCATCACCTGTCTGTCGAAACCAGGTCTCCCGGATAAACATAATGTCAATCTGCCGGAAGGTGGAGAGGTGTTAATGCTGGTTGGCTGGGTCAGAATAGCGTAGAGTAAGCCTTGACGACGAAGGAGTGCCAAGTTGTTTTATTTTTATTTTCCGTCTACCACCACGATGGGTACATTTCCGGGACAGGCCTCGACCAATGGACAGTTCCTTCGGGCGACATTCGTGGTCAGCGATCGACTGCGTATGCTGGGCAGTAATTGACAAATGTGTATATCATCGTACGGTCAACACAGATTGTGGCAATTTTCATAGAGCTTCACCCACCACGAAGGAAAGCCAAAATAAGTTTGAATTTGAGAGGGACGATAAACGTAGCTCGATCAAAGTAGCACAGACATCCCAATATCAAAATATTCAAAATCAGGCAAACACACACCAAAATTAAATGTGATCAAGAGCACGAACCTGTACATGCCTGTAAGGCGTAGTCTCGTTCTCAAGACAGAACCTAGTGTGCCGAATTGAATTATTTTTAAAACAATAATAACAAAACGCTTTCCTGTTTTTCTTAACAAATTCACTACACAAAAATTTCTAAGGCAGCCATCTTGATGCTCGCCGGTAGCATATTCTTGTCACTGTTGTACATTTTTGGACAGTTCGGCCAACAACACAAGTTTCCATAATGTCAGCAAGGCTAATAGCATTCTTGGTAACAGGATTGCATTACATGTTATAGAGTTGACGGCCTTATCAAGTTGATGTTGTTTCTTCTGTAAGAAGTTCAATTATTCATTTCAATACATGACACGCTTGTAGGTTATGTTATACAAATATGGAAATATACCTAGTGCAGAAAATAGAGAGGAACGGAGAAGGATGGATTTTCATGCCATCTATGGCACCCCTACGGTCCAAGGACAAAGGAACATGATGATGGTTACGACAATATATATATATATATATATATATATGCACTGTATATGTTATACAGGGATATATAGTGGTATCTAAAATTGTATCGAAGTGTTTGATTATGTATATTCATTTATACGACATTTCAGTTTGTATGTGACATACTAATTAGGTATCTACATTAGTATACGCATCTCGAGGTCCTAAGAAATGTATCACTAACAAATAACGCGTTAGTATTTAAAAATAATAATTCAAAAAAAAATGGATTTGTATAGAAACTTAAAGCTCTGAAAAAACTATTTGAAATTAGAAGTAAAAAATTAAGCATCTACAAAATATTGCTGGTATTATTTTGTATGTGAAAGTTCCGTTTGATACCTGACCGTACCGTCTTTATAGTGGTAAACTCATTGAACTTAATCACTTAAATTGAGCGGTATTAGAAACAACAACTTTTAATTTTGCGTTTACAAATTTAAGTTTTTTTTTTTTCCTTTCATTTGTTGTGTTTAATGTAAAATATTTTTACAATTTTCAAAGATAAAGAAAATTGCTCCGTATATTTTTAAAATTGTAATGTATGTTTTCTTTCGCTTACTAAAACATAAAAAATAAACGGGGAAATAACCCATTTAATTGTTAATAGCGTTAGAACTGATGTTACGGTCACAGTTATTCTTTTCTTTTTTTTTGGTTGGTAAGGGGGTGGGGTGTGGCAGAAATTTACCAAGAACAAAAAATTATATATAAAGTTCAGTGTGATTATATTTATTTGTAGATGGATTATTTGATCAATAGATCTCCAAATAATGGATGGATAGTAACCAAATGTACATGATCATTCCTTCTGACCTAAAAGTTTACACATAATCCCATATAATTTAGTACAGGCGTGCTCAACTCCATATGTAAGGCGGGCCTTAATACTTAAGGAAAAACTTGTGGGGACCGAAAGAAAATAGGACAGGAGGGACAGTTATTAAGAACATAATAATAATTAAGTATATTTCATTGCTTCGTGGGCTGCAAAGTATGTGCTGGTGGGCCGCAAAGTATGTGCAGGTGGGCCGCATATTGTGCAAGCCTGATTTAGAGAGTAAAAAGAACAAATAACAAATGTCATATATTGAATGGCTTATAGGGTATTTCAATTTATATTATTTGTAATCATTTATATTAACTTCGGTTTTGTTTGTTTCAGGCTGACTTGGCTGACTGACTTGGCTGGCTGACTTGGCTGACTGACTTGGCTGACTGACTTGGCTGACTGACTTGGCTGACTGACTTGGCTGACTGACTTGGCTGACTGACTTGGCTGACTGACTTGGCTGACTGACTTGGCTGACTGACTTGGCTGACTGACTTGGCTGACTGACTTGGCTGACTGACTTGGCTGACTGACTTGGCTGACTGACTTGGCTGACTGACTTGGCTGACTGACTTGGCTGACTGACTTGGCTGGGTGCCTAACTTTTTGAGCTGAGACTTGGCGCATTGACTTGTTCAAGATGACAACACGTTTTATCGAATTTTCAGCCCCACCCTCAACACAAACCCAACAAAAATAAGAATTTCCTGATTTTCAACGGGAAGAAAAATTATAAGTTTAATTGATATTCTTTTTTAAAAATATCACAAGTTCGTTTAAAGGGTAACTTTTAGTTTGTTTTTCTAAAATTTGTAGTAAAATAAATCTGCAGAGTTAAAGCGTGTTGGTCGTTAATGTATTATTATATTTCAGTGGCACAAAAAAATTGTGAGCGGTTGTAAGCATGTGGTGTAGGGGGAGCACTAAGTGGTGTTGCAATCTATTGTGTTATTTGTATGAATGTTCATTTTGTCAAATTTTCAGTCCGACTCCGATTGATGGAAATTACATTTTAAAAATTATTTATACGAAAAACTTCAATTTTAGGGGTTGTTTAATCTCCGTATCCTAAACTTTTTTAATTAGATCATTTAATCAGAACTGTGATGTGAAAAACATCTATTAAAGGAAAGCTTTCCATGAGCTTTTGTTTCATGCACTCATGTTAAGAAAGTTTTTGTATTTTTCCTTCAGAAAAAATTTCTTAAGAATTATAACATTGGAGTTTACATTCGTGATTGTTATTCCATTTTTTTTTTATACCAATTTTTTTTTATATAATAGATTTGAGAGTGGAAGGTATAATCGTAAGTTTGGAAAATAGACCCTACCACAGCATTTAGTCAACCTCAGTTCATGAATGGGTATGAGCATGTTATAAAGATGTAAATGTCTCAAATGATTCACTTGTTACTATCGGTACAATTTTAGTTATTGTAGGTTTACTTTAAAAAAAAAATAATTAAAGTATTTGCTGTGTACGTATAAGCTTCTTAAATTTAAACAAAAATAATTTCGGCTAGATCAGGGTTGGCCAATCTTTTCAGCAGGCGGGCAAAATTTCAAAAATAATATTTCCTGCCGAGCCACGCACTTTTTTGTTTTTGTTAATTAAAGTAAACAAGCAAGCTACAGCTTCGACCTCTCGCCACTTTCCAGTAGGTGAGACCTCTCGCCACTTTCCAGTAGGTGAGACCTCTCGCCACTTTCCAGTAGGTGAGACCTCTCGCCACTTTCCAGTAGGTGAGACCTCTCGCCACTTTCCAGTAGGTGAGACCTCTCGCCACTTTCCAGTAGGTGAGACCTCTCGCCACTTTCCAGTAAGTGAGACCTCTCGCCACTTTCCAGTAGGTGAGACCTCTCGCCACTTTCCAGTAAGTGAGACCTCTCGCCACTTTCCAGTAGGTGAGACCTCTCGCCACTTTCCAGTAGGTGAGACCTCTCGCCACTTTCCAGTAGGTGAGACCTCTCGCCACTTTCCAGTAGGTGAGACCTCTCGCCACTTTCCAGTAAGTGAGACCTCTCGCCACTTTCCAGTAGGTGAGACCTCTCGCCACTTTCCAGTAGGTGAGACCTCTCGCCACTTTCCAGTAGGTGAGACCTCTCGCCACTTTCCAGTAGGTGAGACCTCTCGCCACTTTCCAGTAAGTGAGACCTCTCGCCACTTTCCAGTAGGTGAGACCTCTCGCCACTTTCCAGTAGGTGAGACCTCTCGCCACTTTCCAGTAGGTGAGACCTCTCGCCACTTTCCAGTAGGTGAGACCTCTCGCCACTTTCCAGTAGGTGAGACCTCTCGCCACTTTCCAGTAGGTGAGACCTCTCGCCACTTTCCAGTAGGTGAGACCTCTCGCCACTTTCCAGTAGGTGAGACCTCTCGCCACTTTCCAGTAAGTGAGACCTCTCGCCACTTTCCAGTAGGTGAGACCTCTCGCCACTTTCCAGTAGGTGAGACCTCTCGCCACTTTCCAGTAGGTGAGACCTCTCGCCACTTTCCAGTAGGTGAGACCTCTCGCCACTTTCCAGTAGGTGAGACCTCTCGCCACTTTCCAGTAAGTGAGACCTCTCGCCACTTTCCAGTAATTGAGACCTCTCGCCACTTTCCAGTAGGTGAGACCTCTCGCCACTTTCCAGTAAGTGAGACCTCTCGCCACTTTCCAGTAGGTGAGACCTCTCGCCACTTTCCAGTAGGTGAGACCTCTCGCCACTTTCCAGTAGGTGAGACCTCTCGCCACTTTCCAGTAAGTGAGACCTCTCGCCACTTTCCAGTAGGTGAGACCTCTCGCCACTTTCCAGTAGGTGAGACCTCTCGCCACTTTCCAGTAGGTGAGACCTCTCGCCACTTTCCAGTAGGTGAGACCTCTCGCCACTTTCCAGTATGTGAGACCTCTCGCCACTTTCCAGTAGGTGAGACCTCTCGCCACTTTCCAGTAGGTGAGACCTCTCGCCACTTTCCAGTAGGTGAGACCTCTCGCCACTTTCCAGTAAGTGAGACCTCTCGCCACTTTCCAGTAGGTGAGATCGTGGTCAAACGATTGCTTGGTTAGATGTAAACAAAACAAGAAATAGTTTGTTGGGTTGTTTTGTTTTTTTTGTTGAAAAAATAAAACTGAGAATCGAACAAATTTATTAGATAAACAAATTTTAAAAGTGAAAACATCTGACTTTGTTTTGAATAACTTTATGCATCGAAATTGATCTCGACTGATGATGTCGCTACACGCAAGCATTTCCCAAATTAACATCAGCAATTCGTGCTCTCACGCACATACGTTTTTGCAAATAGCGAAACCATCCAAAGAACATGTTTGTAAAAAGCAAGATATTTATCCTTGTCCAAATACGTTTCATATAACTCTTCTAAAACAACTTGATAGAATTTCGACTTTAACTGTGTTTCACAACACATTTCACAATGTTCCATTTGTAATTTCCCGAAAATAAATTCACGTTTACCGTGAATGGCGCTGCAAATGCACAAAGAGGCACATGATGTTTTTTTTTTTTTAAATCCTGAAATCAATGTTCAACTTTGAGGTTTAAGTCAGATATCAAAGAAACGTATTTACACACCGCAACCTGTGTGACGTCTGGTTGGAATGACAAGGTAGGAGAGTGAGCAAAGTGTTTGTCCTCAATTATTGTTCCCAAGACCAAGGTTCATTTGGAATGCAGAAAAATGATCATACATCTTATTAGTTATTGATAGTTCCTTTTAGACGAGTATTAACGTCATTTAGGTGGCTGGTTATATCAACCAGAAATGCAAAATCGCAAACCCGCTCTTTGTCTTAAAACTCTAGGATACTTATTGACTTGCTTACAGAGAATAACTGTATTTCGTGCGGCTAATCAAACACTCTTTTCAACATTTCGGCTCGTGTCAGTCATGTTACTTCTGCAAAAAAATGGATTGTCGTTAAAATCTGAGTCCAAAGACTTTAAAACTTCTTGGAACTGGTGGTGATTCAACTCGTTTGACTTAATGAAGATCACTATTTGATGACATGGTCCATTTATAAGGGACTTCGAACATAAATTATCCCGATGAATAATGCAATGAAAATTTAGCATTGAATTATTACCGAAATTGGAGGCCTCGTTTTCAATCAATTTGACTTAACCTTCGTGTTTCCAAACCATTACTGGAGTACTATCCGCTGATAAGCCCACACACATTGTTAAGTTGTATTAAAAGCGTTTCAATGTCGTTGTAATTTTCTCTAACAAATCCACACCCCTGATAAAAATGCCAGCTGGGCAATGTCTGCCATATACGTGCTTTCATCCAATGCACAAAACGTAAACTCGGATGCTCGACTTTTTAAATTATCTTAAATATTTTTCCCCTTGCCGTTCACACGCCTAGTAATAGTCTGAGGAGACAGACATTTTTTTTAGAAATCCTTCCTCTTTTCTGGACACAGAATTTCAACGACGCTCACCTAACATCCATTAACCATTTCATCATCTGAATATGGCTTCGATTTTTTTGCTAGTTTCATGTCAAGTGTATGCGAGATGTTATAAATTCCTTTAGATATAATTTAAAAATATTTGACACGAAGGACTCACAGTGTCTTGTTCTTTTGGTTATATGTAGAATAAAGTTAACATTTATGTTCATTTGACCTAGCTCCGCGGGCCGCATGTTGCCCACCCGTGGTTTAGATATTTTACTAATATCAAATATTGATCCGGTAAAGTTAAGGAAATAGTCTCTTTTTCCTTATGTTCCTATAACTATCTATAAACGTCTTCAAATATTTTGAGTTTAGATTTAAAGTGTCAAATTAGTGAAGGATATTTTCCAACATATTTTCCTTATCTAACAAAAGCTATGGGCCTACACCAAGGCTTAGGTTACAATGACAAAATCTATGTAAATGATTCCATCTGGACCAATCTTTGTAAAAATATATTTCATTATCACTATTTGAATATCAGGCTTACATGTGACGAAACGTTTGATCGTAATATATATTTGTGTACTAGCCGTAAGACCGTATTATCCTTGTAATGACTAGCAATGTGTACTGTGATAGTCCATGCCCTACCTCATGTCATGGGTCAGCATAAACACTGCACAAATTCCGATACACAAATTCTAACTGGTTAGTTGTGAAACAATGTTTATTCTTCACAATTAACAATAGTGTATTGATATATATATATATATATATATATTAATGAAGTTCCAGCCTGACAAGCTAATCAACATCCTCTTGTCTAACGGTAGGTAGGTAGGTAGGTAGGTAGGTAGGTAGGTAGGCAGCTAGGTATGTAGGTAGGTAGCTAGGTAGGTAGGTAGGTAGCTATGTAGGTATGTAGGTAGGTTGGTAGGTAGGTAGGTAGGTAGGTAGGTACGTAGGTACGTAGGTAGGTAGGTAAGTAGGTAGGTAGGTAGGTAGGTAGGTAGGTAGGTAGGTAAGTAGGTAGCTAGGTAGGTTGGTAGGTACGTAGGTAGGTAGGTAGCTATCTAGGTAGGTAGGTAGGTATGTATGTAGCTAGGTAGGTAGGTAGGTAGTTAGGTAGCTAGGTAGGTAGGTATGTAGGAAGGTAGGTAGGTATGTATGTAGGTAGGTAGCTAGGCAGGTAGAGAGGTAGGTAGCTAGGTAGGTAGGTAGGTAGGTAAAACTAAAACTAATAAATGGAATTGATTTCTTTTTAATTTGATAATTGCGTTCATGTTCCGCTTGGGCGATTTTGTTGTCCTTATGTTCAATTCTTTGATAATGAACATTCCAGTAGGTTTTTGTTGCAGTGTAAAGCTAAGTCACAGATAATTTTTACTACCGCGCTAATTAGGCGAATGCCTTTCTGAAAGGAATAACAATGGAATGCGTTTAAAACATGTGCACAATAGCCTTATCACCCTTTTGTGAACAAACAACTGAGCCACTCGAAGCTATTTGAAAAGATTAAATCCGTTCCTGAAACCAGAGCTGCCATCACTCCGGACATTCACCGGAGACAGTGGTGCACTTACTAGCCGAGTGCCCAATACTAACGAGTGGAGGGGAAGTGAATCCCCCAGACATCCACGTCAAAAGCCTGTTTCTGCAATGCCTAGCAAGAAGACTGTAAAGTGCTTTCCGGGGTCATAATAGAGCAACAGTTCGGTCCCATTAAAAGAATGTCATATAACTTTTAAGTAGGAACCTCACTAAATTAGCTATTATTAAAATTACATTTTCGTTTTCAGATTTAATTTCAGAATTTAGACACGTTATTAAATGTTGTAATAAAACTTTAAAATAATAAATCGTTGGGGTCTACTTTTGAAGGTTGGGTTTGTTTTGTGTATGGCTACACATAATGTACTGCGACATTAAAGTTCATCACAGTTCTCAAATAGTTAAAGGTGGGGCGCTAACTTCGACTATTTGAAAACGCTTTTTTTCTTTGGTTGCTCTTTACGTTAACCTATTTTCTGATGAACTGAAACTCCGTACAATTACCCCATCCGATGAGAATAAAACCCTTCATGATCAGTAAGTCATCAATTACCTCCCCTTTCCCATGACTGACCTCTTTTTAGGACAACAATTTTGACCCATTTTTTTTGTGTCCATTTTAGCAGATACTTTGTACGCTTACCCTACCCGGAGACAATAGTACACTTCGTGATCAGAAGGTCATTACCCCCACTTACCCTTAAGTGACCTATGCGGATATCTCAGGAACGGAAAGTGCTAAGGGCATCGAGTTTCTACTACAGCACTTACTTATGCATGGTTCCTCGTTCAAAAATAAATCAACTATGGGAACAACTTTTTTACCACAGAAATATATTATGCACGCTATTGAACTCATTATTGAACCATATTTTCTGTCAAACATATATAATTATTTATAGTATACTCTCAATCCCAAATTCACTGAATAGAAAGAAATTGGAAATGGAAGAAATAAATTAGGAAGCAGCCCACGAGTCATACCAGAAGCGTTATATATATAACTCTTATATATATAAGAGAGATACAACAGGCACAATAAAACACAATTTTTGGTGCGCAACAATTACTTGTAAATTCCCATAGTTAACATATCTCCCCCACTTCCATTCTAGATTTCACTTACGGAGATAAAGTGATACTCATAAAATAAGTTCACATAATGATATTTAATTTGAAACCCTTGGAAAAAACAAAATGACCTGTCCAAATTGTTGAGCTTCCATGATAATGTAACAGGCTATTGATACACCAGTGGTGTTGTAGCGTAACACTCACTACAATATAAGGAACCATTATTTTCTCTTGTTTGAAACATTTACAGATGGCGGGACATTTTGTCCGTAGATTTAGGTCCAATAAACTTTACCATTAACATATTATGTCAATCGATATCCACTAACCTTTTACCTGTAGTCAAAATAAAAATAGAAATTAGGCTTAACAATCCAGATTTTTCGGACCAATTCCACCATGTCAACCTTTTAATTTGTACACAATGAAAAATCAATAAAATAAAAAAATTATAAAAATCAATAAATTCCGGTCCAGCATAGTTCATTTTAACAGGAGTATCTATTTGAAGAATAAAAACAAAATCCCATTTCATGAAATATATCTCTTACTTGGATAGTTAAACGGTAAAACCCGCATTTTAAGAACGTGAAAGACGTGTCTGGTGACTTTCATATGTGTTTCCCAGGAATCAGTGTTGATACATATATCATCGAAAACACGCTCCTGTGGCACACGAGGTTTACTTACTGTCAGGCGTGCCCATGTCATGAGCTGGGTATGCCTGTCCCTCAGGGAACTGGTAAAACAGCTCATGACGTGGACACAAATGGTGACTACATAAGCCGGGGGAAATTTGAACTCGGGGCTTTTTGTACGTGTTGTGTTACGGAATGTGGAGTGGAGTTGTTATTGTGTATGACCAACTGCAAGACGGATTGTCCTTCTACATTAAAGCTATAGTTCTCAGACCTGCTTTTTGGTTGCTCATTTAACCTGTAACCACACGGCTACATATGTAACTACGTTTGTTACATTTTTTAGTTTTCTAACTATTGTTGTTGAAAATGACGTGGGCGGTTGCTATCCCGAATGACAATATAATTATATTTAATATAACCCATCAGGCTCAAAAAGCTGTGTTTCCTTTGCTTTTATTGTCCAGGGGAATTAGCCAGTATCTATATGCTAAGTACAAATTGGTAAAATATCATGCTTTATACAATATAGCTAGCAGTATATATTGATTAGGCATTATTTCAGCTACTGTTTTGGTTATATCGTTAAACTTTCTCAAATCATGCATGTCCGATTAGAACACTTTTTAATCTTTAAAAACAATAATGAAAACCAGAGAATGGTAATACGCGGATTTTGACTCTTCTATTATTTAAAATTTTAACATTGTATTAATTTCCTCATTTAAACTTTCTACCATATGACGTGGTATGATGTACCTCTTTAGTGTTATTTGTTTGCTATACAATAATTATATTCTGTGCATTCCAGCAGATTTTATTCGGGAAATATCTGAAATTATTTTTTTTAAACACATGTGATATATCATTTACTTCGACTTTCTTTGTATAAAATAGTTATTTATTTTTATCAATTGCGGTGTTATCATTGCTAATAACAGGTCCATCCATATCAACACCACTTCATATCGTTTCTCCAGTTTTCTCTTCTGTTATGCATTATCCCATGCATTATGTTATCTCCGTGACTGTGTGTTGCTTTAGTCATTCCGGTGAAAGGATTTGGTAACTCTATTCGGTTGATAGACTTTATGACGAATCCTTTTTTAATTTCAAAATTATACTTAAGACAACATCTCTGTCCCTTTAATCTAAACGGATGAAAGACTATGACCATGTCCTTTTTAAATGTCATTGATATACTTGAGACAATTTCTTTGTTACTTTCAATCGATCTTCGAGTATAAAGCTAGTTTATCTCCCGTCATTGGTTTCTTTTTGAGCACCAGTACTTGATCTCCCACTTGAATATTCTTAACAATTGTATCCAGTTCATATTTATTTTGACCGTCTTTATTTTCGTGTGAGATTGATTTCTTCTAACCGTGTTTTATTTCAATTTTAGGTCGATTATTTTCTCAAAATCAGTCTTATCCTCTTATCTCATGTTTGCATTTGTAAGTGTTTTTTGTGTTTATTTGTATTTTATTATATACATCGGTCCCTTACCCTGCTACAGAGGAAAACTTCATACGTTGAAAATAATATAGTCTAATTTGGGAACTTCCCGATATGAGAACAGAATTTCTGGTAAAAATATATCCTAATTGTCAAGTCCTTCTGGGCCTACTTTTCTTGACACTGTCGTACCATTTATCGTACCATTCAATCGTTGCATAATTCGATTAGATCGTGGCTGATAGATAGCCATGCAATTAATCCCTTTATTAAGAAGTTCTCACACTTGCTCGTACAATTTACAATTTTCTATTTGTACATACCTCGACTGTTATGATAATTAAGTTTTCTAGTTACCCTGGGCATGAGAATTATTGTATTATATTGAATGTTTTTTTAACTGATCATAGTCGAAGCTTGTTTAACAACTCCAACGAAAAGAAATGTTTACTTAAAAATTAAGCTTTTTTAAACATTGTTTCTTTTCCAAAATAATAACGTTTTTAAAATTGACTTGTTTCAGACATGATTCACAAAATTTGTTTTTTTTAAATATGATAAGAAATAAAAATTTAAAGGAAAAATGTGCTTTCTGTATTCAAGGTACAAACATTATGAGAAGCAATGATTTAGAAAATTTAATGTGTACCTTAAATTGGTAATTTTAGTTCCAGAACAAAACTGTCATTTATTATTAAATTTGGTATACTATATTTATTTTTAAATGGAACATTTTATTTAACCATGTGCTAATAATTTATAACTAAGAATCAAAATGCATGTGCAATTATTAATTTAAAGTATTTATTACTTAATATATAAATATATATATAGATTTGAAAGATAGGGTACTATATAGATACAAAATATATATGTCAATGTATAAAACGATTCCATAATTTGAAACTACTTCAAACATGTTAAGGGTCTTAAAAGTATAGCTCACAATGGAGTATTACATTAACAACTATTCTTTAAATTTAACTTTTATATTTAAAAATGAAACAAGTTTAGATTAACCACCAAATCAACGTTGTGTCGTTTGGGGTGGGGAAAGCACATTTTGTCTTTTAAGATCAAGGTAAAGTAAGTTCAAAGCCGAAATAGTAATATATTTATTTTATATCCAATGAGAAATTTACATTTTGTTCTAACTAGATTTTTCTAATTTTGCAAAGAATATTTATATACCGAATATATATGAATTATCTATCACAGGAGGTTAGAAAAATAACTTTAACATTTAAAATACTTTCGGTTGTTAATTTTGGCACTTAATATATTTGTTTCAGGTGTGCAATACATTTTCAAACGAAATTTTAAAAAAAATAATTGTCACCAAATGGTCAGAAATAATTTTATGAATACTCCTTACCACATCATCAGGGGAAACAAGACTCAAATTTACATTCGTAAAACTGTATCAAGTTTCCTCCCTTGAAAAGGAATAGCATACATATTCTCATAGGACCCTGTATTAACAGAACCGATATCATATGATGGCAACACAGTTATGTCTGAGTTTCCTGATGGGCTTAGGTCAACAGCATCGCCTTGCTGCTCAAATCTCCCTAGGTATGTGTCGTACGGTGACTAGAACGGGAAAAACGAGATAGACAAGAGAGTCTAGAACGGGAAAAACGAGATAGACAGGAGAGGCTAGAACGGGAAAAACGAGATGGACAAGATAGAATATGATGAAAACAGCGAGCCCAGGAACTAGCACAAACAGAGTGACAGGAAAAACATAATATGTGGAGAGAGGAATTAAGTAAAAGACGTTGAGAAATGGAGGAGGGAGAGACAGTGTGATGGGTTTCATGTTGTTAAGGAAACTGGGAGGCCGTTAGTGCAAGAAAAAAAAGGAGTAAAATTACTTTTTTAGATTTTGAACTTGAGTTTAAGGAAAATATAACCAAAGTTGTATAGGAGCATATGTATCCGGAGGAATTTAATTACAATGTAACTTATTACAGAGAGAAAGAGTTGTTTATAGTAGCAATTGACAAGGCAAAGTTAAATGACCATATGATTGAGATTAAGGCTGCCAGGAATATTTTAAATGTAGCTGATAGTCTGGAGTCAGTTAGGAATTTCGCTAGCCATGATGTAGGAAAACCTTAGGGCTAAGTGTGACAAAATTGACGCAGAAGTTCTGAATGTAGGTGTAACACATTGTAGTTATAAAGATGTTCATTGGACATGGAGACAATGAATATGACTTTCAATATTGCACAATAATAGATTTGTATTGTGATACTATGCAAACCATAGATTGTATCGTTCAACATGAGAATGCTGATGCAATACTAGATGGGGCTGTTGATAATATATAAGGTGTAGTAATTGAACAACGTGAGTGTTTCGATATTGAAAAACGATGAAATGTTGTTATTGTACAAGAGAGATTTGTTGATTTTTTAAAGAAAGGGGATGTTAGTTTAGTACAAAAGAGATTTGTCGATTTTGTACAGTAAGGGGATTTTAGTTAAGTACTAGAGGGAACTGTAGATTTTGTACAGCAAGACGATATTGGTTTGGCACAAGAGAGATTTGTTGATTTCGGACAGCAGGGCGATGTTAGTTTGGTGCAAGAGGGAGATGTTAATACTATTAAGAATTGGACAATCTATCGAGATCATAAAGTAGTGGTCCTGAGCTTGTAAAGTGGTAAGATACCGGTTAATAACAGGCTTATCCAAAGACTACATTTATAAGTTCTCCAAATTAATTTAATTTAATACTTTTGAGATACCTATGTCTTTTGGAAATTACCTATTTCAGATTAAAATTTAATAAATTAATGTCTTATGTTACAACAACAAAACTAACAATTACTTTTTAAAAATTTAAAGGTACAATATTAGTTATATTTCATTATTACATACATTATTCAAATCAACTTCTTTAATCGCCTACTCACAAAAATATATTAATATTAAAAAAATTCGAAAAATAAAATGCATTAAATCTATTTTTAGAAAAAAAAATTTTTTGTGTCGTTAACATATTTCAAAACATAAATTTAATTATGTTTATTTTTTTTAAATTTCATTTACATTAAAAATATGAAACAAGGTTGTTGTTTAAGCATGGTCTACATTTCTGTGTTGACAAAAATTGTTATCAACAATATAGTAAGTAAACAATGTGACTGATTAAAAATGGTCTTTATAAAAATTGACAAAATTGCATGAACAAATTAAAAATATTTAGATACATATAAAAAGCAGAAGGTATTTTATTTTGCACATTTTTTACAACCAAAAATTATATATAAAGCACTTATCATATTATCAATGTAGACAATCACGTAGTATATAAATGTAATTTAATATTTCTGTAAAAAATACTTTATAATATGACATCATTTGTGTTAATTAGTGGGCGCTCAACCTGTCACACTTATTTTCAATGTAATTCCCGCACCATTAACGTGGCTCTAAAACATAAAATAAAAAATAGCTAAAAACTATATTACATTCACGTCGAAAACATTGCACGCATAATTACAATTATAACACAACATGAGCACATATATTGAAATTATTTTTAAAAAATATTTCTTTTTTTTGAAAAACCTTTGCAACACCTATCAAAAAAATATGATTTAAAGATTAAACAAGTATTACATGAATCGTGACACAAATATAATATCATTTTTAAAAGATACGATTCACATATAAACACATATGATATAAATATGAATCACATAAGATGTATATAGCAAATACGTAATGTTCTAAATAATTAACACGTTTGCATATTAAGACCCTAAGGAAATCACATGATTATTAAGAAACCTGAAAAGCGGATGTAGATTTTTATTGTATGTTATTTCATATTATAACCATCATTACATACTAATGGATATCTTTAGAAGTTTAAAGAAAAAGAAATTGATTCTTTAAATAAATAACCAGAACACATGTGTCCATGTACAAAAACATCAAAATATAACTTTTGAAAAAAAAACATCATATTTGTTCCTTATATTCTTGTGGTATATGAACGTCTAGTAAAATGATAACCAGCTTTTTTAAATTCCTGCCATTTGTTGTACACAGACGGAATGGTATAAATCATTGGATTCACGGCTGCGTTCAATGGGAGAACAAATACCAATAACCAGGCCAAAGTTTCAGGATTTGGTTCCACACCAAACTTAGCGCGCAAACCTATGACACAGATAGGAAACCAGCAGATGAAATTTGACAAAACGACCAGGGACAGCTTCTTGGCTACAGTCACGTCCTGTAAGCGTCTATCCCAATCATGCGAATTTGTCAAATTGTCGCGAGAACTGGACATGGATCGAAAGATGGCTACCTGACCAAGTGCTATTAATAGAAACATGCAAAGATTAAGGATTATGAAGATTGCAAAAGAGTACGGCCACCCGTCGAGGCGAGACACGTTGAGAGGCATACCCAAGCAGAGTCCGTTTGAGGAGTACAGCTTCCAAGAATCAAACGTTAAAGGCAGCAATGCCATGATGATCCCCGCGCACCATGTCATTACGACGGATAAGGTGATACTCCATTTTTTAAACCCATGATTGCCAAAAGGATATCGCATCACCAAAAATCTGTCCACAGTTATTAAAAATATAAAGAATGTTGACGTCTCAATGGATAAGGTCGATAGAAACCCGGCTGCCTTACACAGGTCACTGTGTCTCCAATATGCCTCATTTATAACGTAAACATCACGATAATGCACATCCACTGCGGCTATCAAGATCAAATATACGCCCATTAACAAATCAGATACGCCTAAGTTCGTGACAAAATCACCATAAGCTTTTTTAAAGATACCTCTGTCGTGAAAGTTACGGTAATATATGACTGTTATGTTTCCAACAAATGCAATGGTGGCGACCATCCATAACAGCGCTCGTTTAACGGTATCACTTAGGAGGTCATCACAGGATGAGATGGCATCTGATGGGGAACTGCAGACATGCGCGGGTACACCTGGGCCACGATAACTAGGGCAGCAGAGTTTAAACATGTCCGTCTGGAGAGAGACTTTAATCGAGATGTTTGATAGATCTCCTGGACTCAAAACATCGTTTGTTATAAGCGTGTCTCGTATGTCTAAATCTTCAACGTACTTGTTCTGCATCCAGCCAAAATTTGTTATTTTTGTTTTGTAAAGATTCAAATATTTCAACGGATAATTTTTATCGTTTGTTGGTAATTGTAAAACCGACAGTTTTGTGTACGAAAAATCCACAGTATGTAGTCGTTTAGATCCGATTCCACCGAGTTCAACTGTGTGAAAGCCAGCGTTGTGAGAGAGATTTAAAAAACGCAGATTAGGAAAATATCTTAAAATACTATTTTCCGTGATTTTAAAGAACTGGTTATAACTCAGATCCAAATAGTACAATAAGTAGTAATATTTTCGTGTAACACGAGTAAATAAGTCGTTTTTACATGATCTACAGTTTGACAACACCAGTTTTAACAAAGAAGTAAAATTAATATTATAATCTAAATATACATATAGAGAATTAGTTATGTTTATGTATGACAAGTTTGCTGCATATTCTATATAATATTGCTCTAGATGACTAGAATAGGCAACACCTCCTTCACATTTTAATCCTTGAGGACAAATTGAATTACAATTCAGTTCATCATCACCATCTAAACATTGTTTCTCACCATCACAGATATTATTTGGATGTAGAAAGGTGGTACCAGATTTACACAAAAAATACCCACGTCCATTCAGATCAATGTTTTGTGTCTCGTCCTCCCCATATCTACAGTCCATAATTCCGTCATTTATATAATGAATTGGAATACAATAGTCATGGGGGCACTTTATAAAATCTTTAGGACATTCATGGAGCTGACAGTCTTTTAAGTGGGACATATCTGGACATCCCATTGAAAAAGATGTCGAACGTCGAATATATAAACAAGATGGTGACCATTTTTTATTGTGCAACTTGTTTTCACAGCGATGGAATGTTTCTTCCTTGTTTGGCAGACTTTCATTGCAAATGGTAACGCCGTATGATAGTTGAGGCGGGAAGGCGCAATGGTCAGAAACTTTATTTTTAAAATCCTTTCCGGTTTTTGTGTTGTAACATTCGTTGCATAAATGGCAATCTACATCCTTGTTTCCCCTAAGCCAGCCATTCGGTATGTATGTTCCATCTGAACAAGTATTAGTTTCTTTTTTTTCACATTGTTTTTCGTCCTCGCCATTTACGCAGTCGATAATACCGTCACATACCCAAGAACGGGAAATTCTAAACAAATCACTTTCAAATGTGGTACACGCAAACAAATCATCGTCATATGTTTTTCTTTGCGGCTTTTCGTAGCAATATTCCTCGTCTTTGCCATTGTCACAATCGAAAACCTTGTCACAAACAGCGCTGTATGGTACATGCTGTAAATTGTCACCACAATCAAACTTAAAATCGGGGCTGTTGTGTTCCTTATTTGACACAGACACAATGTTGTTTCTTATTTTTACAAATTCTCTATTATTTATGGTTGTTTCCACAGAAGGAATCTTGATTCTGTCGTCTTCCTCTTTAAATTCCCTGGCCATTTCAAGCTCACATATGAACAAGTTTGTTCTTTCTTGGAGGCAACTTATCGTTGTTAACTCAATATTTTGTTTATTGCATGGTGTTGCTGTACTATTTTTAACAGGCTTGATTTTGGCTGTCACACATTTTAAAATAATGCACATTTCAAGATCATAATTTCCAATAGAATTCTCTGTGTATTTGAAGGGGAGAGTGTAAGGTCCCCCTGAAGACCATTTGTAGACATTAACTCCACCGTCTCGTTTACTTATCAAACCAATGTAAACGAGAATATCATCAAAATGTTGCCCCACTTTTAATCTTACAGCATTAATAACAAACTCTAACTCATCATGGGTCTCAAATGAAACTAAGAGAGAATTTTTATATTGGCATTCGTCTCTTGCTTCAATCCAGCTTATTGGTATTTTTCTCTCTTCTAAAAAATAGCACGAGGAAACATAAGGTTTGTATGAACTTTTAAAAGTAATCCATTCCGGTAGACATACTCGACAAAATTTAGCACCGATGAGTTCAGTGTCACTATTCAAGTGTTGATAATGAATATTTGCTTGCGCCTTGAAAGTATTATAGCCAGTAAAATACATTATATGATACAGAAAAGGAAAAAGCTCATTGAGATTTTGAAATTTGCGGATGAAACTCTCTGTCCCATTCAATTTATTTTGCCATATTAAAAAGGTCTTCTTTTTCATAATTTTGTCAATGTGCTTATTCAAAAATGAAAAAATGTCGCATTGAAAATCAACATTATCATCAAATTGCATTTTAAATTGAAATTTTTCCACTGATGAATAAATTGTAAACTTTTGTATAAATGTGCAGAGCAAGGGATCAATTATAGCAAATCGAAGATCTCCGGTAGCGTTGGGTGCTCTCTTCGCAAAATAGCCAACTACAGATTCATAGTGCAGAAATTGACTTTCCCATGAGGTTACAAAAATAAGGTCCACATCTCCATTGTGGCAAATGGAAGTTGTTGACCCAACAGCAAACAAAGAACCTGAAAATAACGCCACAAAAATAATAAGTCTAGTGTAGGGATGTTAATATAACAGTAATATAAAAATTTATCTTAAACACAATTCTTTTACTCCTAGCTTGTTCTCAACTTCACAAATAGGCCTTGGGGAATTTAGAAATTCACCCCAAACATCTTAATATCAAAACTTTAAAATATTTTTATAAATAATTAAATTTAAAAAAAAAAATGTCATCGTTTAAAATGTAGAAACTAACATATAATTAAACAACTCATTTGACTCTTAATATTAAAATAGAGAAAAAATCTTTGTTTTGAAGGTGAATGTAAAGAGAGTCTGTGTGTATGTCTATGTGTGTGTGTGTTTGTGTGTGTTTGTTTTTGAGGTTATGTTACCTTGGGATCCCGCTTTAATGTTTTAAATGCAACGTATCATAAAATGATGATCTTGATAAAAATAACAATATTTAAACAAATATTTTTTTGGTCAAAAATTTAGCTAAATCTAATACATTTTAAATCTCGAAAAGACTTAACCCAGCAGTCGCTTGAATCTAATTTGCCTAATGAATGTGTGTTTGTCGATGGTTTTCATTTATCATAAAACAAAACCCAAGACTCTTATTTGATTTAAATCTCTGCAGTCCTTTAAACGGATTGTGCTCACGGGGGTTATATATATATATATTTTTTTAAAAATATATTATAATATTTAAATTGAATTAAAGCATGTATTTTATTGCTTATTACGCCTCATAACTCGCTTGATGCGTCTGTTTTTATAAACAGCCAGATACGCACAAGTGAAGTTTTTGTGCCTAGAATAGTACGATAGTCGTGTGTGTGTGTTTGCTTCTTTAACTAAATTTAGCGTGCAAAGGAAACTTGCAAAATCTCTTCCAGGTGGGAAACCTTCCGGCATATTTATGGTGAGGCCGTTAGAACCCACCATAAAATACAAATTGCATCATACAATTGCATTCTTTAAATCAAATTAGAAATAAAAAAATGTTTTCCCAATCAAGGAAGGGATTGGTATTTGTAGAGCACTAAAACCTTTATCGTTGTTTTCAATAGATAATGTGGGAGGTAAAGATGGTGTATGTTACTACTTTACGTTGTAGCAAATACACAGGTTAAAAAAATATCTCTTTACGAAAATGATTATATTTCTTTTCGTTTCAAAATGTATTTTGTTTATATTGAAGAACTATTATTAAAGAAATAAGACCAAAATATGTTATTTTCTTTCGTGCAAATTAGCTCACTAAAATTACTTAAATTTACTAGATAATCATTTGCTAAATTTTAGTATACATGGAGAAAAACTATCTGTCTTAACTGAGTTAACAATATCATCTTCTGATAAGGATAAATATTGTAGTGTCTTATTCAAGTTTTCCAGAATTTCTTATATGCATAATTCAAATATTTTTCACTGGTTGTATGAATCTGGAATATTTTGTCTCATCAAACATTCATTGTAGATGTTCCATAGTTTAAATTGGATTTATCAAAAGTATATGCATTATATTGTATTATTAAACTTTAAGACCTTTTATGCTTTCAGTGTGTTGGAAGATATCCATGTAACTTTTTAAAATTTAAGGGGATCGTGAACCATATTGCCGAATACCATTTTAATAGGGCCCTGAACGCTAGTTATTATTGAACTGCTACCATGACAGTAAACATCAACATTTTAATACCATTCTCTCTCTCTTTTTTATTTCTATAATGTTTTCTGGAAAAGTTCAAGTGTTCGCTGTGACTTGGGATGATATGAACTCGACAAAAAAGCTTAGCCTCAGATTTGGTTTGTATTAAAACTTCGGAAGATCAAACAATGAAAAATTTCTTCAAGACTTTGATTCTTTCCGTAGTATTGGTTTCTTGAAATCTCGTTAGCGCACACATTATTGTCAGCAAATATTGTTGACCGGATATCGTCTTTGGCGGAGCTCCAACGCTGTATATTATAAAACGACCAAAAGGTTCTTCAAACGATGTAATGGGATGAAGAGGGTCTACTGGTATCTTTTCATTTGGTTGGCCTAAAACTTTCGAGGTATTACACAATACTCGGTAATCAGCCACACCTTTCTTTGTTTAGGACAAATGACGCGCAACAGTATTACTTATAGGTCTTGTTTACTTTAAAATAACCTGACAGATGTGATACATGGGTTAATTTTCTTAAGTCTTTTGGCAAAGGAGTATAATCTACTAGAGTAACTTGCTCCAATGAAACCACGAGTAAACTTTTCCTCACAACTTTACAAAGTCAAAAAAAAAAAAAATAGTGGTTGCTTAAAGGGCACCAAGTGAAGTCACTGACTTGGCAGTGTTTAGAGATGTTCTAGCAGATAACTAGCATAATAATAGGGGAAAATGCTGGTGTCTGAGTAGCCCCTTAAGCAACCACCTGCCCGCCCCGCAACAAGTGATTTGCCCTTAGTGCAACTAGCAAGAAATCGGACTTGTCGATCACATTTAACACATTCCAAAGTGTTTACAGTAATTTACAGCCTATTTTAACATGCACATAACCTTATCTTAATGTTAGCAACTCATCCACGCCAAATACTAATGATAAATAATGATAAATAACATAATCAAAACTTTACTTTAAAATTTCACAAAAAGATGGGGGGTTTTTTTTGTCGAATTATCGCTGTTAATACCGGCTTCCAGGAAGGCTGTAAATGATACGTAGGTGGAAAAAAGCTGAACAGTAGACCAATGGGAGCCTACTGAGTATATCTTTCTTGTGATATATCGCCTATATCGAGAGTTAAGGAAAGTGGTTGCCCAAACGACTGGTTGCAAAAGGGGCAATTTATTCAAATTAGTTCATTACTATCCCTTGTTTTTGGTGCAGTGTCTGGAGGATGAAATTTTCAAATAAGTATGTCACCTTACAGGTATAGTACACATAAATATGTTCAAATTTTTCTTGTTTCAAAACGTTCTCTAGAACATTTGCCATTTCTTGATCACCATTTTCCCGTTTGATGAGCTGCAACCGAATTATTGTACAGTGATTACTTGACTGTTCGCTAAGACATGCAAATGATATTTTTCACATTTCAATATCAGGATTTAAATTATTTAATTTGGTAAAACTATTTTTAACTTCGCTACTGTTTGTGACTGGCTGGGAAAATCTTTGGACGACTAATAAACCCTCTTCCCGTCAACCTGTCGCACCAAACCTTTGCACATAGACTCAATTCCGACTACAAGAAATCCTTCAAATTTTGAGCCCCAAACTCCAACCCCAAAACTGTCAGTATTTCTTGTTATTTAAGTGAAGATGAAGGAAACATGATACTGATCATTTATGAAATAAAATTCCCGATAAAAAAGCTAAATGATATCATTTTTAAAAGAGATATTGAAGGAGGGTTCAGTGCGTAAAGTTTTATTTTGTTTTTCTGAAATGGTTGATGACATAAATCTGCGATGTAATAGCGGGTGGATCATTAAAATATTAATATATTTCAGCGGCAAGAAAAAAAAGAGGTGACGATCCTTGCTGTGTGGGTTAGCACTAATGGAGATTCTTGTAAGTTTTTACTTATTTGCATGTTTTGTCAAATGTTCAACGCCACGCCTAATGCTCGATACAGCATTTTATTAAGGATTTAGAAGAAAATCTTTCTTAGTTTAAAAAAAAATAATTCTATTATCTTTAAAGTCATGTCCATGCTAACAACACATGCTGAATATTACTCATGACCATCATCCTCAGAGTCAGTTACAACAAGTTCATGAGTAACGACTGATTTGGGTATCCCATTCCCACGAGCTAAGTCATTTTTGAAAATAAATAATTAAATGAGGTCCACTGGTAAGGTTTGTAGATCTGATTTGAAATCGATACGGTGTAAAGGTACATCTATACAACCCAGCGCTACACCCTATAGCCTTATGCAATTTCTATTTTTCAGTAGTTTTAGATAAACAAAGAATACAATCACTTAGCATGTCTGTTAAGCAACTGTGTCTCGTAAAATCTTGTTAGATCCTAGACTAGAAAAATCACCTGGCAGTAACACAAATCCGTCCGATAAGAAAGACATAACATCTTGACAAACATCAGAAGTTTCCGACGTACACATTTGGACCTTGGCTCGAAAACTCTTGTCGCATTGTTTAGAACATCTGGCTCATGCACAAAAAAGGAAAACGCTTTGAGTCATCAAAACGCACTGAGTTCCTGGGAAGAACGTACCTTTGAAGTAGAGGTCTTCTTGGTGCAAAGGTGTCTTGGTGACAAGCTCATAATCTTAAGCGGTAGATGGGTCTGGGGAGAACGCTCTCACCCCAGAATTGATTTTACTTTTTCAAAATCAAAATTTGCTTTTGGAGTATACCTGAATTAATTACATTTAGACTTATTAATGGAGGGAATGAAATTTTAATGGGTCTAGGGGAGGCATTATGGCGACCAGTGTCATGCATAAATTAAATTGACTTTAGATGTGGCGTGCCCAGGGTAATCAATAAAATTATAGATCTTTGTATGAGTGTAAATCTTTAAAGATGTGAAGTAGCAAACAAGAAATGAATAAGAATACCGGCACGAAGTAAGTCTTCGTCATAGAATCTAAAGGGGCCAGTAGAATATTTAAAATCGAATACTGTGCAACTTTAATAAGATTAGCATTACATATGTGGATCATAAAATATGTCAAGCGTAAAAAGATATTTCATAGATTCCACAAATCGTAACCGGTTAAATGCACCCGAGACTAGTATTTTTAAAACTTTGCAAAAGGACAATTTTTTTCCGCTTTTAATAATACAAACATATATAATCGTTATATTATAGTAGAAATGTTGTGACCGTTGGGTTGCCATCACGAAGAGATGCCTGAAAGAAACACCACTTGGGACGTAACTAACATTAAACACTACTTAACAAGACCGGTAATTAACAGGAATCACCCATCACACCAACATAATAATAGGGTTCTTCCTTTTGAGCTCGGGTATGTATTAATATCAATATTTCCTAAACATAGCATGCAAACAAATTTGATCTTCACATGTATTTTACTTAAACGAATGAAAAATTAATTTCAGATGAGATTATTGTATTGATATAAATAAATGGAATTGTTTTTGCTTTTAAAATTATACAATTACATGTTCATTTTCAGCACATGAAAAATTATTTTGACAAAGGAAACGAATAAAACGATAAATTTGACACAAGACATCTAAACTTATTTCTAAAGCAGAAAAAGCAGGCATCATATGCCATGAAAATTCACATCATAGCATGACGTCATCAAGAGCTTCTGCGATAATCAAGATGGAATCATTATGTTTTTAAAAAAAAACATTCACTAGAATATAATGACATGAGAAGATGCAACAAAACCTGTATTTGAACAATAATGAATTGCCCCCCCCCCTCACTTTGCAGATAAAGTTGATAAAAAGAAAAGCTCTAAAATACCCCAAGGTTCCCTGCAGCCTTTGGGGTCGTGATGCCAACGCAATGAGACATTAAACCCTAATATTTAAATGGTAGGTTGCAATAAACACAAGCCAAATGCATTTTAAATAGCATCTCATTCGTTACATTCCAATTAAGTTTAGAATATTGCAATACTAAATTCGTCTGAATTTATGGAAAAAAAAATGTGTGGGGATGGAACTCAACCGACCCCCCCCCCCCCCACTTCCCGCATACATATTTTTGAGCAGAATGACATAGGGCAAAATGCGTACCATCAAGGACACAACAACTCGAATGAATTTAGTTCATGTTGGGCTGGGCTGAGTTTAAAATATTTTCGGTAATTATTTTAGCTAATCTTGGCGCTTCCCATCAAAAGTGTCGGACATGCTCCCTCAAATTTGTTTACAAGAAACATCGCTTTTAAATATGTACCAAAATGTATCCCTTTATTTTTAATTTCCTCAAGAGTATTCGACACCATCCATTTCTGCACTCCCCTCCCCTAACCCAGATCTATGTGACAGTACAGGGTTAAATCTACGGGTTTCCCAAATAATTACTCTGGTTTGCACAAAACCTTGAGTGAATACAGTTTGTGTATGTTACCGGTGCATCATAATGCCACACCCCTCGCCTCATAATTAAACAAAATTCCTTTCCCCGATCCATAGAAACACTTAAATCAGGACCCTCGAAAATGCACCTAATGATGTTTGCATTTAATCATACAATTTCTGTAGAGGTAACTCTGCAGACACTACCTACGCACTCCATTTAACGATACAAACTTACGGGAAATTGAGAGATTCACTACTCACAGAAATAAATTGGTCAAATTATAAACGTAATATATCTTGCAGAACAAACATTAAAGGCAAACTGAGAGACAAAACAATGATGACCAACAGATAAGCAGACGGCTAAAACCTCATTTCTCAGAGGAGGTTTTATTTTATCGGTGGTAATTAAAGCAACTGTTTGTTTAGCCAATAAGTTTAAATTAAATT
Organism: Omphiscola glabra; assembly: GCA_964017045.1. Taxonomy (NCBI): domain Eukaryota; kingdom Metazoa; phylum Mollusca; class Gastropoda; family Lymnaeidae; genus Omphiscola; species Omphiscola glabra. Next base: position 10,604,454 of record OZ024804.1, on the reverse strand, counting down.
TTTGGAACTAAGACGTTTTTATAAATATTTTTAGTTGATACGTTTGCCTACAAAGTCCAAATCAATTACTTACCGAAAAAGAATCCAACATAAAAATATAGGAAAGTCATTTTCTTAGAAAAGGTTTAAACACCTTCTAGGAAAGAAAACTTCAAAAGTAAAATGAACGTAATGCGGTTATGAAATTTTTGAAAAATTACACAAATCACCGAAAGCTGAAATGAGCCCTCTTAACGCTAACAGGACTTATATATAGATGTTTACAAAACCACGCCTATAATCTGATGAATGCATGTGCGCATGCGTGACTTTAAAATCAGCGCTCATCTGACCATTTGAAAATATGAGACTATTTATAGACATCAAATTAACCAATATTTAACAGACCATTATTTATTTACGTTTTCTTTATTGTTTTATGTAATAATAAGTTAGTTCATGTTTATTTCCTTTGTTTTCCTCTCCCGTTTGTCAAGCATTGTGAAACTTTTCGTGTATTTTTTGAAGTAATTTATTAACATGCGATTTCAAAGTAAGTGAGTGTGCAGTGTTTCATGTCCAACGGGTCAGCAAACTAACCACGCACGTCCACCACTTCGCTACTTAGATAGTTACACCAAAACCTGAGATTCCTATATAATATCTAAACCGTCAATAAAGGTGCATTCCCAACCAGTGTCATTCCTATGTATTGCATCCAAATAGTTTGAAACCTAAATGAATACATACCTGCAAGTATGCAATCTAGTATGTTATCTAGATATACACCCCAACCAGTAAGCTACCAAGATATCCCTATTATCAGTGTGCTACCTAGATATCCCCACAAACCCTTTTTTTACTCCAAAAATGTATCCACGCCAAAATATTTCCAAACTAAATGTCCCCCTTTCTTCAGTGTCAAACTTAAAAATCCATTAATCAATGTGCTACCTGGATATCCCCACCATCCTGTGTGATACCTGCATATCCACCCCAACCAGTGTGCTACTTCTATATCCAGCCTAACTTGGGGGCTAACTACTGGTTCCCTTCCAACCCGTGCAAAACAGAACGGTGCACTCCCAACGGTGCTCTACACATCGTAAACGCTAAAAGATCTTCCACCAAATGGTGCGTTTCCAAACGTGTTCTTGCAATAGTGCACTTCAAACGTTGTTCTACCAAATGTTCTATTCCAAAGGAGTTATACCAAATAGTACAATCCCAAAGAAGTATTTTCAAATGGAGTATTCCAAAATATTCTACCAAACGGTGCACATGAAATGGGTGGACTACATAAGTTTGCATTCTCTCGATACAACTTAATACATTATTAACCTCCCAGCGGGCGCGCTTATTTCGCAACGAGACCGGGTGAGGTGTATCAATTTGATATCACTAATCCGTGACTGGTGAAATTACTTTATTTATTGAACTTTCGTTAAATAATTCATTTTTTAAAACAATTTAACTAACATACAATATGAAATTCATCTCCAAAAAGATTTTTTTTTTTAAATCCCCTCTATATTTTTGAGATTCTTAAAATAAAAAATGTTCCTACCACCCTCCATGTTAGACAGAAGAAGTATATTAGGATCAGTAGAGATAACTCGTTTTGGCGCCATGTAGCACTATGATTTGTAGTCATTTTTCTTCTCGTTCATCTCGAATATGCAGATATTAAATGAGTGTGTATGCCATAAGTTGTACCTCCCACTGTTTTAAATATCTTGTTTCTTCTCAAAGCATTTAACTGAGAGATGGTCCTTAGCTTTAAAGAAATAATACAAATGGATGTCTTTGTTTCCGATGGATTCACATCCTTTTCAAATTTAGGGTTACTTTTTTAAACGTTTCAATTTTCATGTAAATTTTTGGCTTAGTGCAGGACCGATTAAAATTTGGACATTCAGTCATGTAAATGATTTGCTAAGTACAGTACAGACAGATTTATTGCGGCACTGTCAGTCGGCCAGAAATCGGTTTTGACTCCGAAAAACATGATTATGGACAGGTTCTTTAAATGTTCACACTTTGCACATCACATAGATTATTGATATGTATTGCTTTAAATACGACATGGAAACAAAATAAGCGATAAATATTTTTTTTAAATAAAATCCCGAGAATTTCGAAAATCCCGGGAATTTCGAAAATCCCGATTTCATAAATCCAATCCTGTTTTTTCAAATCTTTGTTATGGTCTAGTATTCCGGTATTTTTAAGATTCGGGAACGAAATGAAGCGCTTTGAATTTAGGGCTGCATTTGCACATTAACTGAGATATTATTTATCCTGCAGACGGATACTTATTCCGACAAATATCCTCTTATAAGGTGTACACAAATGCAATAAACATGAAAGAAAGTTAATCAAAAGGGCAGATAAACGCAAGAGATGTTATTACTGTGTACAAAAGAAAGTTGAAAACAGAACAACTAATGTTTGTAGAGGGTTATGTATATTTATGCTAAACATCTTATAGAAAGTGATTTGATTTCCAAAACAAATAAAAATTGAGGTAGTATTTCTGCGCATTTAGGGCCAATAATTCAAAATAATAAAAACAAAAACTTATGGATATGCCACTTTAACAAAAAGAATAAATGTATTTTTTTAGCTTTCCCCATGTATTGTTCCACTAATTATTATCAACTAATTTTGATTCTCTTTTGAGCGATAATTAGTATTAAATGTATGCTCAAGAAAACACTAGATATTTCTCATTTTCGTATTTTACATTAGTGCATCATATTATTTTTAAATTTTAAGGTTTTAAAAACTTCTTTGAAGTCAATTCTCTATTATAACTCATTTTTCGTTGATAATATTGGACCCAAATAACCTACAGACAAACTAAATATCTTAATAAAGCATGTAGTCCGAATGATACCAGTTCAGATACGGTAGTTGTGTGGCGTATGAACAGCACGTAGAGAAAAATTGATTCATGAATCAGTAGCACTCTTGCCGGCAGATTTTTCTTTGATGTTTTCATTGAAATATCACCACGGTGTGATAGTAATAGTTTATTTAGTACGGGCGGGTTTATGAAACGTCAACATTTCGGTCCGTCCCCAAATTGATGCCGTAAAGACGCATTGTCAATAAAATGACATTTTCCGATTCCATAGCGCGACTCGTGATTGGGATTTTACAATTGATATGAGAAATATCACGACTGTTTATTTTGGATAGTTGGCCACTAAAACAATTTTACATAATGTCAACGAAGATAATACCAAGCGTGGTATTCGGAACACAACAAATGTCACAGAGTTGACGCCCTTATTCCTTTTATTTAGCCTCTCCCATAAGAAGTTCAATAATTCATTTCAATATAGGACACGACTGCAAATGACATCACACAAATGTTATAAACATAAACGATAGGTTATAGATGGATGGATGGATGGATAGATAGAAAGACCGACAGACAGCCAGACAGACAGGCATACAGACAATCAGACAGACAGACAAACAATTTGGAGCCATTATAACTCCCAAATACCCGTAGCATGTTGATTTCGCCCGTAGTTCGTATGTTCCCCAGTTCAGATACGGTGGTTATGCGGCGTATGAACTTTACGTAGAGAATAATTGATACATGAATCAGTTGAGCTCTTGGACGCAGATTTTTCTTTGATGCTTTCATTGAAATATCACCACGGTGTGATTGTAATAGTTTATTTATTGAGGGTGGGTTTATGAAAAGTCAACATTTCGCTCATTCTCCAAACTGATGCCAGTAAGGTGCATTGTCAATAAAATGACATTTTCCAATTCAATGGCACAATTCGTGATTGGGATTTGACAATTGTTGAGTGAAATATCACTTCTTTACATTTTGGAAGGTTGGCCACCAAAACAATTTTCCATAACGTCAAGAATAATATCATTCAACGTATTCAAATAACAACAAATGTCACAGAGTTGACACCCAATTATCAAGTTGACTTTGTCTCACTCATATGGAGTTCAATTATTCATTTCAACATATGACATGACGGCATATAACATCACAAAAATGTTATAATGGATGGATAGATGGATAGAAGGATAGATGGATGGGTGGGTGGATGGGTGGGTGAATGGATGGATGGATGGATAGATGGATATATGGATAGATGAATAGATGAATAGATAGATAGATAGATAGATAGATAGATAGATAGATAGATAGATAGATAGATAGATAGATAGATAGATAGATAGATAGATAGATAGATAGATAGATAGATAGATAGATAGATAGATAGATAGATAGATAGATAGATAGATAGATAGATAGATAGATAGATAGATAGATAGATAGATAGATAGATAGATAGATAGATAGATAGATAGATAGATAGATAGATAGATAGATAGATAGATAGATAGATAGATAGATAGATAGATAGATAGATAGATAGATAGATAGATAGATAGATAGATAGATAGATAGATAGATAGATAGATAGATAGATAGATAGATAGATAGATAGATAGATAGATAGATAGATAGATAGATAGATAGATAGATAGATAGATAGATAGATAGATAGATAGATAGATAGATAGATAGATAGATAGATAGATAGATAGATAGATAGACATTTAAATTAGAACCGACCATATACCTTTTAGCCTTGTTCGCAGCTGCAAACCTTATCGGAATGCCATCCGGGTAAATTTCAGGAATTCTGTCCCTCCCCCAAAAAATTATAAAATCAGTATAACTTAGATTTTTCCCGACGTCAAAATGTAATAAAATGTCATTGTCTTTTATATTAATTTTTTTATCTGCTGTATGGATCATGACATGGAGAGCTTGGGTACAGAAAAATAAAGACATTATTGATTTAGTCTTGGTGTGTTCAATCACATTTCCCTTCAAATTGACTATTAAAGAAATTGAATCCGTCAAATATGTCTGAGAAATAAGCAATGTCATTTTTTAAAATTAAATATTTATTTTAATTAATAACTTGGAGCAGCCTTCGCGTCTACACAACAAAAAAAATCAAATTCCCTCTCTACTGCATTGTACAAGTGATTCCAACGCTTGCCTTTTTATTAGCCGAAGATCTCCACTTTTTAGCAGCGAACTGAAAATCTTCATCATTCTTAGAACAGAGTTTTCTGAGCAGTTCCTCACTGACTGTGTTTAATGAATGATGTTTAGCGATCATTGAAATTTTTAACGACCATATGTTGGCAATGAATTATACAAAACGAATAAAAAACTGGTTGATACTGTTAATCAAAGGCAACCAACTGAAGAAGGATCTGGTAATTTTTTTTTTGTTCTAACATCGGGAAGTCCCTAATGAGGGACTTCCCTTATTAGGAACTTCCCGATGTAAGAACAAAATTTCGGGTAAAAACATATCCCAACTGTGTCGTTCTTCTTTGGCAACTTTTCTTAACATTCGCGTACGCTTTAGCGTACCATTCAATAGTGCCATCATTCCATTAGGTAATGTTTGATCGATTGACATACGATTTATCCTTTTATTGAAAAGTTCACACACTTCTTCGTACAATTTCGAAATATACGTTCGCACCTAACTCGAATTATGAAAATTAAGTTTTATAGTTACCTTTGGCAGGAAAAGAAAAAAAAATTGAAAATAAAATTTAAAATAATTATATTGAATGTTTTTTTAACTGATGATAGTCCAACCAAGTTTATCCAGTGAAGCGAACATAAATTGTTTAATTAAAATTAGAGCTTTTTAAAAATTGTTTCTTTTCCAAGATGATACAGTTCAGAATGATTTTTTCAGACATGAAAAAAACACAAATCTTTTTTCTTTTAAATTGCTTTCTGTGGTCAATGCACATTTATTATAAGGGTCACACGGTCAAATTTTCCCTCAAGAATTTGATGGAACTCGTGTATGAAGCCTTGTCACAACTTTTAAATTACTATTTGATCAAATTCCCCAAAGCAGAAACCACGCACAAAATAGTGCGTTCATGCAACAATTTGACGCGAAATTTGATCGTGTGAACTGACCCTAAGAAGCACTGCTTTAGTAAATTTGATATTCACTTTGAATTTGGTAATTTTAGCTCTAGAGCCACTCTCTAATTAGTTATTAAATTAGGTATATTATATTAATTAATAAGTGGATAATTATCAATAAAAAAGGACTATTAATGTATAATTAAGAGTAAAATAACACTTGAATTTATTAATTTATATTATTCTTTTTAATTTTATATGTGTATGTGTGTGTGGGGGGTTGTTATGGTGCAACAAATAATCAATATGTATATGTCAATCCAGAAAAGTATTCCATAATTTGATACTTACTCAAAAATTGTCAAGAGTCTTAAAATTACAGCACAACAAAGAAAACAATAGAATATTACATTAACAATAGTTATATTTATTTTATAATTAAAGGTGAAACAAGTTTAGATTAACCACTAAAGGACATTGAATTTTGTGTGTGTTGGGGGGTGGGGGAGCACACTTTTTCTTTTAAAATCAAGATAAAGTACGACATGCAAAGGCAAAAGTTGTGATATATGTATTTTTATATCCAATGAACAGTTTACGTGTTTTTCTCATAAGAACTGTTTCTGACTTTGAAAAGTTAGCACTTTGAATTTTTGTTTAGCTAAAATGTATCAATTATCTATCGCAGGGGGTTAGAAAAACTACTTAAAAATTATTTTTTTTTTTTAAACAAAGAAACTTTGTGTTGTTAATTTTGGCATTAATATATTTATTTCAAGGAGATAATACATTTTAAAAATAAATAAAACAAACAGAGTTGTCACAAAATGGTCAGAAATAATTTTATTAATAATAATCCTCTCCAAAGAATCAGGTTAAACATGACTGATATTTACATTCGTAAGACTTTTTCAATTTTTCCTCCCTTGAAAAGGAATAGCGTACATGTTTTCATAGGACCCTGTGTTAACAGAAACGATATCGTATGACGGCAACACAGTTATGTACGAGTTTCCTGATGGGCTTAGGTCGACAGCATCGCCTTGCTGCTCAATTCTCCGTGGGTATGTATCGTACCGTGAAATAACTGTTGGATAATCTCTACCACCCAAGAGCTGCCGTCTGTCAGAACTTTGTGTTTCTGAGATCTCTGTGTTGTTGGTGATGTTGTTGTTCTGATGAGGATTTGCTGAAAGGCCTCTTCTTTTAACTCTTTCTTCGAAAATGGCTCTATCACCAGTTTGTATAGACATTGTGTCAGGCATTTGTGACTTTGTTCTCAATATTGATTTTGGGATATTGATTTGTGAACCATCAATTGCATTAACGTCGACAGCGATATTGGGTTCATCAACTTCAGCTATTTCTTCGTAAATGGGTTCGATTGTTTGAAACGCATTATGTCCCAGGTGTCGCTTTTCCCGCAATCTTTTATTATATTTCCTCTTGCAGTACACAGCAGCGATTAGCACGATTATCGCAACTCCGACTAATACGAAGACGACTACGGTGGGGATCATAAGATCTGACTTTGGACTTGGCGTGGATGATTGCTCAACATTTTCATCCATGCTGAAATAGCACCTTAAAGAAATAGAAATTAAAAAAAATTCAATATATGTGTAAAGGGGGTTATTGCTTTGTATCTTTCTTATGACTAAAGTAAAACTCAAATGGTCTCATGTATATTTATCTTGCCTTGAGAAACGCTTCTTCGTCTATATGGTTTGACTTCTTTGAGACATTACTTATCTAGGTTTTTGACATCCCAGAGCATTGAGCTTTCGAACATAGATTATGCTCCTTCCATAATTGCTGATTTGAGGGTTGATTAACTGATATTGTCATCTCCCCTTAAATTGTGATGCAAAGTTATATTTGTTTTTAAAAAGACAAACTACCAAATCGATTAGTGGAATCAGGTGGCAAGAGATCAGAAAGGTCTATATGATTGATTTTTTTTTTTCAAATTTCTTCCTTTTGTGTCACATGGTAAAAGCAATTCATATTTTTTTTTGTGTAAAAATTGTATTCTCATCACTTAAAAAAATTTTTTTCAAGATTATATTGGCATTTTGATTAGCTGTAGTATTTTGATTCCTATCCTTACAAAACATTATTTTAAACAAAAATATATAAAGGTTCGTAAACGTTTGGACAGAATTAAGGAACTGACAAATAAACTGTTAATAAAATTATAATAAGCTAAATCTACTTTATTCTGTTATTATACTTTAAATGAAGATTGGGTTAGCCTCAAAGAAATCGAAATATCCTGACGCAGTAAGAGAGTCCAATTATTATTGATGAAACAAATCAACTTACGGCCCGGTTTTTACTGAAGCTTAACTACAGTAAACAATCTTAGAAAGTGTTTATGTGTTTGCCGCACCGTGAATCGGCAAAGCCAAGGTCACGGTCAAGGGGCACCGTATAGTAGGGGGTTTGCTGCTTGAGTGTATCATTTCGTTTTATCGTTGTGTAACACATGGTTAATTTTTTTTTTAATATTCAAAAAAAAATCTTTTTATATTTACATTCCGTATTACTTACGAATATAAATGAATTTCATAAGTTGGAAGTTTTTAAACAGGAAAAATAAGAAAATAATATTTGTTTTGTTTGTTTCTTTACTAAACATAATGGTTGTTTCTCTTTAATTTTTTTATTTAAACCAGAATTACAAATACATTTTCTTTTTTTAAAACATACTGAGTTATCTTTATGTTACGATTTGAGTTGTCTTTATGTTACGATTTGAGTTATCTTTATGTTACGATTTGAGTTGTCTTTATGTTACGGCTTCAGTTATCTTTATGTTACGGCTTGAAACTCAATGTGAATCGTTAAATAAAGTTGTTAAACTTATTTCTACTTCGAAAATATTCAAATATTAATATAAAAAAAAGAACGAATTATTGTACCCTAAATTAGATTTTAAAAAGTTATTTATTTTTAAGGCAAATTATCAGATGATTCATTTTATTAATAGGAACGTATTTTTAATATTGAACAATTAAAAAAAAAATTAACACATTAATGCAAAAATCTTTTCTATACAAAAAAAAAAATTCTTTTTTTTCTATTTTTCTATGTTTAAAATATTAGATCCATCCTTTGGACCAGTCAAGTTGTTAATTTTTAAGCCTGTTGTCTTTTGCTTTGAAAAAGCACGACTAGAAGCAGCATGGAGAGATATGTTGTATTCAAATGTTGTAACTCTACAAATCCGTGCAAGGAACAAGACTATGGCACAAAGTGGCATCAAATATCTAACCCCGAACATGGCAATGTTTCAATTAATGGGTCAGTGATAAATTTAATCCTTAATACACAATTCTACAATATTAAATAATAGAGAAATAGTAGGAATAAAAATCTTCTACTTAAATTCTTATATTTGAGTGCCCTCGATCAATTCGTTGATTATTCTGGCTCCTGGTTTGAATTCAGAGTTTGCCTTCTCTTAGATGAGCTGCCGTCCAGGGCTAGGTGAGTCCAATTCACCCGGGGTGCTCGATATGATGGCTTTGGTGGGGATTGAACTCCAGACCTCCAGCTATTTGATTTGAGTCCGTTTAGATCTCTCTCCACCCAGCACCGAATGTTTAGCTTTTTTGTTTTAAAATATCGAATAGTATTGAAAGTTTCCAAACGAAATTTAGTATGTATACAAATAAATATAGGAAACGATGCTTACCTGCTTCCTTTACCCTAATATTTAACGTGTGATTCGTCTAGTACTATAACAGTTATTACGACAATCCGCAACGAGCAAACCGTACACGTTCGATTCAAATTGTAGGAACATGTTGCAACGCCTCGCTGCTTGTTTTGAATGGCCTGCGAGGAATCACAATTGAAAGCAAATAATGGAAGAAACCATAACGGTTCTACATTTTATTTTTTTAAAATCAAACAAGTTATTTTTAGACTACTGGAAATACCCTTTTTGGCCCGGTATGAAGTTATTATGTTTGGAAAGCAGGAAATGAATCATACATAGCAGGTGTAAGGGTGCATTAGTTGAGTGAGGTTGTGTAGAGTTCATTCGAATGTGTAACTGTTAACAAATTATAACGTTGACTTGGTTTTATTTTTTATATTATATTTTTTTAAGAGAGAGGATTTTTTTTTTGGGGGGGTTAGGAAGTTGAGGATGAAAATGAAACATTGTTATGACTACTTTAACGAGCTTATAATTCAATCGTAGATCCATCTTTACCTTCTTGCTTGGGTCCTCGTAACTTTAGATAAAATACATTTGTCAGTGAAAAATATGTCTATGTGTATATAAGCTTTTCTTTTCCATGCTCAGTTTCCCAGCTGTTGCAGGTAGCCCTCAGTGTAATTATTTGAGCTATATCAAAAGGAGAGTACTAGGCCTAGCGGAAATCAGCTTTACGTCATTACATTCCTTGACTATCTTACCACTCAAAACCTTCAAAGACTGTAAAACGTTAGATCTTGAAGTGTTAAAGCGTACTTCCAATGATCGTAAGTCTATAACTAAACTAAGAGAGCATCTCACATTCTACATTCGTCGCGTGCTTCATCCCGGCTGATTGGTGTGTGCGTTACACCTAATAAACTTCAGAAGGACATATGAGGCTTTTCTCGTCTGGTGAAAGAAATCCACCCCTGGGAGACAGACTTGGCAAAATTTAGCACCGATGAGAAGAAGATCTATTCCAAAGGCTGAAAAGTAACATTTGGTTTGGGCTCGAGGGTAATGTAATAGGCACTAGAACACCGGTTACCATCCTTTTATTTGCAACCCTTTTGGGTTCACAGGGGTCGCATAAGACCATAGCAAAACAAATATACTATACAGTTATGAAGTAGCAAGGAAAAAATGTGTGGTTTGAAATCGACACAACATGAGGAACTGTGTTAAAGAGTCGCGACATTAGTAAGGTTGAGAACCACTGAATTGGATACAACTGTAGCTTGATGGATAACAGAAAACGCTTTTAGTATTATTTAGCAACTTCTCTGTGATATCCAGCGTGTCGTGTACTGCATCTGTTCGGCCAAGAAGTAACCAACTAATAAATTCTTTCTTTTCCCCCACTTGTCACTTCTATATATGTTTGCCTCTTTTAAGCAGACAGCAGACACCTTTAGATTGATGGTCAATTTAGATATATGTGAAGAATCTCGTTCTTTTTGTTCCATCGATGTATAAACTGTAAACTCAATTGAAAATCAGCGTTGGATTCATCTTTTTAAAAAAAGCACATGACGCTTTCTGTGAACCTCTATTATCGGCAAGTGAGAGGATCCTAGACATGGGGATTGGACGCCTCTACGCCCTTGCAAAAACTGCACGCTAATCTGTATTTTAGCATATTCTTCACTCTAGAGTATAATTATCATTGTAATGAGATCCTTGACTGTAACTCAATTTATGCGACCTACCTCATACATTTTAAATCGGAAATTGACTACGAGACTGGAGGCTGATATGCATTCCTATTTGCACAGAAAGTGGATCGAATGCTTATCAGTGAGCAAAAGGGATACAGGGTAAATTTACATCTGAGTACTAAAGCTGCGTGACATTACACAAAGGTGCCTAATTCACTTCACGCATTTCTTGCATCCAGCCTAATGCTTGGAAGAAGTAAGCGCCATGGCACTTGAAACTGAATATATATCTATCATTTCCATCGACGGATGCACTGTGAATGTCGTAACTATTTCCCAATCAAATTGTTCCACAAAACTCAATATCGTTCTCCCGTAATGACGCATCAGGAAGTCTGAAGCAGTTTAAACAAAAATTTAGAACAAGAATGTATTATATCGATTCCATCGTCGGTTAACACAAAAAAAAAGTAAAGCACAAGGAGTATCCAAGCAGGAAGTGATAAATTTGCTTAACATGATAACGTAGCCATGAACATATACAAGTAAGCCTATATAATGCAGGATATATATAATTGGGAACGCCAATGTTCCAAACTGAATAAATACAATTTAAAACAAAATAATTTTGGGAAAGTAAAGGTCATTAGAAATGAGTTTAAATTATTGAAACAATATTGTGATATTGTAAAAAAATTAATTTGCGTATTATCATACCTGATTCAGGTTTGTGTATGGAACTGACTTATCTAATATGGAGGAATACAAGTATCATGGTAAAAAGACGCAATAGCTTTTTGTTCGATATAAATGTTTGAAATGACTAAGTTATAGTAGTATTTAACCACCGCAACAGGGCCTACTTATGAACATACTTATGAACCTACTTATGAACATACTTATGAACCTACTTATGAACATACTTATGAACCTACTTATGAACCTACTTATGAACCTACTTATGAACTTCTTATGAACCTACTTATGAACGTACTTATGAACCTACTTATGAACTTCTTATGAACCTACTTATGAACCTACTTCTGAACTTCTTATGAACCTACTTATGAACTTCTTATGAACCTACTTATGAACATACTTATGAACCTACTTATGAACCTACTTATGAACCTACTTATGAACTTCTTATGAACCTTCTTATGAACGTACTTATGAACCTACTTATGAACTTCTTATGAACCTACTTATGAACCTACTTATGAACCTACTTATGAACTTCTTATGAACCTACTTATGAACGTACTTCTGAACCTACTTATAAACTTCTTATGAAGCTACTTATGAACCTACTTCTGAACCTACTTATGAACCTACTTATGAACCTACTTATGAACCTACTTGTGAACTTACTTGTGAACTTACTTATGAGCCACTTATGAACCTACGTGGGAACCTACTTATGTACCTACTTATGAGGTATCGTCAAATCAGTCTGCACATTCTTTCAAAAACAATTCGTTGCACAGAAAAGCTGGATGGTGCCAAGACTGTAAGCATTATTCGTAAAAAAATATGTAATATCACATGGTGCGGTCATGTAAAATTATAATCGTAGGAAATTTTTTTTTTACCCCGTCGGATGCATTCAAAATGTAAGAACACTCGCTTTAACGTGAGCAGGTGTTATACCACTGTGTCTTCAGCTATTTTTATTTGGATAAACAACTCCTCCCCCCCCCCCTTTTTATTTTATAGTGACGTCACCTATGAAATGTGTAGTGCTGTACCAACAACACCCTTCCTTGATTTTTAAAAGGTTGTTTACGATACATTTTAAAACAATCTCATTATTGATATTAAACTTAGTTTAATTGTGCTCTCTATTTTATTTTTATTTGGGGTACATGTTTTAAAGCTATTGAAGCTCTTATTTTGTCAGTGTTATAACGTAAGAATTAACTTTGTCGCATTGAATACATGCTCTAATAAATTGTACATAGTCATTTGATTTCTGGAGCTAATTTCAACTTTGGTTGGTTAACATCAGAAACTGTCATTTTGTGAATCGTAGTAGAATTAAAAATGATTTTCTTTATTTTAAAAAAATGCATTATGTACTGAATTAAAATCAAATGCTTTCTGTAAAAAAAATCGCTTAAGTTGTGTTTATATATTTATTAATAAACGTGCACTTCAGATTTTTCATCACTTTAAAAAAAAATTAAAAATAAATCCTTATGAAATTACAATGTTAAGTGCGGGCATTTTAATGTCTAACAAAATCTCATAGTGATGAATGTTAATGAAAACATAATTTTGATATCTAGTACAGCAGGGTTCTCTAGACAGATTGATATTTCACAGATGGTATTTTTTTTCTTTTATAAGGTTTTATTTGTGCATGTAAAAAAATAATTCTTCTTTTATTCATGGTTAGTGAAATACTTGTGACAGTGGCGTCACACGGTGCGGTAAACTCATGGTGTCATCCTCTTGATACTTACGTATGCGTGTTCTGTGGCAACACGCTTTGATTACACCCTTATAATAGACCCTTCTAATGTATTCCACTCAGATCTATCCTCAAACTTACCGGAGAAGACTCTGGTCAAATATTGCAATTTTCCTTATGGTATACACTTTAGGTGGATTTAAACAATGCGATCTGTAACCACGTCACCCCGCTCGCCTGGTGAAACTACCAAGTAATGGATTCACGCTTTTAAACAAATAATTGTCTACAATCTTTTCTTTAAATAAATGTGTGTTGATGAAAAAAGCATTAAAATATAAATAGTTTTTTTTCCTTATATATATTTAGTACAGTACATTATATGGCCTCGTTTATGCTGCTACAAAAAACTTCCGTCAAGGTGACATTTCGAGGCCCATTTATTTTGCCGTTAATGAAATGGGTCAAACCCCAACCTCTTCTTTCCCCAAAATGTTCTTCCGAATGTTCCCAGTTAGGATACGCCATCTTGGTAATCTTTTGAAAATAATGGCCTTTTATTTAAAGAATAATTGATCAATGCAACGATATCGCTTCGGCAGTCGAACGATCGTTGTTGAAATATCATCATGGCGTTGTCTATAAATTACTGAATAAAGGGAGGTCAAGGTAAAGTCACTCTTTGCTGTGTTGTCTGATTCTATTCCACTAACGTCGTATTTTGAATAAAATGTCATCGTCCAAGCTATTAGCAGGACACTTCTTCGTGTTTAAATAATTGATATATTGATGATACGTAGTTTGAAAATATCCGCCTCCAAATCAAGTTTTCAAAATGTCAAAGAAGCAAATACGATGCAAAATTTTGGGATTATACTTTCGAGAATAACAAATTTTATATTTGTGTTGAGATAAACTTTGTGGAAACCAGTCAGTTTTTTAGAAAGAACTGTTTGCAAGAGTCTCAAGAGATAGTTACGGTATGTCATCTCGAATCATATTTTATCAATTTATTCATACATAATCCTTTAGTTATACCAAAACTGCAAGAATTATGTATGTGGCGACGTTATAAAACAGGAATGTCTATGCTTTCAAACCATACTCTTAACAGCTAATTTCAGCCCTATTTCTATATTCCCTCACCTTAACTAAGTCATTCATAAAAATTTAAAGATATTCCTTACCAAACTTACTTCTTGGCTACCGGCTTATTTCTAAAACTACTTCTCAATTTTTTTTTAAAATTATCTTTTTCCCATTCCATCAGTTCTTATTGATCAAATCCCACTTCACCATCTTCTAACAAATGGAATCCTTATCAACGACTCCATCCTACTATCGGCTACACGTTACACCTTCCCTCAATTTTTTAACCATAACGTATCACTTACTTCCATGTTGAATTTATTTGAATTTTTAAGAGACTTTTAAATTACAGTTTTAACGTTAACTTTTGCATTGAAATTTAAATGCCAACTAATTGCAGTAAAGCTTAAACTTTTTTTTTTCAAAATAATAGAACATACAGTAATTGAACAGCGAACACCAGTCTACATTTTTTATTTTCATACTATTATTTTAAAAATAAAAAATAAAGTTTGGTTCCACATCTCTGTCAGATAGCAAGTATGCTCTTAAAATAAATTTGAAAAGATTTCCTCTTGAGAAAGAAGAACAGACCGACACGATAAAGATTACAGGAGACCGACACGATAAAGATTACAGCAACTGTGAAAGGATTTCCTCCAAAAGTGAAAGACGTTAAAACAATGTACTTCACCAACAAGTTCCCAATGCTAGAATTTTCCAAGTGGGCGCCAGTCAAATTTCAACGTTCCAACTGAGGACACAGATTTTACAAATTGTTCTCCGCTACACGCCCTGTCGGATATGTCCCCATAATGTGGGACTTCAACCAGGTCACTAAACACTCGATAGTCCTAGACAAAAAGAATATGTCCAGCACTCAGCGTCAACACGCCGAGCCTTTCCCAGCAACAAACCCCAAAAGAATCTCTACAACGGTAAGCATCGACGGGTGGTAGATGAGCAGTAAACTCTTCACCATTCGCCGCAAGGCCGCTTCCTTGTGATGACGAAAAACAATTTGGACGAATTTGCTGTCATCATTATCGGCGATGTGAGCGTTATTTTATCCTGCCTTATAATCTGTATTCCGAAAAGAAAGCACATGCACAGGGGGTAAGTCGATCCGCTTCAAATTTTGAAACTGGGCCACACATGGACGATCAAGCGTCTGGCAAAGTCAACTTGAAAGATAACGTTGTTTACTGAAAGAGCAATTTTGTCAATATATTTTAAAAAATATTTTCTTTTTTTTTTCAACACTTGCCGACAAGTATAAGACAAATAAGATAAATGTATTGCAATTCATTTATTAACCATCAAAATAATTATAGGAACAAAACATGCAGTGCGTTTTTTGTTGCATAAAATGATTTCAATTTAGTTTCATACGCTTCTTTTGTGTTTACTTTTCAAATATGTTTAAACATTAAGTAAGACCCTTTTTAAAAAAAAATTATACTTGGTAATATATTCTTTAATCTATGTATGTAAATGTAAAAGTAACTATATTAATTACAATTTTAAGAAGAGTTTTTTCTTGTTTTATGGTATTTTTTTTATTTTAAAAACATTTTTACAAATAATAGATCATCAGCCACCTCATCCTTATGATAATTTTTTTTTAATTTTATATTAAGAGTAGAAATTTGTTTGGGTTTCATATCATACAGTTTCGTTACCTTGATTTATATAATCACCATACAATATATATATATACCATGCATGTTAATTCTAAAATCAATTAAGTTTTTAACGCACCACTGACTAAATTATCACCGAAAACTTGACCTGCACATTTTAAGGGAATTTTTATATGACTTGATCACAAAAGATTATGTCAGAAACAAAATATCGTGAATAGCGAAGTCAGGGATAGATCTCTGAAATACTGTTAAAATAGCTTTGTCTTTAATTGCTTTTCAATCATTAATGATGATTACGTAAAAAGTTCTTATTGTTAGAATTGCAAAAAAAAGATTTGTAAAAAACGACAATTGCAATCAAACCTTCAGTCACGTTAATAATGGATGAAAAGGATTTTGAGAAACATGTGAACGAGAATAGTCAACTTCATTTACATTCACATATACTTAAAAAATAGATTAAGTATAATATTATATACTCTATTATTACAAACTACACTATAATATAATAGGACTAGTATAATATAATAATATAATATTATATAATAATATAATTTTAATATAATATAATTATATTACTTCCTTAGCCTCATTATCTCCACACCGAATGCTCATACCTCCTCATAGCTCCTCCTACCTTTTTATACGCGAATCTTTACGAGATTGAATAATACTTTAATATAATATAATATAACATAATATGATATAATATAATATAACATAATATGATATAATATAATATAACATAATATGATAAAAAATAATATAACATAACAAATATAATTTAACATAATAATAGAATATAATATAATATAACATTTGACATCTTTAGCCTCAATTGTTCTACTCTTAATTCTACCCACCCTCCCTTTTACGTGTACATTCATCATGTTGATTAATACGATGGGCGGATTTCTTCTTTGACCAATAAAAACATCCACACCTCTGGTACAATACAGACATTGTGCAAGTAAAATTGTTCAACTAAATGCAACCAGCAAAAATTTTTACAATAATTCATCAAAACGAACATCTTTTATTTTTAACCAACCTAATAATATTAGCTATCTTAGGCCACAAAATAAAATTCAGTAAACATCTAAATTAGATCTATCGCTGTATTAGGCTAAAACTGTCCAAGCGTGGCCCAACAGATTATCGCTATTTTTACTGTAATGGATATAAATTGAATCGTATGTTGCTCCCCCAAAAATGATATTTCCAGTTATCTTGGTGTCGTCCCTTGAATGGTAGCAGTGAACTTAAGTTCCCGTAGACTTGTCTGGTTCATCGGCATCTCTTTTGCCGTTAGGTTTTTTCGATTCACTGTCTCCTGCGCCCACGTCATACCATTTCCAATTGAGGCCATAACGAGAACGCCTTCGCCTGTAACATGAACATGTCTCCCGGTATTAAACAAAACGGTGTTATTGGAGTAACAATAAACAAATACACTCGTGTAGTTTTAATTTAACACACGACTTGAAACAAACACTATGTCAACGCCGTTAATAAAGCATGTAAATTTATTTCATTTTTAAAAAAAACATATACTTACCAGGCTACTCAACTAATTTCGATTCAGTCTCTCCACGGCACGGATTCATTAACTATTATTTTTATTTAAATAGAGCAGTTGCTGATAACATGCATGATATATTATGGGAATATTTAACTGTTCTCCAACTGTCAAAAATCATTATATAACAACAAAGTACATAGCTATTTATATCGTTGCAATTTTGAAAAGTTTACTGAGCAATACCAAAAAGCACAGCCGCGATATCTAACTACATTCACTTCATACAGATCTCAACGTTACTCACACCACGTAAAATTCATTCTTGGCCTTTGCTCCTTTGACCGCCGATGTGCCCGCACCCGATGCTCCTGTGAATATATTATGCAAAGTTATCAACATGGTTAAGTTGATATAGTTGTAGAAATCATCCTTTAATATGAAGGGAATATGGTTGCCACAACATATATGACTTTTCTGCAATTAATTATTATTTCTTTCAAAATTATTTGAAACTCCTATATTTCGTATGCAAACACAAACCCAAACCAAAGCACAAACACAACCTCAAACCCAAACAGAAAAACCCGAACAAAAAAAAAAACCCAGCCTAGAGCCACAACTCACTTCTGGTGGTGTTCCTTAGAATGACCGTGGCGGCCTCCCTGTCAAACCGCGAGTCTATGTTGACGTAGGGTGACATTGGAGCATCTTCGCTTTTATCCATTAATCCTTGGATGAGGGACCGCAGTTGTTTCGTCACGTGGTCAGCTACAGTTCTGGCGAATTCTTGGGGTATGGTAATGTTCTGAGCACCTGGTCTATGCATAGATCCTGTACGTAGAGAAAAATGTTATATTATAGGTGATCCTCAATGTAACATAATGGCGATTGATGTTAACTTGAAGTTACAAGGAAAGCACTATTTCGTGTGGGAGTAGTGATATATATAATTTAACATTTTCCGTGCCGAAGGAACAACCGACAGCATCAAATCCAAAGGAAGGGGTTGCAATATATGTTAAAAAAAACTA
This sequence comes from Omphiscola glabra, assembly GCA_964017045.1. Lineage (NCBI taxonomy): Eukaryota > Metazoa > Mollusca > Gastropoda > Lymnaeidae > Omphiscola > Omphiscola glabra. The sequence continues at coordinate 10,585,445 of OZ024804.1, read as the reverse complement.
CTGTAGAATCAACAACGGAATAGTGAAACATGTAGTTTGTACACCCGAACCTTGCACCACTTTGCCGCCATTTTACCTACCTACGGAATTCACACAAACCTGTATCATCCTGAAAACCCGGAGATGGGGAGATGGAGTTCACGTGCGCCTAACAGGCAGCAGTGAGGCCTCTCGAACATCTAACATCGGATTTATTTTACGCGCTTCGAGCCTTTGGGGATGAAGCGTGATTTTTAAATAAACTTTATTATTATTATTATTATTATATGCATATATATATATATATATATATTCATTTAAATATATATAAGTGAGGCGGAAATACAAAAGCAGACATATTGTATTGAGTGGAGAAAGCGGTTGGGAAGATTTGAATAAGAAAACTTTTATATTAGTGGTGATTAATCATTAATACAGGTTTTATTCTAAAGACAATTTAATCAGCAATCTTTACGAAGATTTTTGGAGATCAAATAGTGTATTGCTTAATGAAGTTACTTATCGTCACCTAGATATCTCTTAGCAACAACAGGGAGTAAAATTGTGTTTTGAATTCGGTAGAGCGTCGAAATTCTGCAACCGAGTATCCGAAATTTTATTTTCCATAACTGTCCTTGTCTGCCTGGTTATATCATTCCTTCAAAGTAAGGACCGAAAGATATAACAATTCATTTCATTTCCATCTATCAGAATTAACCTTGGTGCTCACCCAGATTTTACAACAGCTACACAATCCGTCTTAAAGTCAATGGTGTCACAAAATTGAGAGAAGTTCTTTTGGACCTTTTGTGCTTAGAAATAGTTTTAGCTGTCAAGGTTTCAAATTATTTTGATTCTTCAAATAATATTTATGTTTGTGTTTTAAATTAATATGTAAATTGTAGTTGAAATTTTAAGTGTTTAAAGCAAGGGTATTATAAATCAAAATTGTTGTATTTATTGCGTACAGTTTTGATCAATAAATATTATATATTTCATTTTCGTAAGTGATTTAGTTGTTTTTTTTAAACTTTTATTTTAAACCAACACAAAGTATAACTTTGTTACGAAAATTTTACCTGATACAATTCCTCTCCTCCTTAGCATTGAGCGTATTTCATTACAAACAGCTAAAATATCAGATTCTTTTAATTCTGCCCGAAGACTTCGTACAATGTATGATGCGAGACTGCTGGTGATGTCTTCCCTTGGCTGTATTGAGAGTTGCTGGTCCGTGTCTTCTGAATCGTCCGATCCACTTACAGTAGTAATGCTGTTGTCTGATTCAGAGTCAACGTTTGCTACATTTGATGAATGGGAATCCTTGTCTTTTATTTAACATGACCACACAAAAAATATTTGAGCATCATGGTAAAGAGCAATCTTTTAATATGCGCGAAGTCACGCAAGGATAAAGATTTTAATATTTTTAATGCCATAAAATTCAGGATCTTTGCAAAAAATACGTTTTAATGTGAAGCAATAGTATTACTCTCTGTACCAAAAAAAAACATTTAAAATGGTTAAAAATACAATGCTAATGGAATTTAAAGTTTTCAAAAAATGTATGAGTTATTTAGATAACTTTAATGTACAAGTAATTTTTTATAAATTTGTTTCGTTATTAAACTTGCCTGTTTCTTCTGCTTCGTGAAAATCCCAGCTTTCCAACATGTTCAAAAATCTAACAATAAAAATTTAACATTTGGATACGATGAAAAAAGTTTAAGAAAAGAGTGGAAATGAAGTTACGTATATGCAATAGAAATACTTCAATATCTAAAAAAAAAAAAGCTATTTTTTTAAAAACCAAAATGAATTCCAAATTCTAAACATGAAGTGTTGTATTTCAAATTCTAAAATTAAATTTTTACTCATTGTTATCATCGTCCTGATTATCAGCTTCAAGTCCATTCATAAAATAGAAGTTCTGGGTAATACCATTACCGGAATCATCTGTTAAGACATTCAACATGGTAAATGAACTGTAAATGTATTTATCCATGTATGCATGTATGTATGTATGTATGAATGTATGTATGTATGTATGTATGTATGTATGTATGTATGTAGGTAGGTATGTATGTATGTATGTATGTATGTATGTATGTATCTATGTATGTATGTATGTATGTATGTAGGTATGTATGTATGTATGTATGTATGTATGTATGTATGTATGCATGTATGCATGTATGTATGTATGTATTTATGTATGTATGTATGTATATTTGTATGTATGTATTTATGTATGCATGTATGTATCTATGTATGCATGTATGCATGTATGTATGTATGTATGATTGTATGTATGTATGTATGTAGGTATGTGTGTATGTCTGTGTGTGTGTATTATGTATGTATGTATGTATGAATGTATGTATGTATGTATGTATTTATGTATGTATGTATATATGTATGTATGTAAAATACGTATCAATATTTGCAAATATATATATATATATGTATATATATATTAGGTTTTAAATAGTATGCAAATTTCAAAAGTCATAAATTATTTTCCACCTTTTTAATAAATACGTCATGTATAAGCATGGCAACAATAAGTTGTTAATAAAAAAAATACATATACCTGTAAACAATTATTCTTTTTTAGTTTGATGGATTGCTTATTATAAAAATTGCATCTTCATTTTATTATTAAACCTATATAACTTGATTCCTTTTTTAAGAAGACGTTTGAGGGGGAAAAGAGATATAAATGAAAGTACACAAAACAACGAAACATGTATAATGAAATCTTACCAGGAGACAGTCCTATTCTGCGAGCACGCTTGCTTAGTTTAGAAAGTCTGATTAAAATGAAGTATTTGTAAGTATAGAAAAAAAGAATCTATTTCATTGAAATGATTACCAATCAATGTTGTTTGATCATATTTTTCATGCATTTTAAAATTTAAATGAAATATATCTATATTGTTTCGTTAAATTTGAACAATGCTAATATTTTGAGGTACCAAAAGCGTATTTAATCATGTGAGTCCGTTGAAATTACAGTTTTATTATTTTAGTCTGCAACAGAGCGTATTATTTTTATTATGAATAAATTAGGATAAATTTTGAGGATCACACTATTGTTAATGTTTACCATTTTTTTAAGTTTGATCAAAAACCTTTGAACAAAAATATTATAATGAACTGTATAAATAATGTTTTGTTAGGAGTCAGTACATTTATTAATTTTGATCGACTTAAATTATTATTTTGACAGAAAATATGTCAATATGTATTCTTTAAGTTTGCATAAGCTTACATATTTGATTTGATATAGTAAAGCAGATTTATAATTGAACATTTTACAATTTAAAACTTGTAAAACTTGAATATGATTATGTTTATAGAATTGATTCCTACCTCTTTTCAAAATCTAAATCTCTCTTGAACTTCAACATTTCTTGTTTTTCAAATTCCCTTTCTACGCCACCTGTGAAAATTTGCTTTCTTAAAAATTGTCACATTTTGTTGAAATTGTTTTTAAAAATGTACAGCAGTTTTGTCAATGAAGAGAAATTGAATGATTTTTCAGCAACCACAATATCTTTCGATAACTGGCGAACGTCGAAACTGGAAATTATTTTAAACATAATTTCTTCTTCCAAAAGCATAGATGCATTATGGTGCCAATAATTGATATTTTCTTTGTCTTTTATAAAAGAATAAACAACGAAATTAATGTCGTAAAGAAGATACATCCGACATTAATGAGTAATTTAAGCAATATGTAGAAGCACTATTGCTGCAATCGATGTTTTTTTTTTAAAAGATTTTTTTTTTAAATCATAAAATAAGTCTATATCAATTTTCAACTACTTTTATGAAAGTATTTTTTAAGTTAGTCATTGTATTTAGTTGCGTGGATTGACTTCCTTTTCAATTTATATAGGGGAAACAGACAGAATGACTCAATGCATTTTTTTAATTTTATTTTTTATACTGTAAACGATCCACTCATCAAAGTGCAAACAGCTACTGGTAAAATACAGATTTTAAATAACAGATTAACTCTTAGATAAAGCATTCCAAGTAAGTCTTATTAGTGAATTGCTTGTCCTTTAGTAGGGAAAAATGAAAGCTGAACAGAAAGTTTAGTGAGTTTAGAGGGAAAAGGGAATCATCAATGTCTGAATTCGAGTTTTACCCAAGACTTATTATTTGCTATCAATATGTATATATGGAATGTTTGTCTTTATGTTTATGTATAATATATATAGCTTTGGGAGTAGCATGCAAATTTCAAAAGTCATAAATGTTGGGGGGGGGGGGGCTTTCATAGGGTAAAGTAAATTAAACAATTAACTACATATACATTAGTTATTTATAACTTACAATTTATTTCAAAAAAAAAATTATCACGATTAATTAGAAACGTTATGGTATAACAGATTCGTCCTATAAAAGTCAATATAAATATAAATTATACCACATCTTTTAAAAAAATATGTGACGTATTTATTTAATTTTGAAATTGTTATGTAATGTTGTAGAGTTTAATTGTTCGGATGATGGAAATGGGTCCTTACAGATAGTACCCGATTTTTAGCTGTTTACTTTAGGCATCACTAATATCTTGGCACCTGTGAAATCAAGCTCGTTAATCTTTAAATGCTTGAAGAGGCGTATTAACATTTCAGCTAGCTTTGAACATGTTTATATTTGGAAATTGAAAAACAAAAGTTATCATATCAGAGATCGTGTTTCGTTTATAGATTATGTGGTTTTACTAATTAATGTAACTTAGACTTATTTATTTATTTTTTAAACTAATTGCATCAATTAGACGATGTATACCTTCAGGTGCAGGAGTTTCTTTACGACAGGCGCACATTTGGTAAAAGCTGTAGATTAAAAAGGGTATTGGCAAAACGTGGCGACCTCTGTACTCTATCGTCAGCTGACACAGTTGGGTGTGCCAGATCTCCATTGATTTTAACTCAATTTGCATGATTTTTGAACTGTTGAACAAAATAGTTTGATCAGTACGTAAAATTTATGTTTACAGAGAGACACAGTTTAATCGAAGAATTTCCTGCATGTTAAATTAACTTTCAAGCGTTAATTTCTTCAATTTTGCTAACAATTCGTCTGTGTAACAGGAACACAATACATTATTGTCCGAGACGTACGTTAGCATTATGAGAATATTAATGTTATGTGAGCTGAAATTAAAGAATATAGACAATAACAATTTTAATAAAGTACATTTAACTTTTTAAAAAAAAACACAATTACGTGTAGAATATTCGAACATCAGGTCGTATTATCGTGTTACATCAGCTCTATTTAGATAGAATGGTTTGTTTAAATGTATAATTTGCCCAAAACAACACACTCAGCAACTAACAACAATTATAGTAGAATTAAACTCTATATGTATACCTAAAAATATATACGTTTAGTTAATATTATAAAATAAAAGAAATACCACTGTATGAAATATTACTTCGGCAAAAAAAGCAACATAATATACATAGATCCATATCTTTTTTTTTCTGAAAAACACTTTTAATTGAACTTTTATTTTTACTTACGAATGGCCGACCTTTAAGCAGTGTGAACGGTTGGGCATTGAAAGTGGTGTAGACGAGGAAAAATCCCATTTTAAAAAAAGTTCCAATACAATTATATGATCAATCTGTAAACTCACTTGAAGCTCGCTATCAGTAAGTTGAAAAGCAGGATGTTCACTATAAACACGAAGAAAGCGAGCAGTATCGGGACGAAATAGACAGCGTGGGCTGTGACACATCTGTCTTGTGTGTTGTTGTTGTATAAGACAGGGTCGTTAGTGCACCCAGTTCCTAGGTTTAAAAAAAAAAAAAAAAAAAACGAATTTTAGTTCAAATCCAAAAATTGTATTTACCTACTCAAGAAGTAAATCACGCTTAAAGTATTGAGCAAAATAACAAGGTTGGATTGAATTTGAGTTTTTTGTTGTTTTTTTTTAAATAAAAAAGTAACATTAAAACAAATAGCAGTATGCGCTAAAATGACAGTACTGGAACTTCTGCACCGCGAACTCGTATTTTTGTTTGTTTACGGCGCATAACTCCAGCTTCGCGTTGTTGGTCAGCTGTTGTTGGAAAAATATTTATCAATGAGGAATAAAATATTCATAATTGACCATTATTTTTGGAACGTACGTAAGTGGTCGTGGGGGGGACTTGACAAATGTTGCTGAGCGAGGTTTAATTTAGAGAATTTCGTTGGAGTTCTGTGTAATCGACTGCTATCAAATTTCGCCGTTTTGAAAAGTTTAACAGTCAATGGAAGGCAATGTCAATGTAACACGTTAGTTTCTTTAGTCAAAGAAACACACATTCATATAAAAAAATTTAATCCTCGCATACGATTTGCCAAAACCAGTTCAAAAATGTATGAGCATACCTGGCAACGACAAGCGTTGTTCCTGTTAGAAAATGCCCCTATATTCTTACACAATCGGAGAAAAGACATATTGCTGATGGTCATTTCTGCGCATGCTGCATCTGCTTAAAAACACACGATTGATTCTCATTTATGGAAAAAATTTGATGGTCGACAAAAGCTCTCCTTTTTTTCATTCAATTGACTTTCAGAAAGGCAAAAGTCATCGAAAAAGACAGCATAGCTGTGGTATTTGATATCGTTTTGTTTAAACACACATGAGATAGTTCAAACTCGGTCCCCTTCACAAACACTTATGAACGAACGAAAATAATTGTCAACTAGATTTATAACTCATTTTTCCTCTGTACCTAAAATAATCCACTTCTCCCCGAGAACACGTTGCGGGAGATTCATTTTCGTTTAGTTTGGCCTGAACTGGATTTATGGTTAACGTTTCCAGTTAAGTACATTGCTATAGAAGAAACTTAAAACTTACAAGAGATCTGAATGAAATAAAACACACTAAATTGAAGACAATATTGTTTTGACATTTAAATCTTATAAACTATCCAAATATGATATCCCTTCACTGAATGATTTTTCCCTCTTTAAAGGCAACGATAATGATATATAACGTCATGAAATACAATGAAAGTAATTTAACGTGAAATTACGCAGGCGGATACACATTATTGATGCGTATTTTCTTTTTAAAATTAAATTAAATTCTTTCCCTTTGTTTTTTTTTAATTTATTATAATTAACCTCGTCATTTATTTACAAGAAGAGTAATGCTTTGTACTCTGAAAAGTCTCCAAAGAAAACTCTCCGAACATGTTGTAAAATGCTCTTTGCGACATGGAGTAGATATGCTGTATTTCCAAGTTATAGTTTGGGTACATCACAGACTCCGAGGCCACAGCAAAAGCAGCGAAGACCACGCCAAGAATCAGGAGAAATTTGAAAAGTGTGACAGTCTGAGGAGAGAGATATTATATTTTAAAAAAATTAATTGGTTTGGAATTTCGTAGCTTCAGTCGTATTCACGACGTCCATTGTGTGCATTAAATTGTATCTGGAATAAATAGTTTCTTCTGCAGGTGACCATAATTATTCATGTTTCCTCCAACTCCTCCAAAGCGCAACCTGAAAGGAACATACCATACTACCCATGGGTATCGGAAGACCATTTGAAAATACTAGATCTTAACCCGGGGCAGGTATTGTACATCGGGTTTGGGTATTTTGAGAACATACACGTAAGGTTTAAAAAGATTTGATAAATGTGTTTTATTAGGAGACTGATGTATTATTATCATTTTACTAGAGCGCTGTTCTTTGTACAAGGTGCTGATATTTAATGTTAAAAATAAGGCTGTAGAAGTTCCTTCGTTATGAATGCTATCCCGGCAAATACCGGGTATATCGACTAGTTTTCTATAATATATCCCCGCCCTTACATATTAGGCACATATCCAGTTTGCACCCTACCTGCCGGTCTTTAAACAATATGCATGCAGACAGTCTTCCATCCTACCCGTATCTCTTTATTTATTAATAAAATAGTCACCTTCGAAATAATTTAACCTTCTGACCTGGGTTCAACCGTTACCCATGACGCTCGCGGCTTGACAGCTTTTTTTCACTCAGTATTTTTAATATAAAACATGTTTAGTTTGGGGAGGGGGGTGGATTGCTTTAAAGAAGCAGCCACACCGGAATTTAAATATATATATCAGAGATTATTATTTATTAATTTTATATATTGAGGATGTGTCGGCTTAGGCTTAACTAATGTTTCGTCTTATAGCTTTACTTATTTGGTGGAAAAAGTTTAGCTACGGGATAATTATACATACTGAATGAATTTGTTCTACATGAGACCCACTGTTTCTAATTAAAATGTATAGCTAGCCCGCTGCTGTGAACTGGATTTCGGAGCGTGATTGTTTGCTTATGACAGTTGTTGATCGTGAGAAGGCGAGAGGTTTTGTGAGGGCGTGCTGTAACAGGTCGGGTGATGCAAGGTCACTTCGTGACGTACAGTTGTCAGTATGCTGAGAATCGTTGTGGTGAGAAATGTGCTAGTCCAAGTTAGTCGGGGGGAGGGGCGAAATCAAGGTGGTCTGAGGATAAGAGTCAGGGTGGTGAAGATTTTGAAGAGCTACGTTTTGCCAACAGCCAGTCGCTGTGATAATATTTTTTTTTAAATGTTATTTTTTCATTGAATATTTGTTGTTGCTTTTAAATGTGGGCCAGGCATGGCTGAGTGGCAGTGCAGTAAGACAACGGTGCCAGTAATGAGAACAAGTATCGTAAGCATTTGCTCACGCAACGACTTTAAGGGGAAAGACGCAATATTTTGAAGCGCAGAACTTCCATCAGAAAAAAAATATTGTTACTCCCAACAAGGTCTGAAACATTTTGTGTATATAATTATCATTTAACAATCGTTTTATAATGTAACATCTTCAATTTCATAACTGATGTCACATTTGACCTGCCATTTCACAAACGCTGTATATATATATATATATATATATATATATATATATATATATATATATATATATATATATATATATATATATATGAAGAGCTTATTTTCAAAACGGGGTATCCACCATTTTTAAAAAAATTAAAAAACCTAACCATTTTGTAGAGCAAACCAGGTTCGTTTAGGACATGGTCAATTCTATATACTAAACACATTATATTCCTATTTTATTCGTGTCTAAAAATGATTTAATCCTCTAAACGCTTTATTAATTTTTTGTAAAAAGTTGAATAATCTCACAACCCCCAAAATGGATATACAGCATTTTGAAAATCAGCTCTTCATATATATATAAATATATATATATATAACCTACCATTTCACTTATCGTTGCTAGCAAGGGGCCCAAAAAATCACTTGCGTAGCATTTCTCAAACATAAGAAATGCAAAGGCTATGAAGTCCAAGCTGTAAAATATCCTTGTCCACCCCATCAGATCAGTGTTTTGAGGATCCATGTAAGCTGCCAGTCGCAGTGAGAAGGCCAGCAGGAACAGTAACACTGCGCTAATATCAAAGCAGTTTTTCACTGACTTGAAATATTTCAAACGACTAGCGTAAATCTTTAGGATGATGAGACAAAAAAATATTCATTGTACATGAGAAAAAAAATATGGAGCATAATTTTACTCTACAAAAAGATAATAATTATTTGATAAAATTGACTGTCGTTGGCTGCCCCTTGAGACATTAACAAAAAATTGTGTTTTTCTATTTTTAAGCAATGGTGCATTCACCACATACCTGTCTGCTCTCCTCAAAGAGTAATGGGATGATGTATGCACAAAACAAATACTCTGTCCAATGAATGTCTGCCGCCTTCAGTTGATACATCAAAATCCCGGCATATATGATTAAGTTGAAAAGTAGACCGATCTGAATAAATGGAAATGCGTGCAAAAATTTGGGAACTGTCAATTATTTTAACTTCCTTTTATAATATATATATATATATATATATATATATATATATATATATATATATATATATATATATATATATATATATATATATATATAACTTGAACTTATATATACGGAAAACTTCAGAATTACATTTATATAATATGCAATTAATCATTATTAACAATCAATTCACAATTACTTACAGTGTCCACAGTGAACTGGCACATTGGTGTAAAGAAATTTGTAAAAGAGCATCCATTGCTTTTGCGTATTCTAGGCCTGAAAATAAACATAGGCATTATTAGCCAGTGAATTTAATATGGGTCCCTCCCTCGCTACCACCCCACCCCCACCAGCCTTTAATTTTCGAAGTGACACAAATAAAATTTTTAAAAAACTTTCGAAATGGCAATTTTGGTGGGATTCGGTGAAAAAAGGAATGGAAGTACGGAGAGTTTGGTCAGCACAAGGGGACCTTTTTACTTTACACGAAAAGGCGGCATTTTCGGTTATATGAAGAGCTGTTTTTTTTTTCAACGTGGTAGTTCAAAACATGGTAACGTTTATAATATTTTTTTAAAAAACAATAAAAAAAAAAAAACTATTCAGTCAGCGTTTCCAAAACGCTTTTATAAAAATGCTATTTTCTTAATTAGTGTGTTAAAAAAGAAATGTCATCGAAAGTACAATTAGTTTGGAAATCTGTGAAGTTGTATGCATTAATTCAATTATAAATTAGTTGTGGGGTTTTTTCGGGTTTTTTTAAAGAAATTCTGAAAATTATTAGTTAAGTCCTTAGTCAAATCTTGTTTTACTTTAAACATATATTTTTAAAAAATAATATAATATCATAAACTCTACAAATTATTCATGATAAGTCACATGGATAACAGTCATGGATTAATATTCGCCTGCACATTTTAATACTTTAGGAATGTTATACTTTCATTTACAAAAATCTATTTATTAGTTTAAATCATAAAAAAAATTACACAAGAATGGGAAGGAAATAAATTATAAATGTTTTTTCATTGGAAGAAAAATGTAATGGAAAGTTATACTTACAAAAGAAATTTAAAGATAACTCGCAACCAAATTATGATGCTGTCAGTGTTTATCTGAAAAAGAAGGCAATTTAACGTTGCACCATTATACATTGTTAAATAGATAACTTCTATTCTCTTGATTTCGAAAATCTGATACTATAAGTGATTTTCTTTGTTGCTTTTCTTTTTCTACGGAGGAGGTGGGGACTTAAGAGCTGATGGGTTTTATGAATGTTTTTATCGCAAGTTATTTAATACGGTAAGCCGTAGAAACAGAACGTAATCTGGTCCCGAGAACGCGCAAGTTCCAAATCGTTCTAAATTCAATACATATTTTTTTTTTTCACTTTAAAAGACAAAAACGTGCTGGGTATTCGGTTTCAAAGCATCAATGGAATTCCGAGCGACATTTTTCTAGAAAATTAGTTCTGATTCTAAGTTGTTCGAGTTCTAGGGTGTACGGATTCCGAGGCCGACTGCATATTGCCATCATTACAGCTCCAATATTCTAAATTTCCATTACAAACTTTCTCTCATACATTACATGATTTTAAATGAAAAAAGAAACACATTAGATTAATTTAAATACGTATTTTACACAAACGCAAAAGTGTACAGATACATAAATAAATGCATACAAAATGCGCATGCAACATGGGCTCTCAAATGTATGTATATACCCGCTTAATACAATTGTTTCAGTTCAATATGCACAGATGAATCTCATTATCCTTGATTCCATATATATCCGGCCCAACAAAGGGTATTAATATAAGTGGATTTCTGTAGTTTACCTACCATTGCCAATTCATCCCCTCCAATTTCTGTAGTACCAAAGAACCACAATCTACGGTTGTAATCAATGAGGGAGGGTCGCGAGAGGAATTTCCTGTTTTCTGTGTACAAGGCCAGCTTGATAGAATCCGTTAAGCCCCACACTGGTGATGACTTTTTCAGGAGAGAAAATGTCGTGTCGGGATGTCTCTTATAGCAGCGACCAACGAATTCATTGGCAAGTCTTTCAAAACATCTGAAAAAAGAGTAGCTGGTCTTCTAAGATGGGTCTCCATTACAATACATATGTTTTCATTTTCTTTAACATAACATATAGTTGTTGTTTTGTTAATGAAATTAATTTAATATTTATATTAATAAGCTGTGCTACAATGTGTCATTACGTCATGTTTTCCTTCAGTTTGCTTTCATCATCCTTCACAAATCCAGACTGTAGAATTCCACGTGCAACCAATGCTGCTGTTAACGGATTCTTAAAATAAAATTATACATTGCTGTCACACGCCCACACAAAACGATGGAGGGGTACTGTTAAAAGATTATTTTTTAGGACGTTTAAAAGGGAATTTAAACATTTTATTTTAAGTAAGCTTCAATACATGGGAATTATATTTAATATCATTTCTTGTGATTCCAAAGAGAGTGTCCTTTCTTAGATAGAATATACTGCCAGCACATTATCAAGACAAAATGTATCCATTTAAAAAAAAAAAAGATTCTAATACTTTTATTAGATGCACTGAAAGATGCTCCTCTGTGACTTGGTGGATAGATGCAAGAAATCTGATCAAGCACATACATAGCCTTTACACTTTGGGATCTTTAGCAGTGGCGTAGCTAGGGGGTGCGGACAGCACCGGTTGTCACCAACCCTAGCTACGCCATTGATGATTGGTTGAAGAAACCTTTACGCTCAGTATGCTTTCTAATGATTAACGCTTCGAGTGACTGTTATGGTACTGAAAACACAATACAAACCTCTACAAAATACCACAAGGCTTTTGCACTTTTGATCTGATTTGCAAGGAGGGCTACCACGAAAAATGTCTCCATGTATGAATCTCCATTTAATCCTGAAAGAGCATTGGAAGAAACCTTGCAACGTTAAAGATACACGTTACTTTTTCTCCTTTTAATTTGGTATAAATATTTACTACATAATGGTAGACTATATGATTATGAATGGTGACTGTGTACTTAAAATTGTGTGTCGTACCGTTTTATGGCTCTACAAATTTAATCTGTTTTAAGATTTGGCTCGTTGGTTGAGCAGTAAGTAAGAAAGGACTGAAAACCAGCATACATAGAAAAACAACTCAATGCTTTTGATATTAACAATATTCGATTTAAATATGCTATTAAATTTAGATAACAGTAAGAACAAAGACAGAACGAAAAACAATAATAACTACTAGCACAAAAAGTGAAAAAAAGCGTAATCCACGAAAGCTACAAATATTATTATACGAACAAAACGTAACATAGTGTGAGGCTCTTAGTAGTAATTTTCGTAAATGGCTAGGGAAGTTAGCAAGGGTATCACTCGGCCTGGGAAACTGCCAGCTTATTTTAAGAAGACTGTTAGAAGCCTTAAAAGAAATAATACAAGAAATTGCATCAAACGATATTATTCGCTAGAGCCAGTGGAGCACATACGCTCTTAATCTACCTTTTCCAAACAAGGGACAGGCGGTTGAGTCGTGGCACGGCACATTAACAGCAAAGTTGTGAACATACAAATATGCTACAACAAGGGAATCTTGTTGTTTTATCATTTTGAGTGGGAACATGAGAAAAGTATATAGCTGTGTTTGCCAGAAGGTCTTAAAATAGGCATATGTGAGTAGGATGTCTTTTTGGAAGGGTGGTGGTAATATCCAATAAGCTAAACTATATGTCAGAGAGATGTGGTGTGAATTTAATGGAGTGAGGAAAAGAGCACACAAAAGTTGATGAATAGGTCAAGATCACTCCGCTCCATAGTGGTGACCCCACCCCAATATCATCTTCTATGTGTTTGAAAGGTCCCATTAACACATATGCGCAACGGGAGTGCTATTTTAGTCCCTAAAGCAACACCACTGATCTGGTCGAAGAATGGGCCTTTCAATTCAAACGAATTGAGGGTGAGAACAAGTTCGGACAATCGGAGGAGTGTGTTGAAAGTTATAGATGGAATCGTAAAGTTAAGAAAGGGGTCGATTTATATAGACATCATAAATCAAGCAGAAATGTGTTTTTTTTCAGAAGGGATGATTTTGGATTCAAAATGTTTTCAAAAGGTGTTTTGTATAAAGTTATTTTTGTTTTTTTACTTTTTACGATATATTTCAATTTCTTTTTTACTTACTTCAGCCTATCTAACCTGATTGCCATCTCTTCCCCTAATTATCATTGGCACCAGTAAACATAATGGAAATTAAAATTTTTGAAAAATATGAGTGGAAGAATCTCGTTTTACGCCCTAGGGTTATGCCAATTCTTTTTAAACAATACAAGAAAAGTGTTCGTTTTTTTTTCAAATTCTAGGCGTTAACACCTGCATCACCAAAATGCTTAACCTGCATACAAATTAAAGACTAAAATTTCAAGGATCAATCTTTTTTTACCTTATGCGATATTTATTTGAGAAAATACCGTGAAAGAGACATTTTTAAGGCAATCTTAAATGTCGAAAATAAAAAATTTTTAAAGATAAATAAATTAGTCTTTAAAAATTAAAAGTTTAAAAAAAAGAAACTTAATCATGTGAAAAAAATTTACATTTCTGAATAATTTCTGCGCATATTTTTTTTTTAAAATTTAAATTTTTGGAATTAATCTGTTTACGTTCATCAAGATGTCGTAATTTCAAATTATAAATGCATATTAAATCAAGAAGTATTCATGGAGAAATGCCCTACGCAAACGCTAAACTCTATATAATCTTCTTACTTCAACTACAGATATATTCACGTTTTTTTTTAGGCTATGTTACCATTTTGTATGTCAAGTAGTTCAAATAACTGCTTTGCCGCCTCGGCTCTGAGTTTTCCAAATGCCTGAAACACAACAGGGCACAAATGATAACTTATGCATGCCCAGCGATTTCTGTGTGTCCTTTCGAGTATAAATTATGGATTACATTCCCTTCTTGGTTTCGCGAATGATTTATAATTTACTCTTAATCGTAAAGATAAATACAGTTCAAACCCAAAAAAAGTTACCTCTTAAGCTTACTAAAGGTAAAGTTTATTGAGTCTCTTTAATATATATTATTATTATTATTATTTATAGTAAATAAATAAGTTTTAAAAAATAATATTACTATATATATTTTCTACACTATGTATGCTGTTAGCCAATGTAATTTATATATTTCTTGCAGGAGTCTAGTTTCTAGGAGCATACACTTATAAACAAAAAACAAGCCTTATTTTGTAACACATGGGGAAACTTGACTTTATTAAAAGGAAAAGAAAAGAAAACGCGGCATAAATTGCAAGAGCCGCTCTACTTCCATTACTTCTAGTCATTATTGTCGTTGTGGACGTAGATCAAGTGAAATTTGACATATTATATATATTGCATTGTTTGTGTAGCATCAGTTCTTATTAGAAAAGAAAAGTATGACGTTTAATAATAATAAAGTTTCATGTTTAGATTATAAAGTGACTTTTACTTGGTGTGCAAAGTTTTCTAGTTATTACGTGTCTTCAAATATTGTTATGTGTAATGCTTATGAAAGTTGTGTAAGTGTTTGGTAAAATTATAAATTTGCATCCTTACTTAAATAGTTTCATAGATTTTTAAATTAAATATTTCTAATGTTACAAGTACCATGTGTAATGGGGCAAGCATTATTTATAATATGCAATGTGCTATATTTAGGTAATACTTAATAATTGTAATGTGATAGTTTATAGTATATAATATGGATCGTGTAATTTTCATTATAAATTGTTCAACTGATAATGTGAATTGTACGACCCATAAATTTACGTTCACTACCCGTACTTTTAATGTACTATTCGTAATGTTTTATATTCAATAACTGACTCTACAGGTAACATTCTTACTGTTTCATTTGTCTGTTTATAATATTACACGGTATGGTGTAAATGGTATTTAAGTATGTGTAATGTAATATATATATATATATATATATATATTTGTGTTATAGCTGATTTTAATTTAAGTACTTACTGAATTGGGGTTTTCAGCTTTTGTCTTATCGGCATTGTCGGTCAACTGAAGTTTCCATCTTTTCTAAAAAAGTAGAGGACATTAATTAATTTTTAAACTTGTATTGTGTGGTGTCCACAAAAATTTGGGGTAACCAAGGAACTACCAGAGTCTCAAACTATTGTTGAAATGCTTATATTTTAACAATAATATTTTATGTACTTAAATCTCAGAAAATCAGACCTCGTAAAGTTTCATGTATTTTGATACAAATTGCATATTTGTAACACATTACATCCCTTTTTTTTGTTCCGAGCTCTGCTTGACGTTGATTTATCAACTTGAAAAAATAAAGATAATTATAATTTAAATGATCTAATTTACAAATTAATTATTTTAATTTTATTAAAACGTCATTATGTTTATTTGAGCAATAGACTAAATAGTTTTTCTTAAAGCCAAATTGTGTATTGTTACCATCATTAACGCGCTCAGTTCGCCCTTAATCTTGTCGCCACGATTCTGTAGATGTAAGTTAAGAGAAAACTGTTTATATTTGTTCTTTATTTATAAAAAAAAAATAATAACACTATTCATTGTACTGAACGTTCGTTATTGAATCGCTTTAGAGATATGACCATTTCAAGATTGATTAGAACAAAAAAAATCCTATTACTATTGAATAATGCATCACTCGTTTAATCGTGAGTTTTCAAATGAAGATTGCGCACATCAAAGATGCAATTATGTATTAACTAATAGAGACGACTTCTCTGGCGGTAGTTAATTTTAATTGGGGGGGTGGTCTAGTTGCAACATAAGAGCCTTTAGAGCAGTCTGAGGGAAATCGGACATGGAGGGATATATCCCTTTTGTAAGAACAGACACGTGTCTGAAATGGGCGTTCAGTAGCAGCGCCGTCCTCCCAGCACAAGGCCGAAGTGTGGTGCATCCATCTTTTGAACACGGGTGTGTGGGTTGTGTGTCGAGGAAAACCCCACGGAGAAAAAAAAACAAACATGCGTCATCCCATTTAACCTTTTCACAACCCAAACATTTCTTTGAACTATCCGGATCTCCAAATCCAGGCATTTTCGATGCCCCGAATTCAATTTTTAAACCATGCGAAATCTGAAGATCCCATCTAACAATAAAATATTTCAAAATAAATGACATCTCATCAAGTAGTCACAAACAAAATCGCATTACTAAAATAGTAATTATCTGTTGTTTTTTTTTTTAAATTATAATTTTAGAATCATTTCGGAGGAAACTTTTTTTTTTAAAAATCAAATACACTTGATATCATTACTTACATCCATAGCCTTGCTCAGCAATTTAGCTTTGACTGCGATATGAAAGTGATCCATTCTAAGACATAACAAAATGAATCGGGCTTGATCATTTACTATTGAGTTTCCTCCCCTTTCATTAGTAGCTGTGTTCTTCCCCTTTTTGTTAATGGCTGTTAAAAATATATAAATATATACACTTAAAAGTCCGATTTCCGAACACTTATTGTATAAAAGAATATAATGATTTTTTTCCGGTTAAAATTATAATCCATACAAAAATTACTGAAGAGATTAACAAAGCAATGTCCTTCAATTACAATCTACAAAAAAAAATGTTATTTTTCAATATATAATCAATTGACATGTACTGTCCTCGAGTTACTATTCAATGAACATCTTTACAACATAAGCTTCACGAACATCTAAAAAAAAAAAGTTTAATAAACATGTACGGTACATGCATTTTATGAACATCAACTTAAGATTAATTTAATGAACATATACAAACGATTATTATCTACTCAAGATCAGTTAAATAATCAAGCTCACAAGATGTCTTAAGAGAGATTTTTTACAAAATTGCTTTGATTTAGAGACTTTATCTTCAAATTACAACTTGTTTGTGAGAATCCGACGGTGGAAAATTCTTAAAGAATTAAGCGATACTGTTTTACAACAGTTCATACGACATTGTAAGAATTTAAAATTGTTATTAAACATTTTTAAAAATCTATGTTTAACCTTTCTAAATAGACTCAAATTCAGCAAATGTGATTATTTTTTTTTTATTATGATCCAGACTGCAGGAAACTTACAGTTGTTTGCTATAAACCAAAATAACACGAATATTATTATGTTCATGTTTGGTGTAGACTAAGTTGAAAATACACGCATTTACAAAATTGTTCCCTTTTTACACTGTAAATATTCACAAGCAAAATAAATCAAAACGGTATAAAATACTATTTTTATTTAACAACCATTTGTCAATACTATTTTAATTTAACAACCATTTGTCATCAGTATTATTCTTATTGTTTTCTTTGAATGTGTAGAGAGCTTGTGAAAGAAGGAGAAAATAAAACTCAAATAAAGTTTTCATTCAATTTTACTTTAAAATGTTTAAGAAGTATAAAAACTAATGTTGTGTACCTTTAGCGATGGCTTTCAGAATTGCATTCCCGATGTCTTGTGACTTGTAAGCCGGGCTCATGAAGTGCACAAATTCTGGTCTAGACGAGCACCGACATGAAATA
Source organism: Omphiscola glabra (assembly GCA_964017045.1). Lineage (NCBI taxonomy): Eukaryota > Metazoa > Mollusca > Gastropoda > Lymnaeidae > Omphiscola > Omphiscola glabra. The sequence goes on along the minus strand of OZ024804.1, from coordinate 10,567,061 downwards.
TGTTTAGCAGATGGTTTCATAACTTATCAAATTAGGCTTGAAACTACGAGCACGCAACTGTGTACAACGTTCAAAAAAAATCATTGCTGGATCACTGGTTTGTTTTCTAGTACAGACATATGTTTAATCTTTAATACATAACTTTTCAAAATATAACTTTTTAGTCCCCTCTTAGTTTTACAATAAAGATTGTTTTTAAAAAATTGAAATTAAAGAGTGATTGAAAATACCCCCTTTTTAAAAAAAAAAAGTACCCTCCCCCTTCCGGTATTTAATTTTTCAAAATTAATTAAGTACGTTTTAATGAATAACTAATTTTCCTTTAGCTGCACCTAAAAATGCATAATTAGGAAAATAAGTGGTGAAAAATGTAATAATTTTTTTTAAAGGAGAGGTTTACAACATATGTTTGATTAGTTAAGCATAAGCTTTCAAACGTGAACACCTGGCTTTATGTCTGCATGAGAACTCAAACTGCAGCTCATTTCTCTTGCATGATTTTTATACAGGACATAAAAAAAAATCTAATTAAAAATAGCGATTGATCCTTACTTTGGTTTATTTCTATCAGCCATATATTCTGTTTGGAAAGAGTTTTTTGTGCGTCCATCATTTTGCTGAAGAAATGTAAGTAAACGATTATTTTTGGTAAAAAGAGCGTTTACAATTTTTAACATTTTAAAATATTTTTCAATGAAAAATATCATGCTAAGTCTTAAGGTTTTTTTGGTACATAATCGAAACAAACCATTTACATAATCAACTAACCTCAATAAAAAGTACAGGTATTGACTCTTGAATTTTCTGGTTAATGAAATCCTTGCATTCCTCATCAGCTCCCATTACGATTACACACTGAAAAGTATCTAATCCAAGACCACACATAAATATAAATTAATTCGAGTTAGATTGTATAACCTTAAAGTAATTTATGCACAATCAACTATCGCCTTTTTTTTTTTTTTTTTGGTTCTTTAAATAAACAAAAAGGCACTTTTCCAAATTAACTCCACTGTTCATAATTAATCACAAAGAGGAGCGTTTGCCTTAACGATTCTTTAAACAATATCGGCAGTATTGAAAAGTGAGGTGTGACGATACAGTATGTTTGTTGTCTTTCTTTGTACCCGATAACTCAGCTGCTAGGCTGGTTCTAAAGGCAAAAAAAAACGTGATCATGTCACTCCAATACTCTCCTCACTTCATTGGCTCCTTATACAGGCACGCCTTGATTACAAGCTGTCTGTTTTCTGTCACAACTTTGTCTTGGATTCATGTCCTTCCTATCAAACCGAACTTTTGTCTTTCTATTCACCCCTTCGACAGCTTCGCACATCCGCAGACACGCGTATTCTGTCCGTTGCTAAGACACGCACTAAAACATATGGTTAACGATCTTTCTCTTTCTTTGCCCCCAGACAATGGAATTCTCTGCCACTACACATCCGCAATATACCAACCACCCAGGCCTTTAACACTGCACTCAAAACACATCTCTTTAAACTCTACTACCCCGACTGATTCCCCACATCTGACCGATAAACGATGTTCTGGGGTGGATGGGGTGAATATGCATTTGTTTTAGTTTTGTCTCTATACAGCTGTTCCTTATTACATAAATGTATTTTTGGGTTAAGTCACGATTATGTCTCTTTTGCTAATATTTTTATTTACAGCGCGGTGAGCTCAGTCCTAGGCTGTGGTACCGCGCTATATAAGACATCTAATAATAATAATTACTTAAAAGACGTTTTACTTTACAATGACCTGATTTTAAATGGTTACCCCAATCGAAGTCGTTTTTTAAATTCTTTTTTAACATGTTGAAAAGGCATTTAAATTTGTATCAATAAAATATGCGTATCTATTTCTTTTTAGACTCAGATGTACACATGGCATTACCTTTTTTCTGTTTATCCTGGCAACAAACGTATATGAAACAGAAATAAATACATAAATAGATACAAATAAATAAAGAACAACATTTAACATTTTGGACTTGATCTCTAAAAAAAGATGCTACTATGGTTAAGCGTGATAAAAAGAACGCAACAAAACAAAGAACGTGTCGTCATATATTAAAAGATTTGCTGCCCTCTTGGACACTACTTCTAAGCTAAGTGCTACATTATAATCTTTTAATATATATTTTTAAATTGTATTCGTTTTTTCTGTTTGTTCGCTTATGAAGGCTTCCTGCGGACACGTTTGTTGTTTTGTTGCGTTCCTTTTATCAGGTTTAACCTTACTGTGTTTTGCTAATTTCCTATTGTGCTAACCTGATTGCAGTTCCCCCATTATTACCCGTTTTTTTCTCCAACCTGAATAACTTAATGTAGTGCCGCAAAACGCCACGCCGGAAGCACTCTACCGCTGAGACAGCCCCCCCCCCCCACCCGTCGACCACTCTATTGACAGGCCAAGCGAGGTCAGTCTCAACCAAGTACCACCTGGTCGTTTGCAAGTGTTACCGCTACAATTAAAGCAAAAGAGCTTTTCCTAATTCTGGCACGAAGATAATAATTAACTAAATATACACCCCTTCCGATCACGGTGTGGTGTCTGAAGTTCTCTAACAGATAACCTTCAAGACACTTGTCTTCACACGAAGGTCCCTTACTGTGATGGTGCTGTGCCAACAGGGTTACGTCAGTGGGTTGTTGGCAGTGTCTCTTAATCAGCATGCAAATGCAATCATGTCGACTAGAACCGAACGGGAGTGTGCCACAATCCTTTTTTTAAAAAAAATTCCACTCAATCTATGAAACAGTAGGTATTTTTGACAACTGTCATGCACAAAGATGTGCACTATTCACAATGCGATATTTATCATGTATACTTAAAAAATACATGATTGGTAAGGTTGCATTAGATGACTACAATTTGACATGTACTATTTACACTTCATACATCTTTCAATTGGTTAGTGAAATAAATAATTGCCCCTTTATTTAAATGATTTTATTTACCGGTTCAGTTGAGTCGGATTCCTTTTTCTCCTGAAATATGAATGACAGATTAAATAATTTGTGACACTCACTTTTATCATGTAATTTGTCTTGTTCATACTCAGAAAAGTAATACTCATAATGTAATATTCATATTTTTAATAATATGTAGCATAATACTTATGATAAGACATGCACTTTACATAATATGATATTTATTATCAATACTTGGAAATGCATTACTAGTGATTTGGCCTAAGCTTATTACAACAAGATTTGTACTATTTTCATTTCATATGAATTTTTTTAAATCGGTTGATGAAATAAACTATTGCACTTTAAGTAAATGGTTTTCATTAACGTTTCATTATATTAGCTGTGACATGTAATAATAATAAAGTTTCCTGAACATTTTATAAAGCGACTTTTACTTGGTGTGCAAAGTTTTCTAATTATTACGTGACTTCAAATATTTAAGTTTCATATGTACTGTTTAGGAATGTTGTGCAAGTGTTTGGTAAAATTATAAATTTGCGTCCTTAGTTCAAAAGTTTCATAATATTTGGTATTGTGGCGTGTCCAGACCTGTAGTCTGTGTAGTGTCCAGACAATAGTCGACCCGTAAGGGATGATGGCGTTGGTTTTATGACCTAAGACCAACTGACCAAACAAAGTGACAAGCTTGTCAGATTGCCCACGACGGAATGGCGGCGTTGGTTTATGACCTATTACGCGGTGTGTTACATAAGAAGGGGATTGGGGCCCTGGGAACTTGGGACTTATAAAAGGGACAGTCGGACGGACAAGGGAGAACTCAGCCGGGCAGGCAGGTGGACGGACAGGAGTTAGAGAGGGACCGTGACAGTCGAAGTGGAGTACGACAGAGATAGCGAGAGAAAGAGAAAACAAAGGATAAGACAAATAAATGTTCAAAGACTATAACCATCATTGTTTTGTCGTATTGGTGCACACGAGAGACAGTGTGTACAAGGTTGCAGATTAATTAGAGAGCAGAGACGCATAAGGTTCTCTACAGTATTAACTGTGTCTTATGTGAAAAGTACCTCGTGCAATCGGATATGCACTATTTATAAAATGACATGTGCTATATTTATATATATTTATATTAGACGTAATAATTGTAATGTAATAATTGATAGCAAATATTATGGGTCGTGCAATTCACATTATAAATAGTTTATATTTATAATGTGAATCGAACGATCCACAATTTTACGTACACTACCCGTACTTTACATGGACTACTCGTAATATTTTCTATACAATAACTGACTCTACAGGTAACATTCTTACTGTTGCATTTGTTTGTTTATAATATGACACGGTATGGTATAAACGGTATTTATAGAAGCCCATCTCTTATTCACACATACAGTTCAAATACTTTTGTTTAATAAATATTTTATTTTAGATGATCGTGTTGGGAGACCAGAGGATAAAATATGGCGGACTCCTCTCGTCTGGCTACTTTAACGGCTGTTTAAATTTAACACGATTCGTTTTAATTAGTTTTGTAATGTTTGACAATCCTTAAAATCGGAACTACATTTAAAAACAGACAGCCGTTGAACCGAAGTTCATTATACGCTTCCCAGCGTATACCTCAAACCCCCCCCCCCCCCCACCCCCGCCACCTTTTTTTTCTCCAACCAGAATAACGTAATAATGGGACTCGAAGCGAAACGCCGAAAGCAGTTGGCCACCAAGACAGCCCCCACCCGTCGTCCACTCTATTGACAGGCCAAGCGAGGACAACCTCAAATTAGGAACACCTGGTTGGTTGGAAGTGTTGCCCCTTGCAACTAAAGCAACCGAAATTCCTAATGAATAATGTCGTAAATATACACCCCCTTTCGATCACGTTTGGGCGTCTGACGCCCTCTAATAGGGTCTCTACAAGTGTTTCTACCCAGTGAAAGCTCACGACAGCTGAGACGAAACGGTTGCCTAGGAAAATTCTCCTCACAGGCTGTATGACAGAATCATTGGCACGGGTTGCCACTACACCCACGAAACCTCAGATCCATTAACGGCAGCTGGTTATCAATGATCCCGACCCATGTCTTTCGAATTTTTCACTGTTATGTGGTTGGTACCATACAGCCATGCACTTTCCAACGCAGATACCCTGCAAGACACTTGTCTTCACACGAAGGTCCCTTACTGTAGTGGTGCTGTGCCAACAGGGTTACGTCAGTGGGTTGTTGGCAGTGTCTCTTATTCAGCAAGCAAATGCAACCATGTCGACTAGAACCGAACGGGGTGTGGGGATGACAATCCTTTTTTCAAAAAGATCCACTCAATCTATGAAACATTAAGCATTGGTGACAACTGTCATGTTGCAAGCTAAGAGCTTAAGTTGTCTAGCGCAGTTGTGTATTACGTCATAGTGTATTTTGTGACGTTGCTTGTTGGGGGAGGCAATGGACAGAAATACTGTGCAATGATGAAAGTATTGAAAACTTGAAAAACGGTTTTTACTCATTTGTCCACATAATTATTTATAAATATGGTTTCTCCTCCTTACATTGGCCAATATATATACCGAATTATTTAACACTCTAAATGAATTGTTTTAGTCAGTGAACTCATATCAAATGTAGTAAATTTAAAGCAAAAATAAAAATTAATTTAGTTTTCAAAAAGTTGACTCATTTTATTGGTCTACATGCCTGCGTCATTGCAGTACAATCCAGCCGTTTGGTCTGTTCACTCTTTTGTTGGGGAATCTTTTCTATTTCATTAAATTCATCAACTTTCCTTCTTAAAAAATCGTTGTCTTTAAATTTGCTCTTGAGCGTAACATCTGAAATTATATTATAAAAACATTTTCTTAATAAACGACCTAAATAATAGCATACATAGATTTTAAAAAAAACAAAGACCATATACAAAAGTAATTACAAAACAAAATTTAATATTTTTTTTTATATTGATTATTTATTCAAATATTTTATGAAATGTAATACGATATTTATTATGGGAAATACTCTTTTAAGAAAACAGAAAGATTCCACTTACTATTGTCAGCGACTAGGCGAAGCAGCTCGTGAAAACAAACATTCATATTTTTTTCAGTATGTTTGTCTGGAACTTGTCCACACAACCAGATCACCAGCTAAAATGATCAATAAACATGTTTTTTTCTGAATCTCGTAATCGAAATGTTTTTTTTCTTTCTGGAAAATGATAAACAAAAAATTATGCTTGTGTATGTGTTCTTTTTGGAAATACCCCGCCAAACAATGTCGGCCGCTGTGCGTGAATTTCCAACCTACCGACGTTACTTGACAGAACACGCAATCAGGTGTCGCAGTTTATAATATCCTTAATAGAATCTATTCCTTTCCCCTCCCGCTACCCCCGCGCCTGAATTATATTATTAGTCTAATATCCCATTATCTTTACACTGCAGATTTATTATACCAACTGCTATTTCCTGAAAACAAAAGAAAATATTACGCACCGAACGCAGATGTGGTATATCAATCAATTAATAATCTCATTTAGCGTAGCTACCGCGAATTTTATTTAGTGAAATCAGTGCTAGACTGTCGCGTTAGTTACATTGTTATAATGAGAATTATGTATTTTGAAGATTTTTTAAGAAAAGAATTTTTTTTATTATTTAAAAAAAACAATTTAACAAAAATATTGTTCATTTCCGGTTAATGCCTATTGTTGTAGCGATCTGATATACCCAGACTATTCGAATTAAATGTAATTGTCAACCACGGACGAAAGCTAGCGTGTTGCTATTAATTAATTTTTTTTTTACTTTTTAGATTTTTTTTTACATTTCAACATTGTAGATTTAGAATTAATATTAGTTGTTTTTTTAAATTTTAACTTCGTAGATTTTTCTCTTTCAAGTTGGTGTTGATAGAAACTTCCGGATTATTAGAAAATCAACAAAATAAAATGCTCAGTATTTGTTGCTTCGCTAGATCCAGTTAATCCAGATCAACGTATCTTTGAGACCTTCAGAGGCTTCTAAGCCCAGCTACTTTTATCGCTAAACAGTGTACATATTTCTGCACTAAAAACTAAATGCGGAATCCTTTAAATCTGTTATTGTGTCAATCTGCTCCAATTTTAGTGTCTACTATTTTGTCAGTTGGCAGCGTTACATTTTTATCTGATAAGTGTGTGCATTTAAAGTAAAACTTGTTTAACGACAGCAATTTCCCATTACAATATCGTGCACATTTATTTTAAAATCGTCTCTTTGTGAAGACAGCACAGAACTTTACTTACATGTTCATTAATATTTTCCTCACTTTCCAGTCCTACTGAAATTGTTAAGATCTTTGAGATCTTTATGACCTCTTCCTGGATACCTTTCACGGCTTGGACCTTTAAGACAAATACAGAATACACTGAATTACTGGTCTCAACGGATACGGTGCAGTAACTATGATTATATCAATTATAGATTTGACCTCGGGCTTCGTTTATTTATTTCTCCGCATACCCTCTCAGAATAATACAAAGCTCGTCGTGGCAGGATTTAGAAAATGTCGTGTTATCGCGAAACCTTCACAGCAACTGTGTGATACTCTTTTAAACTTCTCGGACCTGTTGTCTGTTATTATTTGATCTCGCTGGGGGCCTTCTGTATATAAGGTAAGTTTTTAAAAAGTCACATTTTCTACTACCACCCGCCTGTTCTGCAAGTAATATTTTGGACCCATCCCCTTCCTTGCGTATGTACAAGAAGCTTTCTATACGCCCAGCTCACTCTTATCCAAAAAAAAATTGCTTCAACAATTTATTAAAAAAACGTTTCACTGGTTTACATCGCCGAGTTTTTGGCAAGCCCAGTGGTTTCAGCGTCACTTTGATATCCACGTTGTCCTGGGGCAGACGCATGAGAATGGGGGGAAATAGGGCAGGCGTCCCGGGTGCCAACATCAGGGTGGCCTAAATGGTTTTAAAAAAAAAAAAAGAAATTCCAAAGTGAATTAAACTGTAAAGCTATACAAATCCAATATACTTCATAAAGACAAGGGGAGTCAAATATCGTCTACTTACTGGTCCGCCCTGGGGGGGGGGGGGAGAGAACTTTTTTATATATATTAAGTGGCACCATTTTCCGGTTTTGCACCAGATACCTTTCTTTCCTCGGCATGGTCTTGTCTTGGGTCTCTTTGGCTTCCTGACATTGGCGCAGGGATATGACCCACTTTTCATAATTGTATACCAACGTTTAATCCGGTGTAACGTCTAGCGGCCTCGGTGCTTAAGTAACTTCCGTTTGCAGTTACAAGATGACTATACATACGTAGAGTTTATTTATGTTTAACCAACCCTTTGTTTAGTTTTTAAAAAATATATGAACTCTTTCCAAATTAACAGAAGGCGCCTTGTGAAAACCTAAATCTAGCAAGGTCACTGAGATCCAACAAAATAAGGTAACCATTGGCATAGCCGGGGTGAGGGGGGGGGGTGTGAGAGGAATACGTCAAACACTCGAACATACGGTGGATGAAATATTACTGTAATACTGTTACCACTAAGTAGAGCTTGACCGATATGTTTCGAGTTTATTTGTGAAAAACAAAGGCAATATTGTGACGATAATTCCTACAGCTCATTGTGTGATGTGTTTTCATCATGAGAAATATAATTATAAATATACTTTTCCCACGGTCGGGAGATTCATGATGATATCTGTAGAACAGTTTTTAATGGAAGTACTTTCTGAAGAGACAGCCAAACTGCACCCCCCCCCCCCCGGGTATACGCCCGTGTATGCAAAATCGACCCCCCCCTCCTAAACCGCACACAATACTATATGAATTGCTACCTTTTTCTGGTCATATTCAGCTACCATAACTATTCCTAAAATTAATGATGATTCCATCAATGTACGCTTTGACTACAGTGTGACAGTTCGTACCGCAGAGCACTGATGATACTCCGGTCAGGATTTGACAGATACGCTATTGAGCAGCATCACAGAAACACTGAGAGATTGCTTCACTTGATCACGGGATCTTAAATGGCTAATCTCATGTTGCTTTTTATTTCACTTCCAGCCAAGCCAATTTCACTTCAGTTTCTGTTTACGTAGGAATACAACTAAAACTTAAAAAGACGGCTCAGTTTAAGTTCACCCTTGACATAGGGTTGACAGAAGGGATTGGTTAAAGTGATGCCCTTGTCTAGGTTTAAAATTATGCACCTCTTTAAGTTAACATGGGGCAGTCGTCTAGGTTGAAGTGATGCTCTAGTCAAGGTTAAATTAAAATTTTGAGCTGTTCTAAATTTAAAAACGGGACACATGTCAAGGTTAAAGGGTGAAGCTAGCTAGACAAAGACCTGGGACGCTAGCCAACGTTAAAATGAATGTATTTGTGTCTATATTACAATAATGTGATTATCTTTATTTGTATACATTTAGCAAATGCTCTTCCACAAAATAAAACTTTTTTTTTCAAAATACGGCTTGTCTTTTAAGAAGTGACATATCGATTATCCACTCCTCCCCCCCCCAAACCACCTCCACCCCCAAAACCAAATCCTTCCTTCTAAACGATTACAGGTAAAGAAAATGGGAACGCACACTAGAGTAATTTTGAATTCCATATTTTTATTTGTGATTTGTCTCGAAATTTGGTCTACTTTTAGCACCATGCACACGTTACCAATACCGCGAGTCTTATCAAAGCAAGCGCAACATGTACAGACTCATGCATGAACTGCTCTGTACCGACTGATGCGTGACCTAATATGTAAGGACTTATGTCATGACCTGTTATGTACAGACTTATGTCATGTACAGACATATGTCATTACCTGATCTGTTCATACTGATGCGTGACCTAATATGCACAGCCTTATGTCATGACCTGACTGTACAGACTGATGTGTGACCTAATAACTTATGTCATGACCTGACTGTACCGACTGATGCGTGACCTAATATGCAAAGACTTATGTCATGACCTGACTGTACCGACTGATGCGTGACCTAATATGCACAGACTTATGTCATGATCTGATATGTACAGACTTTTGCGTGACCTGAAATGTATAGACGCAAGCATTATTTGCTCTGTACAGACTCACGCATGACCTGCCCTGTACATTATCATGCCTGACTTGCCATGTACAGACTCATGTATGAACTGCCCTGTACTGACTCATTCTTGATTTTCAAGTTTAGCTATTTATTTTAAGTATAGTGCAGATAATTTTTTTTTAAAGTATTTATTCAATAATATAAATTTATACAACAAGTGAAAATAAAGCAATATGATTCAAGAGATTAGAGGGTTAAGACCAATGTTTAAGAGGGGAAAAAGTTAGATGGTAACAGCAAATATTTAAATATGTTGTTATAGTTTTGCTATCCAAACTTAAAACATAACTAGCTTTCACAAATAACACATTTCGATGTGCAACCCCAGTGCCGTAAAAAAAAAAGATAAAATGCTCACGGTGCAAAGCCTGAAAATTGATCGCCCCGTAGCATAACTAAAGGGTTCACTATTCCCACATGCTCATATTCATATGACCATTTTGTAGCATCAATGACGATTGAGCTCGGGTCGGCCTCTTCGCCCCCGAAACGCTAAAACCACCCCCCCCCCTCTTTTTTAAACCCTTTTCCTCGCCTTTCCGCTCAACATGCCTCTGAGTGAACCAATTTCCGTTTGAAGTGGATGAAAACATGTTTGGATCAATGTTATAATTCAACTAAGTTTACCTCATTCAGTATGTCAAGTAAAAACGTAAAATTGGAATAAGCAAACCAAACGCATCACAACACATCACGTTTCACTAATTTTCTGAAATGTAACCAGATCAGGATTAACTTTAAAATTCAGCATAGTCACCTACCTTCATTGTGTTAGCACTCATTTTCAACTTCTAACAAGACTGACTTATTGTGTCTGTTTGATTTCACGTTGCTGGAATTTAAATGTATGTACACATCAACATAAAGATTCATGAATTTTAACATTTTTATCATAAAACATTGTTAGTGCTACGGCTGAAGCAATGCAACGGTGTTTTATACGAAAGAACTTTTATGTTTGCAACCAGTTATATAACAGGGACAATAATTATAGAATTATTTACCATCTTGGTTTTAAATTTAGATGTCGCGTAGTAATCGCTAGGTTAGTGAATATAATTATATCCCTCTATAATGTTTGGATCCAACCGCATATTCAGTATAAAAAAACGGTTTGTACACTCATAACGTAACTGTCAACTGAGGCTTTGGGGCGAGAAAGTAACTAAAACCCTGTTGGAGAAACCGTGATACGTAAAGCGTGCACGTCGAGACTTGAGAGTAGAAGTGCAAACCCGAAATGTCTTTCAAAAAAAACTAAGTATGGCATGCTGGCAGATCTTTGGTCCAATGCGGCCCGTTCTTTCCCACCTGACATTCTGAACGACTGCTTAAAGTGTATAAAGAAAGTTGAAGCGATACCGGGAATTGACAGTTTTCAAGAAAATGGGGGAAAAATATTTACGTCACCCCAAGCAACGGATATCACATTTTATCTATTGTAATATATAGAAAGGCGGCATTTTCGTGGGGGGGGGGGGCAACAACCCTCTCGGCAACCAACTGCAGCTCGGCCACTTCTTAAGCGCTGGTCATTTAAAAACGGTTGTGTTATTGAGTATGTTGAACCGATTATGGACATAACGGGAATTTATTCAGAGTTTCTCCATATGTTGGGCCCCCGGACAACCACCAAATGTGAAATGACAAATGTACACTATTTCTTCTGTTCTAACGTTCATCTTTCTATAAAGATATTCCACATTTCTTGACCGCTTTTATTTTTCTTATTTTCTTATTAATTGTATGAAATAATTAACTAATTTTAATTTTTTTATATATAAAATGCGTTTAAAAGTCATTTTGGGATCGAACTGATAGAGACCAGCAGCCTATATAAAGATAGAGACAGGCAAACTTTATCGTCCAAAAATGTGTGACATAATTTTTCTTTTAAAAAATTGTCAAAAAATGCATTTAAGTATCCAGGGATGAATGACGTAATAAGGCTACTAGAATGCACCAACACTACATCAAATTCTAAATCGAGACACTACCAAAGCCGGACCATTCACACCCACTCAGATATGTCCTCCCATGTCCTGCTCTCGTCCTTGACCCGGCATTCGATGTCATGGCCCTTTTTTTCCCGCGTGGCTAAGTCAACAGCATGCACTGTACGACCTGAAAGACTTGAGACAGTCAACAACAATAACTGGGTCAGACTCGTCAAAACCCACAGCCTTCACACCGTACCGTTGCTGCTTTGCAGTTGACCCGAAAGATTTACACTTTTCAATGAATAAGTAAATCTCCAGAAAATCAAAATCAATATATCCATTATTAGATTTGAGCTGATAGGAGCCCTGGTTTATTTTTTTCCCTCTCGCTTACTTGTTTGCCGCGTTGGTGCTGTGTACTATCAAGTAAAGCAAACTATTCCTCATGTATTTCTGTTCTGAATTATTCTTTCCGACAGATTCTATTTCCTACCGTTTTTCTCAATCTTTTCATCGCAGTCACTTATTTGCGTTTTGCTCGTCTTCCTTTTCTTCTATTGCAAAGTGGATCCCATGACATTATACAACTATATATATTTCTAGAACATTAGGGACATGCCGTACATAACTAGGCAATTGTCTCAGCATCAAAAACACGTTAAAATTAAAATATGAACATGTGGGGCACCTCATATTATAAAAAGGGTGAAACACACGTGCAATGACGGGAAACACGTGTCACAGCTAGTTATAGAAAATGGTGACACATCTTTTAGTATGACAACGTGACACATCTTTTAGTATGACAACGTGACACATCTTTTAGAATGACAACGTGATACATGTATTAGAATGACAAAGTGACACATCTTTTAGTATGACAACGTGACACATCTTTTAGAATGACAACGTGAAACATCTCATTGTCTGAACACGTGATAGACGCCATAGTTTAAAAACGACACACACATAAAAACATAAAAAAAGATGTTACGAATGATTGTGTAGCTCATGACACATCTCATAGCTGGAAAAAGTGACACACTTCATAGCATTAAATGTAACACACCACATGAAATGAAAACTTGATGCAACTTATGCTAGGAAAAAAGTGGTTCGAAATACCAAGTAATAGATTCAAACTCTTTCAATAAATGACATTTTGTTCTTTTTCTTGTATAAATTTAAGTAAAACACATTATTTTTTTAAACGGGACTGGGTGTGAATATACGACTTAAAACTCAATTTATGCCTCTTAGGCCCAAGCGTATAGCTGTAGCGGGGCGCTTCTATAAAAAAGATTAGAATAAGGTGTGGTCAAGGTTTAGTTTTAATTTTTAATATTGCCTTTAATGCTGCATAATTAATATTGCATTTAATGCTGCATAATTAATATTGCATTTAATGCTGCATAATTAATATGGCCTTTAATATTGCATAATTAATATTGCCTTTAATATTGCATAATTAATATTGCCTTTAATGCTTCATAATTAATATTGCCTTTAATGCTGCATAATTAATATTGCCTTTAATGCTTCATAATTAATATTGCCTTTAATATTGCATAATTAATATTGCCTTTAATGCTGCATAATTAATATTGCCTTTAATGCTTAATAATTAATATTGCCTTTAATGCTGCATAATTAAACTCAGCAACACTCGATTGATCGATATAATTTTATGTTAGCGTCTTAAAGGAATTTTAAATAGAGACTAGGGTGTTTTATTAAAATTTGTATTAAATTTTGTATATTCTCTTAAAATGTCTTTTTTTTTTTTTTAAATGTCTAATTACTTTCTTGTTGGTTTTCAAATAAAGTCTTATGAAACTTTATCAACGACCATTGAAAAAAAAATTTTAATTATAAGAAAATAATTTATTTTTTTAAAAAGCCTAGTTTTAGGGCAATATGTATTTAAATTATAGACGCTTCCAACATTAACCTTTCTTAAAGTTAACAGATAGTGAAAGCTTGATAGAGGAGATAACTAGAACATTACTTAATACTATTAATTACAAATACTGGTTAAGTACCTTAACTTTTATTACGCTTAAACACATGTTTCTGCCTCAACTGACTGGTATTTGTTCTCCCTAGTTCCGCATTGTCTGGGCCCTACATTAAGATCTCAAAACAGCAGTTCTTAAGTCAGCATAGGAAGAGATAGCTGAACAATCAGCAGCAAACCTTGTTTGTAAGCATGAGCTGTCGTCAGATGAACCTAATCCTATCAGTAACAGGAAATTTGTTTGAAAGAAATTTCGTCGAAGGAAAATTGATCGACGGAAATTTGAACGAACGGAAATTTGGTCGAATCTTTTTTTTTCAGTTTGACCGCACTATACTATATAGTAAGACAAAATAATGCGTTCAATAGGAAATTTGACTCAAAACTCAACTTTATAGTTAATTTTGCCGATTATATTATTTTCAATGCACATTTCAGACTAGAAGTAATCTAATAAATTGTTACATATACCACACTAAAATAACAAACCGCCCACCCCCCCCCCTTACCCAGGCGGTCACTTATTCTACCGTTGTCAATCCTAAGATTTTTTCAGACAAGAAGTACTTGTGTTGCGTGTTAACTTATAGAAATTATAGTAAACGTTAATGATATCGACATTGTCAAAAGAAACTAAGTAAATGTTACTAAATATTTATGTAAAAGTTAAAACTATAAAATCTAGATGTGTAATAAGATGTACGCCACATTTAGTTTTAAATGAAACCTAAATAATAATTGATCATAGAGCAAAACTTTGTAAACTTGATATAAGAAGATATTAAATTTTATTCTTCCACTAGTGAACAATAATGAAATGTCGTGCAACGCAATATTTTACTAGTGGTTTCTGTGTCATTTTTTGCTGTACTCTTGGAGTCTACAATTGTCGATGTTCGTAATGGAAATCCTTGCTCAATCAGTGGACGTCTGATTATCTTTCCCAGTTCGTCCGAACTAGTCGGCCCCTACTGTAAGTACGTCGAAGAAATAACGACTGAATTTCCTACGAGCTTGAGCGCAAGGCAGCGCGAAAACATGAAATTCTTGAGCGCATTAGACACTGACTTCTGTTCAAAATAGCAATAATAGAAGCCAGAGAGAATAGCCAGACCCTTACTTATTTTTTGTAATCTTACTTTTGTAAATTATCTTTGAATTCAACACTTTTTTTAAAAAACAAATGTAAAATGCTTTTGATAAATGTGTGTTTACTAACTTTTGTAAATTTACATATATATATATATATATATATATATAATTGGAAATTTAAAACGTTAAATGTAAAAATGCCATATTTAAATGTTTGTGTATTATTATAATGGTTTGAACGATTAGCTTCCCCCAAGTTCCCCCTTCCCCTTACTTTTTTCCGCCTCAAACAGAATAATTGTTTTTTCTTATTTCAAAATAAAATATGCATATAAAAGACCTCACGTCAAAAAGAAATTTTTAAAATCTAATTCATTGATTAATAAATGACATGCTTTATTGACTAGTCATTTCTTGAAATTTGAATAATTTCATTTCATTATCTTTTTCTCGATTCAGTCTGTTCCCATACCAATTTGTTTGCGGCTTTAAAGAAAAAAGATGTGGCTTAAAGCAATTATGAAAAGAAACCCCTCCCTGGTCTCACTTTACAATATTGCAGTAGTTATTTAAGAACTTAAGAAATTGATGCTTTATACACATTGTATTTTTAAAATAATATTATACCAACTTTCTTTATACATGTGTACATTATTAAAAGTGGTCGAGCTTGTTTTTATTGCCACTACACTAACTTCTCAACAACCGTGGGGGGGGGGGGGTGGATTGTGTACAGGACAGTAACAACCAACTCATGCGCCCGGGGCAAAGTCCAAATTTTAATATAAAATAAATTGGTTTGAGAAATTCGTTATTTAAATACTGGCCTGATTTGAAAATCCCCATTGACGTGTTCGGCGCTAGTTCAATGCAGTCATAAACATTTGAAGTTAAGTGCTTCAATGTGTTAGGCAAACAGGCATGACGCTTCGCTGGACATGTTTGGGGTTCCAAGAAGAACTTCTAAAAAACTTGTATATCCAAATCGATCCACGCACGTTAATCGAATAGCCTTGGAGTATTTTCTAAGATCGTTATTAATTTTTTTTTTTTATGTTTATGTTTGATAAATTTGTATTACTAGTCTCGGAAATTAACATCGCAGGGTTGATTGTTACAAAAAAACTGATTTTTTTAAAAATATTGTGAGATTCATCGATAACATGAAAAAAAAGAACGTAAAGATGTGGACTTTGAGGAAAGAAATGGATATGAGACATGAAATGCATTTGAACGCATTATGTAACTTCATGTTACAAAGAGATACAATGTTCACGTCAATAAAAAATTTAGTAACTGTGAAGATATCAACGAATATTTTTTTATTTTATTTACCACATTGTAGTTAGAAATGATTTTCCAAACAATTATTTTGGCAAGCTTCCATTTTTTCTGTATGTCAGGTTCATGTTTTGATTATCCTCAATTACTAGAAGGAGGTTTTGTTTCAATAAAAAGAACGTTCTCTAGCAAGTAAAATATAGAATAATTTTTATAAAAGGATATTCATAAAATAATCGCATTTAATTGATACACATTCTAACTAATTACAAAGGAGGAATTTGAATGTAATGAAATTTAATGCTTTATTTAATTAAATATATAAAATTGGTAAATTTACATTTGTGTACTACAATGTTTTTCTTAAACGCACTAAAACATAGTCATATTGTGAACGATCTTTCTCTTTCTGTGCCCCCCCCCCCCCAAAAAAAAATACAATGGAATTATCTCCAATTACACATCCACAATCTACCGACCATCCATGCCTTCAAAACTACCCTCAAGACCCATCTCTTCAAACTCTTTTATACCGAATCAGTCTCAACCCCTTTGACTGATTAACGTCGCTCGATGCTGCTGGGTGCCGTCCGTGTCTAGACAGGGATAGATAGTACTTGGGTGGGCGAGGTCAATCTTTTTACAAAGCTATTTTTAATTAAATCATTTTATGTAACTGCTAATTTTTATGTGAAGTGCGGTGAACCCTAGCCCTAGGCTGTGGTACTGCGCTATATAAGATAACTATAATAATAATACATATTTCATATATATATATATATATAGTGAGGAAAGACAATACTGTGTAAGGTAACACTTAAAGCTTCATGCTGTACTTATTAAATCACTATAGGGCAAAAAGATGTCCATCTTTGATTGCATTTGCTTTTCTTTGGTGGTGTGGGGGAGAAACAGATTTTTATTCCTACAAAGTTAACAAATTAGGGAAGTTAAATAAAAAAATAATGATACATTTTTATATGACTGGTCTAAATCTGAATTCATAAGACTTCATAAACATTTCTGCGCTTGTAATGTTTGTTTTGAACTGTGTTTGAAAAAATCATTTCTACAAATCCTGGTATAGTTCCAAGAAATTTGATAATGAACCAGTTTATGCACCTTGAAAACAGGTAGTACTTTAACTGGGTTAAACAAAATAACTGGGTTAAATGGTCACATAAGATAACAGTCGATCTGCTGCTTGCAAGCTCAGCGCAGGCCCGGCGCTAGCAGGGGTCGGGGCCTTCTGGAAATTGAATTTTTGCAGGGGCCTTTGACGTTACATTTTGCGGTCAATAGTATTTTAAGACATGTCAAATACGCGTTGGCTGTTTCAGTTCACAATGGGAATGGTGGTAGTCATACATGGGAATTACGGGTGACAATGGGACATGTCTTGTTCATACTGGATGGTACAGGTGACAAAACACGTCCCAGTCGTACTGAATCTCACAGGTCACAGTGGGACATATATCAAACCGGTATTTTACGAAATTTCATTTTGTTTGTCTTTTGCTAGAGAAGTTAAATTTTCTGGAGGCAAATAATACATTGCGCCTCGTGTTGTCAGCACCAAATATCGAACAAGATGACAAGGGATGCCACAGCAGACAGAGGTTTTTCTTTTTTTTTTTTTTTGTGTAGATAATACCCGACTGTTCAAATGGAAGTAAGTGAGTTGGGCTTAGTATCCGAAACAATGGTTGTAGCCGTAGAATAGGCGCGTAGTTGCTTGTTTTGTTTTGTTTTTGTTTGTTTGTTTATTGTTGTTGTTTTGTTTTTTTTTCTAAGAAGTCCATCAGCACCTAAATTGACACTAGAGGCCGCAAATTAGTTTAACTAGGAAGTAATACACGACAAAATCTATTAACCAGCTTGTTTTAAAAAACGCAGCATGTAAGTTTGTATGAATGTAAATTTCATGTTAACTTGCTGATTCTTACATAATATGTCTATGTTCTTTAAGTTTCATTTTAACTGGCGGTTCCTTTTTTTCAAGGCCTTTAAAATATTATTTTGTAACCATTTAAATGATTTCTATGAGACTACTTTATATATATATATGTAAATATAAAAGTGCTGATTATTACAAGTAAAGGTTGTTTACATTTCTTTAAACCGCTGTCAAAGTGCCAAGAGTCACCGAATTTGTTAATAATTATTTCATAGCTAAACTTCCTGTTCCTATAACTAGACCAGAAAGGTCATAGTACTGATTTCTTTTCAATGTGTCTACATATATATTCTAGCGAAATGTCAATCGCTTTTATAAGGCTGAACTTCTCACTCACGCTGTCTTGCGCATATATATTTTTCTTGATACGAAAACTGTACATAATTGGTGTGCGCAGCTATTCAACATGATGTAAGTATCAGATAATTAGAAATAGGATTTTGTTTTTTTAATATATAGAAAAATGAGGGATTATTTAGTCATTGCTTACAATTTAAGTAATTATATTTAATTCTTGTGTGTTAAATCTATAAACAATTTTAAAAGTTTACCAACTAATCTATACCTTTTGCTAATGATAACATTTGGCTATTCTTGATCCACATAACGGTAAGTTTTATTTATTTATTTTTAGTGAAAATCATTTTTTTTAATTTTGCATCTGCTAAAATATATCAACAAGCCGGACAGATTGTAGGATACAATAATAAAGATGTAAAGTAGAGATTGACATAAATTCATTTAAAGAGTTCTTTGCTTTTCGACAGTTCATCTGATCCAACAGACCATAATAATAATAATAGGAGAGATGGTGTGCTCTTTTTGTTTGCGCAGTTACTTTTGACGTGTCGGTTCTTTTGACGTGTCGGTTCTTTTGACGTGTCGGTTCTTTTGACGTGTCGGTTCTTCTGACGTGTCGGTTCTTTTGACGTGTCGGTTCTTTTGACGTGTCGGTTCTTTTGACGTGTCGGTTCTTTTGACGTGTCGGTTCTTTTGACTTGTCGGTTCTTTTGACGTGTCGGTTCTTTTGACGTGTCGGTTCTTTTGACGTGTCGGTTCTTTTGACGTGTCAGTTCTTTTGACGTGTCGGTTCTTTTGACGTGTCGGTTCTTTGAACGTGTCGGTTCTTTTGACGTGTCGGTTCTTTGGACGTGTCGGTTCTTTTGACGTGTCGGTTCTTTGAACGTGTCGGTTCTTTTGACTTGTCGGTTCTTTGAACTTGTCGGTTCTTTTGACGTGTCGGTTCTTTTGACGTGTCGGTTCTTTTGACGTGTCGGTTCTTTTGACGTGTCGGTTCTTTTGACGTGTCGGTTCTTTGAACGTGTCGGTTCTTTTGACGTGTCGGTTCTTTGACGTGTCGGTTCTTTTGACGTGTCGGTTCTTTTGACGTGTCGGTTCTTTGAACGTGTCGGTTCTTTTGACGTGTCAGTTCTTTGAACGTGTCGGTTCTTTTGACGTGTCGGTTCTTTTGACGTGTCGGTTCTTTTGAGTGACACGATTTACTGAAGAATTCCGAAATTTACTTTTTACGACCCGGCGCACTTGTTGCATTTAAGTTTTTTTCCCAATGAGCACAGTTTTTTTAAGGTGCGCTGTAAAATAGTGATTTTTGTTTTCAAGGACCTTCCGTAGGCTTTGCTTTATTGTACTTGTATTATTACCATGTGAATTGTCGTGTTGTTTTCCATCATTTAAAACAAAATATTTTCTCACCTTCTTGTCAACTTTTCTTCTTTTTTTTAAATTATAAATTCAATTCAGTATCAGTTGATTTAAGATTCTGCTAGCAGCATAGTCAATGTCGAGGTTCTTGTTACAAGCATTGGATGAATAGCGTTACACATCAGAAATATGTGGCGTTGATCATGGGAATATAGTGTACACAGAAAAGTTGTCTTCAAATACTTGCATTTATTTATTAAATCGAACACGTCTGAAAACCTTTTTCTTTTTAAACGAGATAATCGTAAATGGAACGTCCATTTGGGAAATGGGAAGATGTCAAAACAGTATACACTCTATTAAAAAATTAATCCTTGAGTTTAAAGATACACATACCGTTACGTCAATAATGACGCTTTTTTTAAAAAAAAATGTATATGTAGGTTACCAGAAGTTGGCTAAACAGGTTTATATGACTGCAGCACTAGACACAATTTTGTACTGATGAATGCAAGTGCCGAAACGTTTCGTATGTGTCATGTAAAATTATTATTAAAGCTTAACATATACTGTTATACTGACACAGATTGTTCGTGTCTATTTAATCTGCACTAGACAAGCGCCAACAAATGGACCCGAACGAAAAGAACAGGACATTTAAAGAGACGCCCATTGGCCCCAGTGACGGCGTAAGTAAGAAGGACGACTGCGCCAATGTCCACAGACTTAGTAATTATGCAATCCACGTAAAGACGAACAGTTTAAAAAATGCAAACATTGTTGGGAAAAGGGGACATGAAAACATTGGTTTGTGTGGTGGCATTACTGAGTTTAGGCTTTGAGTAAACAACGTCCGTTGATCCCATGCTAAAGTAGGTCAATTGCCAAGAAACCCTCGAGATAATTTACTATTTCAGAGCCTGTTATATATAATTGTGGGCCATTATCTTGGATGTGCAATGAACTGATAGTGAGGGGGCCTTGCATTGATATGTACTGTTCTTGAACTCGACGAAGATTGAAGGGGCAAGCGGGGGAGAGAAAGAGAGAGATTGGAAGAGCCTTCGTGCCAAAGAGCCTCAGTTTGGCGATAACACAAGAAAATACAATAGTACTAGAGCACACAAAAAAGAACAACAAAAATCAAACTTTGAAGGGGCATTCCAGCTGCTTTCTAACGTGATAAGAACATGTTTGTCAAACATTTAACACGTCTTATCGTAAGAGAATTTGATTAAAGTAGATCCGGGTGTGTGTGTTTTTCTTAATGTTTTTTTTCCCTTGGTTGTACATTTTACTCAATATCAGTTAGTGTTACGTTAACAATTTAAGGGTAAAATGCGTTTATTTTATTTTTCAAGGGATTGTAAGCCAAACAGTACGAAGTAAAGGATAGAATTAAAATAAAACGGGCTAAAGAGTAGAGATAAGCGAAATAAAAGCTATTAAATTAGCAACTGAATGTCCTACTTTTCTTAATATGAAAACCCTAAATAAAATGTGGAAAAACTTAGTTCTATTCAAGTACAACAATAAAGCAACAATTACTGAAAAGTACTTTCTTGTAAATGTCTCACTCTCGCACACTACAGTCAGAAGTTTGTATTCTGCGTCGTCCGTGAATTGTAGTCTCCAAGTTGAAGGTGACGGCAACTTGTATCTTTTCTTGTTTTAGAGTAAAGAAACCTCATATGTATTGACTGTAAATTTCAAGCTTTATTCAACATATTTCAAATACATGTTTTTCAATTTCAGCTGTCTTTTATTACCTCAAAATAATTTTGATTTTTTTTATATTTTAGGACGGCGCATTAACCCCTCTGGATCCAAAGTAAGTTTTTAAAATATTTTTTAAAAATTAATTTATTTTTATTAGAATTATTTGAATACTTTAATAAATATTTTGGTAATAGCTTAAGTGATATTAATGTTATATATATATATATATATAACATTTCCAAGTAACATGATTTTATTCAATTGAATGTATTTATTGAACGATACAAATAATGTAGTGTCAAATGGGTTATTAGACAAAATTTTAAAATGTAAAAGCGTTAACTTGTTTAATTCACCACATAGAATAGACAATGCAGCAGATGCTAGGCGATCAAGAGAAACAAAGGTTCGTATTATAAAAGACATTTCCCCATCTATATATAGCTGAATTGTTTCCTATTGTGAATGATGCGTTGTGACACATTTCCGAGTGATGTGCACTACTCTATGAGCTGAATACTGTTACATACATCAGTGGAATAGAAACTATTTGTGCCACCTTGTGTATTCTTTTTTTCGAAGTTTTCGACGTTCTTTAACTTGTACTTTTGTTAAACATACATAATACATATGTATGTATGGCATCTTTCCGTCTACAAGAGACGATAGATTTATCTTCTCTGGTTGCAGCTCTTGATGTGGCAAAATATAATACATATATAAGATGAATATCAAAGGCATATATATTTTGATTATCAATGGCGTACCTTATCTGAATATAATTTTTGACAATTCTACTTCTAAAATTTTTAACGCCCATTACTGGAGTAGATAGAATGTGTGACGCCCCTGGTAGATTCTTGATTTTGCAGCCCAAAATTAACAATAACCACAAAGAATACAGAATATACATAGAAAATAGAATTTCTTTGGTAAACACATTGTGAATTGGTGTCAGGTTCCCTATAAAAAATTCTTATTACTATTTTTTTACGCTTGTATTGGGAAATCAAGAGGTGAAAACAATTACGATTAACGATATTAATTATACAGAAAGCATTGCAACAAAGAAATATAAATTTTATTCCAAACTAACATTTTCTTTAATTTCAAATAAAGCGAATTAGCCACCCCTACAAAATGCCGCCCCGTGGAGGTTTCTACCTTCGCCACTCCTACTTTTTATTGTGACTCACATATTGTCTTCTAAGCATAAGCTTTTCTTTAAAAATTCATAAATTTTAGACAATTAGTGATGCGCATTAGAGATTTATAAGATGTAAAATTATTTTAGCGGATACATTTTATCAAGTATTCGATTCTTATTTAAATATAAATGGCGGTTTGAAAAATTGTTGAAGTAGATGCAATGAAAATGACTAAAAACATAAATGATAAAAAAGACAGAAATAAACTTGGCAAAAAAATATTTTAAAACTCCAATGAATTTAATTAGGCGGCTGCGTGTAAAGATGTAGACATAATATTTTTTAAAAATATTTTAGAGGTGTTTTTCACATGATGATGATCCATTTATTTTTGCTTTCTTTTATTTATGTGTAACATTGAAGTACTTTAAGAACAACTGCTTTATTTATTGAATTAATAAGTATTGACCTGTTTAGGAGCACCTATTTAATAGGAAGTATTTGTTAGAGAAGGCAAATATTTTGATAATTTGTTTCGTTGTCCTGTCAAATTATGCATGACATCATATCTCTATACTACAAGTAATTTGATTAAAGTTCTTTGCGATGTTTTAAATACATAAATTGATATGTTACAAAACTCGTTAAGTCTATGGTAATTTGAGCAATAAATGTGGAATTACATAAATTCCTTCAAAGAGGATTCAACGAAATTATGTGTACATATATACGAGAGCAAAAACGTAGAAACTTTAAGATTCTAGAAAAGTCTGGTCCTTTTTTTTGAAGAATGCGATGTAACATTTCATTTGGTAACATTTCATTTGTAACATTTCATTTGGTAACATTTCATTTGTAACATTTCATTTGGTAACATTTCATTTGTAACATTTCATTTGGTAACATTTCATTTGTAACATTTCATTTTTTAACATTTCATTTGTAACATTTCATTTGGTAACATTTCATTTGGTAAAATTTCATTTGGTAACGTTTCATGTGGAACCATTTCATTTGGCAACGGTGCATTTATTAAACAACCCATAGAAAGATAACATTAACAAAAAATAAATGCTACTGACATTACTATTTTTACTGAGCAGATCCATTTGATTCATGTATCACCGGACCCAAATACGGTAAGCTTTCTAAATTGCAAATAGTCTTTTTACATAGTTTTTTCTTTAAATAAAGGAGTATACAAAATAATATATTAATTTGTTAATAGATTTAAACTAACAGTGGCGATAAAGTCGTCCTCCGAACAATAGGTGCGTAGAGAGGCGATAATAGAACTAGATCGTTATACTTTGCGTAAGGATACATTTTATGAGTACACTTATCTAGCATCGTTCTTACTTATTTAAAATAATTGATTTCATATACTGTCAAATATTGTAAACCGGCCCACACCTAATATAAGTAAGTATGTCACAGATGCATCGGGCATTTCATAATATACTCTTTTTGTAACTTCGCGATACGATTTAGGGTTTTAATAAAATTTAGGTTTTTTTTACCTACATCTAAATGTCCTTGCATCTTTTGGATTTAAAAAAAGAAACAAAAAAACACAAACTGATAATAAATAAATATATTAAATTAAGGAAAATGGATAATGCTCTAATTTGGAAAACATTGAAGAAGATAACGATACAGCTTCTTCTGTCAATCAATTTCTGGCTAAACATTGATTTTCCCTTTTTTTTAACTGCAACAAAAAGATACTTTAAAACTGCTAATGCAATGCAAAAACCAATAGTTTTTACATATTTGCTTCACGAATCTCTTACACATATTGTGTGGTTTTTATTTGATACTACACTTGTTTTTTTATATTGATAGTACCAAATAAAAAATGATAACCTTCGGGGATATGTTTGTTTCGAATTTGTATGTGACGATTCATTAACTAATTAAATCGTACATTTTATTTAAACATACAAGTAGAAGGTTCACGCAACAGTGTGGAAAGTGAATCTGAAGAAAATAATGAAGGAACATAAATTTGGGTACAATTTGAATACACTCTTTAATATGCAATTTTTAAAGACGTGTTCAATGTTGTCTAGCTGGGACAACTGAAATTGCTTGAACTAAATTGAAGTGACGCACTTTTGAAAAATCTGAAAATTTTACACAGCGCTAGAGCGATACATACATGTCAAACAGAATCGCATTTTGAGATACTAGTATTTATCAACTACTAAAAAAAAATAGACATGAATACAATTATTGCGTCATTCCTTTTTAAATCCCTTCTATTAATTTCGCTTTTGTTTGTGAGTGGCTGGCTGACTGACTGGCTTGGTGGCACAATCTTCGGATGGCTATTAGACCAATTTCCTGTCAACCTATCGAGCTGAAACTTGGCTTATAGATTCCTAGTCTATGACAACACATTCTTTCAAATTTGCAGCACCACCCCTCAAAAACAAATCCTAAATTCTGATTTTCATGGAAACATGAAGGAAATATTATGACTGATTTCACGAAATAAAATGCCCAATTACCATGCTAAAATATTTTTTACACACAAAAAAAAAAGGAAATAATTTTTATTTTAGTAAAAAAAATATAAGAAAATATATTTATATTTTTAAATATCACAAGGTAATTATAGAAACACGTAACGGGGTGTTATTCAAACAACAATTGACAAGAGAATGTTGTAATGTTTAAAGAAATTGCTTTTATTCAACAAATACATTTAAATTGTTTAAATTTTCTTTTCATATAAACATAATATAGGCAGAACCTTTACAAGCAGATATTGAAAATGAAATCGAAGAAAATAACAAAGACACCGAGAGTGTGGTAAGATATAATACATAGGGGTAAAGTTAACTATTTTTTTTTTTTTTAATGTTTTAATTTTTATTATGCTTTAATTTTGTTTTTTAATTAAGTTAAAATTTGGGAACCGTAAAAGATTTTTTAAAGTTTTTATAACCATTCCATAGTTCATGATTTAATTTTAAAGCTTTAGTAACCTTTACTCAATGACCGATTAGCTTAAGTTCAGTAAGGTCCTTCCTCGATTTAAATATATATATATATATATATATATATAAATAAATGCAAAATAAATCTCTTAATGTCCCGACCCCTTTTTTATTACTTTATAGTTTTAAAATGTAACCGAGTCGTTACGTTGAAGCTATAGAAAACATTAAATGGAACCTGTCCATGTCCATGTACACCTCAAGTTTGCTCAATATTCTCCATATATATTTCATTAAATTCAATTAGCAGCAAAACTAACTACAGCAATATGTATGTATGTATGTATAAATTTGTGGGAAAAGTACGACTAAATTCTGGCTTTTACATGAGCTCAGCTTTTGCTTTCCTCGGACATGACATGACAGCAAGTTTTATTTAACATGCATCTAAAACATTTGTTCCAATATTTTGCATTGCTAAGTAATAACAATGAAACTTGTGAAACTTGTTGATTTATTCCTGATTGTTTCTTCGACAAACCTTTCGAACCTTTGGAATATTTTATTAAAAATAATTATCATCAGAGAAAATAGCGTTTGTTTTCAAAATGTATGCAAAAATACATTAACTAATTAAATCGTCATTTGAATTTAAAACATATAGGAAGAAGATTTGGACAATGAATTGGAAAGTGAATCTATGGAGGAAGACGAAAGAGAAGAAATGGGGGTAATAAACTTTGGAATTTGAAGAATTTTATTTTAAAGATTGCTAGTTTGGGACATCCACTCCATAGTTTTATGATCAATGTTGAAAATATATATATTTTTATGTCGACATGCTTTTGACCATAATAATTCCATGGTTTATACAATAAATCTGAAAAGTAGATATATACCCTTTCTTCAATACGTTTGCGTTGGAATAAATTAGGGGCGGCCATCCCAAATAGTTTCATGGACGAGCTATTCTTTTGTAGGCGCAAGTCAGTGCAACTAATAAAGAAAAATAACCAATTGAACGAAGTAAATATTTTTAGCTTTCATACCCTAAATTCTTACGTTGCAACATGTCTACTTCTGACGCCCCTCATATAAATAAATTGTACATATCTAAATATAAATCGTAAATAACTGAATTTATGCAGTCCTATATTGTAGAACAAAAGGTGTCGGTCAGGTCCATTGTTAGAATAAAAAATTTAAAAGACTAATGGTTTAGTAGTAGGGACAATTCTGGGTTAAATTCTTAAGGATGAAATGTATTTTGGCGGAGACAAGAATTTAGTTTGGCATCACACTTCACACAGTCGTAGAGCAACAGAAGAGAGGCTAGTGGAAATATAGAATCCCATGTGTCTAGATGTATTTATACAAATCCTTTATTTCTAATTACATGTTTTTGTTTTAGCTATGACATTACTAATTTTAACTGAAGCTTAAAAAAGAGAAAGAAAAATTATCTCGTCCGTATGAAATCTTTCCTCGATACAAATGAGTCCAACAGAAAAACCGAGACTCAATCTGGCCCTTACAGCTACAAAAATATTATATAAATTTTATATATATATATATATATATAAGTATTTGTATCTATTTCCTATCAGCGTCTCAACCAAGAAAAAAATAATAAGTGCACATTTAAATAAAAATGTGGCACATCTGGCAGGTCACAATATTAAACATTCTGGTCCGCTTGTTTAGATAAATTTGTTTAACTTAATAAAGAGTTGTTGTTTTTGTTTATTTAATGAAGAAATAATGTCTTACAATATGTTTCATTAATGCATTATTTTGGGAAGTAGATTTAATATTGTAAAAGAATGTCACTGATTAAATACTTTTGTAATTATAGGACGAATCAGAAGAAAATAACCATTTAGGAAACAGATCACAACTCAATGTCAACGATAAGGTAATAATCTGATCGTATTAAATAATATCTAAAATCTTATCGTTAAGGAAGAAAAATCATTTTAAGCATTAATCCTATCTATAATTTGAAGGTCACATTTAATGTAGGTTTCTTAAATATGTAAGGAAAATTTCGACATTCTTAAATTATATTCTTCTCATCGTTGGGAAAATTATTTATCATTTAACTCTCTTTTGAAATGCTGCATGGGTTAAACATTTGTCAGTTCCGCCAAACCTTTCAGAAAATATATTCAAAGACGACCCATTTTTAAGAGTATTTTTTTCACACCTCCTTTATAATACCATTTCTCTATCAATTGCAAATAGAAGTCATAAATATATAGTTCTATAAATATATAGTCAGATTCGAAACTTCTTCTTCTCTTATATATTAAGGGCCCACGATCAATGTATTGATCGTTCTGGCTCCTATTTATGTAAGGGGGTGAGCGATGTTCCTGGCTTTGAAGACGATTCTGGTTCTCTGGTTCTGGTTCGGTACGTTGCTGCATCCATAAACTGGCATATGTGCAACGGTTGGGGAAGCGATGTTGCCAATCTAACGGCTCCTAGCAAATGCCAGGGCGGCCTTGAAGCTTTCGATCGTTGTCGAGTTCACGGCGGTATTGTCCAGGTTATTCCAAGCGATTATGGTGCGTGGATAGAATGACTGCTTATGTTGCACTGTGTTACTCCGAGGCACAGTGAAGCATTTGTTATTGTTTCGGGTGTAATTTCTCATGGGGTTGTCAGAGGTTAAGTCAGTATTAAGTGACTGTTTGGCTCTAATTAATCGGCCTGGCTTCTGTGGGGTGAGATAATTATTTGCTGGGATGGCCAGCATTAGCCCCATGACCACTTTATATAAGAATGTTAGGCGGATCTTTTCTCGTCTGTCCTTGAGGGTGGGGATGTCAAATCTGTTTAAAAGGCCAGTGACGTAGCCAGGCGTGGTGGTTTTATAGTCACGTGCTATGAAGCGCATTGCGTTACGTTGGATTCGCTCCAATTTGTTCACGTCTTGCTTTAGGTATGGGTCCCAGATTATTGCACCATATTCTAGTAACGGACGAACGAGTGCAAGATAGGCATTTCGTTTGCAGGATGTTGGGCAGTGGCGCAGATTTCTTCTAATAAAACCTAGTGTGGAGTTTGCTTTTTTTTTTAAATGTTATTTATGTGGGGGTGACCATTTTAGGTTATTTGAGAAGAGAATTCCAAGGTATGGATTGTTTGTTACTTGTTGAAGGATTGTCCTATTTAGGGTGTACATATAGCTTGATGGGTTTTTTTTTGAGATGCTCATTATGTAGCATTTGGTTTCATTAAATTTCATGCCCCATTTGTCTGCCCAATTCATAAGGCACTTCAAATCTGCTTGAAGTTGGTTGTGGTCATTGTAGTCGATTATCTCTCTGTAGACAAGACATTCATCTGCAAACAGCCTCACTTGAGATTTTACAGTATCAGGGAGGTCGTTTATGTGACAGAGAAAGAGAAGGGGGCCCAGTACTGTGCCTTGAGGAACTCCTGAGTCTACGGTGGCTTTGCCTGATCGGACGCCATCCACCACTACTTGCATGGTCCTTTTTGTTAGAAATGTTGAGAGCCAGGAGTGAAGGTTGCCTGTAATGCCGTAGTGGTGGAGTTTGTGTAGAAGAAGGCTGTGTGGAACAGTGACGAAGGCCTTGGAGAAGTCGAGAATTGCCATGTCGATCTGGTTACCTTTGTCATATGAGGCAAGGAGGTCATTGGTGGTGATGATTAATTGAGTTTCAGTGGAGTATCCAGAGCGGAAACCATGGTTTAGAGTGGTCAAACTGTTGTAGTGTTCAAGGTGGTTCATGATGTGACGACAGATGATGTGTTCTAGAATTTTGCATGGGACGGAGGTCAGGGATATTGGGCGGTAGTTTGCTGGGTTATGACGGTCACCTTTCTTGTAGGCACTAGTGATATTTGCATCAAGCCAGTCCAGTGGGAGTTTGCCGGAGTCAAGCGACTTTTGGGAAATGCGGGTGATGGTTGGGGCGATATTGTCAGCCAGGGTCTTTAGGACAATGTTTGTAATACAGTCAGGTCCGGGTGCTTTATTGGGCTTAAGTTTTTGAGAAGTTTGGCTACTCCTTGTTCAGTTATATTGAAGGGGTCAATTGTACCAGGTGAAGGTTTTAGAGAGGGTAGTACTGTTGTGGTAATTTTGGTGAAGACAGATTGAAACTGCCTTAGGAGAATTTCAGCTTTGCATTGGCTATCGCTTACAAGTTGCCCGTATTCTAGTAGAGGGGCTACGCCAATATTGTCTTCCTTTTTGGATTTTATGTAGCGCTGAATGGTTTTGTGTTGTTGTTTTCTAGGCCTTCTTGAATGACTCCATTTATGTGCTGCCACTCGCCTCTTCTTAGTTCCCTACGACAGTGTTTCTGGAACTGGCGGAACATGGCCCAGTTGTTGGTAGTTTTGGCTTTCTTCAATAGTCTTTTCTTTCTCTTCAGCATCTTCTTGAGCCGTGTGTTCAGCCATGGTAGATTACATGGATTTTTACTGTGGCTGATGGACATTTTGATCTAAGCTTTTGAATAAGGCATATTTGAAGGTCGACCATAGTGTTTCTACATCCTCTTCCTCGTTGTTTTTTTTTTCAGGATGGCCTGTTCAGTGGCGGCGAGATCTAGCTTGATCTTGTCCCAGTTTGCTTTACCGAACTTGTAAGATTTCCTGGGTTTCTGGCGCGTTATTTGAGCTTTGGAGTAGAAGTCAACCACCACTGCGTCATGGTCAGATATGCCTGGGACACGTGGATTGTTTAACAAGGGTGGGGTTGGACGTGAAGATTAGATCTAGGATGCTTTTTTGACGTGTTGGTGTTTTCTGCACTTGCGTGAGTAGTGAGGATGAGGTCAAGTCGATCAGTGATTGCTGAATGGTATTGTCTTTGCCGGTGGAGTGGGCAGTATGCCTGGTCCAGTCTATATCGGGGCAGTTGAAGTCACCGGCGACGATGATGTCGCGCTCGTGCTTGCACACCCATTAAAAGCAGCAGTCGGTGCGCAACATTTACAAGGCAATATCCGTGTTCAGCCACGATATTTCACTGGTTGCAAGAGCTACTTAGCGAGTATGTCATGAACTGAGGGTTGGAAGGCCTGAGGCCAGAGACACAAATGTGTTAAGTGTTGTCAACTTAACTGTTTCTTTTGGAAGCTTGTTCCAGTCCCTGATTGTCTTTGGCAGAAATGAGGAGCTCCTGTACAATGTTCTTGTTGTTATCGGCCAGAACTGCCTGTTGTGGCCTCGTCGCAGTCTAGGGGGAGAATGACGACTTTATTTGTATTGTACTTAATTAAAGGGGAATATAGGAATTTTCATGAATAGGAAAAGTCATGTTCTTTTAATGCAAAATAAGTTGTTGTTGTTCTTTGTACGGAGCAGTACATATTTTATCCAGCTCTAGCTCTGGCTAAAAATAGGACCGCTGTCCAGTGTTCTAAGCATATTTAGAGTTGCTATACACAACGTTTATATGTACTACGATTTATCTTGAACCATACTTTGTTCCGTATTTTATTCAATAATACACTGCAATACACGTCACCAACTACATGGCAGGAAAAGCGTTCATTAACTATTAACTCTCTTAAAACACACCGCGCATAATAAAACACAATGTCCTGTGCGCAACAATTAGTCCCTTGCTCGGCAATAGTCCTAACTTTTATTTTTGAAAACCCTTGATGTATTAATGAGGCATATTTATTTAAACTAATAGGATTTACCGTACAGATCTGAAAGTGACTCTGAAGAAATTCAAAAGGGAACAGAAATTGCGGTAAAATTAATATTTATTTCTTGTTTTAAATTTTTATTTACTTTTTATGTAATTAAAAAATGTTAACTCTGTAAGATTATATTGCTTTTCTTTGGTTTATGATTTGTTTTCTACAGCTTAATTCAATTTCAATGCATTTACTCTAATAACATGTTGAAGTTGAATATTCTAATATTTTAATACATATTAGGCTGAGTTGTTTTTGTTTTGGTCCAAAATATAAATATGTGCTTTCAGAGCAAATCTTAATTATATATGGTTTTCTTCCACACATCAACAAATCCGTTGGACTCAGTAGGACTCAGAAGGACTCAGTAGGACTCATGTCAAAAACCTAATGGTGCACCAAAAAAACGATAATCAACGAAACTAAAACTAGTAAAAAAGGCACATTGCACACAAGACACATTGCACACAAGACACATTGCACACAAGACACATTGCACACAAGACACATTGCACACAAGACACATTGCACACAAGACACATTGCACACAAGACACATTGCACACAAGACACATTGCACACAAGACACATTGCACACAAGACACATTGCACACAAGACACATTGCACACAAGACACACAAGACACATTGCACACAAGACACATTGCACACAAGAAACATTGCACACAAAACACATTGCACACAAGACACATTGCACACAAGACACATTGCACACAAGACAAATTGCACACAAGAAAAATTGCACACAAAAGACACATAACTCATAAAACACATTACTCACAAAACACATTGCACAAAGAAACATTGCACACCCATTAAAAGCAACAGTCGGTGCGCAACATTTACAAGGCAATATCCGTGTTCAGCCAATAACAGTCAAATAAAGACACAGGAACGCAATAATGACGCTTACCGGAAAAAAATGTATATCAAATTAATATTAATTAGTATACCTATTTACATATCCATTGTGGGGCTATACCAATACAATAAAGTAAGCACAACTGGAATGAAAAAAGTATGATAACGTATTGCAGGCCGCAATATTAATGCTTGCAGGGCACTGAATGAGCATATATTATTATTATTATTATTATTTGTTGTCTTATATAGCGTGGTACCCCAGCCTAGGGCTAGGCTCACCGCGCTGTACATAAAAATATTTTAAAAAGAGACATAATGGTGAATAAAATACATATATATAATACAGAACAGATTTATAGGACGGCGGCCAGCAGCGGCGTTTATCGGTCGGATGTGGGGAATCAGTCGGGGGTAGTAGAGTTTAAAGAGATGTGTTTTGAGTGCAGTTTTGAAGGCTGTGATAGTTGATATATTGCGGATG
The DNA here is from genome assembly GCA_964017045.1 of Omphiscola glabra. Classification (NCBI taxonomy): domain Eukaryota; kingdom Metazoa; phylum Mollusca; class Gastropoda; family Lymnaeidae; genus Omphiscola; species Omphiscola glabra. The sequence goes on along the minus strand of OZ024804.1, from coordinate 10,534,187 downwards.
TGTAGTGGACGAGAATTCCATTGTTTGGGGGGCACAGTAAGAGAAAGATCGTTCACCGTATGTTTTTGTGCGAGTCTTGGGGACAGAAAAAATACGCCCGTCTGCGGAGGAGCGAAGCTGTCGAAGGGGTGAATAGACAGAGAGAAGTTCGGTTACATGGGAAGGGCAATCTCAATCTCCTTTAAAAAATGCTATTTAATATAATAATATGATTATTTACAATTGTTTGCATTGGTTTATTACTTTGTAAATTAGGTTTTAATGTTGTAATAAATGTCATAGATTCAACACTTTTGTGTTTTTAGAATGAAGAAAAAGACACAAGCCAATCAGGAAGCAGAACACAACTCAGTGTCAACGATGAGGTAATCATTTAATCTTACTTAGATTAAATTTAAAGATGATCGAGACTCGCATGTGAGTTGATAATCAAAATGGAGGAAGAGGGGGAAATTATTTTTTCCATGAATTAAATCAAAGATGGTAAATAGAATTAAAATACGGGAGTAAACACAAGTATAACGTTTCGGAGATGGAGTCCCGTAGTTATTAAGACATTTATATCTATGTCAAGTTTAACAACTCCTAAAAAAAGCAATTTTTTACAATTTCTGTTTCCATTTGATATTGGATCATATTGGCTGCGTAGAGGGTGGGGATCTGCTGTATTCGCAAACAGCTGTTCGCCATAAAATCTCCACCAGGATCACGGGCGTCATTTCAGGTCTTTTCTAAGGGGGGGGGGGGAGACAAAAACCAAATGTTGGTCGGCTTATTAAGTTGTTTATTAGTGGAGGCGACAAATTGCCACATAGCAATTCAAATAAAACAGTTGATGTCCTTTACAGTACACGCAGCTTAAAAGCAAACCTTTAAAAATAGGAAGTAGATGAAAGATGTATAGCCAAAATGAGCCAGCAGCCAAGTTTCTCCTGCTGAAAGTACAGAAGATACTGACAGTTTAGGATCGGTCTTATAAGCGCCTCGAGAGAAAGTGCAAATAATAAAAAAAAAAGTACACCCAGAGGCATCACTAACGTTTGTGTCAACCATTTTGAAAAAAAAACTCATGGTGTCAACCTCTCCGTACCACCCCTCTCCGGCACTGCACCGAGTAGTTCACAGGCCAGATCATACAGAACATCTTAGCGTATTTTTAAAGTCTTAAACCAACCGCACCACGAAAAGGAAACATATAATTTGATGTAACGAGGTTAAATTGTTGCCAACAAAATTCTTGTTTTTTGAAATATTAAACGTTGTATGTAAAACATAACTTTCCCAGTCTTTAAAGATTCACACATGTCGATCATTTCATCAAACTGATAATATGATGATTGTTGACTTCCAATTAACGAGATCGTAAAACCAGAAACACTTGACTTCTCCATTGTGATCACGAAGTGTTCTTAAGTTTAATTTTGAAAAAACCTCCTATCACGGGATGCTACCGACACACAGATCGTAATAAATAATTGTTAGTTTTTTAAAAGGATTTGGGAGGTATTCCAAATACAGCTATGTGGCTTCAGAGCCAATATGTGGCTACCTGCTGCGATGGCAACCTAACCTGATGGCAAATGGTTCATGTAGAACCTTGTTCTTATGGCGCACTTCTCTCGTGGCACATTGCTCTGTGGCATCCTGCTCTACTGATAGTGACCTCGACACTGTTGGTACTATGCTCTTGTTGTAAACTTCACTAGTGACACCCTGCTCTTGGGACATCAATCTCTGATGGAACCCTGTTCTTGTATTTAACTGAAATCTGCTATGAAACCATTTTGAGCAATCCCTCAAATTGTCACGTTCTATATGTTGTAACCACCTGTGAGGGTGTCAAACGGTGAGGTCCGCAACCCCTACTTGCACCAGTGGCTACGCAAACGTCTCACGGAGACGCAAGAACGCCAAGCAATATTTAAAAGGCGGACGACATAATACAAAGAGGCCAAGCGCGTCTGACCCGATGTGCTCATCCCAGCAAAATTATCTGTCAATATTCAGAGCATTCACTTCCGATATCTTTGATATTATATGTTTGATGTTCTTTTTTTCTAATTTTTTTGGTATTTAAATTAAGATGAGTTATTTTCGTTTTTCAACAAATGTTTTATTTTAGGATGAAAATAATTGCTCTTCAGATATCTCTGAGACTCGTGTAGTATAAGGAAGTTATGATCTAATTTTCTCATTTACGCACAAGGGGCTCAGCGATGTTAAAATATGAACGGTAGAGTTTCCGGTTATTGTGAGCTTTTTTAAAAGTCTTGTTAAGGGTTTATCATGAGACCATAGTACATCTGGTTAAAAAAAAGTAATCCAAAACACAAAAAGGAGAAGCGTTAACGTAGATAAAATATATTGAATAGAGTGGGGTGACAGTGAAATAAAAATAAAAGATTCAGAAACAAAAAACATTATGAACGATCCTTGCAACTAATACTCAGCTTGGTGGATTTATGTGCAGGCTTATTTTAAATTCATAGACTCTGTCTAAATGACACGACCCACATTGCGCAGATTTTAATTGCGTTTGGTACGATAAAGTATAACACTATACAATCTAGTATGACATTGTTTGTCTTATATTTTATTTTGAAATATATTTGATTTGTTATTGGGTCATAAAGGAAGATGATTCATCCCAGAGAGCTGACAGTGACTCTGAAGAAGTTAAAAATGGAACAGAAGTTGGGGTAAAATTTAAAAGATATTTTTATATTGTTATTAGTTTTCTAATTTAAGACATTATAAACTTTGAAGTGTGTATAAGTTGACATAGTTATTTCTTATTTTTATTTTAATTTTAAAGCTTAAGTTAATATTACTCTAATTATTCTTTAAAAGGCGACAATGAATATATTAACATTATTTTGAAATTCATTATGATGTTTGTCTTATATTTTATTTTGAAATATATTTGATTTATTAATAAGTCATATTTAAACATATAGGAAGATAATTCATCCCAGAGAGCTAACAGTGCCTCTGATGAAGTTAAAAATTTAACAGAAATTGGAGTAAATTATAAAAATATGTTTATGTTATTATTAGTTTTCTAAGTTAAAATAGTTCAGATAAAAAAGGTGTTATTTTCTTATTTAATTTAAAAGCTAGAGTCCACATTATCACATTTTCTCTTTAAAAAATTTGAAATAGGATAATATTATTTTAAAAATTATTTTTCTAATTATTAATTTTACTCAAATACGAAGAATTCTTTTTGTAAAGCTCATCACGGTATTAAAGTGTTTAAATACACCAGAAGCATCTCAATACGACTCACGAACCGATACGCTTAAATTCAGTGAGGTCCAACCTCGGTTGAAAAATTGTTTAAATGATTAAATAAATCAAAATTTCTAGTCGGTCATTTCATTTTTAACTTACAATGTAATAATTTTAAACGAAACTAAAAAGTTAACGGATCATTACGTTTTGTCATAAGAAACAAAGACAGAAACCTAACAGTGAATAACTTTACAATTGCTGAAAAATGAAGATCATCAGAGATAATAAATGTCTGTTTTCAATACGTATGTACAAAAACAGTATCTAATTAAATCATCATTTTTATTAAAACATTTAGGAAGAAGCTTTTCATGATGTAGTTGGAAGTGAATCTGTTGAAGAAAACGAAGCAACTGAAATTGGGGTAAATGTTATAAATATGTATGTATGTATATGATATATATATATATATATAGTCTATGTATGGCATCTTTCCGTCTACGAGAGACGATAGATTTATATGTCTTGATTGCAGCTCTTGGTGTGGCTGGTGAGACCGATCCTCGAGTGGCAGTCTCTTTTGCATGTCCCACACACGAATGCGGTGGAGCGGTGTTTTCTGTCCTTTCTCTGCGCTCTCTTTACAGCTGCTTCCGCCCTGTAGAGCTCCTCGGCACGTAGTGATCCTTCCTTCACGATGCCCAGCCATGTGGATCGATCCTCCGCCAGGTCCTCCCAATTTGAGATGTTGATGTTGGCCGCCTTCATGTCTCTTTTGCATATGTCTAAGTATCTGAGACGAGGCCGTCCAACTGACCTTTTCCCTGTCGCCAGCTCGCTGTACAGCACATCCTTAGGTATGCGACCAGGTTGCATTCGCTTGACGTGCCCAAGCCAGCGGAGGCGTCTTTGGAATAAATGGCTGGGACGCTGCACATATTTGTTTGAGACAGGACATACGTGTTGGAGACTTTTTCTTGCCATTTGATGTCAAGGATGCGGCGCAGGCATCTGATGTGGAAGCCATTAAGCCTTTTTTCGTGCCTGGTGTATGTGGTCCAAGACTCGCATCCATAGAAGTGTGTGCTCAGTAAGGAGGCCTGGTATACCTGCAGCTTAGTTCTTGTTGTAAGTTTGGCATTGGACCAGACTTTTTTCTTCAGTCTAGCCATGATAGTTGCGGCCTTCCCTATCCTACCACTTATCTCATCCTCACTTGAGAGGGTGCTCGAAATGTTCGACCCTAGATGTGTGAATCTATCAACAGCATCCAAATCGCAGTCGTCGGTTGAGATAGTGTGGAGAGAGTCAGCGTCCTGAGCCATAATGTTGGTTTTCTTCAAGCTGATGGTCAGGCCAAACTCTTTGCAGGCAACGGATATGCTGGATACAAGGCTATGCAGGCAGTCTGCTGAGTGAGATACTAAAGCGGCGTATTCTGCAAATAAGAGCTCGCGTAGCATGACCTTTCTTATTTTGGTCTTAGCTCTAAGGCGCGCAATATTGAAAATCTCCCGTCAGCTCTAGTGTAGATGTATATCAACTCGCTGTTGTTCTTGAAGGCATACTGGAGTAAGATGGAGAAGAATATTGCAATAAAGTAGGAGCTAGCACGCAGCCTTGCTTTACTCCACTACTTACTGGAAAAGCTTCTGAGGTGGCATGTTATCGTGGAACTGCTCGATGATGTTAAGCAGACGGGCAGGGCAGCCTATTTTTTTAGGATCTGGAAGAGGCCGCTTCTGCTGACAAGATCAAAAGCTTTCATGAGGTCGACAAACGCGATGTATGGAGCCATATGTTGTTCCCTGCATTTCTCCTGCAGCTGGCGCAGAGAGAAGATCATGTCTATGGTTGACCTACCAGCTCGAAAGCCACATTGTGATTATATATATATATTAAAATTTTCAAAATTAAGAAATTTAAAAGTTTTGGTAAGTATATAATTATTCTTTTCTATATTATTTATTTTAATAACTCAAGTCATTTTGACTCAATTTACGCTATTGAAATGTCACATTAGGAAATGGCATCAGCGGGCTGTGGAGCTTATTGCTCCTCATGCCCTCCCCTAAGCTCGAAGATAGGGCCGCGAGGTGCACGTTGGAGAAGTCCCGTTACCAGGACGCAACCACGCGAATCTCTTATAAATATTACGCTTCTGGGTTTGACTCGCAGACTGCTTCCATTTCCAGCGACTGCTTCCTAAAAATCGTGGCTGCTTCCTAATAACCAAATTTGGTATTTGGAGTATATTAAAAATAATTCTGTATGTTTGAACGAAAGTATGGTTCAATAATGAGTTCAATAGCGCAAAATATAATGCCCGATAAATACGCTAAATGATATAAATATTTTTTAATAACGCAACTGCTTTTGGTGCGTAATATTTTCTTTTTGGAAAATGAAATCGTCTCAATTTAATTATGGTGTAAAAAATATTTGGTTTAAAAGTGGTCGGGACATCAGAATAGTATTTATATAATTCATGTGCGTCAAATAAAAAGTTTGCAGAACTTGAAAAGAAAATAAAGGCGATGGAGATGAGATGTTTCAGAGGCATTCTTGGCATCTGCTATAGAGACCATATCACCAATGAACAAGTAAAAGAAAGGATTCGTCAAGCAACTGGGAAGTACGATGACCTCCTGGCGTCTGTAAAAAAGCGCAAACTTGAATGTTATGGCCACGTGACCAGAAAACAAGGGCTCGCAAAAGAAATCTTGCAGGGCACAACTAGAGGAGGAGGAAGGAGAGGAAGACAGAGAAAAAAGATGGGAAGATAACATCAAAGAATGGACGGGATTACAACTAGGCGATGCTATGCATAGGGCAGGAGACCGAGAGGATTGGAGAAGAATAGTTTTTATGTCATCTGTGGCGCCCCAACGTTCCAAAGACTACGGGACATGATGATGATGATGACCATCATAGGGGGAAGTGGTGTAGCGAAAATTGAGATTCTTAATTGTGCGTTATTTGAGTTCATGTGTTGTCAAGTAGCTTTTTTAGATTGGAAGTTCACACATTGTTGTCGCTAATGTTTGGTGGGCTAAATCCAGTATTTATTATTTTCCTAAAACAGGAATATTTATTCTTAAAATATATGACAGTGTTTAAATTTTTTCAACAACCCATTAACATATCAGTAAGACTCATGCTAAGATGACCTAAATTTAGCGGATTCTTCTTCCGTTAAAAATATTATTAAATAATCATGTGCAAAAAAATAATCTTTCATCGTCCCCAACTTCCCGTCACTTCATTATTGTTTTTAAATGTAATAATGACAACGACCAGTGGCGTTGATAGAGTTGTTGTCACCCGGTGCGGTTAACTCATAGTGTCACCCCCCTCCCACCGACTTCCATGATGGATTTCTTATTGTCAAAATAAGTCCACAGTATAACAATGAATAGAAGACAAACAAGTTAATTGAGTGTCAGGAGGTCAATGTATTTAAAAAATGTACCAACGTAAAGTTATATGTATTTTTACATTAATTTTTTTATGTCCTTTTCTGGTCTTCAAAGCTGCAAACCTGCCAATCACCTTGAGCAAAATCAATATCGATAAACTTAGTTTTCAAAATCGCTGCTCACCTGAAGCCACAGACACACAGATCGTAAAAAAAACCAATTCAGTTAAACAAAGTCCCATTCAGATATGATCTTCAAAACAGCAAATTCTGACCAATCCAAGACGTTGTGACATTTAAACTCATCTGCCATTACGTGTCTTCTAAGCTCTTGTATTTCTATTAAAAGTTCATATTCTGATAACTAATCACAGAAAGAGGTTAATTTTGGGACAGACTTCAAAAATTATTCTTCACTTGCTGATAGGAGACTTTTGGGTTAAACAGCCCCAAACATATCTGCTACTTCCTTGATCACTGATGCATCTGATCTGGAGCTCAATGCACTCCAGCGTCTTCCTATTGTTTTCTTCTCACAGAGAGAGTCCAGCACCTATTAATTAATCTTCTGCTATTCTCTTCTTAAACCTTAACGTTCTTTGCCGAAATTCCATTATGGTCTTATTTTAAAAGTGCTTTTTCAATAGCATGTTCCACCAACTGACAGTACTTCTCGTGCAACAACAATGTTAAGGAGTCTAGGTTTGTCACCACTTTGTCAATAGTAAAGCCTATAGTATTCAAATACTGCTGTATAAGATTAACTTCCTCAAATAGATCAGCCCAAAGATAAGGTAGAAGATAAAAGTGAAATCAAAGACATCACGTAAAAGAACTTGTTCTGTACCTCTTGTATCCACATTTTCAAGAGGATATCATTGAGCTTCAAACGCCGCCACACATTCATCAAACTTATCTTTCAGTTTTTTAACAGCAGCATGATGAGCACTCCACCATGTTGTTGACAATCTTTTCACCGACACTCCAGTGGGTTAAATTAAAACATACCATCGATGAATGGACGCAGCAAAGTAGAAAAATGTTTTCTCTAAAGTACCATAAAATTAAATACATGAAGCATTTTCGGATAAAAAGATGCACTTACAAAAATTACCAAAAACTTCGATTGGCGTTGAATCATGGTCTGGACGGTGTTTTTCTGAACTAACTATAAGGTCACCTAATTTCTGACGCACTAGCCTTAAACTTTTGATAAAAAGCAGACATTTGGATTGGACAAGACAACTTAGAATGTCAAAGTAATGGTACACAAGATGAAGATATAAAAAAAAAAATTATTTTCTTCATTGTCTAAATGAATAATTGTTTTTTTAATTAAATAGTGCACATACATGTGTGCCATCTGACTTTTGACTGTAGTAATAAGTGTTATTTCAGTGTCCCTTTGTTGTGTCAGGGTGATTAGTTTCGTGACAATATTTTAAAAAACTTGATGTTTGCCAAGTAAGATCAAATACTTATAAAAAAAAAAAAACTACAAAATAAATCAAATCGGCATTTGTAAATTAAGTATCCATTTGTTTATTCATAGAATGACACATTTCGATCGACTTCACAGGTGATAATTCCTGAATCAAATAGTCAGAGAGAAAATCCGGTAGGTCCATATCTAAACTGATGCATTTTCATTAATGATTTGTAATTGATTGATTGCATCAATTTGTTTCAGATTGTTTTAATTAGCTTAGTGTTAAGTATTTAAAAGAATAAATTTTATTTTTGATGTCATTTGAAATATGTTTTTAAGTGTTTTTATAAAAACAGACACCGATCAATAACTTTAAATGTATTTTTTTAATATATATATATATATATATAACTCTTCAGCAAGGTTAAATTTCGTGTTACTTTAAATGTTCTAATATTAACTTAACGTTAAAAAAGTGTGCGTATATTGCATACCCATCTTAATTATACTTTATTTCAGCTTAGGTATCTGAAAAAAATTTTGAGTTGGGGAAGAGATGAGAGGAGGGGGGGGGGGTGTGCAGTAGGAGTTTGTGCTGGAAGGTCACGACACACATTTAAATGTTTCTGACTAAAATTTAGAATTAAACAAATACTTTTTATGATTTTTTTGTATAAAACACTTTAAAAATTCATAAGGATTATATTTCCAAATACTACAATAGTAAAAGTAATTGTTATGGGATAAACCTTTAGTAAAAATCGAAAATTCTTTGTAAAGAAAGCATCTGACGCATTCACAGTGTATTTTTAGCGGAAACTGCGAATGTATGAACTTTAATCAAGGTATTAAATAATGCATGGTTAATTCATATAAAGGAAGAACAATAAATAACTCAATCATGGTTTGTTTTAATTTTTTTTTTGGACAGTTGATCTGATAATTGGGGGGTCGTAGAATGTGGGTAACAATTTATAATATATTTCAATAAATTATAATAACACCTCTTGCAAAATAAACTTTAAGTAAAATTAGATGGACTTTGAACAGAGCTACTGAAAGCATGCACTCCACAAATAAAAGAGATATAATCCTGGGATACATCAAGCTTTCGGTAGGCTTTGGGTCTCTCAATATATTCTTATATACTAAGAGGGTTCAAAGATCTAAAACTAGGTAATCATATATTTCTATACACCATATTCATATTTAAACAACTAATTAGTATCTAGAACACGTTTAGTTGAAGATATCTCTAAAAAAAAATTTGGCCTGCTTTAACAAATATAATTTTGACATTGAGCTAATTACAACAGAGAATTTGCTAGCACGGCGGTACATTATAATTGGAGGAAATTATATTCTGAGCCACAAAAATATATTTAAAAAATAAAATTTAATCATTTTATTGAATGCCGTTGATGGCTGGGACTTCTCTGACGCATAACTTTTTTTTTTATAATTAATTTTTTTTTTAATACGCATAGAAACATTGCGTCTGTGCAAGCTACAAGATGATGATGTGTTCTTATTAATCTGTGTATTTGCATGAATTTTTGTTTATGTTGGGTTTCGTTGCAGGTCGGTTTAAGACCCCTTTTACGTGACGCGCACGAGATTAACACAAATTTGACAATGGTGGTCGAAAACAAAGAACCAAATGTAATTTGTGTGTTTAATTAAATAATTGTAATGATAAAATAGTGTGGGTTATAAAATAAAAAACTTCAAGTTTGAATTTAACTTGATGATTTCAACGGCTAGCCTAGTTTAATTTGTATTAAATGATGGTTTACTTGCTACTTTATTGCATGTTTTAGATCCTCAAATTAAAATACTCAAAATACTAAAATTATACAAAGCAATCTCTTCATAGTTGGGCACACCTTTAGTTTATTACCCTTCTGCGATTTATTTTTAAACTTTTGGAAAATCTTCTAAGAATCTAAAAATAACTACGAGCAAGTCATTATGGGTTAAATTTATTGATATCTTTGCGTTAAAGTAGCATTTCTCCCTGGAAAGAGTTTCATAAGTCATCCTTTTATCATTTATTTGTTTTTAATGTTGAACACAACCATTATTTAAAAGCAGGATTTAAATATATACTTCCTCATTAAAAATGCAGATTAGCACATTATAATTTGATTTATTTTAAATTTTTAAAAAAATATTGAATTTAATGTGTTAAATTTTCTACTCATACTTGCTAATTTAATTTTATTAGAATATCATCTGGTTGATCGGGAGTGATGAAAACCCAACTTTTAATAGTCCCTATGGAAGATGTCTGATTGAAAAGATTTTTGAGATTGTTATTGACAGTGGTGCGTATTTATAATAATTAAATATAAATACAAATTAATATAATACATTATAATAATAAATACAGCTATGAATTCAGATCACATGCTCTTATTCGCGTTTTTTTTCAGTTCTAAATTGATTAAATTCTTTAATTAGAAAAAGACACTTATTAACATCTTCAAGGGTTAATATAAAATGATCCACTTTTTTGTACAGATTCGCTGTTAATGGTGCATGGAACGAACAAATTTCATGAAGAAGTTAAAAATCTGTACCAGCATTCCAAATTAATGTCAGAAACACAGCATATTTTAGCATATGTTTCTGAGGTAAATTATTTTATTTTTTTTGTTAATTTAATCTATTATATCAATACTAAAATTTGGTCCATTATTTTCAACCTATAGTTGCATACTTTCTTTCAAATTCAGAAGAAAATTGACGTGACCCAACTAAATATCCCCGTGAATTATGATATTCCATCGCCACCATGCACAATTTTAAACAGTTGTCTCAACTTTGTTTCAGGATCTCTTCATCAAAACCGAATTTCCAAACCTAGACAATGAGGAAAAACGTAATAAAAAGATTATTACTCCAAAATTTATTTAAGTTTAATTTTATGTAAGAAGTCTTGTAGATCTAGTTCAATTATTGTCTTACGAACGACCTGGAATATATTCGTTACATTTATAAATGAAAATTGTAATGTTTGCTTCATTTTTTTTTTTTTCAAACAAACAAATTTCCGCAGCAATATTTCAGTGTGCTTTTGTGTTCGAGGTACACGATCATCAGTATACCAGGATAGTGGAAAATTGTGTCAATGCAATTCCAGTCATCATAATTCAAGTAAGTGCCATTTAAAAAAAGATAACACTTGCATTTAGATTTTTTTTAATCCTTTACAATAGCTTTACTTTTGTCCATGTGTTCCTGTGGGTCAGTCAAAATTGTTCGGACGGCTAATATGACCCACTTCCCGTCACCCAAACGTACTCAGACTTGGCACTTACACTGTTGCCAATGACATTTTCAGCATCACTTCTACCCCCTCCCTCCCCAAATAAAAAAATAACATCAGTTTTAAAGCTCCCAGATGCCGTTGAATTAACAAAATAAAATAAATTCCTGATAACTGCGCTAAATTAGATACTTAAAAATATCGCAAGTGAGTTTGGTGCATGATATTTTCTTTGGTTTTTTTATAAAATCGTTGGAGAAAAAAATCTGCGGTGTGAGAACGTGTGGGTCCTTAGAATATTAACATAGATCAGAGGCGTGAAAAAATATGCGGTTTCGAGACTTGGGGGGGGGGGCACTAATAGGGATTCTTGTAAACTGCGTTACGTGAATGCAAGTTTTGGCAAACTTTCGTTCTAAATCTCCATTGCTCAATATTACATTTTATTAAGGATTTATAAGGAAAAAAATTGCTTTTAGTGGTTATTTAATTTCCTATTGCTCTATTTCGCATTGGTCTAACAAATGTGTTTGCGCCGCTGAATGTAAAGCTTTCTTTTTTTCAAACTGATAATAATACTTAAAGTTTATCAAGCATCCACACGTCTTTAATAACTCTGATTTTTTTTGTGTACTAAATAGTATTTCTGTTAACATGAACAATATAATTATGTCACATCTAAAAATGTGTTTTGATTAATATTGATATAAGGTAACAAGAGGTTCTAGATTATTCTTTTATTGAACTGTTTATGTGAACGTTTTCAAATAGGCTAAATGTGAAACAGTAAAAAATCCCTTAACCATTTTTTGTACAGTCTTTTATAGTCTCAAGCATTTCTCGATAGTATTATTCAATGACAAATGCAAACTGATTTATACATACAAGAGGTTACATTTTATATTTCTAAACTAATATATATATATATTAAATATATTCGAAAGGTTACATATTTTTTAAATAAATAAACATGACACTTCGTTTTCGTTCATTTCGTTTATATTGGAATAAGCAATATGTATGAAAATAATTAAAATATATTAATACAAATTTAGCGTTCTAATGAACCAATTTTTTTCCATCTCAAGGATTTTAAGGAAGATACACGCAATGGTGCTGATTCAAATGGGTAAATAATTCCTCTCTAAACGAAATAAAAAAAAAGATTTGAATATTTTATGTACACTTTTTAGCGTAAATTTTTTTTTAAACAGAGATTTTTTCCATTGACTTTCCTACAATTATATAGTAATTTTTATATAGTAAAGTATTTGCTTCAAAGTTTATTTAATTTACACAATTGAATATAAGAATAGAATACTTCTTTTGTTTTCAATCATGCTTTTCTTTCCTGTATCTTTTTCTGCACCCTACGTCATTTTCAACATGACGAATCTACACAAATAAAGCTCGCGGTGTGTTTGTTTTCGTTTGTTTGCGGATTTTGTCGTGTGTACACTCGCAAGTTATGGAACTTGAGAGCTGAAATTTTGCATATATGCTCTATTTAATATTTTTTGTGTTAAATTGTTCGTGAAATAAATGAGCGGTGTAAAAGTGGGTGGGTCATTAGAATATTAATATAACTCCGGGGCGTTAAAAAAAAAAAAAGAAGTGTGTTTGCAATCAAAGAGGTTGGGGGCACTAATTGGGATTCTCATAAAGTGTGTTACTTGTATGCGTGTTTCTTTTTTCAAATTTTCTAAAACACTCCCTCCCCCTTTTTTTCCCATTGCTCGATAATAAATTTTATAAAGGTTAAATACCAAAAGAAATAACAACTATTTTTTCGGGGTTATTTAATTTTTTTTACATTTAGTCCAGTCATTTTCTCTATTTTCTAATTCCGTGAATTATGTGACTTTTACCTAAAAATATTTCTTTTTCCGATTTCCTTTTTATTAAATTTTGTATGCATATGAATAGCAATATTCTAAGAACTAAATAAAGAAATTTTGTAATAACAAATCTTCTATCTATTTTTATTTTTTTAATTAGAGGCAGTATTCTCACTACTAGACTCAGTGAAAATAATCCACCAACTATTCCCAGGTATGTACAACGTATGCTATTTACAGAACTATAATCACTATAATTTTTAGGAGGATTTAAATAATATCCGAACTTTTGTAAAAGTAAGCTATTTTTAAACTCGGGTATACCATCAAACTTTTTTTTATTTTACACAGCCTAAAATTACATTATTTTCAAATTTTTAAAACGGAGGCAAAAAAGGGTAAGAAATTAGTAAAACACAGTAAGGTTAAACCTGATAAAAGAAACGCAACAAAACAACGAACGTATCGGCAGGAAGCCTTCATCAGCGAACAAACTGAAAAACGAATAAAATTTTAAAATGTATCAAAAATATAATGTAGCACTTAGCTCAGAAGTAGTATTAATCTTACGTTTTCCTATTAATTTTTTGCAAAGTTAAAAGTACTCAAGAGAAGCCTTGTATGTCTGAAAATATGTTTAATTATATTATATAATGCATTTACGAATTAATTCTTGTTTTAAGTGACCCCGTAACGCACACGAGAATATATTGGGATTTAAAGCAGTCAATCGAGACTAAAAATATCGATCATTCTGGCGTTGTTGATAAAATTATTACAGGTAATTATGAAATAGAATCATTTTTTTTTAGCTTTTTCTTTACATAATTTTGTTTTAATTTTTATATTGATTAAATTAGTGTTGTTTACAACAAAATAAAATATGTCACGCTTAATTAAGAAATTTAATCGCTTTTTTCATAAAATTGCATTGTGTCCTTCTCATCTTAGCGTTCAAGACACATTACAAGCTTACAGAACAAATCACAGAACCGTTTAGGTCTCAATGGATTTTCTTGTGTATAAGCCTAAACTATAATGATACCGAATTGGAGCAACATATAAAGGTATATTAAACATACTGATCAGTAAATATAATATATTATTATATACATGTTTTTAAAAATTATATAAATGGTTGTATTTTTTTATATATATATTTATAAACTTGATGATTTTTGACAGCATTGAAAGTCATTTAATAGATAAATAATGCAAGAGTACAATTTGTGTAAATATTTTAACACATATTTAAATATAAACCAAGTTATAAAAATGTATGAATACAAACTATCGAAATTTTTTTTGTCTGTAGGAGAGGATAAGATCTCCAGGATCAAGGGTAACTATTATTTTAATGTAGACAATATGTTATTTAATGCATTCTTTATATAAGAATCATGTCAAAATTGTAATAATCAGTTAATATAAATAACTTCAGCTTGAATGCTTTCATGACCTGGCGCCGTCCTATCTCAAAGCGCTCATGTTGTCTACCATCTTTTTCAGCTAGTTGTTAACTCCCAGCTTTGTTTTTGTACTGCGCTTCGAGCCTTTGGGGATGAAGCGTGATTTTTCAAATGGACTTTATTACTATTATTATTTAATATTACTCCAACCAATGCAGTGGAATTTGAAGAGATGTTTAAAAAATTCGGTCCTATATTTTAAAGAAAGTAGAAACTCTATTTGCCACCACCCCACCCAATGTTTAAACTCGGTAAACAATGACTCCTTTTTGTTTTAAAGAACAATTGTTGCTACCTTAACGTAAAAAGCAGCATAGGCGAAACATAAGTATGGTCGCACATATAAAGCAAAAAAAGCTAGTGTAAAAAGCCGGCCATGCCCCATATTACGCAGACTCCAGTCTAACATTAGAGGCTCACCCTTAAAGTGAATTATAAGATCTTATTGGAAATTTAGGGGGAGGGGGTGCTATACAAAAAAAGTAGAAAAATATTAAAATATTTTGAACTGTTTCTCGGTTGAGATACCCGATCAATATAGGGCACAACTTATCACTTATAGGTTGAATTTGACCTGTTATAGTTGTATAATTAAATAGAAATGAAATAGACTACACCCGACACGAGGCGAACGTAAATTAAAACTCAACAGAGTGTTCTCTTGAAATAAACAAAGATATCGTTCGTTTCCTGCAAAGGATTGACGTACATTTTTGTGCCCGCATTTAATCTTTTATTGAAAATGAACGAGTACCAACGCAAAATCATGACACATTTTTGTATTTATATAACCCCCTAGTCAACATACTCGGCCTTCGTCGGCTTATTTTTGACAATACTAAAAAAAGAGTTAAAAGAGTAATTGTAGTCGAAAACTTTTCGCTAAAGTAACTGTTGAAAATTTTAATAGTAACTGTTGTTAACATTTAATTTGGGGCCTATCGCGTTTCAGTTAATATTCCTGAAACCGCCATGCCTGAAATTGAACGCCTGAAATGCACGTTGGTTGACCGGAATTGTTTAGCCATGTAATGGCCGACTGGGTTGTCACCAACCATTTTTTCTTTTTTTTTTCTGGTTCCGAATGTGTTCCATTCTTGTTTTGACAGCAGCTCGCCTTAAAGACAATTATTCTTAGCGAATTTTTCTGTCACTGTAGCACCACTGTGTTTTAATTGGATGTCGGTAATACAATTTAAATATTCAATTTCGTCTTGTATTTAAGAAGCTTATTATAAAATGTGTTTCGTAACGTTATATGGTTTAAAAACTTTATTCTGTTTTTAAAAAGCTCGCTAACAAACAGTACATAACAAAAGGATGATACATTAACGAAACCTTCTAAAGAAATAACGATACCCCAAGTAGTTCTAATTACTATTCAGAATGTATTTATACTAGCAATTCTGATATTATATTCAATTGCAAAATGAACAATATAGACTTAAAAACTTTAGGACGAAATAGACATAAAACTTTAACAACTCTAAAAACAGCGAGTGAATATATATGATAAAAAGGGTTAACAATTAATCCACACAGAGAGAGAGAGAGAGAGAGAGAGAGAGAGAGAGAGAGAGAGAGAGAGAGAGAGAGAGAGAGAGAGAGAGAGAGAGAGAAACGTATAAGACTTCGAATGACTATCCTTAGGTCTCTTGTATTACTGTTATTACTCGTACATCTTGTATCTAATATTTAGAGTCTTAAGGAGACGTTTCTAGAATTAAACCTAGAAGGGCCAGCTAGTAGGCCTATAAACCATCTCTTTTTAGAAACTTCTAGTAAGTTCAAAAGAGAACAGGACATTTTTCATAGCTGTAGGCAGTTATACAAAAAAGCAAACAAAGTAGAGACAGCTCAGGGTTGGACTGAAATTGGGGTAATTAAGGTCCACACGCCGGACTGGGCTATAGGACTGGCTATAACGAAATGGAAATAGCTTCTTTTAAAAAGGGTAATCTCATATGGACAGAAATTGGTCTGTGTATAACAAATGTTGCCTTTGGGACATTGTTACACTCTTATGTTCTTTAAAAGCTATTTGGGGATAAATCTCAAACTGGTAATTCTCCATTCTCAAATAAATTGTAAAACATTACATCATCTATGTCATCAATAGTTCAATACTTAAACTTTTTTTTTTTTAAATTCTGTAACCCTAAACGTTTTCCTATAAAATTAAAATTAAGTTGCCGGTCCTGGAACCTTTCTGCATGGTGACGCTTTAACTATTGAAATGAAATTACTGTCCCTGGTCCCGAATGTGGTGAAAAACTTTGTGATGTATAAATTAAAGTGCATTTTTTACAAAGATTATCCAGCTTTATCAAGTAATTGTATATGTTTATATATAGCTCATAAAAGAAAAGAAAAACACAAAATTTGAGCCCCTTACACTAAACGGGATATTTCAAATATTCCAATCCTGTCGGCATTTCCTTTAGCATAATGCAGTGTCATAACTGTGTAGCCCAAGTTTGATCAAAATCCATTAAACCGTGTAGAAACGTATGTGGTACAAACAGACATATTTTCTCATGCATATAGTAGATAATTTTATACCAGAAAAACACATGCACAGACATTTGAAACCGTATTAAGAGATTATTTTTAATGTATGCTATTAATTAAAAATCATTGTTTTATATTGAAGAATGGAGTTAAAACTTTTAAAAGTTTTTCTTTTTCATTGTTTGTGGACTTTTACAGTTTTCAACCGAAAGCACGTGTTCAAATTTGTGTACAATCCATTGTTTTTGGCTTTGTTGAAATTGATGCACCCATTATAGTAGTTATCCGTCCAAGGGTCTGTTCGGCAAGTCTGTAGTGTCATGTTTCGTGCTCAGCACCACTTCTACTGATTGTTTGTCAGGTAGTGCCATGCTAACTAATGGAGGCACTGCCATTGAACTCCTGGTGCTATCCGCTGAAGACAACGACAATTCCGTGATACTGCATGGGCAGACAAAGGGCATGTATCGTAGGTGCAGACATTTTAACAACTACAGTGTAAACTGTGGCCTCTGCCTACTATGGTCAATTCTGCTATTGAAATAACGGTAGAAACAAGGTAGAGTCATGATTATAATGTTGGCGATGACGGATATGAGGCATGAGGTGTGTGTCTTCCTTATGATAATGATTGTATACATTGCTAGGCAACCGTTTCGTCTCAGCTACTTCGTTAACTATTTACGAGATAGAAACCTATTGTAGAACACCCTATTTTAGGACGCCCGACGCTTCCCCGGGATGGGCAGGTGCAGTTAATAGTACGTAGTTAAAGTCATTTGCTGGGGCAACAACATTATCAACCGAACGAATGTCCTTAGGTTGAGATGACCCCCATAAAGCTAGTCAAACGAGTGATTTTATTGGCGAGCGCTGTCCTGGCAGGAGGAGATCTACAACGTGTCACTTTGCGGCCCAAATAGTCAGAGGACTTTTCTGGCTCAGGTGTGGGTGCTTTGGGTAGGGCATTAAGAGCTTTGGTTCGACTCGCTGGCATCTTTTCCTAATGTATATATATGTAAGGGAAAACACATGTTTTCCCCTGTGGTCAAATCTCAGGTCAGATAAAAATTATTATATCCTTTGATAGATTTAGGATATGTGCAAAAGTTAAGCTCTATAATTGTGTGTTTAAATCCATGCTTCTAAGTTAATAAATAACTACCCGTTATACCCTTTTTAGCGCTAAAAAATAATCATTAATTATAAGTTAATGTAAATCAGTGAGATATCAATTTGATGGAAGGTTTATTTAACTTGGGCTGTAACTATAATGAAAAAGCTGCTACAATCAAACTTTTGCACTTATATTGTTTCTAATCAAGGATTTGAGCAAAACTTTTGAAAGAGAGGCTATGCTATCGATTAGTTTGCATCGCCAACAGTTTCTAACGATTCTGTGTAAGAATGGCTTGGACATAAGAAAATTACTTAACGATGAATTTATGCTGAAACTTTATACTAAGGTTCGTGTATATATATATATATATATATTTATTTATTTGATAGAAGATCAAATTAATTATTTTTTCTTTAAAATTTAACGAAGTTATTTGTACCGAGAAGTGATTCATTACAATACAACATTATTTGTTTATGTTCTTTGAAAGGCAAAGTGGAAAAGGTACATCGAAGATGAAAAAAAGGTACGTTTTTTTATGTGCATTTAAAACACATTCCGTTTGGTGTATTGTTTTATAAATATAATTTATTTTTTAAACCTTTTTTTCACAAGAAATTGATAAAAAAAAATTTTAATCTAAAATTAAACATTGTTTAAATATTAATTATATTTCTCAATGGTTATAATTTTAGCAAAAAATTAATTGTAAAATAATAATTTATTTTTATAGAAGGGAATTCTAGTGAAGAGCTATGAATCAAATCATGTATGATATAATAACTTTGAGTTCTTTATAGTCACATTTTAATGAAAAAACATTCTATTTGAAATTTCTGCAGTCAGTTAGTTTATTACATGAAGTAAAGTGAACATTTGACATTTTACGTTATACTTTAAAAAAAAAAAAATTAAGCAATAACGTTAGAGGATATATCAGATTTATTATTAACAGAATTATTTCTAGTGTTTAAACATGAAAAATAAAATGACTTTCGATAACGAGTGTTGAGTCGCATCCTATTTAAAATCAGAGATAAATTCATTGTGGAATGAATAACATTTGGAACAAATAAGCAATAAAATACAAAATAAAATACCAAAGATAAAGATAAGGTCTGTTTAAAAAAATTAAAATCCTATATAGGTGTTATTTGCTTGGTTTTTTTCTTATATTTTTTAAATTTAAATGTGTTATTTTTTGTTGTTTTTCTTTTTTTTTTTTTTTTTTTTTTGCATTTTATAAAAATGAGTTTTTTTATTTACATACTCTCTATTTTATAGCAAACGTTTTTTTAAAGATACATTTTTTTCAAATATTTATTTTAATCGAATGGATTCTAATGGGAAACATTGGATCACAGTCAATTTAAAATCAGAGATAAACTCATATAAGAATAAAAAGCATTTGTAAAAGACAATGAGTAATTTTTTTTTAATAATAAAATATTGAAGCTTTTATTTATCAAAAAAAGTATTTGTTTAAATATAAAATATAAAATTGATTTTTTTTTAAATTTTATGTAAGGAAAATTTGAATGAATTCGCCGAATATAAAGATTATGTACTTGTAGAAAAAAAATATATCTATAAGTTTCATTTGCTAGTTTTTATATCTTTATTTTTTTAAAATTAAAATCTAATTTATTTTTTAATCAAAATTTAAATAGATTTTGTTTAAAAATAAATATGTATTTTGTAGTTGGAAATAGGGAAGGAAAAGGAAAAAGAAAGGAACCATTTTTATAATTTTTATTTTAATAAAATATCTATATAATGAAAAGCATTGAATCGTCGCCGATTCAAATTCGCAGATAGCATAAAAATATTGATTTAAAATATTACCATTTTTTTTAAAGTCAAAATAAAAATTTTCCCATTTTAATATATATATATATTGGGAAAAACTACAGAATCTAAATCAAATTTCTTTTAGGAAGAAGACTGCCAGATGGAGCGCATCAAGTCAAATTTAAAATCGATGTTAAAACTTAGAATAGGATCTATATTATTTGGAACTGAAATAAAAGGTACTCAAAACTAAATTACGATAAATACTTACAAAATGTATAATAATATCTTTTTAATTTATATTTCTTCATAGTTTTAAAAAAAACTACTAATTACTATGAATTCAAGTGACGGCGTATTTTCACTTGAATGTTTAGGGTCGTTGCAGCAATTATTTATTTTTAAATTATACATGTTTAGCAATTTGCAGGTATAAGCATATGGCAAATAGATTAAGTATAAATACAAAAACTCGTTATTTGTTCCTATTTTTTAAAATATACTTAACGTTACCAGTGTGGTATTTTTTATTAATACTAGAAGATATCAACCGGTAATAAATGGGGAATAAAGATAGGCATACTGCAGTCTACCTGCATTTGTGAGTTCTTACTCATATACGTTCCAGTGTTTTACTGATTAAATGCTTGGTAATTTCACACTTTTAGTGTCTCACACGGCCGCCATCTTGGTTGCCGCGACCCGTAAAATTAAGAATAAAACGTTAAATAATAATGAAAAAATTTCCTAAATGTATCCCTAGACCTAACCTGAACTCTAAATCTATCCCTAAACCTCTAAAAAATATATCCTTAAACCAAACCTGAACCCTAAAATCTATCCCTAAACCTCTAAAGAAATCTATCCCTAAACCTAACCTGAACCCTAAACAATCACACTGGGCACAAATAGTGTGAAATAACCAAAAGCTCTTCAGGACAACCGTCTTTGGGTGTATTTTTTTATGTCTTGAAATTAATATTTACAAACAGTTTCTACGCAAATAAAGATAATACTTAGAAAATGTAAGTCAAAGGTTGCTTTAAAAAAAATATAAGTATGTTTTATGGATTTGTTCGTTCGTAGCAGCATCGTCGAGTTTGGAGAAATATGTACCTTCTATAAAATATATTTTGACAATGCTCCTGTACTATAAGAGCACTAGCTTTGATAAATGTTAAAACACAAAATATTTCCAGTTTTATTTAAAGAAGTATTTTATCAATTGTAATATCTGTAACAATATCTGGTTTTCAGAGACTAGTTTCGTCATTGACCTTCTCTTATATCTTAAAGAAGAATCTAAATATATTTACCCAATTTCACATCTGTAATAAGTTAGGGTTTTAAAATTATTGTAATCACATATCCGCCCTTTCCTTTTTCATAAAACACAATTTTGCGAAGCATGTAGTTACAGGATGTGTCTTTAATTATAACAAAAAATGTTAACCCTTGTTGCCCCATTATTGTGTTTCGAGACATATGTAAATAATTGTATAAATACAATCACATTGCATTTAAAGCATTGAACTGTATTTTCGTGAAATGTTTTAAAAATTGTCTACACTTTAAAAGATAAAGTGTCACGTCTGTGAAACCATCCGGTGTTGAGATAAATGTATATTCTGAAAAATATTACACCCTTTTTTTTTCTTTACCCCATGATATATATTTTTGTGGATTATTATGCGATGCAATTTTTAAAGCATCTGCTACACATTTTCACGTCTGCAATCAATGTAGACTCTATGTCTTTTTTTATATAGATGAACATGAACATTCTGAATTGCTTTTTATAACGTCTGTTCTTGAGTCAAAACTGGAACTTTCAATTGTGTTTTGGACCTATGTTCGCGTAAGCAAATTAAATGACTATAACCAATTTTGCTGTCATCATGTGTCTTACAGATTGTACAAACGTAACACTATTTTAAAATCTTTTTTAAAAAAATGAAATTACTTTACTACTCTATAGATATCTCCAAACTATTAAGTAATCATTTTTGCATTTAGCCTGTTGATGATTTTCTATCTAGCACCCAGTTGCAGCAGCTCTGATCGCTTACGGGGTCTTCAAATCGATGAAGACTTCTGGAAATAAATATGAAAATATGTTGGAGGAAAACATGATGTAGGTTTCGACTTATTCCGAAAATGTTTATTGTATTAAGTTCATTGGTTGGATTCAAATAGACATTTTTTAATTAAAGTTTATTAGTGGTGTAGACAGGGTTTGGAATATTTAATTATTTTTTTTGTGCAATTTAATTTAAATATGGATGAATATTCCAAAAATTAAAAGGTTAAGATTGTAATGCAATAATTTTATTTATATATATTTTTTATTACATTATAATAATATAAGCCTACTTTTTAGTGAAGAAAATTTCAACATAATAATAAAAAATAATTCGATTTGTTGATGTATATAAAGCCATTTTGTGTAGACAAAATTAAATACTGTATTATTTTACCTATGTCAAGGCTAACATCAACCTTTTTTACTGGTCATTCCATGCTTTATAATGTGGGAAAAGTGAGTTTAAATCATAAATGAATTCAATGAAAACAAATCACCTGAAAAATGAGTATTTCAATGCAAAGGTTAATTTTGAACAAAACATTTATAAACCTTGATTAATCTACACTGATTTAGATCAAACAATAATGTTAGATTGAAGGGAAACTGTGTGTTTGGTTGTTGTTTTTTTTTGGGGGGGGGGGGGGGTTTGGTTTTGTTTTGTTGTTTTTTTAACAAAACAAAACAAAAAACTATAGACATATTTTGTTGAAGGTTCTTATAACGCATTTGATCCTTAAAGCGAATATTTGTTCATTAAATTGAATTTCTCCACAAAAACGTATTTAATTTTTCTTTCAAAACCAAATTAGGATATGTTTAATGAAGGGTTTATCACAAGAGGATTTGGATTTTTAAATTTCATTATTTTGCAATTTTCATAAGTTTACCGCGTTATCGTTGAAACTAAGACTTGAAAGTTAATTTTTCCATAACATTAATATTGATATTTTATGACTTTTCAAGACTTCTTGTGCTTTAGAAATTAATTTTACAATTTGTCTACAACGTGAACATAGACTATAATGTAATTAAGTTAGATCACGCTCTGGTACATTTGTACAGTACATACAGAAAACTTTCCATCGAAGCAACCTTCAAAGGATTCTTCAGAGACATGATGAAAACATTCGAACTATTGCTCCAAGAGATTCCGGAATGGGGTAATTTATCTTGCATTGACATAGCGTTGGATACAAGAAATGAAAAGTTCCTTTCCAAGACTCCGACAATTTTGCTGAGAAGTCACATTTGGTCCGGAGAGGTGAGGAGATTATGTCTTGACGTAAACGGTTCAAATATTAACAAGAAATATCAAGTACTTCCGGTTTATTTTAATGCTATAAAAAAATTAAACAAGACAAACCAATGATAGCTGTTCCGATAGACAAAAAATAAAATATAGAATTTTAAGGTTATTTCTTTTTCGTTTTTTTTCAGCCCAAGAAAAATAGCACGTGAGTATTAATTGTATTGTTTTCACCATTAATGAAAAATATAGTTCATTATTTTAGGAAATGTAATTTCTCCTTGAACTAATTTAACATATCCTTAAGTTTAGAAGTCAGTTTAGTTTTAATCGAATAAAAATTCTTTGAACATATTTCAGATCTAATGATGAGAGTATGTCAAAGAAACCATGCCACTGCTGCCACCGCTGCCACTTTACGCCATGGTCTATTTGGATTTTAAGCCTTGTAAGATTTATTTTTCAGTGAATAATTTATTTTTTTGCTTGGATATTTGTTTGTTTTGTAATATATCTTAGACACAGTGCTCCAAACTTGCAAAAATGATTGCACAAATTCTTTATAATTGAGTTGCATAATATATGAGCCAGTATTTGCCCTATTTATTAATAAAGCCTCAATAATTGAGTTGCATAATTTATGAGCCAGCTTTTGCCATATTTATTAATAAATACTTTAATTTCATGTAAAAAAAATATAGAAATATTACAGATATTTTAAGTAGTTTAAATAGACACAAATAATTTTTGTAAATGAAAAGATATAGGTTATGCTTTAATAATGATAAAACATAATATAAATTAAGTTACTATAACAAATAATATACATTTCAAACATGACAGTATACTATAATAATAAAATCAATCAAAATTCGGTAATTGCACGCTACTGGTACCTCTATCGCTCACCCTAACCCGAACCCTAAATCTATCATAGACAAAGGGCAGTGACTCCCAATGAGGGACCACAGAAGCACATTAGTCCAAAATTCTAGTCCCAAAAAAAGGGGCATGAGAATAACTGTGTTGTATGTTAGTATTCAATTGCAATTAAGTAAGTTAAAGCGGAGCGCGGAGCTGAAGCTCTGGAGCAGGGTGTTTAAGCTCGGGAGCTCCTTATTGCTCCAAACTCCATACATTTTATACGTTAATTTTTATTTTATTTTTAAATTAAACCAACAAAATAATTATTTATTAATTTAAAGAACGTCTTGCAGCATTTCGATGATAGAAAATCAAAATCAAACTTTAATTTCGTTTAGAAATTATATTTTTTAATACTCTTCAATTCCTTTACAGATCAGCAATATCACCCTGTTTGTGCTATACAGTTTCCTGCTAGTGACGACACTAGAGGCCTCATCATTTCATTGGCTTGAATGGATTATGCTGCTTCGCGTTGTAATGTTTCCAATAATGATTATATTAGGCCGGGTAAGATTATTTTAAACATGCCTTTATTTTATGTTAAATTATTGTATGTTAAATAATATTACAATTACATGTTCATATGAAAAATATGTTTTATATTATGTATTAACTCTTTTAACTATTTATGGAGGGCTATATGTAACATTAATTGTGTACTTTAATCTACCGACGATTTACAATACTGTAACGATGTCACATGTGTAATACTTCTGATGTTATAATGTCACAAAATTAACTAATGCTTGTGGTATAATGGATGGTCTGCAGCTGTCATCACTCATTCCTTAATTAACCTCACTGACAATTTCTTTCACGTGATGAAAATACCCCGATTGTATAAATCACACAGTACTTTTATTACATATAAAATATCACAACTAAATCCTTGGCATTGGTACATCCTTGTAACATACATGGTTACATGTAAAGATGTAAAGAATATAATACACTCTGAATACTGTTCCTTCTTAAATTAATACAATGGAAAATCAAACATGTCCGAAATCCTCACAGATAAATTGTACACTCTCTACTATTAAAAAAAAAAATCGTGAGTTCTCCTCCCGCTATAAAAAGAAAATAGTTTCTGTTTTTCTTGTGCTATTATTCATTATTGCCAAATCCCTACGCCATCATGGGATAGGAATAAAGGATATTGCCATGTGACAGATCAAGGTTAACTTGTTGTGTTACAAATACACTATAATGCTAAGCCATGAAAACAATTATTTTAAAAGTCATTTAATTATTTTCTGAGAATATATTTGTTTCTTACACTTTAAAAATGTATATTAGAACGCAAATTTTTTTCCATTTTTCACGATATTTTATCCACTGTCAATGATTTTTTTATATTCTTTACACTAACTTCGCTTTTGTTCGTGTCTTCCGTTCTTCCTTTCTTTGTGGTGGCCAAATCTTCCGACGGTTAATTAACCCACATTCCGTCATCCTATCGAGCTGAAACGTGTCACGTAGACTTATTGCGGAAGACAAGACACTCGATCAAATTTTTAGACTCACCCCTATCCACAATCCCCCAAAATACGATTTTCCTCTTTTTGTAAGCGGGGAGGGGGGATTTTAATCATTTTTTTCAATGTTTTGGTGTGTAGATTAATTGTGTATCTTTTGCAATGTACTTTGTTTTTGTGACAACTGAGGATTTTAATATTGCACTGCACGTGCACTAAGTTTGATAAAAACCATTCCCATCCCCAAAATAAGTTGCCACAATCACATAAAGGATAAATCACAAACAAGTACATAAATGCAAACAAATGTGCATGCATATAAAGGATTTATACGAACAACCTTTTTTAGATTTTTTTAAAAATAAATTTATATTCTATTTCTAAATTGATGTTTATAACAAATGAAAACGTTTAAACATTCATGCTCAGTACGCATCAAAGGACTATAAACACAATTTTGTCTCCGAGCAGCGCCGATTCCTGAGACGCATCGACAACATCTTCAACGTATTGAAAATAATCTCATTGGTGCTATTTGTCACGGCGTGGATTTTCCGCGTGGCTGCATATTTTAAAATGGATACACCAGAGTTAATGCAAGTTGCAAGAGTTCTCTACAGCGCCACCTTGATGGTATGGGCTGTCGATTTTCTAAAGTACTTCTACCATTTTGAAAATCTTGGACCCTTTGTAGAAATGATCTTTCAGATGGTACGTAAGAGAAATGCTAAATAGCAAAAGAGTAAGCATTCCAACCGTTTCAACAATCTGTTTAGCTAGATTATTATTTAAATTTTACTATTTATTTCGTGTTATGAGCTAGAAGATTTGTCCAGACCGTTGATTTAGTCACAAATTATGCTGGCAAAATGTGAAATAATGTGTGCAGTATTTCCATTAGCTCTAAAAAAATGTGCCTCATCCTTGGAGATATTTTTAAATCAGCTTTTAAAAGAAACCTTTTTTTTTCTTTATGCAGATGTCAACTTTGCGCACATTTATCATAGTGATTCTGGTATTTATTGTGGGATACTCTGTTGCATCTGAGTCAGTGTTATATCCAAATGCTGCAGTAAACATCAAATTGCCATTCTATTTGTTCCGAAAATCCTTCTGGTCAATCTTTGGACAGCTATTCTTGGAAGAGCTTGAAGCTGCTGGTAAATATTGTAACATGACTTATCATATAACGACAATAGTATTACACAGTAAGTAAAAACGATAATAATTTCCTTTGCCTAGCCATACGACTATAAGAAAGCGAAACAAAAATCAAACAGACTTATTCACAGCAAAGATCCTTATATGCTTATAAGTTATCTCCGTTTTCAAAGGATGGGAATCTTAGCCCAATTAAATCACAATGTTTTATTGATTCTATTTATATGGAGAATGCAATTATAAAATAATACGGAAGTACTAAAAAAATAATTGATAATGGGTAAAAAAAAAAAAAAGGATTTCTTTTAAAACTGTTCACTTCAAGTGTTGTATAAATAATGTCTCATTTCTGGTCATTTCAAAATCCGATTTTGGGCCCCCACATATTTCAAAACAACTTTATCAAACTAATCAGTTTCCACCCATTGGGCCCCCAAGTGGACAGGGCATCGAATTATTTTATCGGTTTCCACAGCCACTGCACTGACCTGTGTCTATATTCAATTGCTTTATTTAGTTTTAAAAAAAAAAACACATTGACCAAGAAATCTATTTATGAAAATATACGCATAACCTAACGTAACGGTATAATAGAAAATGAAATTGTATAATCTATTTCATTGTCATTTTGCTCAGATTTAATGATACCATAGGTTTATAACATTAGTATCGTTTCTTTTAAGTGACGATTTAAGACTATTAAATGATTATGTAAAGTGAACATTTTTAAAGCTTACTTTCACTTTTATAATTTCTAGATGGCAGTTGTACCAATGACCCGGAACTCTATAACGACTACTCAACAACAAGATGTCCTTCGGAAGAAGGAAGATACTGGGTGCCTATGATGCTAGGGGCATACGTTGTCGTTGTTAACATTATGCTCATCAACCTGCTAATAGCTAAATTTAAGTAGGTTTATCTGCCATATGCTAATATGAAGTATATATATATACTGTGACAGTTAGTGTAATTCTTCAACAGAATACATTATTTGACACTTTATGTTGCTTTAAACATTTAAGTTTACTCCCCTGAACTATATTAATATCCTAATTACCCATCCCCCCCCCCCCCCCCCGCTTTTACACCGCAGATTTATTTCACCAACAATGTTAGAAAAACAAAAGAAAATATTACACACCAAACGCACTTGCGAAAGTTTTTTAAAGGAATCTCATTTAGCGCAGATACGTGGAATTTTATGTTATCTTCCCCTTGAAAAACAGAAAAAAAATAATTTTATGGGGTTTAGCGTGATGGGGTTGGGCGGAAAATTCAAAGTATATGTTGTCATCAGCAACGAGTCTATATGCCAAGTTTCAGCTCAATAGCTTGACGGGAAATGGGCGAATTAGCCGTCCGAAAATGTTTCCAGCCAGCCAATCAGTCAGTCAGCCATTTAGCCGCACATAAACAAACGCGAATTTAAAATAAATTATTTAAAATCAACAATCTTTGCATCAATATTCGAAACTTCGAATTTACATGATTTTATATACTTTCATGTTTTTTTGTTTTTTTTTATATCTGTTGGGTATTCGAAATTTGATTTACGTGTATATTGTCTTCCATACAATTTGAATATCTATTTATCATTAGCTTAAAATTTGCGTCTTTTTTTTTGTGTGCACAGCTCTATTATAGTTTACATCGAAATAAAAGCACGGCAAATCTGGCACTATCAGAATTTCCAAATTGCAATGGAGTACCGTGAAGTTCATCGGTGTATCTCCTGCAACCATGTTGCATCACAGTGTAAGTATCACTGTTGTTCTATCGTGTCGTCTTAATATCATATGTATTAATATACACTAGCACAGTCTGCAATAAAGTGTCAATGGAGTTGAAAGGAATCTTTCATACAGCTTATTGACTAGTTTTAATGAGAAGAAATTCAAATTATTAATGGAGACGAAAAAAAAGAGCCACCGAAAATAGTTGCTGTGCCTTAAAATGGAGTTAGTGTCAAATCGACAATGGTTTTTATTAAAATTAACTGGCCTTGTTGAATAATGCAAAAGCTGGCTTAAGTCCAATAACAGGAAACTGTCGACATTTCATATACCAAAATTTAGTTTTATATAAATGTTACATTTTTGTTAAAAAGAAGAAAAAAAGTTTTAAATAATTTGCAGTTTAAATGTATTTTGTGATCAGAAAAAGTCCATTCGAAAGAACTCAAGATTTTAATAGCATTTTTTCAGTTGAACAAAGTCTGATCATTTAATCTATTTCACTATTTTCAGAGTTTACAAATGTTTTAATTGTTATAAGTGTAAAGAAAATAATAAGTGTATGTTATTTGTCTATTTTAAATCATATAATTAGATTTGTTATGTTTTCCTTAATAAATGTGCAACGATATAGCAAAGAAAGAAAAGACGTCATAGCTCAACCTCATAGCTCAAAATTATAGCTCAGACTAAGCTCAAACTCAAAATTCAAACCTCATAGCCACATCATAGCTAAACTCAAAGCTCAAATTATTGTTCAACTTCATGGATCAAACTCACATCAAAATCTCGCAGATAAAACTCACAGTTAAATTTCAAAGCGCAACATCATATAATTAACTTATAGTTTAACCTCTTTGTTATACCTCATAATTCAACCTCATTGTACAAAATCATAATTCTTCATGGAAGCTCATTTAAAGACCATATTAATTGAATACGTTTATATCTCTTGTATCCGTGCTATTTTACCATGCTCACAGCGCTCTGATGTCCTCAAATCTATATAAAGAAAAATGTCTTTGAATGTTTCTTAAATGACTTTTTTAAAATCATTTTTCAATTTCCCTCAATGACTGAGCCAAACTGTTCCATATTTTAGGCGCAATAGCTTCAAAAGAGCGCACTCCGTATGCCCCCCTTCCATGTCTACATTCACCCTGGGAACTCTGAGTAAAGACTATGTTGAATAGCGCAGGTTCTGTATGGAAACATGATTAGAAAGCAGTCGTTTAATGGTGTTTATAAACCACGCCTGATTTTTCCTCCATTTTCTATCGCTCTCAAACTATCTCTTTTAAAGCGAAATACAGTGGGATTTCCGATGAGAAAACAAAGGAAGTGACGTTTGAGCAAAAAGTAGTCGAATACTTAAAACAACAAATCGACGACGGAAGGTTGGTAAATTATGAAGACACTTATTCGTTTTATCTTGTTTTCTGGCCATTTTGAAAATCGTATTAAAATGTGCAATCGATTCTAAATTAAGTTTTTACTTAATTTACCTAAACTAAATTTTGCGCTATTTATTTGTAATGTTAACAACTATTTTTCCTGGTTTTTAGGTTTTTTAAAAGGTTAGAGGCCTACAAAAAGACTAGTAAGTATATGTAAATTAAATTATAATTTTGGGATTTTTAAAATAATTATACAACACCTTATTTAACGTATGAGAGTGAAATATAACTAATGAAATTATTTGAAATATTTTTAAAATATTGAAATTCTACTTATTATAGCACAATCAAATTTAATAAAATTTCAAATATTGTGTCGCTTGTCAAATGTTAACCACTGTCAGCCTCACGTAGCATTGATATATAGATTCCGGTTAGCAACAAGATGGCTGATATGCACATTTGTGGAGGACTGAACTGAGGAAAAATTGTTGAATGAATATCAAAAGAAATGTATTAGAACAATGCAGGAATCGCTGATAAGGCAGTGGAAGTAGACCCGCACTGTAAATCCTGGTGCTGAAGTTCCGAAGTCGAACTGAGGCTGATATCATTGTAATTTCGACAACTTTTGTATCGCCGTTTGTGCCACGTTGTATGGACAATCAAGTTTTGCTGCATAATAAAACACATCCCATGCTAAGAAGCTTTACCATTGGTCATAGATAACAAGGAGACGAGCTTATTTGCTACTCAATTTGTCCTGGATTTGAACTACACCAGACTGGAGACAGAGAAAGACTGTGTTTATTTCCAAGGAACTTGCATGATTCAACATCGACATTGAATTTAGTAACTGAGAGACATTACATTGATCATTGTTTCCAGCTGGCAAAAGGATATGTATGAGTCCATTATTTGCCTGATGTGCCATTTGATGAAGTGTAAATAAGCTAATTCATAGTCTCATGAAGCCTGAATGATGCAATATACAAACAATATGTGTAAAAGACGCATAGTTCTATTTCTTTACAGAAGACAAGTTTGTTGGATAATCTTTTTAAATGAGTAAAATTTACGTGGTCCGTAAAAACAAAAAAAATTATGAAAAGTCTCCTCCAAAACAGTAAGTTTGCTACAAAGGGTTTATCATAGTTATTTATTTAAATTTTCATAATAATAGGTTTATTGCTTGACCCTCCTTTACTGAATTGA
The DNA here is from genome assembly GCA_964017045.1 of Omphiscola glabra. NCBI lineage: Eukaryota > Metazoa > Mollusca > Gastropoda > Lymnaeidae > Omphiscola > Omphiscola glabra. Next base: position 10,502,860 of record OZ024804.1, on the reverse strand, counting down.
AATTTGCTTCCACGCATGAAAAGAAAATGACCCTTAAAAACCACTATATTTTTCACTTGTTTACAAACTGAGCGATATAAGCAGGATTTTTTTATATTTTTTATAGAGCAATAAAAGATGCAGATCAAAGTTCTACATCACACTCCAGTGAATTTTAAAATAAAATAGTTTAAAATGTTTGTGGTTAATATAAAATACCCCAGTAGCGGTTACTGAAGGCTCGGAGACATTAAAAATGCTGAACAATAAAACTAATGCATAAATATACATATTATTCCTGACAGCATCGTATACAAGGTCTAATATTTAATATTAATTACTTGATATAGGGATCCTTAATGTTCTATCATCAAAAATATGTTAAAACTAAAGAACTTTGATAAAGACTTTAAGCGTACTGTATAAGAGTCGTCCAAAAATTAGCTGAGATATAAACTTGACATGATAATAAAATAAAATCTAATGTCAAAAAAAGATGAACGCAGATGCGTAGCCTTACACTTTTGATTTTAATCTGTAACAGAAGCAAAAAGCTTGCACGGAGTATTTTCCAGCCTGAAAGACATTACGGAATCATTGTCAACGTAAGTATAGTATGGAACTGTTATACCTATCATATTTCATAGCATAATCAAGAGCATTTTTGCCGTTCCCTTCCTTTTCACAATGTAAACAATATTTTGGTAATTATTTGTGATTTCTTATTTAAAAGATAAAAAGTTGGTAACATAACTAGGGACGACAAACCTCAGTGGTTCCTGGACATTTCAATTTCGTAGTTTTTTTTAAATATTAATTAATTTCATTTACAAACAGACAAATAACACTACACTCACTTTTAAAGAAAAACACAATGCAATAACAAACTAAATAAATTCCTTGTCGGTAATTAAATATATAAAGCAAGAATAAAATTTTATTCGGTCGTCACATTGATTATTACCAGGCTGGATCAAATGTAAAGAATTAGTTTTTTTCTGAAGATTTAAAAAGATTATTACTTTCTTTAATTTTCACTCGCATGCCAAACAATCTGGAGTAAAACATCAAGCTTATACTTCTTTGGTTTCCATTTTATTTTTAAATACAAATGTTGGTAATAGATAAATGTTTTGCTTAATAGCTGTTACTTTTTAAGATTAAAACAGGTTCTAGGTGAATCTCTTACATATATTTTTATTGTGGTTGTCAGGGTCATGAAATCAAGGAGAGTTTACGTGTTTTGATTTTGGTGACAAATGGGGGCTAGTGTTAACGATTTTCATGTCACGAGTGCATGAGATTTTGGGGGTGATAAAAGAGGAGGGAACTTTTTGAGTGGGGGCTGTATTACGTTCACGGACTTGAGAGTGAACTACCTTGGCGCAGTGCGAGAGATAACTTGGGTTAGAAAGGTCGTGCTGGATTGCCCTCAAAACGGATTGACTGACTTTTGGCATCTGATACTTTATTGCAAACATGTGGATATCTACTTCTATGCATCGGAATTATACTTGTACACATTATCCCAATGTCAAATGGATCTTGTGATTATATAGCATATATAATAAAGTACTGTTAGTGTACAATGGACTTTGTATTATTTATTAGAGAGAGAGAGAGAGAGAGAGAGAGAGAGAGAGAGAGAGAGAGGCCGTCATTGTGAAATGAAATAATAGACCATTTGAATAATTGACAGGCATCAGAAGATCCTAGACAACAAAAATATTCTGCCATGCAACAGAATATTTGACAGTGGTATGACTGCTTCCATTCACGTATAGCGCGCAAAATATAATTCCCAAAAACTAAGCTAAAAGATATTTTTTGTAAATAACGCAACTGTTTTTGTTGCGTTGTATCTTTTCGGAAAAGGAAATCGTCTCAATTTAAATATGAAGTAATAAATATTTTGTTTAAATGTGTGAACATCAGAATATTAATTTAGTTCATGGGCCTGAAATAAAAAGTGTGCCGTGACATATATGATGGAGGGAAGGGTGTAGCAAATTTGGGATTCTTAAATGTGCGTTACTTGAGTTCATGTTTTGTCAAGTAACTTTAGTAGATGGTAAGTTCACGCATTGCTGTCTCCAATGTTTGGCGTGCTATGGCTTGTGGCTAATATATTTGTTTTAGCTCAGCAGGTCTTTACCAACTAGAAGAAATATAAAAATTGTCGATTGACTAGGCTGCTGTTCTGAATTAGTTTTTCTTTGTTTACATTTTTAGCAGAACTTGAAGGAGCTGATGGTTTTAATCACTTGTTTCAGTCGAATGGAATAAAATACAAATGGTAGTAAAACATATGAAATACCAGATTTTAAAAAAAATACCTATATATTATTATTTTTTTTTTCTCAACAGAGCCGTGTCTAATATTTTAGCTTCAACTCACTTTCAAACATCTTAAAAAATGATATTTTTTTAATAATAAAATTCAGATGAGTATATCATCTACAGCTGCAGTCTACTTTTGTTGATGTCGTTTTTGGTTGTTACAATAAACTTCAATTTAAGTTTATTTTTTTCCCACTTCATTTCACTATTGTTTGCTTCGTGTCTACTATAATCACGGTACTTCATAAGTTGTGCTCTAACTCTGGTCCCTTAGATGCGTTTTTATAATGAGTTTCGACGACCATCTCATTACAATCTCCCGTAATTGATTTGACATAGCATCTCCAGTCATTTAAATATCTGTGTCAGCTAAGTTCGTCTGACAATTTTTTTTTTATATCAGAGTCTTCTAAGGCAAAGTCCGATTGTTGATATCTCTGTTTGGTTTTTGTTTTCTCTTTGTTTGTGTGTGTTTCTTATTGCTTCAACCAAAACGCAGCCCACAAAGTACACCTTGAGAAGTTTCACAACAGAGACAATTATCAATACTGAGATACCATTATCAATTGGTTGATGGGCGTATTATTCGCTGCGTCATAGAAGTATATGATGTTTGAAATTTTATTGCAAATACATTTACTTAATATTTACCATGGCGATAAATAACATTTAATAAAGTTCCATGTTTTGAAATGAAAATAACTTTGTGTACTGACATAAATTATGCTATCACCTTTTTTTTCTGCTCTAAACAGTAGCTGTGCAAAACTTTGCAAAGATATGCAGCATAGCCTGGGGGTTTATAGCGAACAAACATACAAACAAATTTACTCATGTCGATATTTATAAAGCATTAAATATTACATGTACAAAAACATATTCAAGTAATATTTTACTACATTTTTTTATTCTGTAGGCACGGACAGATCCTGGAAACATTTCAAACTGATGTAATCGAATCCCTCAAAGAAAGACGTACGTTAATAAGTTAAATACAGCCTTTATATTTATATAATGCACATTCGTCTGGATCATGGCAAAAAAATAATCGAATAAAAATAATTAAATGCCTTGAAAAAAACTTAATAAAATGTTTGATTGGGATATATTTGGATGCTAAAAAGAAGACCGCAATGTCACGAAATATTGTTTTAGTAAAAGAATACTTTTTAAAATTGTGCATTTCAATCAATTTATTATAATCGGGTACTTTATTCCGCAGATGTCGTATTCGATGACTTTCAAAAAGTATTTGAGGATAAGACCGTAGGCGTAATTAATGACGTGAAGAGAAGTAACAACGGAGCGGCCACAAATCTCAGTGAGCTATCTCCCCCTTTATACACTCTTTTTTTTTTTTTTTTTGCTTAGGCCAATAAACATCTAAACATTTTTAGTTAAAATTTCACGTATAAATAATGCGGATTTTATTTTGAAATCTAAATAATATAAGTCGATTATAAAAATAACTAGAACCAATGGGATGGTATGTTTGTTTGTTGATTTTTTTAATTTCGCCTCATATCACAAATGTTTAACTGAAAGATAATAAAGAATTATTTCTTTTCTTTTTACTGTCATTTATTCGCTCTGTTTCTTCCCTGTGACTTTGTTCCCCAGTCGACATTATCACCGATAAATTACAGAAGGAGCGTGAACATACAGCCCAGGAGATCAACAGGGGTTACGAGAAGATGTTTGAGCTTGGTAAAATAAGACTAAGTGATATAATAAGCTTCACACTCCACGTTGTATTACAGTGTACCTTATTTAATCGACTTCTTCAAATAAGACAGACGAGATTATTTTTTATATAAAAGTTTGGGATATTTAATTCGATCGATATTTAATTTATTCCCAGAAAAAAAAGTTAGACGAGGCAAGGAAATTAGGAAGAAAATAAGGGTCGACCTGGAGCAAAGAAAGAGAGCCGCGCGCAGAAGGTACGCAGCGATGAACACAATCAATGTACGGGGAGAGAGGAACAGATCAGAGCTGGAGAAACAAAAGACACGGTTAACATTTCTAAAGGGGGCTTTGAAGAACATCCTAGATAGTATGCAAAACAATAATGGTAAGTGTGGGGAACTATAGTTAAATGTGTTTGGGGGAGGGTGGATAGCTGTTAGCCATGCATCAAACAGACGAACATATCTACACATTGCACGTCGAAGCTCAACGTGGAACAGTACGGATAACTCGTTTAACAAAGCTATAATTTCGTTCACAAATATAGTATCTGTTTAACATCTAGTTACGTAACGTTTACTTTATTTTCTAACACGTCTCTCTTATACCAAATACCTAATATGAAGACTTGTTGCCGTTGATGGATATGAGGCTCGGGTGGCGGTCAAAGCCAATGCCGATGATTTTAGCTACGCGGCCGTGAGAAAGCCGATCCTAGGCAACCGTTTCGTCCCAACTTTCCGTCCCGACCGAAAGACTCCCTGGGCGGTGTGGGGTGGTAACGCAACACCTTCCCTCCGGAGTGGAAGCAAACCCGCCAAAACCCTTTGGAGAGGGGACTGCCCCCCAGGCAAGGGTGGAGGTTCCCGGCGCGCTGCCGCACGGTCTGTCGGCGGCGAGACCCGGCGTCTGGCCCGTGTGGAGGAGTGCCGGGGGGGGGGGCATTAAGAGCTCGCGCTCGACGACCCACCGACGCCATCTGCTATGTGACGTATACCAAATACATAATAGGTCTTTAACTGCATTGTGATTAAACAAGTGTCGCAGACACTAGACTGATTATATCTTACTGATTCAAGTACACTCGTGTGAGCGGTATTCAACCTTTAAAGCCCAACTTTTTAAAAAACAATCACCATTTATTTGTTCAAAGAATTTTATTGGAGATTAGGAAGTTCAAACCAAAAGAAAATAAGAAAAAATAAGCAATACAGAAGTTTAAGGTGATGTTTAATAGTTTACATGTTTAAACATATCTTGTTCCGCTATTTACTTAACTGTTTTTTTTTTTAATATTAAAAATCATCTTTTTATCTCAAGACGTTCAAAGTTATGTTTTTAATGTGAGCTTTGATCGCAACGCCATATTTACAGATTTTGTTGATAATATAGAATAGTTTTTCAAATAATTTTTAATGTTTTTATATGTTATAATATTTGAACTATTTGGGTTAAAAAACCATACCTTATGTACGTTAAGGATATACAGTGAGAAGATGTCAAAATAGGATATGTATAAAATTAAGTACCGGTAAGATACAATATAGGCATTTGCGTTTTTTAATGGATCTACTTGGCATCCAAACTTATTTTACCGTCATATCCATGACAATGTTTTAAATCACTATATGCCGATTAAATTATTACGCGTGCGAAATAGCTGCTACACTTTATAACTGATGGGGATGATAATGCTGTTGTTGTTGTTTTCAAAGCTTAACATAGACTATGCTTCAAAATGTTGTGTATTTTTTTAAAATCAGAAACTGTTTGCTCTAAAATATAACTTAAATTTAAACAATCTCACAAAAGTTTATTGGTTCTTTGTCATATATCATTGTCATATATTTATTTAATTGTCATTTTGTTAAGCATGGTATATTTTTGATCTGATTGGTAACTATATTGGCTATAAAAGCAACTATTTAAACTTTTACAGAACATCTCAAGAAAATAGAAGACACAGCTTCGAGCGTCAAGGAATTATTTGACAAAAAACTAGATGCTATAGAAAACAAAACTACAGGTAAATGTCATCAAAAAATCTTTTAGGGAAAATTATTCTTCTCTATACCAAGAGAAAATGGCAATATGAATCCGAACGATTTATTGATGTATCTATACTTCAATAAAGTTAAGAGAATTTAATAACCAGAATATGGACAGCAGCTAGCCTGAAAGAGGTTTTAACACTAATGAGGTGTTGAGAAATAACGATTATGATATATATAATAAATAATAAAAAGTGAATCAAAGTAGTAACATTGTTACGGTCCAGGAAAATAATTCATGTAATACGCGTCTTCTCTGTGGTTTTATAAAAAAAAACAATTTATCTAGCTGTTACATTTTTTTTTAAAAATGCTTACTTTTAAGAAATGAAGTGTTATTTATGTAAATATGTTTTATAGGATCCCCATTTTTAGACAAAAACTTTTATATCAACACATATTTTTATAAAAATCTTGAAATTGTGTAAATTATAATTCATTTTGAAAAGAAAATTAACTTTCTGAAGGTAATTTTACATTTATTTATTTCTATATCTTTTTAAAGTTTGTAAGAAAAAAAATTCTGTAATTCATATATTTTATATTGTTACCTACTGTTATTTGCATGGAGATATTAAAATCTTATTTAAGTATATGGCTCGTTTTAAAACAGTACACAACAAACGACGATACCAATGTCAAATACAATAGCAAAGAAAAACGATACCCAAACTAGTGCTAATTACAATTAATAAATTGCATTAAGTTAATAGTGAATTACAAAATAAGAAACAGCTACGATTTCAAAGTCAAATGCAAGGCAGTCAGATGGGGTAAAATATATATCCATATTACAAGCAGTCGTCAGATTTATGTAGAAACTTTAATTCGTGAATACAAATATGAAAGGGATATAGTATTTTTCATCATGAAACATTTATTGACTAATTTAAAAAAAAAATCTTTTTTTTTTCTAGTTTCTTCTTAAAAACTAAAGATTGGAAGTTATTAGATTGATGATCTTTTTTGTCTCCTTTACAATTAATTATACTTTAAAGTTTTCTTCTGGTTATGAAATTCAATTTATTTAGCTATTTAATTACTTCTACTTTATTGATAAACATGCTTTAAATATTTTATCTGAAATAAAGATATATTTTTCGTATCTATTCCACCAATCCGGCATTTTAAATTTTCTCTTTTAACTTTGCCAGTTATATGAGAATGAACCTGCATTTTATATAATAAACTAGTTATAGCCTGCCAAACATTGGGTGACAGCAATGCGTGAACTTCACATCTACTAAAGTTACTTGACAAAACATGATCTCAAGTCACGCACATTTAAGAATCCCAATTTTTGCTACACCCTTCCCTCCATTATACGTCACTGCAAACTTTTTTTTTTCACGACCATGAACTATATTAAATAATCTGATGTCCCAACCACTTTAAAAACTAATATTTTTTATACCATACTTAAATTTGAGACGATTTCATTTTCCGAAAAAAAATATATTACGCGCCAAACGCTGTTGCGTTATGTAAAAATATATATATTATTTAGCGTAATAATCGGGAATTATATTTTGCGTGCTATTGAACGTATTATTGAGCCGGAAATGACAGCAGTAAATTAGGAAGCAGCCCACGAGTCATGCCAGAAGCATAATATATATAATAGATACTCGCAATCCCAAAGTCGCTGAATAGAAAGGAACCGGAAATGGAAGCAGTAAATTAGGACACCATCCACGAGTCATACCAGAGGCGTAATAAATATAAGAGATTATCATTTCATGACAAGGTATTAAATTAACTTAGAAACAATTTCGGAAATGCAGACTTGAAAGTGTCGTAGGCAAGGAACTTAAGCCAGAGGAATGTCATTCATTTTATTGTTAATGTATTTATTTTATTTTTATACTGATTATTTTATTAGACATGAATGCTGCAATTGAAGAAATGCAAAAGACTATCAAGGTATCAACGCAAGAAGCCCAGAGCTACGCTGCAGCTATTTCTAAATTAGAAGCCGAAGTAGCGGCCTCACAACCCACGTTAACGGAAATAAACGCAAGGACCCTTGATCTGATAAAGACATACCCTAAATTTACAAGTAAACATCTGAATTCTCACATATTTTTATTCGATTAGATCTTTATAAACCTTCATTGCCAATAAGCATTCAAAATGGGGGGTTCTTTAACACTAATCATTCGTGACATTACCTTGTTTTATCTTCTTTCTTTTTTTAATTAAAGAAAGTAACATAATTTCCATGTCGTATGGCACTTTAATGTAGTTGAACGACATTTTTGTCAGCTTTTTTGTTCTGCAAAGTCTTTGTGTCAAGCTCTTGCCTTATGTTATGTAAGTTAAACAGAGAGATACGATCTAACGCGATTGTGGCCAGCACAAACACACCCAGCCGGGTGAATTTGGAGCACAAACGTATTTTGACTTATGACACCTTGTACCCACATGGTATGAATGTCATGTCTCTATTCACTGTTTGAACCTAGCTCCGCCCCTCCACGTCACAACCTATCGCAGTGGACTTACTTCTCCTCTTTTCTTTCACTCTTCCCTATTTAAACCTTTCTCCCACTTACTTTCTGTCATTAATCTTTTGCTGCCCTCTTGGACACTACTTCTGAGCTGAGTGCTATATTATATTTTTTGATACATTTTCATTTTATTCGTTTTTCTGTTTGTTCGCTGATGAAGGCTTCCTGCCGACACTTTCGTTGTTTTGTTGCGTTCTTTTTATCAGGTTTAACCTTACTGTGTTCTACTAATTTCCTATTATGCTAACCTGATTGCAGTCTCCCCCATTATTACCTAACGTAACGGTAGTGTTGACGTTTTGTGAATTAACTTATCAGATTATTGAACGTAAACACGGAATGATTTTTTAACGAGCTGGAGTCTTGTTTCAGGAAACACAATTCTAGCTCGTTCAAGTTTGTTTTGTTTGTTTTTTTTCAAACTATCTCGCTTTTAAAATGAGTTTAAACCATTTAATGTGTATTTAATCGTTTTCTTGATCACTTAATAGGCCAGTGAAATTAGTCCAGCCTTGTTGTCGTAGGCTTTCCACAATGCATCAGCATCATATGAAATTGGGAGAATCGTTTGTTCATCTATTATGCTTAGAAGGTTTTTGCCGGTTGGGAAATAAATCTAGCCGTCAATGGCACGCATTAAGATTTGTCAACAATGAGAATGTTTCTTGTGAATGCTATGGTGCTTGCTGTGTGTCCTGATTCTGTTTAGTTTCTTATTTATAACAGCTTTACAAACCACTCCAAAAGCGCAGAAAAATATTTTAGCCCATATTTCATGTGCTATCTTTTTAACTGTTTAGTCTGTATCAAAAAGAAAAAGTTAAAAAGACATTTTATTTTTTAACTTGCTGACAAGCTGCTTCAGATTTTATTCCTCTTTTTAATAGAGTTAAATTACGTTTGAAGTGTTAAGATGTTGAAAGGATATCTTGAAGAAAAAAAGAGAATTAACTCGAAAGAAGTGCAAAAAAAAAAAAAAAAAAGGAATCAAAGAAAAAGAATAATAAAGATGGAAAAAAAGCAACTAAAAACTGAAAAGAGTGGGGGAAAAAAGTGTTGTAAGAAAGTTAGGTGGGGGTGGGGGGGGGGGGGGTGATTCAGAACGAAAAGATGATGTTCAAGAAAATGTTTATGCCTTTTTCAAAAAAAATTTTTTATTTTTTCAGAAGCAGCAGAGCAAAATTAGAGTCCATGTTTTCTGCTGAAGTCAAGAGTTATCCCAGGCTTATAATGCTCTAGTGAAAATTCAATATTACATAAACGAATTTTTTATATTAATTTTAAAAGAAATTTCTGTCCTAACATAGACAAATTAAAACTTGTAAAATTAGCGGACCTTTTACTTGTATAGATGAAAAAGTAGTTAGCAAACAAGACAGATAATAAATTTTAAAGCTGGTTGACAGGCACGTATACAAAAGGCACATATGCAGATAGATAGATAGATCTCCAAACAGTTGGACTAACAAATGGACAATGAGACAAACAGACCGACTGAGGTAGTATTGTTTTTTTAAAATTAAATATGTATATTCAATACTGTTCAGCAAAATGTATTCTAAATCAACTATTGTTTAGATTTATTCATACTTATAAATTACTCATTATATCATGCATTACTGTTAATAGTTCAACATGTTGTTCCAACATTTTATCACATAAAATTGTTTTATTATATAATTAATTTTATAGATTTTTTTCTTTTTAATTGTTTTAATGCATCGTTGGAGTATAAAGCAACGCTTTTTATAATTATAAAATATATATTATCTCATTCTTAAAACTTAAAAGCAACGAGTCTTTATTAACTTGTAACCTATTTACTGAAAAGAAACTTACAGCTCATCATACGAGTTATTATTATATGTATGACGAATCCTTATGATTAAAACTTAAAACCACAGGACATTGTTGTCTTGTAACCGCAAATACAATGTGACTATTAGTTAATATTAATTGTATACCTAACATGACATAATATTTGTATCTATCTTTTTCACGTTATTATGTAGCTGTTCGTTAATGTGTATGATAAATATTGAAACATTGCCTTGTGAAGCATATTAAATAAATTCGTGTATAATTTCTTAACACATCTAAAAAAATGCCCTTCTATTTAAGTGAGTGTATTATCTTTTGCTAACACGGAGGGTTGATTGTGGAAAATGCTCACTTATTTACCAATGTGATTTTGTCTCAATGTTACGTTGTTTTTTATATCTTTAATACCACAGCAAAATTTCAATGAAAGACTATAAATTTCAATGAAAGACTATAAATTTCAATGAAAGACTATAAATTTCAATGAAAGACTATAAATTTCTATGAAAGACTATAAATTTCAATGAAAGACTATAAATTTCAATGAAAGACTATAAATTTCAATGAAAGACTATAAATTTCAATGAAAGGCTATAAATTTCAATGAAAGACTATAAATTTCAATGAAAGACTATAAATTTCAATGAAAGACTATAAATTTCAATGAAAGACTATAAATTTCAATGAAAGACTATAAATTTCAATGAAAGACTATAAATTTCAAACAATAAAACTTATTTTGTAAAATTAAATTGTAATGTTGTCGTCTCTAATTTTAACTTTTGTTTCCTTCTTTCTTTCATTGGTAATAAGCCTAAGACACAAATAATGTTAGGATGATAATATGAAAAAGACTTAATAAAACCAAATTGATTTTTTTAAATTTAACAACCATTCCTAATTTGGGTCTTGTTTGCACGAATCCTTTCTCAGGTATTTTTGATTGAAATGACGCTACATTGCTTAGTAAAGATGTTTTCATCCTAATACAATGCTACATAAATAATTGCACTGTATTATCGTCATAATTTTTAATGCTCAAAATTTGAATTGCCATTACATTACCTGATTAGTTTTTTTTAAGGAGCGAATGCTTTTTAGGCAGGTCTGTGTAATAAATTTTAAGCACGTATATAAATTAAAGAAATATAAGGCATAATTTTTCACTTACTTTTAGTTGCTTTTTTTTTTAAATAATGATTCCACCAGTAATCAAAGGCAGTGAGCAGAAATGTTTACTCCACTACATTGTCACCAACAAAAAATTCGTTCTTAATTTATTACATTTGCATGTCTATTATCTAATGTTTAAAATATGTAAGCAATTTGTGTGTGTAAATATGTGTATTAAATACAAAATTATTAAATATATTGCTGAGGTGTCTTTTATGATCTAATTTTTGTGCAACACTCTGTAAACGTCATCATATAGTGAACACCAAAATAAAAAAGAATAAAAAAAACTAACAGCTGATTTTATGTTTAAATTATTTTGGTGAATGATATTCGGATTTCTAGTTATCGGTGTGGAATTCTTCAATGGTAAAAGACTTCATAAAACTAAGTTTGTTTGTTTTTTAATTTAACAACCATTCCTAATTTGGGTCTTGTTTGGACGAGTCCTGTCTCAAGTATTTTTGATTGAAATGGAGCTACACTGTTTAGTAAAGTGGATCATCACATTGAATAAAAAAAGAATTGGAATCATAAACCTAAGATATAAAGCATATTATGTTATGGACGCAGGCATCGGGTGGGCAAAACTCTCTTACTATATGTATGCATGTTGTTGTTCGTCCGTCAAGATCGACTAGGAGCATCTAGTCATCAGGTGGGCGGGGGTGGGGGGTTACGTTGGGTCCGTAGGTGGCCTGCTAGTCCGATCCGTGCTCGGAATACTCTCTGGCACCGCGGGCAGGGGATAGTTGCTGTAGTTGTTATCTAATGTTGCTTTTTTTCGGGCTAGCCTGCGTGTCTCATTTGTGTCTTTCCTACTGGCTTCATGAGATTGAGCCCCCTTCTTGGCAGCTGATCTCCACCTGACTCTGTCCTGGACTGTCTGCGCCCATTCACTATATATATTTGCAGTGTATGACGAATGGCGAGGTGCTGAATTTTCGGTTCACAGTAGTGGAGAAAAAAAAGATAATTAATTGATAGCTGTCACGGTTCATACTTTTATGTGCCAATTATTTATTAATTTCTATTATTTAACATAGACTAAATTCAACAGGTTGTTCTGTTTTTTTTATGACATCAGTATGACATGACATAAGCCGATAAAGGAAAGACAAAGTTGGAAAACTGCGGGAAAATGTCATTTGTAACAAAAGACCAAAGCTGAAATGTATTAAAAATTGTGAACAAATATTAAAAGTTAAGCTTTTTTTTAAGTTTGCTTTAACAGAATTAGATTTGTTTAATAACAGCCAAACATAACGTATGTATTTCAACTCAAAGAAGTCAAGAGATGCCTAAATTCAACTGGGTGGCTCACTGAACACTCTCTCCCCAGACCGCCATCCCACATTTCCTTGTGAGCCTTCGGCGCCTTCAGAAATCAAAGTGACAAAGACGGCACAATTTGATATACTAAAGATAAAATGTGCATATATATATGGGCCTTTTTTAGGAGTGGAAACAGTGATCCCGGGTGGCACAATGTGTTGCTACACTACAGGCTTCGCCTTGGATTCAGCTTTTCATTTGTATGACCCTTCTTCCGTGATACCCAGTTGCGTACCTTTTCTTAAGGATATCTGGGGGAATACCCATAATTGAGCAGCCACATTAAAAAAATATCACGTAATTTTGCATTAAAAAAAGAATCCCAAGCAAAGAGCTGCCGGAATGTTTTAAAATGTTGGCGAGCCTTGATAATTCTATAAGTTTTTTGAACCACAATATTCGCAAAAACTAGCATTAGTGAAACTCCCCGTCTTATAGTGTTATATCCAAACACATCACAAACGACATTGCGTGTCATAAATTTGCAAGTGCAAGGTTATGACACCAGCATTAACAAAAATAAAAAAACTGTGTTCCTTACTTTAAAATAGCAATTATAACAATGCTCCATTCAAGCGTAACATAGGGCCAAAATTGAGCTTTTCCGAAGCAGTTGCCCATTCAATGTAGGGCCACATCGAGCTTTTCCGAAGCAGTTGCCCATTCAATGTAGGGCCACATCGAGCTTTTCCGAAGCAGTTGCCCATTCAATGTAGGGCCACATCGAGCTTTTCCGAAGCAGTTGCCCATTCAATGTAGGGCCACATCGAGCTGTTCCGATGTGGTTGCCCATTCAATGTAGGGCCACGTCGAGCTGTTCCGATGTGGTTACCCATTCAATGTAGGGCCACGTCGAGCTGTTCCGATGTGGTTACCCATTCAATATAGGGCCACGTCGAGCTGTTCCGATGTGGTTACCCATTCAATGTAGGGCCACGTTGAGCTGTTCCGATGTTGTTGCCCATTCAATATAGGGCCACATCGAGCTGTTCCGATTAGTTGTAAAACCGTATTCTGAGAATTCTTATCATTGGGATTGACATGGGAGTGCGGTGGCGATGATGATTTTATAGACCGGGGTGGGGGGCAGTAGCCGGAAAAAGATTGAGAACCTGTGCATTATAATATGAACATATCAGGCATCTTACTCAGAGACACAAAGTTACCCTGCTTGTAGAATCATCGATAAACATGACACATAATTTTAACAAATTAAAACGATAGCAGCTCTTCCATTGATTTCAAGGATAAAGGTAATGTGACGTTGCAGTACAATTTCTGTCTTGTATGTCAAAGCTACAATTTAACATTATGTTTTGGATTGAAACATTTGCTGCACAAGTTTAAAATTATTGGAATGTCAATGTTTAAGCTATACACTACTTACATCGAATGAGTTTCAAATAAGTTTTACTGAATTTTGAGCTCATGGCAACGTAGACAAAAAAATTCATGGACGCGTTAATTTGGACAGCTAGTTGTGTAAAATCTCTTATCAGCAGAAGGATAATAAAATGAAAGCTGTTACCACCCAAACCGTAGTAAGCATCAAGACATGCGTTGGGTACCAAGATTGAGAATGCCATACAGAGACAGATCACCAATGATATTTTGACAGATCTCATCTCCTTGACGCGATTATTTCTAGAGGTCGACAAATTTCCCAGAGCTTTTTGTGTCTTTTTAAGCCGTATAATAATCGAAAATGTGCAAAGGAGTATAGTTACCATTGGTATTGTTGAAGAAACTGGTGACAAAATATACAAATTATAAAAAAATAACCACCAGTCATTGTCTACGTACCAGGGTCTTTCAAAATACGCAAGAACTGTTGTATTTAACTGTTCATCAAATATAAAATCGATATAAAAACTCCCCATTTTAGGAATGAATATAACGCCAATAAATACATACACCAATAGGATTACAAGCTTCATTCTTTTTGGAGTGATCATTGACGAGACATGAAATGGGAAACACACAGCGACCATTCTCTCAATAGATATAACAGACACCAGCCAAGTACTGGCGACCATCATGGTTAAACTTACACTGCTCAGATAAGCGGCGTAAACAGAGAAAAAGTTGTATCCCGTGACAACGTCTATCCTTGATGAAATCTGTGTAAATCTGTAAACTGTTTCGGCCATTGAAAAAAGCAGATCTGATGCAGAGAGTGATAGAAATACAATGTTGGACGATTCTTCCAGACTTTGCTTAGACAGAACAAGAATATTGAATGTGTTCGTAACTATTCCGATAACGCCGACGATCATGGTAATGATACAGTTGAATGTAAAATCCACGAGACTTTCAATGACATAGAGAAATGCAAGTCTTAGATCCCAAGTCATAGGGATAAGATCCTCTTCAGTCGAAATATCGTCCAACACAAAACTTGAGCTGTTCATCATGTTGTTTTGTTTGTTTGTTGTAGCTGTTGATTTATTTGCCACAATTAGACTAGCTGGAAAAAGAAAGAAATAGTATAATAAAAATCAACATTGCTGTCATTACTGGGTGTTTTTAGTAAATCATATATAGAGATAGATATTACAATCATTATCGTTGTTCATATTTAATTATAAAAATAATTCCTTCTCCTCTTTTTAAAAATGAAAATATACTTTTAATAAAAAAATTCTTTTTTGTGCTTACATTTGTTCCATTCTAGAGTATATGGTTACATTCTAGAGTAGATGGTTACATTCTAGAGTAGATGGTTACATTCTAGAGTAGATGGTTACATTCTAGAGTAGATGGTTACATTCCAGAGTTAATGGTTACATTCTAGAGTAGATGGTTACATTCTAGAGTAGATGGTTACATTCTAGAGTAGATGGTTACATTCTAGAGTAAATGGTTACATTTTTGAAGTGATTGTTTTTTTTCCATGCTGCACGGGAAACTGCGCTTACTCGAATCCATGAGCGCTGAATAAAAACAAAATGAACCTTGGTGATCGAATAATGCCATTTTACTAACTGACCAGCAAAGTAGCAAAATCACAAAAAAAAGGTTCAATGATAAGTTAACTAGGATGCAAAATATAATTCCCGATAACTACGCTAAATGATTTTTTTATAATTTTTATAACGCAACTGCATTTGACGCGTAATATTTTCTTTTCGTAAAATGAAGTCGCCTCAATTTTAAATATGGTGTAAAAAATATTCGATATAAAAGTGTTTGGGACATCATAATATTATATATACTTCATAGGCGTGAAATAGAAAGTGTGCAGTGACGTATCATGTGGGTGGAAGGGGTGTAGCAAAAATGTTGGGCTTCTTAATTGTGTGTTTCTTGAGTTCATGTTTTGTCAAGTAACTTTAGTAAATGGGAAGTGCACGCATTGCTGCCGCCAATGTTTGGCGGGTATAGTTACACTTATATTCTTTTACCGTGATAATAAGCATCACAGAATAATGTAGGACGCAATTTTTGGTTTTGAGCAACTCAACTTCTTTTTCCAACAATGATATAGAGCGCTTCCTGTTTTAAACATCATTAGGTACATATACGATCAATTTTGTAAAGCTGTGTACAGTCTAAATGGCTGCCATATGTTTTATATCTTATTTTTATTGCAATACCCATCGCAAAATATTTTTAGCGTATTTTTTTTTTATTATTCACAAATTAATAGTATTAGGCTGGGTTGAAGAATGTATATAATGAGAAACATTGGTGGTGATTGGGCATTATGGGTCCATTTTTTTCAATAAAATTAATTTCACCTTAACAAATCTTTAAAAATACTAGTTTTTTTATTATAACAAATGTTACCTTATTACCGTTAAAAAGTCGGGTGTTTATCAATGTTATATATATTACCTTCTCGCTTTTCAATTTCATAATGTGTATACCAGATAATTTTAATTTATACGATTCGTTTGTGGTAGGTCACAAACTATACAAGACCGCCGACCGATTTATAAAAATGAAAATAAATAGACCCCTTATTTTTATTTTTTATTTTTTCAACCTAAAAAAAATGTGTCCTTATTATTTCGTATAATTTCTCAATCGATTTCGACTTTTAGGTGTAATTGAGCTCGGGTAAAATTAATAATCCTTAGCACTTATTTTCACTAATCATAAAATTAAAGTAATCGCCCGCTTATTTTACTATTATGGGATACGTTCACGAAGGAAAAATATATATGTTTTCTGAGAGAAAAGGGCATGATGGGTTGGTGATTATCATTTCCGCTTTTATATCATATGTGGTTGTCATGGTTTGGCTGAGTAACCATTGGATCGGATGACGTCACCGTGAATTGAGAGGAAAGAAATTATTCAGATTAGAAGTATCAATTTTATATTAAAAATGTTATCATTGGGTTTGTTTTAATTAACCCTTCTTAACCTACTGGAATCGAGTTTTGGAACCAACCCAAATAGGTAAAAGTAGGCGCAACCACGGGCAAGCTGGTCTGTTTAATAAAAATTTGAACTCAGCCCATAGAATTTCGTCTTATTTCCCATGTCAAGTGATTGTGATGACTTTATTTCAGCCCCGCCACAAATTAGTTACATTATTTTTTTTTATAAATATTTCTCAAACTCTATTAACAAAAGTTTTCGCAATGACTTGGTTTTCCTCGATAGTCAGCAGTCTTTTAAACATTTAAAAAAAATAACTACGACACATTTGTGTTACATGGTGTTGTTTTCCCTCTTTGGTTTATTTCTTTCATTGATGCACAGGCGTTCTCCAGGGGTTCTAAGTTAATTGTTATGATGTTGAACTCCATAACGATCGTAGACAATTATTACAAAGCTTGTTTTGTTGTTGTTGTTTTTTTCTGTGCGTGAATTAGGAAACTACAAGTGTTTACCCGAAAATTGATATATTTTCTTCCATTCTTTAAAATTGTTGCAATAACTTCAATTTAGTTTCATTAAAGCACTGCGTGCTACGCGTCTGCCAGAAAAAGAGAACTGCGCGTGTCATCGAAATACACACACACAAAATCTCCGCGGTGCTAACGTTGTTGATAATTATTAATACTTTAAACATCTAGATAATTACACCGAGCAAAAAGTGTTTTAAATTGCGATTGTTAACTTCGGGTATAAAAAAACAAAAAACAAAACCAAGCTGAGCGACTCGGAAGCCTTCGTGAGAAGAGAACAATACGCGAGAGATTTCAAACAAGATGTCTAAAAGGAAACATTGATATTTTAACGTAAATTACTTTCGCTCCCACCAAGTCACCAGAGGGAAAATGTTCAGATTATATACAAAGTCATATTTGTTTGTTGTTTGTTCATTACGTGGGCAAATAATTCCCTGCAAGATCTTAATTGCTCTGGAGTTCTGTATTTTACTGTTTGTTTACTGGTGTTGTTTGCTCATTGCAGAGATCAGTTCTGATCACTTAAAACTTTTAGGTTAATTATCTGGAGAAATTTAATGCTAATGAGAATGCTATTACAAAAAAAAATAAAAAATTAAGTTATAAAAATAGGCTCAAGACGCGTGGTAAAAGTACATAGAAACATAACACACTGCCATATAACACAGTTAAAGCACACTGTCATAAAACACCGCCATAACACAACGTCATAACATAGTCATAGCACACTGTCATCACACACTGTCATCACAACCTGTCATGTCACAGTCATAACACACTGCCATAACACATTGTCATAACACAGTCATAACACACTGCCATAACACATTGTCATAACGCGCGCATGTAACACTGTCGTAACACACAACCATAACACATTGTCATAACACAAAGTCATAATACACTGTCATAGCACACTTACATAACACACTGTCATTACACACTTACATAACACACTACATAACATAATCCAAGGATAGTTTAAATTGATCTAACTCCATAATTTTATTTTCAAAATGTGTCCGTAAACAAATGTTACTTCTCTGTAAAGAAAAAGAAAACTTCTCATTTCAAATACGTGTCCTTAATATATTTTTTTCTTCCTTTTTTTTTTCTTTTTTTTTCTTTTAAAGTTTGCATCCCTGCTCAAAGCTCCCACAGAAATGTAGAACAAAAACGTATCACGAACAAAGCTGATCATCTTCTACTTTGTCTACGGAACTTTATTAGCTTAACAAGAACTGTCCTGAAGTTTTTATTTAAAAAGATGTACACAAGAAAGTGACTAGCGCTGTCCACGTAACCTAACATGATTATTATGTCACCCATAAGACGGTTCTCATTGTCGTAGAACGTGTTGAACAGGTAAATGAACTCGGGCGTGTGACAGACGCAGAACAGAACACACACGACAATCAACGTTTTGGAGAGACGCAGGGACTGGGTCCCCCTCAGAGACGAGGTCAGGCGCCTCCTGTTCTTTAGGATAAACCTCAGCTTCACGCTCATCGTGATCGTGCCGAGGACGATAACAATGACGGGAATGATTCCGCACAGCCAATCGGAGCTTTGTCCAAGGCTTGTCAAGAGATCGTAGTCTTCAAAATACTTCATCAGTCCGTACGTCTCAACGTCGTCGTAATAGATCACGCGAGGTGAGCAAGTTCTTATGCTCATTACGAGATGTGGAAGCCAAAGTAGATGCACGAATATCACCACGGCTACAGTCCGCTTCAGCGTGATGATGCTTTTAATTCTCATTGGGAAAAATATGACAACAAGCCTCTCCAGGGTAATTAGCAGGCAAATCGATGACGTGACTTGGAGTCCATACCTGCCTTGAAAGAAAATGACTATCGTCGCATGGAAACAGAAATAAGCGAAGCCAGATTTCCCTGGCGCATATTCCCACGCTATGAAATTATCATGCGGCAGCCTCTTGTTGAATTGCCGCAGCACATGGAAGATGTTGACGGCCGGCAGTAGACAGCTGATGCTGGAGATCGCCAGTGCAAGCAGCAGAAAATTCGTGGGCTTCTCCAGCCCGCTGCGTCTTAGGATTATCCCGGTGACGACATTTCCTGTTATGCCCAGAAAGCCTAACATGGGATACACTAAAACCTCACAATTGATCGAGAAGGCATGTAAGACGTCTCCCATATGATCGTCATAGCTGCGTCTGAAACGTGTGGCGAGAGTTCCACTCCTTGTTTGTGGGCGATGAGGCAGAGGATTTGCTATGCTGGGCCGTCTGAAGTTAAAAGCTATAGGAAATGAAAGCAAGACATGGATCATTTGATCATTTAAATTATTTATTTCTGACAGGGCCTATTTTTAGCTAACGAGAGGCAATAGACTATTTAAATTTTAGACCCACTTACGTCATCTTAGATTGTTGTTAGGTGTCATAAAGACAACAAATTGTCGAACGATTTCACATTAAGGAAAGAAATATGGAATTTGCCTTTTCATTGTATATAATTTGATGAGACAGAATGTTCTCTTCTGTGCGCAGAGGTTTTTAAAAATCTCTTCGGAGGGCTAATTGACCCTTTTCGCGGCAACCCAAAGAGCTGTAACTTGGCATATACTCTCGATGCCGATGACAAAACTTTCTGTCAAATTTTTAGCTCCCCTCCTCAGCCCCAACCCCAAAAGTCAGTTTTTCTTATTTTTCAAGGGGAAGATGAAGGAATTATGATTACAACTGCTCGAAATGAGATTTTTTTTAAAATCGTAATTGTGTATTGCGCGTAATATTTTCTTCTTTTTTTTTTTGTTCTGAAATCACTGGTGAAATAAGAATGCGGTGTAAAAGCGGGTGTGACTTTAGAATATGAACATAAAATAAAATAAAACAAAATGCATATAAATGATTTATACGGAAAACTTTGGGTTGTTTAATTTTACTTAATCGGCTGAACAGCCTGCTCAAATTCTTCATTAGAAGCTATCTGAATAGCAGGGTGTACAATCTCTTTTACAGAGCCTGGAGATTTAAAAGTGTACATGTATTTTAAATGACCAACATTGTGTGTGTGTGCATATGGACATTTGTCAGCTGCCTTTCTATGAGGCACAATGGTATAAATGTGTTAAGTGCGAAGGATAAAATCGTCGAATTTATCATGCTATAACTGTTAGCAAAATATGTAGAAGGTAAAGTATTATTTTCTTAGACTGCACAGTTCTTATGGCCCAGTGTAATAGCTCAATGTGTTTCAGACAGCTGCGCATAGATTTCATTTCCAACAATCAGCAAACTTTGTCTCTGTTGGAAATTAAGCAACCCCTTTAATCCGTTATAAAATGTAGTATCGAAGCAATTGGGTGGGGTTGGGGTTTGAAAATTGGATAAAACATCCATACAAGTAACCACTTTATAGTAGTTCCAATGAGTGCTGAAACTTGGCACACAGACTCGTTGCCCATGAAAACACATTTTTTTCAAATTTTCAGCCCCACCCCCAACCTCCACAAATCAGTTTTGCTTTGTTTTTTTTTTAGGGGAACATGAAGTAAATATGATGACACCGAGTTCACGAAATAAAATTCCCGATAACTATGTTAAATACCATTCTTTTTTTTTTAATGCAAGTGCGTTTGGTGCGTAATATTTTCTTTTGCTTTTCTGAAATAGTTGGTGAAATGATGTAAATCCGTGTGGGTCATTAAAATACTAATATATTTCTGGGGCCTGAAAAGATTTTTGGCTGCGAGCCTGGTGAGCAATAATTGGAATTCGTAGAACGTGTATCCATGTTTTGTCAAATCTTCGGCATCTGTCTTCTCTAATACAGGGAAGGGTCACATCGCGTTGTGTAATGTTACTCTTTATAGACAAGCGTTTTCCACGTATTTCTGTATATATATATATATCAGTAACAATTTGTTTGTAAAATCTTTCGTAAATTAAAGTTGTAAACACGTTTTCTTCTAGGTAAAGACCCACTATATAATGGCTCACATTAGAAGTACTGAACAGCTGTTGAGAGATTGGCCAAACTGAATATCACGAATTATATTTAATATCTTATGTGTTTGGACAGACCGTACGCCCGGTTGTTCTATTAATAGATTTCTGCCATTAAATGAAAACATCTATTAGTTTGTACATTATTTTTTTACTTACCATACCTTTGTGTGGCGGGGCATGGGTGGGTGGAAAGAAATTAATAATGTCATTAAAAATTCCAAAATAGTTCAAGGCCTGAATACAGCAAACATCGGTCAGATAACCGACTAAATTTAAGCAGAGCGTGCAATAATCTTTTAATCTATTGAATATACCAGCCGAGTTGGTAACATTTACACAAGACTCTCATCATTTTTTTTTTTTTGTAAAAGTCAACTTAAGCTCAGTCGTGAAATAATAAACTCTAGTCAGCCATACTTGCTTCAGGCTGATGTTTTAAGTTTGTTGGTTTTATTTTTATTATTTATTTTTTTTTTTTTTGGGTGGGGGGCGTGGTCAATACTGAAAACATGAGACTACGTGAACCGTCTTCATATGATACACATCTAACAATCATCTGGATAAAATGTCACTACGTGAACCGTCTTCATGTGATACACATCTAACAATCATCTGGATAAAATGTCACTACGTGAACCGTCTTCATGTGATACACATCTAACAATACCCTGGATAAAATGTCACTACGTGAACCGTCTTCATGTGATACACATCTAACAATACCCTGGATAAAATGTCACTACGTGAACCGTCTTCATGTGATACACATCTAACAATACCCTGGATAAAATGTCACTACGTGAACCGTCTTCACGAAATACACATCTAACAATCATCTGGATAAAATGTCATTCTTAGGTTCTACGGAATAGCTCAAATATCCAGCCTTATTTAAGCAAGCCAAATGTGAGTCTCCATCTTCTCAAATTTTGAGGCCCCTTGGAGTGTAATATAGGCCTGTAGGGAAATGTGGCCCTTAGTATAAGCATTTGTTTCTTAACTAACTGACATGAGCTCTACTCGTATAAACGTATTAATCGAGAATGTCTGATATCTTTTTATTGTTTGAAGCCTTTGCTACTGTAGAGTTTTAGAGAGGAAGAATAACCGCATAATATTTAATACAGTAATAAACATTATCTTCTTCATGCTGAAAGATAGAAACAATAGTCCATTTACTATTCAGCTTAACGATGACATTACTTATTATAAGAGCATTCAAACAATTCTAGGCTATTTGTAAATATTGTGTTTTTCGTGTTTGTTAATTCATTGTTTTCCTAAAAATAAACGTGTTCTTAAAAGTAATTACCTTCATAAGAGTCACTCAATTTCAGATCATGGGTTCCGTTATCTGAATTCGACACACTGAAATGAGTGTGTTTGGTCAAGTTTTCTATGGTCTCCGTCATCGGCACATCGGCGTGTCTAAACAATGACGACATCAGTACCACCAACTGAGCCAGCATGTTGTTCTGATCAGATGAATAGCTTTGGTTATTTTATGAGGTTTATTAAAGTCGTCAAAGACAGGGGACGTGTTGTTCGTCTTTGTTCTTAACAAATCATAAAAGTTTATAAGAAAAAACCTGTTGAGAAATTATTCCCCTACTGAACTTTTTTTTATGTCTTTATATGTTGGTTACTTTTTGTCTTTGTATGTTGGTTACTTTATGTCTTTTTATGTTGGTTACTTTATGTCTTTATAAGTTGGTTACTTTATGTCGTTATATGTTGGTTATTTTATGTCTTTATAAGTTGGTTACTTTATGTCGTTATATGTTGGCTATTTTCTGTCTTTATATGCTGGTTACCTTCTGTCTTTATATGTTGGTTACATTATGTCTCTGTATGTTGGTTACCTTATGTCTTTATATGTTGGTTACTTTATGTTTTTATAAGTTGGTTACTTTCTGTCTTTATAAGTTGGTTACTTTTTTCAGAAATGAAAATATAACAACTGTATAAATGTGAATTTTACATTACATAACAATTTATAAAGGTGAAGTAATGAAACGTTTTGATGAAAATCCGCCTTTTAACAAGTTTTATCTGTGTCACTTGGTGGAAAGGGGGGTGGGGTAGAGGATTTAAAGACCTTTCTCAATTGTGGATGACTAGCAAGAAATTTACAATCTAAGAATTTTTTATAACAAGATAAGTTATTATGATCATAAAAGCATTTAGCGCGAAACGCCTCGAAAGAATTGAGTTTCATTTATTTTGAATTCCAGATTCTTCCTTTGAAATACCCCAGTTCATAGCCGTGGGCTGTTATTCTACATTGTCATCAAGACGAAACTTCCTAAACCACGTTGTGAAGCTT
Source organism: Omphiscola glabra (assembly GCA_964017045.1). Lineage (NCBI taxonomy): Eukaryota > Metazoa > Mollusca > Gastropoda > Lymnaeidae > Omphiscola > Omphiscola glabra. The sequence goes on along the minus strand of OZ024804.1, from coordinate 10,478,795 downwards.
GTAGATTTCTAGACAAGTAAATGTTCACATTCAACCACACTGTTTCCGTCGTCTCATTTCAGCGTTCATTTTCCCCATTTTCAAATATTTTAGTATAATATTGCCACGAACGCGAGCACAAATAAAGAGGAGAATAGAAATGCCAGAGAATACAACAAATGGATGTGTTGTGTCAAGCCAGTCCAAAAATCGAATTCTTTTCTAGCTCTTTTGCTGCTGTAGTGTATTCTAATGACGGGATTTGTTCCAGTGTCAAAGATTTTACCACTTTGTTTTAAAACGCTGTAAAGTAACAACAAGGGGGGAAAAGGTGCCATCATATCAACGCTGCGCTATTGGCTGTATGCCAAAGAGCTAGCTTTTTAAGACTTTGTTGCTCAATTCTTTTGGGCCCCGCCTACCTTATCCCCCATTTTTTTAATTTGTATTTACACTGTCTAAAACAATACATTTTTATCCTCTGCTGGCATCCGTCCGTCACAAGGCCTGGGATTATTCTTCTAGGATTATAGGCTGCTTCCCAACAGCAAATCGCCTCTCTCCACGCCGCTGGATAACCCCAAGGGAAGATCACGTGGAATATACAGCTTGGCACCAGCAGCGTCGCAGTAATGTTTCATTGTATCAATGTTATCCGCCTATCGGGACTCCAGCTCCGAGTTCAGAGTTTCCTTCTTCTCTTAGATGGGTTGCTGGTGGTGTTTTAGCTTGGCTGGGCTAGTGATTGAACTCTCGGCCACCCAGCACCCACAATATAAAATCATTAGTTACTATAAAGCTGAAACATCTTGCCATTGTCAGTGTCACAGTGAAGTAGAGCTGCTATACTTAGGTTAATATTCGATATAAACTTTTATTTTTACATTACAATGTTCACTCCGTTTAAACTACTTTGAAATTCTTGTTCTCTAAACAAGCAGCCATCTTGTTTTACTGGATGGGATAGCGTGACGTCATGGGGTTTGCTTTGAGGAATGAGCTGATTTTAAATCCTTGATCTTAACTTCGCTTTTCTCGTGTGATTCTTTCTGGCTTGGTGGCAAAATCTTCGGACTGCTAATTGACCCACTTACCATCGACCTTTAGAGCTGAAACTTGGCACGTAGACTCATTGTCGATGACAACATATTCCTTCAGATTTTCATCACCTCCCCACCCCAAAAAATATCGCTTTTTCCTGTTTTTCAAAGGGAAGATGAATAAAGTATGATGCCACTGATTTCATGAGATAAAATTCCCGATAACTAAAAGTGATTCATTTTTTTAAAAAATCGTAAGTTTGTTTGGTGCGTAATCTTTTTTTTTTTTTTCTGAAACAGTTGGTGAAATAAAACAGCGGTGTAAAAGTGGGTGGGACATAATTTTTTAAAAAATGCATATAAATGATTTATATGTAAAACATTGTTTTTATAGGTTGTTTAATTAGATCCTTTATATTAACTTCTCCTCTGTTGGTGTGTTTGTTCATATGTAATGAATATGTTGCAGTCTGAAACCCCGCTTTCGTTTCCCGTGAGTCACTCATTAGTTTACCCCCCAATACATCAATATGACAAAGATTGAGCAATGATTGCCTCAGTCTCGTGAACGATATTACCAAAGAGATTAAAAATAACAATATTAGTCATAAAATGCAAGTGGTCGCCTTTTCAATAAGAGGACGTCTGTGCATTGATAAAAAAAACAGTTATAAGCAGAGACGCCCCCTTAGGCTGTATTTACTGTCATGGGGGGGGGGCGTCAATTTGGCAACACACGAACGTTTTGTGAACAATGTGGGAGAATCGACATCCAGGACCATATCCCTACTGTAACACGATGTTTGGATGGGCTTTCAGTGGCAGCCCGGTACGTCCCTGCACAGGGTAGCACCATGGTACCTCGATCTTCTGACTAATTATTTGCAAATTTGTGTCTCAGTGAATTACAGGCGGAGCACAAACAACACGCGACATCTCATTAAACCTTTTCACATCCCAGACACTTTCCTTGGATGTCTGAGAAATTGGTTGCTCCTCATTATTATTATTATTAAGGGGATATTCGTCTTTTTCGCCGAATTAAGGTTTCAATGTCAAGGAAAAAAGTAGATACATTTTAGTGAAATTAATAATATTTTATAAAAACCCCAATTCTGTTACAGGCGTAAAAAATTGTTTAACTGATTATTTTTTAGATAGAATTTAGAATTCTAAGTTGTTGTTTTTTTACGAAATATAATGCATGAGCGAGGCACACAATTTAGCAAATTTTAAATCTCTGCCACATACCAATATCTTAAAATTTATAATTTTTCAAATATTTCATAATTAATTGTTAAAAAATTAGTTAATGTTTTTGTCCTTTCAGAAAATATATTTTCTTTAAGGTTCAAAAAAAAAAGGGGTGGGGGTAAAAAATCATTGTTAAATATACAGAAGCTGTCAGTTTCTCAAAATCGAATGATCTTAAAAGCAGAAACATCTAAATAATAATTACATCTTTAAAACTAAGGTAAGTCTGGTTTACTTTTTTCCAAAATATAAACTTCAATGTTGTTTTAAAGGGTCGTTCATTTTTTTTTAAAGTATTTATTTTTCGAGGATACAGTACTTTCCAAACACGATAAAGTCACTGACGTTAAATTTATCGTTTTAGATGTTGTATTTCTGTGATGTCTCGAGCTGCAAAATTTCTAATTAATAAAACACTGGAACATATTATTCAAGCAAGACTTCGCAACAGCGGGTGAATAGTGACGCGATGTGATTCCTATTGCTACCCGGTTAACACCGGCACAAATCATCTAGCTCAGTGGTAATCAACCTTCTTATGCCGCGACCCTTTAATAAAGTTCCTCATGTTGCGGCGACACCACCCCCCCCCCCAAAAAATAAAAACCACAAAACTATTTTCGTTGCTCTTCATAACTGTAGAGTATATGTGTTTCCCGATCGTCTTAGACGACCCCTGGGAAAGGGACATTCGACCCCCCCCCTCCCCAAAAAAAGGGGTTGCGACCCACAGGTTGCGAACCGCTGATCTAGCTTTATATAAAGATGAGAAAAGAGTAAAAACATAAAGGCATTTAGAAGTTATCGTTTGGAAGGCTTTATTTATTTTGAATTTATAAGTCTCTGTTTTTTGCTTTTTTTCACTTTTCACTATACACAGCCATGGACGATGATTTCATATGTTCATCGAGACAAAACGTTCAAATCACCTTGTGTATATTGACCCTTGCATACAACTAATATTCATCTTCAATCATTTTTCTGTTTTGATTCAGTCTTCTTGCTTTGAATATTTATGTTTTATATTATAAATATATATATATATATATATATATATATTTATTTATTTATATATATATAAATCTATATTTATTTATATATATATATATATATATATATATATATATATATATATATATATATATGTGTGTATATATAGTTCACTTGAAAACACACACAAACACATATTTACGCACACAATAATGATAAGAAGAAGAACAGTATAAAGACGAGAGAATACTAAACATGGACAAAGGCACGAAGAAAAATAAAGAGGAGAGGAGAACAGCTTAAAACAAACGAACAAGTGGAAAGATTTTTCAAAAACCATTCAAGGAATCCAATTCTTTTCTCTGGGATTTCTTCTATGGCGGACTGGGTTGCAAAGCCCAGGATTTCCACCTTTGAAAGGACTATATTATTACAGTATGAAAACTGTGTGTCATATCAGTTTCTGGTTTAATGGTGATGCGCCTATGATCTACAAGCTTTTAAGGCAGTGCTGTCCTGTTGTTGTTTTTTCCTAGCTATGCCACACCTCATCAACTTAGATTTCATGCCAGCCGCCGACTTCCCCTCGAATCGTTTAAAATATTACATTTATTCCTCTGTCAATACAACATTTTGTTTAAAACATGAGTTGAAATTTGGTGGACAAAGATTTTTTAATCTAAATTTTATCTTCTAAAAAATATTACAAGTTAATCGTCGGAGATTTCCCGAGAATTTCGTCCATCTCGCTAGCGCAAGTGTAACTCCCAAATCAAGCTGGCTGTACTAAAATTAATATTATTTGAAATAACCTCTGCTTTAGATTGAACGTTCTACCCCTTAAGCTTCGTGGGGAAAATTCGTTCTATAAATCAGATGACACTTTGTGCACAGGAGAGGATGTGATCATTCATATCGTTTGAAAGAATGTGCACAGGAGAGGAGAGGATCATTTGACTCACTTTGAAGAATGTGTGCAAAAAAAATAAAATAATACATTTCAACCTGAAACAATTTTTTCGGTTCACGTAAATCTCTAACCACTGCACCACAAACTAGTCAGAATGAGAATTATTGAGCCCTAGTTTCCTTGATCTTGTCATCTATTTCAACCTTTACGGTACCGGAAATATCGATATTACCGCGAAGACATAAATCTAGAGTCTACTGCTAAGATAAAGCTATTGCTATTCACTTTGCAAATCACAGAAGTGAAAAAAGAGATGTTACATTCTCTTTTTACAGAGAAACAAATATTTACCAATTAAGAAAATCAATGGCGTTGGCAAATGTGGGTACATTTACATAAGTATAGCCATGATTATCAAAACGCAATCATTTCACACACGTGCAAAATTTAATCTTACAAAATAGCCCCCTTTTTAAAATTTACAATTGGGTTAAGATTTTCTTTTTAAAAAATTAAATATGTTTTTGTTTTTACTTTGCGAATAGTAAAAGGGTGTATATTGTTTTGAGATTAACAACATTTCTATAAAAAGACAATGAAGGCTGCTACAGACGTGAACAGCGGTTCAGAGATTCCTCTTTAGATACAAGAACTCTCTGTTTTATGATTTTACGATATTGTAGTAAATTTAAAAAAAACAAGTCATAAGTTTTGTTAAATTTTTAATGAAGGAATTATTAGTATATCAAATTCTGTTGATATAAAATTTATTTTAACTTGTTAATAGAGTTATTGTTGCAAATGTATTATTAATTTTTCACAACTTTTTAAAGAAAAGAAAATAGTTTTGGAGCACGAAAAGTTGTAAAGTAGGTCCAACATTAAACAATTTCAAAACACATGACATCTAAAGTATTTCTCCACCGTTGAAATCAGCCGTCAGTGAACTCGTTCAGTGACAGTAATGATTTAGTTAGTGAACATTTATATTTTGTTAATTAAAGGTCCTGTTTAGAGGGCGCAAAATGTAGTTAAGGGGTGCGAAAACGGGTAAGGTGTGCATATAATATATAGCAGAATAATTCTTCTCAATACTTAATGATGCTAGAAACGTTAACATCATTACATAGATACTTCTTTTTAAAATATGAATTGTGATGAGTTTTCGTAATAGAAGGTAGAAATTATCGCAGAGTGTATACCATTATTTTCCTGACAACATCGGGTCCTATATTCAGCCCCTGGGTGCAGTAATCAAGCAGTTTGACATGGTATATCACATGTTTGCGGAAGATACACAACTTCTTCTTCTTCTTCTATATATTAAGGGCCCACGATCACTTTATTGATCATTATGGCTCCTATGAATGTGGATGGGGTTTGCAATGTCTCTGTGCCTGGTGTTGATGAGGATATTTCACTGGTTACAAGAATGACTGTTTTAGGGTATCATGCACTAGGGGTTGGAAGGCCTGAGGCAATAGACGCAAATGAGTCAAGTGTTGTCGCCTCAACTGTTCCTTTTGGAAGCTTGTTCCAGTCCCTGATTGTCTTTGGTAGGAATGAGCAGTTCCTATACTGGCTTCTCGCTGGTATGAGCCGGAACTGCCTGTCATGGCCTCGTCGCTGTCTATGGGGGAGAGGGACGAGTTTCTGTTTAAACTTCAGAAATCTGTGACCCCTCTCAGTTCCCTCAGCTTCTTAATATGACACAGAAGACAGTGGAGTCAGTTAAGCACTGCATGACGATAAACAAGCTCAAATTGAATGATGAAAAGACTGAGCTGATCCCCATTGCTACCGATCAAAAGTTAAAATCTTTAAAAGATACACCATCCTTTACTCTCTCAGGCGTGCAGATTGAGTTTGCTCAAACAGTGCGAAACCTGGGTGTCTACTTAGACAGAACACTAACTATGGAAAATCACATTAACATGATTTGCAAGGCGATTTTTCTACAGCTGCGCAGAATTAGTCATATCAGACCTTTCTTAACGTTGGATACATCAAAGAGGCTGATGTCTGCATTCGTGCTATCACGCATGGATTACTGCAATGATCTCATGGTGGGTCTTCCAGCTACGCTCCTAAATAAAATTCAAAAAGCACAGAATAATGCGGCTCGAATTGTTCTTCGTAAACGCAAATTCGACCATGCTAAACCTCTTCTGCGAGAGAACTGCATTGGCTGCCGGTCCGAGCTCGCATAGAGTACAAAATTGCAACTCTGTGCTACCGCTGCTTGCATGACGTAGGGCCATCCTATCATCCTATCTGGGATCGAAGGCAACACCAAAACATGGATCTCTAGCTTCCTCAGCGACCGATGCCAGGCTGTAGTGGTAGACGGCACAACTTCCTCATTTGTCCGTGTTAAGTCAGGGGTCCCACAGGGCTCTGTGCTAGGCCCCTGTTTGTTCCGAGCATATATCAATGACCTGCCAGAGAAGCTGACCTCCCAAGCAAGACTGTTCGCAGATGACACGGCGGTTTATAGAACGATCACCAACAGCTCTTACCAGGACCAGCTGCAACAGGACCTCAATCGGTTAGCCGAGTGGGAGATGAGCTGGGACATGGAATTTCATCCCGTCAAGTGCCAGACACTGTCAGTCTCCAGAAGCAGATCCCCTCTACACCACCCTTACGAATTGCATGGCCATATTCTAGAGCCAGTTTCCTCCGTAAAGTACCTAGGTGTTACCGTCCAAAGAGAAGTCCGCTGGGACGAGCACATTAGCAATGTGTGCAATCGGGCAAACAAGACCCTGGGGTTCCTAAGACGAAATCTGAAGATTGGCAACTCAAGCGTGAAAGAAAAAGCCTATAAAGCCTTTGTCCGGCCGCTGTTAGAGTACGCATCCTCAGTCTGGGACCCATTTACCCAGAAGAGCATCGACAGGTTGGAGGCGGTCCAACGACGGGCAGCATGCTTTGTCATGAACCGCTACAGAAACACCTCTAGTGTTGGCAGCATGCTGGAAACATTAGGGTGGTCACCGTTGGAAGAATGACGACGACTATCTAGGCTCTCCATGTTATTTTCTGCTGCCCTCTTGGATACTATTTCTGAGCTAAGTGCTATATTATATATTTTTTGATACATTTTTTAATTTTATTCGTGTTTCTGTTTGTTCGCTGATGAAGGCTTCCTGCCGACACGTTCGTTGTTTTGTTGCGTTCCTTTGATCAGGTTTAACCTTACTGTGTTTTACTAATTTCCTTTTGTAAATTCTAAGTTTGAATAAATCGAGGAAAGGGCAAAGCATAGTGAAACAGCAAAAACTTTTTTTTTTTAATTTTAGGGATAACCCAATTATTCCTGTGAGCTCGCTTCAGGGCGTACAATTTAAAAATTGATTTCTCAATGTGTACGTCAATACCGCGGTTTTTTTTTTCATTTTTTTTTCCTTACAATTAATGGCAACATTTTCGGCAAACTTCAGATTGTGTTTTTGCTGGAAGAGTATGGGAGCAGGAAGCGCTTCTACAGAAGTAAATACTTTATAAATTCACCCAATCTAACGTAACTTTCTTTAAGTTGTACATTACTGGGAGACGTTTTTTCTTTCTTCGATTTTAATTGTATCTTTATTTATTTAAAAATTATTTTTTTGGTTTGGTAGCAGAAGATCTGCTTGTTTATTATAAATTTATTCGTTTATTTCATCTGTACGTGAGAGATTTTTCAACTTTGTCCGCCTATTTGGATAAGATTGTGAAGTGTCCTGGGAATACAGAGATCAGTTCCTCAAATTTTTTTAAAATTTAAAATATAAAAAAAAATGTTTCGGTCCAGGCGGGTCAAGGACATAGGTGGTGAAGAGTGTTAAATTGTGTCTATAGAGCGAGGTCATAGGGCATATGAGAATAGAATGAGGTCAAAGGGCATAAAAGAATAGAAAAGGGTCACAGGGCCTAAGGGTTTATAGCGAAATTTTTACTTCGCAGCTCTGTTTAGCTTCTCAAATTTTTTTTTTGTATGAGTCTAACAATAACCGTTCTGAAGTTTTTATTCAAAAAGATGAACACAAAAAGGTGAATGGAACTGTCAACGTAATCAAGCAAGCTTATTACTTTACCCAATACGCGGCCTTCACTACCATCGAAAACTTTAAACAGGTGAAAGAACTCGGTCATGTGAAAGAGGCAGAACGTAACACACGTGACGATCAAGGTTTTGGACAGGCGCAGAGATTGGGTGCCGCTCAGAGACGAAGCCAACCGTCTCCTGTTCTGTAATATGAACCTTAGCTTCACACTCATGGCGATAATGCAGGTGGCAATGAATAGTACAGGCAATATTGAACTAAGCCAATCGGCAATATGTCCCGCGCTTATGAAATGTTTATCCTGATTAAACTCAAAAAATAGCCCGAACGTCTCCGTGTCTGTGTAGTAGACGTCGTGGGCTGCACACGATCTTAACTCTATTATAAAAAATGGCAGCCAAAAGAGATGCACACATATCACCATGGCGACAGTCTTCTTCAGTGTGATGATGCGTTTAATTGTCATTGGGAAAAACACAACAACAAGCCTCTCTACGGTAATCAACACGTAAATCCATGACGTCACTTGGCGTCCGTGTTTGCTTTGAAGGGCAATTACTCTCGTCACATGGAAGCAAAAATAAGCGAACCCTGACTTCCCTGCCTTATATTCCCAGATGTAAAGTATATTTGGAACCATCTTGTTAAAGTGTCGCAGCATAGAGAAGATGTTGACCGCGGGCAGCAGGCAACGGATGCTTGAAACCGCCAGTGCGAGCAACAGAACCTTCGTGGGTTTCTCCAGTCCGCTGCGCTTGAGAATCATCCCCGTGAAAACATTGCCTGTTATGCCCAGAAAGCCCAAGACGGGGTACACCAACACGTCACAGTAGACGGAGAAGTGGTAAGGTACGTACTTCACGTGATCGTCATAACTGCTTGGGAAATGTTTCGTGGAAGTCTCCCTTCGTGTTCGCGCATGTCGGAGTCTTGGACTGGTGGGTTGTCTGAAGTTAAAAGCTAGATGGAGAATGAGAACAAGAAAGAGAGCTGTGATTACTCTGCACATGGTCTTTGGAAGTAAAAATAGGTCACTAATTATTTGAGTGAACTCTATTCGCACTCATGGAGTGTACCGTATTAAACCATGTCCGGGCCCCCTGGGCTTCGAGCTTCTTTCGGCCCCTTGTAAATGTAGAATTTTCGATCACGCAGCATTGCTCTGGCATGGCTAATGGTTGCTTTGGGCAACTGCCTAGTCAGCCTTATAGATAATATGGCCGTGTTCATTAATAACATATTTAAGATTAAAATATATTTCTACGTAGTAGGAGACATAATTTCTATAGAGCTTTAGATATAAAAGTATCACAAAATATTTTATACAGCAACTTATTTTATATTCGTGTGGGATTGAAATCATTGTTTATGTAATATTGAGCTTATTATTAACTTGTTGTGCTCAAAATGACCTTATTTCAATTATTGAGCTTAAAATGACATTATTTTATTATTAAACTTAAAATGATTTTATTTTATTGTTTAGTTTAAAATTACATTTTATTATTGAGCTTAAAATTACATTTTATTATTGAGCTTAAACTGTTGTTTATGTTTTCACTGAGCTTAAAATGCGATATTTTTATCGAGCTTAAAATGTCATATTTTATTCTTGATCTTAAAATGACATTATTTTATTATTGAGCTTTCAAAGTGATATTAATTTATTATTGATCTTAAGATTATATTACTTTATTATTGACCTTAAATTTTCATTATAATTTAAATCAAAATGACATTATTTATTTTAAATTTTAAGATGATATTATTTTATTATTGAGCTCAAAATGACAATTTTTTAATTAAAATGACATATTTTATGATGGGGCAGATTAACATTATTTTAACACTGAACATAAATGACATAATTGTATTATTGACCTTAAAATTACATTATTTTATTATAAAGCCCTAAATTTTCAAATGCCATTTAAAAAAAAAAAAAGAAAAATTTTAAATACTCCGTAATGTTCCTATAATCAATTTATTTCTTTAAAAAATAATAATAATGATTACCTTTATAAGAGTCATGGAATTCCAGTACAGGGCTGTCTTTAACTGGATATGACACACTGAAATTGATGTCTTTGACAAACGATGGATTTGCTTTAATTATTTGCTCCCCAGAGTCTACTACTTTTGTCATCAGTAACATCACCATCACAATCATGTTGGTTTTGTTTGTTGTTGTTTGTTTTGTTGTTTTTTTGCCTTGAATATAAATATATATATATTCCCACCTAAAGATCTACTATATAAATCATCAATAAAAAAATATAGTTAAAAGTTTGTTAGAAAATCAAATTATTGGCCTTGAAATGAATCCGTCGTATTGTTTTGTCTTTCATCTGAACACGGGAGAAAGTCTGTTGTTGTTTTTTTAACAAAACAAATGTCAAGATATTCTATCAAAAATTTGAATTGTACGCTCGTGTTAGCCAATCCTTTAAAATGTCCCAAATTTAACAATCAGCGAAGAATGCTGTTTAAAATAATTTTTAAAATTTATTTCGTGACTCAAAACTATATTATAACCTATAATCAATTTAGGTTTTTAGCATTTAGTATGATAACTTTTTTTGTAATTGCATTATCACTTTTTAAACATAAAATAAATGTTTAAAAAACCATTCTAAAAACATTCAGGGAAAAAATGGAAGCAATTCCGTAAAAACTGCAGCTATTTAAACAGTTTTAGTTCGCTTTTCCAGTGGAAAAAGAAAACAAGGAAATTTAGAAGCTGTCTAATTGGTTCATCCTGGGCATGACAAGATGAGTTATTTTTATCATAAAATCGTTTCTAACTTATCGTTTCGAACGCACTCAGCTTCGTTTATTTGAAAATCAACTTCTTTGTATGTTTGGTTGTTGTGGTTTTTTAAAAATCTTTTTTAATCACAATACATACCCATTAAGTTTTACTTTACATTTTTATCGACACCAAATCTCTCTACGCCACGTTTTAAATTCTGAACAACGAACATTGCAATTCGATTCAACTCTTCTATAATCGCAACCTTATTTCAGTATTTCATTTCTTAGATTTTATTTCTCTACAAGGGACAAAAAGACAAAGCCAAATAGAGAGGAGAATAGAAATAAGAGAGAACGATGCAAATGGACGTGCTTTCAAAATCGCGTCAAACAATCCATTATATTGTCCATCTCGTGTTTCTATGACGTGTTCCATGACGTGTTCTATGGCATGTTCTATGGCGTGTTCTATGGCGTGTTCTGTAGCGTTTTTCTATGGCGTGTTCTATGACGTGTTCTATGGCATGTTCTATGGCGTGTTCTATGTCGTGTTCTGTAGCGTGTTTCTATGGCGTGTTTATATGGCGTGTTCTATGGCATGTTCTATGGCGTGTTCTATGGCGTGTTCTATGGCATGTTCTATGGCGTGTTCTATGGCGTGTTCTATGGCGTGTTTCTATGGCGTGTTCTATGGCGTGTTTCTATGGCGTGTTCTATCGCACGTTTCTGTGACGTGTTCTATGGCGTATTTCTATGGCGTGTTCTATGACGCGTTCTATGGCGTGTTCTATGACGTGTTCTGTGGCGTGGTCTGTGGCGGATTGTGTGTTCCAAAGACCAATATGTTTAAAGACTGTAATATTATCATCAAGAAAACCCCTTTCCATATAAGTGCGGTCTAATGGCAGTATGTCAATGAGCTACGTGTTGGTATGTACCGGCCCAGTACCGGGTGTGCCAAGACTCGGCATTTCCGGGTATCCGAGTCAGTACCTGGCTAAACCATACTTTAAATAAATCCACCTGGATTAAAAAGAAATCGCACACAAATTTTCGTTCCATAATGTTAAGTAAATAAATTGTTATGACTTTAAGAAAATTAATTTTTATAACTTTACGAAAATCAATTGTTGTAACTTTAAGAAAATGAATTGTTACAACTTTAAGAAAATAAATTGTTATGACTTTAAGAAAATAAATTGTTATGACTTTAAAAAATTAAATTGTTATGACTTTAAGAAAATAAATTGTTATGACTTTAAGAAAATAAATTGTTATGACTTTAAGAAAATCAATTGTTATGACTTTAAGAAAACAAATTGTTGTGCCAAACGTTGGAGCATTAATTCCATTTGTGCGTTATAAAAAGGTCATGTCATTTGAGACTACCAGGGTTGTACTTTTCCAGAAACCGTTTAGATATTATTATATATTAGGAATTAGGTGTACATCAATTGTGCAGTAGATAGTTTAATTTGAAATCAACAAAGCCTGATCAAGATGAAGTCTCAACCGGAGATGACAATCTCGTCTAAGGGAAGAGTATCTCAACGTGTACCGTCTTCAAGTAGCACTCCAGGGCTGCGTGGGGGAGTTTAAGCGAGTACAAGAACAAGGTAGCAAGTGGCACGACTATGATAAAAACTATTTTTATTTTTTTTATTTATCCATTTAATTTTTACATTATTGAATATGTCACACATCTTATTTTTCTCACTCATACAGTTCTCTTTGTCATTAGTACAAAAGACTTCGAGTAATTTTTTTTAAATTAATGCATGATCACTTTTGTGCCGTGGCATAGCCAGTATTGGTGTCACCCGGTGCGGTAAACTTATGGTGTCACCCGGTGCGGTAAACTCATGGTGTCGCCCGGTGCGGTAAACTTATGGTGTCACCCGGTGCGGTAAACTCATGGTGTCACCCGGTGCGGTAAACTCATGGTGTCGCCCGGTGCGGTAAACTCATGGTATCACCCGGTGCGGTAAACTCGTGGTGTCACCCGGTGCAGTAAACTCATGGTGTCACCCGGTGCGGTAAACTCGTGGTGTCACCCGGTGCGGTAAACTCATGGTGTCACCCGGTGCGGTAAACTCGTGGTGTCACCCGGTGCAGTAAACTCGTGGTGTCACCCGGTGCGGTAAACTCATGGTGTCACCCGGTGCAGTAAACTCGTGGTGTCACCCGGTGCAGTAAACTCGTGGTGTCACCCGGTGCGGTAAACTCATGGTGTCACCTGGTCGGATTTATTTTTGTTAAGATATAACAATGTCCAAAGTATAATAATGACAAGAAAAAAAACTAACTTTTAATAAAGCACGTATTAGGATTGGTTACATGCGTAGAATATTTACTTGTGATCGGTTATTTATCCTTATATGAAATTCGGTTAGAACGAGCAGTGTGCGCTCTGTTAGTATGTATTTTTTTCCATTTTATGTCACCCTCTGAGATGGTGTCACCCGGTGCGGTCCGCACCCCCCCCCCCTAGCTACGCCTATAAGTTTAAGTTTCAAGCCCGCCAAGATTCAGCATACAATGAACCAGTGGGACACCCTTCTTTTTCATTTTTTTAAAGAGTTAGGCGACAGCTTGGGGTGCCAAATGCTTGGATGGGGCGGGGGGTATCATTTTAATCCCCCCCCTCCCCCCGAAGAAACAAAAAGTAAATACTTAATTCACGGGAATATATTGATCGAATTTACAGTGATAGGCCTTTTCTATTTTTAAAACCAATTTTGCTGAAGGGTATAACAGCTAACCTATTCAAATGAAATAAGTGTACATCCAAAACAAAACGTATTTACAAATATTTGTGACTATTTGGAAAACACTGGCAGCGTTTGTTGGTGATAAATGTAGTGGATTGCTCCGTTTGTTTCACTGGCAACAATACTTTTAGTTTAGAAAACCGCTGATTAAGATATTTTTTTTTTTAAGGTTTGTGAATCATTAGGTCACTTTGGATAACGCAGTAAGGAGAAATTGTGGATTGGAGAACTTTTCCTCGCTCACACATAGATCTAACACGCACATTTGAATATGTTTTATTTATTTTTTTCATTGCTTTTCTTTTTTTGTATAATGGTTTTTCAATGTTTTATTATTATATAAGATCATTTTAACTACTAAAATTTATTTGTAAACATGAACATTTACTTTAATTATTTTATAGTTTTGAGGAAAAATTTGGTTAGATTGAGGGATTTATTTACGTGGCGAATTTAGAAAATGTGGGTGGGGTGAAGGCGATGGGAAAGCGTAGGAATAAGACCGTTGTCACAAAGACAAAATGGCGGAGATGTTGTCGTCATTGTAGTATATTTTAATGTAATTTTTATTTTTTGCTATTTTTTTTTTCCCTTTAATTTCATTTTTTTTTTTAGTAGGGGATTTTGAAGATATTAGATTAATTAGAAACAGCACAAAAAAGTTCGCGTACATTCAGGGGCTAAGGTTTTGATATTGAAGACTCAAAGATTGTCGCGTACATTCAGGGGCTAGGGTTTTGATATTGAAGACTCAAAGATTGTCGAGTACATTCAGGGGCTAAGGTTTTGATATTGAAGACTCAAAGATTGTCGCGTACATTCAGGGGCTAAGGTTTTGATATTGAAGACTCAAAGATTGTCGCGTACATTCAGGGGCTAAGGTTTTGATATTGAAGACTCAAAGATTGTCGAGTACATTCAGGGACAAAGGTTTTCAAGACACAAAGATTACAGCAAAGAAATTGATGCTGAACTAGTCTTTGCATCAAACTAGGTTTTAGAGTTCGTCGCTAGAAAAAGGAAGTTTGATTATGAATCTATCTACTGAACATCCTGCAGCCCGTTGTAGTGTTGAAATGGTAAAGGTCATAGTTCAAAATGCTATTAATTCTTTGACGTGACTTTTTTTTAGCAACTGAAACAACTTAATAATGATTTTTAAAGGATTACAAACGTCTGTTGATTTGATGGATTGTTTGCTAAAACTCTGTCCTATCTTAGATATAGCTGATGTGAAGACATATTTTATATTGCACATTACACTGCCCGTGCAAAAATTCACCACTGTACGCTGCTGCAACTGTACACTCCAATCGATGTTTCAATATTTTTCCAAGCATTATAACCAGTAATTTCTCTTCGAATTTTGCAGATAAATCCAGTCAGCGTTGCAACTGGACAAAGACTGGTTTGTTGTTGTTGATTTTTTTTAAAAACTGTAATAGATCAACACATGATTTAAAAACATCTACGACTCAAGAACGCTTTAAAATCTCACTGGGTATGCTTTCCATTAAAAATGATGGTGTCTGTCGACTTGGCTATGCAGACGTCATTACCGCCTTTGCTACCACAAAAGCGCGCAAAATTTCTTTGAAGAATAGCACACGAGTTATGATGCCAAATTACAAATGAAGCTTTAAAAATTTAAAAAAAAAAAAAAAAATGATTTTTAAAACTCATGCAAATGTCAGGTGAAGTTTGGAATAATCCGTTTCAATAAAGCCATTTAAATTTCAAATAGATTAGTTTCAAAATTTGCTATGTAAAAGCTCAATAGGCCTAATATAAATTATATTGAATAGTGTTCATTGATTTTAATAGTTGGCACAATAAAACTTCTATTTTTTGGAATCGTGTCTTCTGTCTTATCCAGCAGCACCGTTAACAATTATGAACAGTTAATATCAACCAGAACCTTTGTAGTAAGTAGGGGCGACAAAATTTTCGACTGCCTTGGGCGTCAAAATAGCTAAGGCCCGCCCAATATAGAAGAATAAATCATGTTTGGTTTTTTTTTAGTTGTATGGAGTCTACTGTCCTTCTACTATCTCAACTATTCCTAAGCCCACCTTAAAGTGGCATTCGGGGTCGACAGACCTAGCCAGTAATCTCCCCCCGACCCTGCGTTTGTGCGTTACTTCAAAAACGTGATACAATATTTCGGCTGTTTGGGTTTATTCAAAACAACTTTTCCCCCCAAATCGTTGGTCCAACCACGTGCTCCCAGTGTGTTAACAAATTACTTCCCGTAGACCACAAGAGTTGTGTTGTGTGGACGGGATGGGATAACTCCCGTTGCCATCCAATCATCCGTGCTGTTCCTGGTGGTGGTGTGCCCACTGCCCATATCAAACACGGTGTTTCTTTCCTTGGATAACTTACTCTGGCGAGCACACTGGCCGTTTTGTCACCGTGTATATTCGGTACAGCCCATAGATCTAGAAAGTTTCAGAAATCACGCCCAAGAGGACCAACACAGCCAAATACAATGTAGGAATTTTAATATATTTTAGCTCCATACACGTGTATTGATATTTAGCCTATCTGCACAATGGCACAATGGGTACGGCTACACACCTAATTTATTCAGTTTTCGGTTATTTTGAATACCATTAAATATTAAATTATTTTAACGTTAGTAAGTCCTATATATAAATCCGCACTATAATTATATGTCATTTGACCTAGCTCTTGTTGCCCTAAACTAACAAAACAATATATTACATGATCACACCAGTCCAATTGATAACAACCTTTTTTAAACACATGTTAATGTTTGTTAGTTAATTAGTCAATTCATTTTGAAGTCGCTGGTTTTAATGAGCCCTGTTTTCTTTCGTTTCGGGTGGGGAAATATTAGTCTATTCGTCGCCTCTACTGTTCAAACTAACATATCATATCGAATAAGTATTAGCTCTATATACTTTAGATTATATTTATTTATAGGAACTACTTTTAACTTTAACTTTAAAACAAAGCTTATATTATATTATATAGAGATTGAGAGGGTCTCAGGTTTTAACATAGGCACAGAGCCTTAGAGTACAGCCCAATCATGCATACCGGCCACAGTATTAATGCGCACATATCATCATATGTCTAGGTCTATCAGATAAGTGTATGGTGAAGCCTTATTATAGGCCTAATAGTTCAGTACGCCAACTTACTATTTAATATATGTTCCAGACACTATTATTTACAATCTTGTTTAGGGCTTACGCCATGCCATATATCATATATACACTTAAGATGTATTTATCAACCTAGTATTAAATGATGCTCATTGCCCTGACAAGCAAACGCTGTGCACGCGACAAAGACGACATTTAGGGACCCTCTTCCATAAAAAGTAGATTTTTTACAACTATTGTTGCATCAAAAAGTACGATTTTGGCGCTCCGGGGGCGGCAAATAGGTCTACCCTCATGCGCCACCATCCAATCGGTGATACCCTCTGTGAAGGCAAAGTATGGATTTGTTAGTTTGTTATTGTGTAAAGAATTTCTGAAGCATTGAACTGAGTGATGTGACTGTGGCATGTGGGTCAAGCGCATTACAGAAGAATCATTAAGGGGAGAGTTAGCGGTCTCCTACCACATTTTTGACCACAAATCCGTACGCATTGATGTCTTAGTTTGTCTCTGTGCCAAAGCTTTCGGCTGATTGTGTTGACCTTTCGTTGTGGGTACGGACAGAGTTGACACGTGCTTTGACTTTGACAAATGTGACAGTGTCATTTTTTTTTTTTTGAAAGGCGGGTTAATTACTTTGACGGAGTCGGATTACATTTTTATCTACTTAAGAGCAGGAGCCGTAGGGTCAAATTGACTATTTCGGTGGCGTTTGACGTCATGATGATTACTTTAGGGCTAAAGTCGGACGTCATGAGGATTACTTTAGTGCTGGAGTCGGACGTCATGATGATTACTTTAGTGCTTTAGTCGTGGGCCTACCACGTTGCCCTTTGCTTCCTTGATTAATTTATTAATTTTCTGGGGTTGTATCAGCCTTATGGCATATTATTATGTAGTCCATCCCTGTGGTGCCACAGCCCATGTAGGGCTTTAGCCTGCCTCACTACTGTGGCATGTTTACTGCTGTACCAGAAAGTTTCCACTCTCATCTTTAGGTCAATGACAAATCATCTCATTCAACCCGTGCCCGAACACGACTCTTGCGCGTCTAACTCTGACCAGCATAGGTATTCGGACCAACATAACCACTCCGTCAGAGTCTGAGCTTTAAAACATAGCCACTGACCGACATCATGGTTCAAGGTCGGTGATCAGGGAAATGGGGGGGGGGGGGTTACCTCAACGTTGTCAGTCTAGATTGTCTTCGGCCGGTTCAGGCCGTGGTAACGCTAATTGCTTTACAACCAGAGGGTGTGAGCTAAGAAAGGGTGAAAATTGGACTAGACTTTCAAGGTCAGGCTCTCGCGGTCAGATACTGTTCACCCTTGCGTGACATGCCGATTTCACACCTTAGTAGGTTTCCTCCCTGTCGTGTGTTGCCCATGGAGCTTTACGTAGACAAACTTAACTTATGTCAATGTGTCTGCTTTTTTTGAAACGCTCCTTGGTGTGTCAATGTCATGTGAAGTCCATGTGGTTGTGTGACCAAGGGTGGTTTTTTTTTTCGTAGAATCACAAATGCTTAGACCATTCAAGTTCCTTTAGAGTTATTAACAACATAAAATTAAATACATACATTTTTTTATATACCAATATACGAAAGTGTTTTATGTACACACGGGCGTGTTTTATGTACATAAGAAAGTGTTTTATGCATGTACATACAAGTTGTATGTAGGTAGATGAATGTTTTATGGATACAGATAGTTGAGGTTAAATATGACATATAATTAGATAAAGAAGTAGGAACAGTTAAGGCTTTTTGGATCACGTTCGGATCGGCTTAGACCCAGGACCTATGAACAAATGGCGGTGGTCGGGGGAGGTGGCAGACTGGTTCAATTTGGTATTAACGCCCCCCCCCCCCCCAACTGCGAGGGTTGATCGGAATTACTTTGTGATGTGCTGAAACTTTCAAGTCCTTCAACAGCTGAAAGCTTGTTGCGTATATCAGTCCTGAGCAACGTTAGGGTCGTGACAGTGATGTGCCTGGACGCAACGTTGGGGTCGTGACAGTGGTGTGCCTGGACTTTATGCCACACGGACGAAAAGTTATTTAATGTTATAATAAGCCCAAAATTACCGCCCGGTAAATTCGTAACCATAGCAACGCTATTGGACCGTTGTTATTTTTAAAAAAATTTCATTGATCCCCCCCCCCCTTTTTTTTTTAGTTTACTTTGCACGCTGACTATGGTCATGGTTTTTAACTTCATGATCTTGCATATCAGGGGCGGACTAGTCAAAATATTATTATGACGCCCTTTGTCTTTGTGAAGTACCAGTACGAGGGATTGTATCGCTTCTTCATTAGCGAGGTCCTATCTAAAGGCGATTTATTTGGCACGCCCCTGATGTTAGCGCTCGGAGCGAGTGCCCGCTTCGCCCGGCCTTCAGTGTTACCTTTCTGTCGGTTTTATTTGTTCTTACACGTGTTATGTCTGTGTCCGTTCTCCGTGTCTTATGTCTGTGATCTGTGTCCCGTTCTACACGTGTTATGTCTGTGATCTGTGTCCCGTTCTACACGTGTTATGGCTGTGATCTGTGTCCCGTTCTACACGTGTTATGTCTGTGATCTGTGTCCCGTTCTACACGTGTTATGGCTGTGATCTGTGTCTGTTCTACACGTGTTATGGCTGTGATCTGTGTCCCGTTCTACACGTGTTATGGCTGTGATCTGTGTCTATTCTACACTTATTATGTCTGTGATCTGTGTCTTGTTCTACACGTGTTATGGCTGTGATCAGTGTCCTGTTCTACAGTAGTCTTCACGTGTTATGTGTTCGACCTGTGTCCCGTTTTACACGTGTTAGTGTCCCGTTTTACACGTGTTAGTGTCCCGTTCTGCATGTGCTATCTCTTCGACCTGTGTCAGTGAACTCTTTAACATGGTTACGTGGATTAAACCCAATAATATCAACTGCGATAAAGTAGCTTTGCATTTTTTTCTTTTATAAAATTGCTTTAGTCTAAAAGTGACAGTATCACTGAACTATGGCACGCTCACCATCAGTCACAAATTGCTTTAGTCTAAAAGTGACATTACCACTAAACTATGACATGCTCACCATCAGTCACGTTTGTGGCACGCGGCCACAGGGGCGATACTTGAAATTGTATGGTCACTCATCGCTCTCGAAAACCACCCTACACTATAAAGTGCACATCAAACACAGAAAACTTCTTTTTGTGCAGTGATCAGCATTCGCATCAGATATGAACTCTTTGTTTTTTCTATTACCATTTGGCCATTTCGTATCTGAAAGAAAAAGTTGTTGTTTTGTATGCTATGCCTGCCACAAAGTGCCTCCTGGGCATCACGGACTAGTTACTCCTCTGTAAATTGGACATTTTTTTTTATCCAACGAGTCTAGTCTTAAGTTTGGCTAATATTTTAATATCCATGTCAATGTTGGAGGGCCGTATTTTTTGAAGGAAATGTTGCGTTGGTAACTCGTCAATCTAGAAATTCGTAGCAGAATAAACGCGAATTTTTTATAAACGTGTGTTGGAATAAGTTTTTGCTTTAATACACTGGTTTGGTGGATGATGGATTGTTAATCAATGTTAACAATTTATGACAATTACAAATCATGAGTACTTAGGCCTGCGTAATGTCACCATCCTTATCGGACTCATGACATATTTTAGACTAACAGAAACAGAGCAGCTTATCGAAGACCAGATCTGTTGTTGCGCCCCCCTCCCCTACTGCCCCCACCCCGCGACTTTACTACGGCCAACATGATACGCGTTGTCTTTTATATCCTGGGCAGCTGCGCCTCGTTATCGTAGGTAGCACAGTGGGGGGCTAATCCGTTTGGGGCGTTGTGTGACTGACCGCATGTGGACGTTCTTACGTCATCACAACCCCCTCTCCTTCCCGCCACACCCCGATGGTAGGAAAACTAGACCAGATGTTTTAGTGTGTAGCAGCTGATATGTACCGACACCGCTGCCTGAATGGTCGTGACCTCGAGAGTGTGTGTGTGTGCAGAGAGGAATGATTGGGTCTACAGTTTATTTCAGAGATACCCAATTGGCGCGAAAGCAAAAATACCGGGTCGCGGTTTGTCTTTTCATAACCTAGCCCGACGCTTTCTTTTTGGGTTCTGTTGTTTTCCTCTTCCCGGAAACTCTGAATTAACAGCAGCTAGCGTTTAGTCTGAACTATCAATAACATGGTGAATATAAATGTTTATGATATACTAAATATCAATTAATAATGGGAACCAAAATTCACAGAAAGAAAAGTGATAGTGATAAAGGCAGAAAATGACAAAATATGAAAAATCATAACGCATTTTCACATATTCACATTTGATGAGTTTCTCATAATCATAAATAGATCATAATACCCCTGAAAGTAAAACGTGTTCATTGTTAAAAAAATATATTTTTGGCTTCTTTTTATAAGTATAAGAACTAATAACAGTCACAGCAGCGTGCTGCCAGATTCTAACAAGACTGGGTAACAGATGAATGTTTTTTATCTTTCCGTCCGACGCCGCACTGACCACAATGACACCCCCCCTCCCTTTATTACCGTCGACCACATTGAGGCCCTTGACCTTGATGTTTTGTCTGGATAGAGTAATCAGTAAACTAGTATCGCAATGACGCAATGCAATGCCCCCTTGCTCCCCCCTCACTACGCCACTGTGCAATGCCACCCTGCTTTCCTTTGATTCCTTACCATGTGAGACGTGTCGGGGAGATCATATTCAAGAATCAAATGACAATACTTTATGGACAAGCGCTTCATCTCTACGCGATCGCTTACTACCATTTATTGTTATTCAATCTATAATATTCGTGTTTCTTCGCTTCCTGCATAAAAAAGTAACTAACTATGAATAAATCATAGAATTAAATGTGTGATTATAATATGTTTACATAACACAAACATAACACAAACAACACGCACATATTCGATCCCAAGCGAGAATCGAACCCACGATCCTATTGAGCCATCGCTTAAAGTTTGTCTTTGACTTTATGCCTGTGACCTCGTCTTCTTTCTTTCTACCGGTACCTAACCAAGTTACTAACCTGATTGCACCACCTTATTATCACGTTTACTCGCCCCCCCCCCAACGTCTCCAATCCATCTCCCAATAGTCCACCCCCCCCCTTTTTCCCTCACGTGTAATGTCCCAAGTCCAAGTGTTTATGTAGTACATTTAGAAATAATTTTCTCCTACTTCCACCCGACCCCCAACCCCAAACCTCTGGTCTACTCCTACACACTGGACATGTCAGAGGAAACGCTGTCAGCTCCCTTAGGTGAAGGTCAAACGCGTGGGACAGGGACTCGGGAGAGGCTTGGTAATCCTCCTACATCATGTACCATTTTGTTGCCGATAGATATTAAACATTGCCTCGACTATCGGACGAATACAAGATAAGGCAATGTTTGGGGGGTGGCGATACGCACAAGCTTGTTACGACTTTGGGGGGGGGGAGATTCCCCGGGGTGGGGGGTAGGTTGTTTCTTTCCTCTATCTGGGTGCCGACACGCCCCATCAAGTGACTGACGTGCTGTTGTGCTTTTTTAAAAGCTTTATTCAAACGCTTCGAACATCGGTTTGAAGCTTTGTCCTGGAACTTGTGCTGACCTGTTAAACCTTTTCACGACTGTTTTAGTTTCTGAGAGGACTATTTCATTATTGAACATATTTCAGAAAGGCGGATTTGTTGGAAATAGTGCAGTGTATATAGGAAAATAGAGAAAAGTATGGAACCAAATAGGCGCATGTTTAACCCTTCCTACGATTATCATAATGTAACATATTAACTTTTCAGTCTAATATTTTTTTTTTTAGATCCAAAAATTTGCTTTGATGGACTTATGATACCAAGTGTCGTCACCAGCTAAACAGAGTTGGCAGAAGTTAAACTAGTTGCCTAGGGGGGTTCAACCCACTCCCCAGCCATGGCCTCCACCCAGCCCCCGGACATTCAGTTCTCCCAGCGCGGCTCGTCGTTTCACGAATCGTTGCTCGCGTCGCACGCTCCCCTCGACGAGGACGACGCGCTGATGGCCATGATAGAGTCTGCCCAGCAGCAGGAGGACCTCATGGCGGTCGTGGAATCAACTCAGCTGGACCACCTCATGTCCGAGATGGAATCAACGCAGCAGCTCGACCACTTCATGGCCGCCCTGGAATCCACGCAGCACTTTGACAATTTGATGGATGAGGTGGAGTCGTTCGAGCTAGAAGAATTCGCGGGTCCTCTAGACCCGATGCAGCTCGCCGTCGACTCCATCGAGCTGGATGATGTCCTGCTGGATCCAACTGAAACGCACGAACTCATGAACGAGGAACTGAATGAACTGATGCTGGATATAGATACTCTACAGCGGATGGATCAAGGCATGGTCGAGCTTGGACCTCTACCGGGTCTCCCCGTCCACGTTGAGGTTAACGCACAAGTAGAATCGACACTTGTTGATGCGGGATCAACTCAAGAGAATAAAGCAACAGCCTCTGCTGATATGGAATCTCCCGACGAAGAGGACATCATTGTTGATGTCGAAACCGTGAACCCTGAACCGGAGCTAGTACCCGATTCATCGACGGTGCTGCGTCGACCTAAGTCGCGTCTCACTGGGTCTGACAAATCTGTCAAGCTGATCCGCCCAAATGAGAACATTAAAAAATCTGGCAAGAGAACAAAAACAAGCCCTGTGTGTGCTCCGCGGAGCAGTGATAAACTAGAGGAGAGACTGCAGAACAGCTCAAACCGTCCCAGAAATCCCCTCGTGGCTGTCACTCCTAACAAACCGTCGACGTCATCTGCGGTGGCGCCCAGCGCTCATCAAAGTGTTATAAGAGGAACATTGAAAGTTCTGGATCCCAGCAAACTGTCCTTTGTGCAGCCACAAAACCCTTATCATTTGACGACCAAATCTCTGAAACCAAGGGCCAGAGCTGTGAGCATGGTCAACGTGAGCGGAGACACCAAAGTGTTGGTTGATGAGAAATCCCCCATTGGACAGGTTGATATGAAATCCACCATAAGAAAGGTTGATATTAAAACCACTTTTGACAATGCACAGCTCCGGGACATGGTCGTGCATCGCAGGGCAAGTCTTCCTTTGAAGCAAGAGGCTCTTTCTTCCAAGGCGAAGCACCCAACGGCCAGTCTGCCACCGCTGACACGAGAAATGGATACGAAGAAGCTTAAGAGAACAGTTTCCGATTTTTCTGTGAAACTACCAGAGAAGGATAAGCCCACCACAAATTTTGAAGCCATTAGCCTTGATCGACCAGAGTCTCACATCTCATCTCACATATCAAGCCAACATGCACCCTCTCTGTCACCCCCGGACGCGCCGCCCTTGTCAGATGTTTCAGAATGTGATACAATCAGGGTATTTATTTGTATGCTAATCTCTGTTGATAAGTGATACAATTGTTTCAAATATGGATATGCTTGTGGAAATACTTGTACGCTGAGTATAAATAATAATAATAAAAAAAAGTGTTCTCACTGTCCCAGGTTTCGGTCTCACTGTCCCAGGTTTCGGTTTCACTGTCCCAGGTTTCGATCTCACTGTCCCAGGTTTCGGTCTCACTGTCCCAGGTTTCGGTTTCACTGTCCCAGGTTTCGGTCTCACTGTCCCAGGTTTCGGCCTCACTGTCTAAAGGTTCCGTCTCGCTGTTTAATTTTCGATCTCAATGTACTGTGATCTTTTCTGCATACGGCAGTAAATGCGTTTTCTAAAAATCTATATCAGGGCAATAACTGTAAGCAAACTATGTAAAAACTCGTGACTCATTTCATGAAGGAAAATATTAATGAACCAATGTTTATTCAAATATATGAAAATTCAGAGCACATCTTAAAAGCTATTGTGTCCTCCGTTCTTAAATTGCCTTTCCTCTCAACACCCCCTCCACCTCCCCCCCCCCCCCCCCC
The DNA here is from genome assembly GCA_964017045.1 of Omphiscola glabra. Lineage (NCBI taxonomy): Eukaryota > Metazoa > Mollusca > Gastropoda > Lymnaeidae > Omphiscola > Omphiscola glabra. The sequence goes on along the minus strand of OZ024804.1, from coordinate 10,453,982 downwards.
AATAATGTATCCTCGCTACCGCTGTTTAGCGAACTTCGCTTTTGTTCGTGTGTTTCTGGAAGGCAAAATATATTTTTTTTAATATCTCGCAAGTCCGTTTGGTGCTTAAATTTTTACAAAATTTTGGTGAAATAAATCTGCCGTGTAAAAGCTGGTAGAATAATAATATAGTTCAGCGGGGGTGGGGTGGGGGGGGGGCACTATTTCGGATTCTTATAAAATGTGTTACTTGAATGCAAGTTTTATCAAATTTTCAGCCCCCCCTCCCCCTGCTCAATATTAAATTTTATAAAAGATTTATCCGAAAAACTTTAAGGGGGGGGGGGGGGGAGGGTTTCTAGGATTGTTTTATCGTAAATCAAGTTCCCGGGTCAACTGTTAACAAAATTTCGCTTAATTTTTTGCCTTTTTAATCATTTATTTTTGTTTTTGAGGAACGTCAGCAAACAATCCAACTGTAAACAGTCCCTTTTCTTCTACTTGATTCGTGTACATGGACATGTATTCATCTTCTGCTAATAAATTACTAAAGAATGTGGGGAAAATATTCCTTTTTTTTTTTTTTTTGACATGGTGTATAGTAAAAAGGAATAAAATTGAAGCTCTGTGTAAAGTTTTAAAGAAAATTTTCACATCTTCCATTTTTACGTTATTTCAAAATTTAAAAGAAAAAAGAGTGGGCCAAGTTTTTAAATTACAAGATATTTTACCACACACAATTAAAAAAAAAATATGTAAAAATCCTAAAATAAATTCCAACAATTAAAAAAATTAAAACAAATAGAACCCTTTTTTTAAACATACCAAATTGGCAGACCGCCCCCCCCCCCCCAAAAAAAAAGCCACCCGTTATGGTTTCAATTCATCCAATGATCAAATAATTGTAAATTTCAGTTATTTTGATTTAACTCCGTTTACTGTTGTTTGTTCGCTGATGAAGGCATCTTGCCGACACATTCGTTGTTTTGTTGCTTTATTTTTTTTGCCCTCCAGGTTTTCCCATACTTTGTTTCTCTCATTTCCTGGTTTGATAATAACCGTTTTTGGAAAAGTTTTCTTATTGTGTTGTTTCCCTTACTTCTTTCGGCACCATCCCCTTCTGTAAATGTTTCTGTAAGTGAACGTACATGAAATTTCTATTTTAATTTGTGCATCTTTTGTCAAGGGTCCTTGCCTAAAAGGTGCAAGTCTTCTAGGCATGCGCATCATTTGTCTTTAGGTCAACCCGGCACTGGCTATTAGCAGTATCGTAGCTAGGGTTGGTGTCGCCTGGGTGAGCTATTGCCGCCACCCCTCCCCCCTTTTTTTTCGACGAAAAAACTGCAGTTGACCGAAATAACCGCTCCTCTACATAAGGAAAAAAGTGCCACCATGGTGGACAGCCCCCTCCGCACACCTCTTCTGCCACTCCCTATTTGGTTTATATATAACTTTTTAAAATCAACATCTATAATTTGCTTCTTTTTTTTAACAATTCATTTGCAAAGTGGGCAGGTGCATACGCAATAATTTGTATTATAGGAGAACTGGAAATTGTAGATTGAACTGCCCGCTTAAATAAAGAACTGAAAGAGAGTTGGGCCCCTTTAATCGACTTCACACGCACTAAGTGACCTACTTCCGTTCCCATTCAGGGCGTTGACCCTTTTGCAATTTAGTACTTCTTTTTGAAGCTAAAAACTATTTGAAAAATATTTTTTTAATTTTTAATTTTATTTAAAATGGATTCAAATAAAATTATGACAGAAAATATAAAATAATAATTAAATTTTTTAAAAGTTAATGACAAAACAACCAATTAAAAGTAGCTCCGCATTCTCTCCGGGACAGTTTTTAGTCCGCCATTTTGGAAGGATTGTAACATTCTGAAAACTGGATCATGACAGTGTTCTAGACGTGAATTACTGCCGACGACGTCCTCGTCTCGCTTTAAAATAGCAAAATGTACTTGGCATAGCAACTATCTTTACAAATGAGTCATTATGATTCATTTGTAAACATTGCCTCTTATCATACTTCTGTCTGTCTTTGGAACACGACAAGGCCCGTCCATGCCATGCTTTTTTTCCTTCTCAAACATTGATTCATTATTACTGAAACTTTGAAATTACCACTCACGCCGTTTCAGAGTAATGTATCGCGGTTTCCTTAAATTCACAATGGTCTCACGTTGATGTTGTCATTCCTGATTTTTCTTCATGAGATGTTTTTAGTCCTAGATCGATTAATATCGGTAGACTAAAGTTTCATTGTGGAACCAAACAGGTAGAATTGCAACAAAATTTGGTGTCCATGGGGTAGTATTTTCATCTGCTGGTCACCTTAGTGTTACTTTAATAATTGCTATGAAATTAAATGGGTAAATTCGAATAGATCGTACCTCGTTTTTTTACCATGGCCGCCAACTTGATTGCCGTGACCCGTAAAATTAAGAATAAAACGTTAAAAAATAATTTAAAAATTTCCTAAATGTATCCCTAAACCTAACCTGAACCCTAAATCTATCCCTAAACCTAACCTGAACCCTAAAGCTGTCCCTAAACCTAACCTAATGAAATGAGGTACGATCTATCTTAATTAGCCATTAAATGTATGAGTATGGGGGCATGGGATGGAAATGGGCAACACATGATTATGTCAGCATATCTATTTGGTTTTGAATCAAACTATATCTAACCTTGGCACAACTGTCATAGGGTTAATTAACAAACTTATTTAGATATATCAAATACTATCAATAATAGTATAGCATCAATTCAAATAGAATTAGTTTAAATGTTCAATTTTTTTAATACTCGAGTTTGAATAATCTGCTCCTAGATTTACTTAGTTAACTTACAGCTCAATAAGTATACTTTTTAAAAATCAGAGGTGGGCTTAGGCAACAAGAAGAAATTGAATGAGTGAAATGGATTCATTATCATGGGAGATTAAAGAGGATATTTACCATACCAGTTCAGTATAGTTATATTTTTATTCAGTGGAAGGTATGCTTACACTTATGAACTTTTAAGATATTATATTTGTTAATTTTAGATACAATATGTCTCACTCTAACTAGAGGCAGTCCCCTGCTGTCCAGAATTAGCCATCTCTTTCAAGATATTATTACATTAACTCCCCTATTAATGCTCTTGCTTCAATAGGATATATATATATATAAAGTATACAAAAATATATACGCCTAACCTACAGGCAAAGGAATTTTACTGCAATCAAATAACAAGGGAGATAAGAATAAGAGTATTTTAGATTGCACACAATTCAATATTAAACACGAGTTGTTTGGCAGGTGGCTGGCCCAGGCCTAGGAGTGGCATTTATTCAGTCAAAAAAGCTGCTTGCAGTTTCAGAGCCACAGGCTGCTTGCTGCTAGACTACATATACATACTCCAATAGTATCCCTTTCTATTCCAATAGATGCATCTTAACAAAAGTAAATCTAAAAGTTCATACCAGTATTTTGTTAGAAAGGATTGCATTCCTTCAAATTTTGTAGAAACCCATCACTATAGTCTGGATAACAGTTGCACTCTCCATGCAATATTAAAATGATTATTTGGAGTACATAATTTAAGAATGACGGAATAATTTTTCTAAATATATTAATTAAAGTTAATTCTTAAACAGTTATGGAGCCCAAACAAAAGAATCAATAATAAAAGGGTTTAACCAACATGAAGTTATTTTTAATCGTGGAATTATTTTTTTCTTTTTCTAATAGTATTTAATCTGAGTTGGTTGGTCTTATTTGTTTGATATGTATTAATCAGAATTTTTCACCCTCAAAAGCAGTCTTTTTTTTTTTCAAGAATTCGCTGTTAGCTAAAGTCATATAGAATGTACTATTTTTAACTATAAGTCCAAAAGAAATATTAGAAACCATGGTTATTCAAAGTTATTCATCATTTATTTTCAAATGGTATTTTATTTATGTAGTTGTGATTTTGGTCACTGTTAAATCGAACTAACAAAAGTTACGGATTGTTTTTATGTAGGTTTATTGCTTTTTATAGTTCTTCCAATTTTAAATTAATCACCTGTTTTTGTATGAATAGCATAAAGACAAACATACGATCATGCTAATAATGTATTTTAGAATTATTGTTACACATGATTTCTAAGTCTCAAACTTGATAAGAAACCAGTACACTCTAAATTGTCTGGATTTCAGTTTGCTAATAACTAATTAATTGTTATTAAAATTCTAACAGAACATGGAGGATCTGAGCTGCAACTTTAAATGGCTATTCTCAGAGGAGAAATTGCGCAACACTCCAAGTGTGGAATGTGGTATTTCTATGGAGCAGGAACTGACCTTCAGGCAGAAGCAGGCTATGCTAATACAGACTATTGGTTTAAAGTCTGGCTTGTAAGTTTAACATTATTGTTTACTGAAGTGTAAGAAAATTCTGTACCCAAAACAATTTTTATTGTTAATTCAACAGCTACATCTTAAAAAAAAGAATTAAAAAAAAAAAACAGGAGAAATATGCGCTAATCTAAAGATAGAGACTGTTATAATATACTTGAAAAGATTTTCTCAGATATACTGTTATTCCGTGCCAATCATATTTAAAAAAAATTAACTCTAATGATATGTTAAGTTATTCATGTCAAATTGTTGATTAGGCAAAATCTTTATAAATGCAGTGTGTGGCCTTGGAATGGAAATGCCCTAAACCCAAACAACTTGGAATCCAAATGAACAATTGTAGCAAATTAAAATCGAGACATATTGCTTTGGAATCTGAATGCCCAGCTTGTTCTTCGCGTGTTTTTTATGCATAGATTGTCCATACGTTTGGGGTAACCAAAGCTACATCGTTCACTTTGTTGTCGGAAGCTGCAGAGTAGGCATCTAGTATGATTTTCGCTGATAATATTATGCGTTTGTGCCCATTTTATGTTATTTTTTATATAATAACTTAGTGTATTCCAAATGGGTCCTAAAAAGTTCAAGAGGACAGCTGTTAGAGCTACATTTGAAGTTAAGAAAGATCTTATCGCTAAGCATGAAATTGGTAAACATGTGGCTGATCTCGCTACTATGTTTGGTATGCCTAAATTGACAGTGCAATGTTTTAAAAAATAAAGAAGCCATCAAAGCAGCTGACATTGCAAAAGGGCTATGAAACTGACCTCCAGGAGAAAGGAAAGTATGGATAAAAACTTCTCTTAGTTTGGATTAATGAAAAACAGTTTGCTGGTGATGTGATTTCTGAGGCGATAATTTCTGAGAAAGCCAAGGTTCTCCACAATGAGTTAGTAAAATGCAAGTCAGATTTAATTTTTCAAAAGGATTATTTTAAAGCCACTAGGGTGTGTTTGGAGAACTTCTGAAAAGGACTGGGATCCATTGAATTTGTGGGACCCCAGGAACAGATTAAGTTCTGATTCCAAGGCCCCACTTTACAAATATTGTGTAGATATATCAAATCTATGAATTGAATAATAGTATGTATAATATAATTTCACTTTTGAATCTATGTAGGACTCAGCTTGCTGTGAATACAAGTGTTATTTTCATGCACAGATTTTATATGTTTCGCACTGTAAAGGCATTTCCAAGAGTTGTAAGCATTCACTTTTTGAACATTCTTTCTCGTGCTATCTTGTTGTGGACTGACCTAATGTGCTAGAGTCCAATTGCATTATCACAGAAGTTATAAAAAAAAAACAACCTAAAGGCTCTTTTATGCAGTAAGCATGGAACGAATTTTGTTTATACTATTTATGAAAATGCACATTCTAATAATTATTATTCATCTGCAATGAAAGTAATCACCATGTCAAGACAAAACATTTAGATTTATACCAAGATATTGGGGATATTAAATAAAAAGGCAGGGTCACTGGTTTTCAATAAAGCCTTTGTATCGTTTTAAAATTATAAGGGTAAAATATTATACACAGGCCAAGTTTACTGATATGTTACTTATATATTGTTTTTAAAAATGCACAATAACTTTTTGCATCTCCTTATTTAGCAACTCGCTCTTGGATTTGCCTTTGCTGGTGGTAAGGTAGAAGAAAGTGCAAGGAAGCTGGAACATTTGATTCGCACATCAATTGACATAATTAGGAGCAACAAAAACAGGGAATTCCTTGATAAATCAGATCCTTTTACATATGAGATGGATTCTCAGTGGAGGTCTAAGATGGATGTATTGTGTCAAAATAATTGCAATATTGAGTCACCAGTAAGTATATCTACTTGATACCGGTAATTAAATAGTAGTAAATTTGCAGTTTATAAAAAAAAATATTTCATAACGTTATACTAAAGAAAAAGCAAATAAAGTACTTGAATAGTTCAAAGATTTTTTTTGTAAAGAGTGGCTTTTCTAGAATATAGGTGTTATAGGAAGTTTCAAAAGCTAAGCCTCAATAAGAAATCATTTTAAAAAAAAAAAGTAAAAACAATAGGCAATTTTTTAAAATATATATATTTTATAGAGGTTTTTTTTAAATAGATTTCATTACTGCATAGCTTTCTTTTTAAAATCTGAATTATGAGTTATAGAAGAGATTCCTTGAAATAATATAAAACATAAATTGACATGAGTCGTGACAAAGTTGCCAAAAAACCTATACTTGTAATGTGTGGGTTTGTTTGTCCGACAGGCTTACCAGGAAATGAGGAAGCTTGTCCTCGAGTGTGAGACCGAGATCTATGCAGTTATTGGTAGGTTGAGTTTGTCATTAACTCCACCTCATATATGCGTTTCAGCCAAGAAAAAAATTACCTATGTGTGGAAGAGATGATCTGCACAATGTGATAATTATCGTTCTTTGCTGGGGCACATTTACTGTGACTAAGGCATTTGGCTTTTTATCACAGTACTTCAGAGGATTTAAATGAAACAAATAAAAAAATGCACAAATGTGCACTAATACAGTGTTTCCCAAACTTATTGGACTGGTGGATATGTTTACTGTTGAACAAAGGACAAGTGCCAGATTTATTATTTATTTATTTTAATTTTACCCAAAATATGTCGTTTAGCCAACTTGAAAGGGCTCATTTAACTATTACCATTTAAGGCCGGCTGTTTTTTAGTTTCTTGCCATGGCTGTCAAACTTTATCTAAATTTAATCCAGTATTTTGGTCTCATTTTGTGCGGTCCTGCAACGTAAGGCTTGTCGGTCCGCAGACCACCACTTTGGGGAACACTGTATAAACGCTTTATTTTGAGATGTATTTGAATGTTGATGTATTAAACACATTCAAATGTATGATCTTTATCAGAGGTAGTAATAAGATTAAGGAAATATTTGGTCAACGTAAAAATAAGATAATTTACATTATTTTTGTGTGATTTTAATACAACTATTACTATTTATAGGTTTTCAGCTACAGATTGTACATCCTCATAACTACGTCATACGGATGTGTGCTTTATTGGGTGGTAAGTATTTAAATGACTTTTTTTGTTTTTTGCTTTTACCTTACACCAGACATGTGCAAACTATTTTTAAAACTAAAGTATCGTCACCATTTTATGGCTAGAGTATATATAAACCAAACTATGACAATAAATTACTCAATATTTATCTTTTATGTTTTGATATGTAATTAATAGTATTGGGAAAGAATGAATTCATAATGGAATGGTTGAGATTAAGATTGTCCCTTGTTTCACTGTGTAAAATTTGAAATAACAAATAGTTTTTCTATAAAATATCAGTTTGTTACTGGGAAATAGAGAAACAAAGTTAAGTACCCTCAACTGTAGTTGAAACTTTCCAGAGCATTTCTTAATAAGATATTTTAAAACTACCCCCAGCAATTCTAAAATTTGATTTTGTTCTGTCGGATGAGTTTATAAGCTTGTTTTTTTAAATTTATCTATTGAGTTCATTTCACAAATTACCAAATTTCTTGTAGCGCCAACATTTGAAATTTTTACAAAACTTCGCACTGAGTATCAAATAGTAAACTTCAAAATAGTTGAAATTTGGCTGACAGGTTCTTGTTTGCACATGGCTGCTGTACACCATACCACTTTTAAAAAGAGTTTAATTTGTACTTCATCCCATGTTTTTCCATTGGAGCTGCACCAATAAAGAAGCCTAAATTAACATTTAAGAATACCTATGTGTCTCATGATATTAAAATGAGCTCTGCACCTAAGTCCAAAAGGAATTGAAATTTTTTTTTTTGTAATGAAACATGCATGGACTAGACTCTTGATTGATAATCCTGTGTAATCCTATAGCTTTGTTATTTAGAGAAATTGGATTGCTCATGACTATTTTATCTCTCCTTTTTCACTTAGATGGGTATCTTTCCATTTCAGCTGAGAATATCAAGGATATATCTCAATATGCATACAACCTTGCTACTGCTAGGTGAGTTAACAGAAAAGTATATAAAAAATGTTTATTCTTTAAGTGTTTTGTTTTTGAAAGCTAATGTTTTTAAAAAAATGAAATCATTGAATCTCATTACAAGGTTTTTTTGTACTCTATCATTTGGACTTGATAATTTTAAGTCATGTTTCAAAATACTTGCTAGCCTTAATTTTTCCTCTGCACAGAGCATCCATTTTAATCAATATATTATTTATATACATTATATTTCACAATACGAGAGTCTATATAAAGTTGGCCCAGCATGGGATAGCTAAGTTAACAAATAACTAAGCAACCAAGCATTTATTTAGTAAGAAGATAAAAAAATTGATTAACTTTTTTTTTAGGCCTGAATATTTTTCAATTTTTTATTTAAAAATTGTTTTTTTTTCTTCTTTCAGCTCCCAGCTAACCATGCTGTGTCTTAAGTATAAACCAGAGACAATAGCTACCATGTGTCTGAACATAGCATCCAAAGCACATTCTGTTAAGGTATGTTGGCTATAAATAATCACAGCAAGCACATATATACAAACACGTTGACCTGCATCTGAATATTTTCCCATTGAAATTGCTAGATTATTTTATAGCCTTTTCTTTTAAATAAAAGAAATGCCTAGTGGCCTATAGTGGACTGTTAATTAAATAACTCATTTGATCTCTGTGTTATATCTGATGGCTAGTTTATATAGAGTATGGGTAGAGTATAGCTAACTACAACTCATAATTGAGAAGATAGATGTGATTGTTGACTTATTTCCTTTTATTTACAGTTTGTGTCAATGAAAGATCCGAATGTAAAATGGTATCAAGTGTTACATTCACAAACAGACTTAGCGGAAATAGAAGGTAAGCTACATAGGTTGAATAATGTTTGGGATTTAAATTTAAAAAAGAAATGAAATAATGTATTATTCAGAAATGGTACTTTACCTAATTTCAAAGGAATCCTTTATCTTCAGACATTTCATTAATAAGCATGTTAAATCTTTTCACAATAACATGTAAATGTATATTTGAAGTATATCGCATCTTTGAATGCAAAATTCAGGGTGATTAAAAAAGTTTGCACAGCCATATAAAAATTATTTTTATTTCCCCCAAGCTGTCTCTGAAGAGTTCCTTCACCTTATCAAAGGCTGTCCACTTCTGCCATCTTGGATGACCAATCTGGGCAGGGTATGTACCGACTTACATATCTCCAAAGTATTCAACCACCAGTCTAAACAGAACCAATATTTTGATATCGGCATGCTAAAAAATCCATTCTGTCACAGCAGAAAACTATTTCTATAGGATTTAATTTGTATAAATAAGAGAACTGAAAATCACCTCTAATCATTTAACTAAAGCCAGTTTCACTATCCAAACAAATGATTTGAAACAAGTACCGGTAGAGCTACCAATCAAGAACCAATTTTAATTCTTTACAAAAAATGCTGCAAATAAATAAAAAGAATTGCAGACAATCCATTTAGTGCTCCACAAAAATAGGTATGAAATGGTTACCGGTATGATAAAACAGACCTGTTTACACTTACGATTTTGGCTTACAATGTACGATTTTGAGGTGTATACATTATATATAAACTGTATGTTTATTTTTTTACTATTAAGATAATATTTTGAATGATTTTGTGATGATATTGTACAATTTTTAAGAGTTTGAGGGTAAACAGATCTAATAAAAGTTAAAAGTTTAAGAGTTGATTTGATGTGAGATGAACATGCTAATGTGCATGAGTTGCTGCCTTGGTAAAGTAACATTTAAATATTGGGTATCCTTCACTATTTGATAGTTGAGACAGAGCATGACAATTTATTTTGATCCTATACATACTTAACATTAGTCTAGTCAGATGGGTTCAACTGTACTTTTAAAAATTTGTTAGTGCATCAAAATGAAACTTTAAATTATAATTTCTGGGTTGTAGCAAAGAAGTACTGCATTTCAAAAATTTAATTAAAATTTTTGTTGTAGAAAATAATAATGATTCAATATTGTACAAATTTTAGAAGTTCATAAGTATTGTATTTGTAAGCATTTTTTAATCAATACAAAGATTTTACACAATGTGACTGATATTTATTCCAAAAGGGAAATAACTCAAAGGAATTAAATAATTTAAAGTTTGTATAAAATATTTTATTTAGCAGTAAGTGATTTTGTATTCTTTCAAAAAAAAAATATATTTAAATATAATGTAAATAATGTAACACTAATATTTTGTCTGACAGATGTCCAGAGTTGCTAACAGTCGCGCAATGCCTGGACCTTCTCGAGGACCAGGAGCATCCTCTGCCTCTGCACCACAAGGATCTCGACAGGGTCAAGTCCAGTCAACATCATTAAGCAATACCACTTCAACAGCTGGAAGTGCACTGCATTCTTCTGCAGCTGCCTCCAACCATCCCTCTCGTCCTGTGCATCAGATGGGCTTATCAAACTCTTCATCTCAAAGTATAGAAACACAGCAGTTGGCTAATAGTGGGTCTGTTCAAGAAATAGTGCACAGTCCAAACAGTAGACAGCCTGCAGCAGTTGATGGTGCCATCATAAGTGGGTCAGCCCCATCAGATGCCATGTCCCGTACACATTCTTCTGGTGGTAATTCACAGATGCGACCGCCTCCAGCATCATCAGCCACTGCTTCAAATCTACATCACTCTCAACAGCAGCAGCATCGCTCACATGCCGCTAATAATAATGGGCGACCTCCAAGCTCTACTTCTTCTGCCCCGGCCAATAGTAAACCACAGTCTAGGCATTCTCTACCATCTAGCTCAACTCAGCCGCCTGGCACTGGTAGGTCCTCCTCACAGCATTCTGCACCTCCAGCAGCTCATTTATCTAGTCACACCTCATCATCCCGACAAACCCATGACCCTGCCAGACAATCTATTGAGTCTGTAAAACCTCATGATCCTCTTCGTTCCCATGATTCTCAAAGAATAAATCATGATCCTGCTCGCTCTAGAGACCCATCACGGTCTCAGGATCCAGCCAGGCCCACCCAACGCACGGACCGCAGGTCTGAGCCTGGATTTGATCCAAAGAAATCAAAGTCTCATCCAACAACGAGAGAGGAAGCTAGTGCCCTAAGACATCAACAGGCCCGTTCTGCAGCTGAATTCATCCATGCTCAAGATCTCAATACCTCTCCTCATACACCCCCTCCCATCAGCTCTCCTGCTGTCAAAATCCCTAGTCCTGTTGAGCCAGCATCTGAATCAGCATACACAGTTACAGCATCGGGTGATGTTCCTGACTATATAAGAAACACAACCCCGCCTGACGCAACAGTAAAAGCAGATGATGGTCTGCCCCTGGTACATGCATCTAAGCTGTCTCTATCCATGTATAGGGAAAGAGCTAGTGCCAGATCCAGAGTACCTACAGGATCATATGAACAAAACACACCAGGGGAAGACAACACAGCAGCCATCATGGCTGAGGATATTCTCCCCTTTGAACCAGTTTCTGAATCAGCTATGAACTCACCAGCAGACAAAAGCTTGAAACCCAACTCATCTAACGCTGACCTTATGAACTTTAACACACCTCAGACAGACAGTCCTAATGCCCCACCCCTTAAGATTAAGGTGAAACTTGATCCTTCTGGAGACCGTCACTATGTAAAAAATACTGACTCTGGACTAAGGCTTAAAATTAAGAAAAATCGAGATGTTGAAGCAGGACCCAGCGGTGCTAGATCTGCATCTAGATCAAATACACCTTTTGAAGAAGGTGAAATTGTTGATGATTCGTCTCCAGCCACTGTCCCCGGTGGTTCAGAAAGAAAAGCAGAAGGGCTGAAAATTCGATTAAGTGTTCCCAAATCTGGTGACAACACGGGCAGCTACAGTCGTCGTGACAGTGACCACAGCTCAAACGGATACAACGGAGAAAGAGAAAGCCACAGATCTCATCACCATGGTGGTCGTCACCACTCTCACCACAAGAGCAAGAAGCATTCTTCAAAGCATGAAAGGTCACGCCATGAAGGGAAGTCCTCTAAACGCTCGTCGTCTGCTGCCGATTATCATGAGGAGAGACCATCCAAATCCCTGAGGCTAGAATCATACAGCTCTGAAACCACCCATCGTAGCATTCATTCAGATAACAGCTCATCTCAGACTTTACAACACCAAAACAGTGGATTCAGCATCAATGATGCTTTTTCTTCCACCATGCCACACAACATCTTTGAAGATGATGAGGATGACGGATCACATGCGCCTCCACCTATTACCCCCACTACTGACGCTGTCCCGGCCCATCATGAGAAATTTCACCAGATGCTGGCCAGACATAGAGCATTGTGTGAATCCAGTAAACCTCCTTTACCAAAAGGTCTGCCACCACCCCCATCCCCCCCTCCCCCACCTCCATCCCCACCCACTTTATGAAAGACATGTTAGTAAATTCCTAATGGATAGATAACATCATGACAGTTATGTGAATGCCCAACTATGAATCTATGATAAATACTTGTGTGAACCAAACAACATTCAACCGCACAATACATTCCTTATTTGAAGAGAGAGAAACTATTTGAAGACAAAGTTGATACCTTTTTTTTTTAGTTAAAGGAAAGCTTTCAAATTACTGATGTACATGATGATACTTTTATTTCTGCTAGTTTGACAGAAGAAGCACACTTCATTTTTGGAGAATGATTCAGGCATTTTTTGTAATAATTCCTTCTTTAACAGCTGTGAGGAACATTTGGGTAGTTAAAAAAAATTTTCTGTGGTGCTAAATGTCTGTCACCATTCCACCTGGTTCAATTTGTGTTTAAAAACTAAACTTTGTTTCTGTCAACCGATGCTACAGAGCAGAAATGAAAAACGGTTAAGGCTTTTGTATTTATTTAATTACAAAAATTGTGTAATGTTGTGGTGCATCGTTGTGTACATTTGTATGAAAGATGGTATGTTTGTATGTCAAAAACATCTTTTGTGTGTGCGTTTGTATGAAAGATTGCATAATTATGTATGTGCATCAAGTGACTGAATGTAAATGCATCATTTATTTAGGATGCATGTTTTTATGGAAGATGATCCTTTAAGATTATGTGTATGTTTGTATCTGACTGCATTATTGTTTTAGTTTGTACATAGTGTCAGTGTGTAATGTTTGTATGAAAAATGCAGTGTGTAATGTTTGTATCAAAGATGCAGGAAAATTTAATCATCACAATATTTTGTTTCATTTTAAGGAATGCTGTTATATCAAATGTAATGATCGGGGGGTGGGGGGGGGATGTGAGCAGTAGAAACATGTCGATAGCCTTGTCTTTCATCATTGTCAACTCATATGATGGGTGTGGTATGATTTATTGTAATGTGTTTATTTGACTGGAATATATTAGTGTGTGTTTGTGCAAAAATCCTTCTACAATTATGTTTGAAAAATCAAACATTGACAGTTTTGTGGCCCTCCATACTTATATAATTGATGCAGTTTGAAGAAAAACCAATGTGCCGTTTTTTTAAGGAGAGCTTTGTTTGTCAGTTCTAATAGAGTGCTACATTTGTCAGCTCTATTGGAGAGCTACGTTTGTCAGCTCTATTGGAGAGCTACATTTGTCAGCTCTAATATCTTTGATGTAAATATGGAACAAATGAAAAGTGGGTTGTTAAAATGTAACATTGGTTTATCCATGAGCTTTCCATTACGCAGGCTGTTAAAAGCTCATACCATTTTTTAAAAAAAAGATTATAATTTATAGGCAATCATCACTATAAAATATTTAGAGCAAAGGTTCTGCTTACACTTTTTGGTGTGAATGCATATTTCCGTAAATAGTTAAGAGGATAAACGATGTATTTCATTAAGAATTAGAGCCTAAAGTATAAGTTACAATATTCGTCATTCGAAGCAAATTAAAGTTGTCCATCTTTTTTAAAAACTTTAATTGGATGATAACAATTTTATCAATTTTTTAAAAGTATTTCCTTGGTGCCTATTTGTTTTACTTGTGTTAATTTCAGTTTTCTTAAGAATGCTTGTTGCAAGGGGGAGAAAAATGTAGCCAGGGTTGTGTTGGAAAGTCCTTGTGCCCTAGCCATTGTAACAAGCTTTTAAACTAGTGATAGCAGGGAGATTGGGGAGTTGTTGGTCCTAGAGTAAGATGTTTGTCATGTTGATCATTGAACTGTACACCTCAGGATGGTGTCTGCACTTCAGGATGGTGTCTCTCTATTGTGATAATTTGGAATTGCAGTATATTTGGAGATTATCATCATTCATGAAGTGTGACTTTGCATGTGTTAAACTTTGCTTATTGTATAGATTTATACCTTTTATACAATGCTACTGTAAAGTACTGTTGTTGCAAGAGGAAATATTTCATTTGACTCCATAGTACAAACCTTATTTACACCATTTTGAGAGCTGAAGTTAGTTAATGTTCTCGTTTCCCATATTTGCTTATTTAACATGTGAAACTAATGAAATTGCATTTATCAAGTCACATTTTACTTTGTTCAACTATGGGGCTAACTTTTAAAATACTTGCATACGGCAAAAGGTTTTGCTTATCATTTATATAACAATTTCTTAACTTGCTTATAAAAGTTGTTTCAGAAAAAGTTTATTCCAGAGAGGAGAATAATAAATTTAAAAAAAAATTACCTCAAGTACATAAAATGTATGTTTGTAAATAAATAGTCTTGGGTGCTTGCTAGTTTTCTACTTGATACAAAGTAGCTTGTAAAGATTTATGTTTTTAAATGAGGCAGATCCAAGAGATGTTGAACCAAAGTGGTTGCTATGTATTTCATTTCCTATTTTTATTTTTGCATTGGAAATATTTGTTGTTTTTTATGTCCAGAAATTTCTGTAAGTTTATTTTTTATAAGCCCACAAATAAATATATATTTTTTTAAATAGAAGAAGAAAGGAATAAAAAATGTGCATAATGTTAATTCTAATCATTTTGTGTTCTTTTTTTTTTTTTAAATAAAATCAGTTTGAAAAGAAAAAACCTTTTTAAGCATTTCTTATATGGTCAATCTCAGACCCCTCACCCTTAACTCCCTTTAGAATTAAAATGAGGAAACTCTATTTGACCAATCTTTTCTTGCCAGTTCTGTGGTTGGGGGATAATGATCTAAACACCTTTGAGTTAGGCTTAAGTGACTTATGTGTTTGTATTTACAAGCAACCGGTTACCCCACTTATTTTTTCTTTAAAGTCTGCATATTCAATCTGCTTTGTTAAACATTTAAAGGAAGCTCATCCATAATTTTGAAAGCCCACCCGAATTGCATTATTTTTTTATTTTGTACAATGAACAAGTAAAAAAAAATTCAAATTCAGTCCTTATCAATTCAGTTATTGTTTCATAAAAGGGTCTCAAATTCACTTTATAAGAATCCCAAAAGAAGCAGTGCTGTTCATTATTGGTTTTCAATTTCAGACCCTGACCCCAACGATTTAGATTTTAAACAGAAATGAATATATTTCTTGAAATGTTTGATATTACCTCCAGAAGGGTAAACTACCTTTAAAGTTTCCATGGCATGGTAGTGCTTATAAAGTTATGCCTTGTTATACCATTAAATTGTCATGCCATACCAAGAAATTTAAAATCATCATGCCCATCCCAGCACCTTATAAAATCATCATGTCATGCCAACGCTTGTGTGAAGACAACACTTATGCTAGTACTTATTTCATCGTACTGTTGAGTTCAAACATAATTTTGAAATCTATCACATTTTATTTCATTACTAGATTGGTTAAAAATCTGTTAACTACTTCTCCTTAGTTTAAGTTTAACTAATTTTTGTACCCTGTCTAAGATATGGAAGGTTTCATCTCCAAACACTCATCTGTTCAAATCCTTCACCCTTCATTACACTGTCAATACTTTCATCTTTTGTCCATTTAAATGTGTTGCATGTTTTATAATGCCATATCAAGAATCTCTGCTATTGACAACAAGGTTTTGCTTTTACAAAACTGGTGCCAACAAAGTGCCGCAATTTTCAAATGGCAGTTGTGGGCTAATTGAGAAATTGTTTTTTACGTTTTGACTACTGAATGAATGAGTATAGCACTGAATGAATGAGTATAGCACTGAATGAATGAGTATAGCACTGAATGAATGAGTATAGCACTGAATGAATGATTATAGCACTGAATGAATGAGTATAGCACTGAATGAATGAGTATAGCACTGAATGAATGATTATAGCACTGAATGAATGAGTATAGCACTGAATGAATGAGCATAGCACTGAATGAATGAGCATAGCACTGAATGAATGAGTATAGCACTGAATGAATGAGTATAGCACTGAATGAATGAGCATAGCACTGAATGAATGAGCATAGCACTGAATGAATGAGCATAGCACTGAATGAATGAGCATAGCACTGAATGAATGAGCATAGCACTGAATGAATGAGCATAGCACTGAATGTAAAAGGACTTGAACTTTAAACTTATTTTAATGTCATCAAATGTTCTATTCCACAAACCCAATGTATCTGCTCATGATGTACATGTAGTCCTTTTTTTTTTTTTTTTTTTTTTTTTTTTTTTACATTAACACAGATGATCTAATTGTAATAATGTTGATGTTGCAAATTAAACTATCGCAAAAGTCAGCTAATGTCTATGTAGTTTGTGTCAATGCTTTAGACAGTTGAACCAGAATGTTTCCTATCTGAGTAATATGGGGGAGGACTATGTTCATATTCAAGCAATAAGAAATATACACAGGGTAGAGGAAAATCTGAAGAAATAAGTCAATGCAAAAAAAGTGCAACATTCTGGCCGAAAAGCCTTGGACAGCAAAAATACAGTAGTTGATAGAAAGTGGTAGATGTATTCAATTGCAGAAGTGACCCACCGCAACCAAATGAGTTATGCTGCCATGGGCACTAAAATGGGACGCAGCTTTGCTTTGCTTGTCTTTTCAGGATTCATTTAAACACACAGAGTAAAATTATGCAGGACCTGAACTTCTATATAGGTCGGAATAAAATTATAAGGGACACTTACCTGAATTTTTATAAATGTTACGTTGAAGATGGTATTGGTAATTCCTAAACCATGAAAGAAAACCCCAATGTACTTAAAGTTAAAGTGTTAGTGAGTCAATACAACTAAATTGTTGGTAATAATATGATCAGTTTATTTTGCCTATAAAAAATATAGAAGTTGACTAGAAAAATAACATTACTTCCATTTAAGAGCCACATGGAAGAGATGAGTGGAGACAGAGATGAATAGAATGAAGAAAAGTTAGGCTGAACTAGCAAAGATAGTCCAGGACAGGGACAGATGGAAAAGTATTGTGGATGGTGTCAAGGTCGTGGAATCAGAGAGCGAATATGTGTTGGTCTTAAAATCAAAAAAAGGGAACAAACTCATGCTATACTCCGAAGGACCATATTTGGTGTCACTAGAATTGTCTCCCCATTCAATATAGAAATAAAAAAGGGTAATAAGTATAAAATCTATCACTTAAATAGAGTGAACAAATATGAAAGAAACGAAGACCTGAACATTTCCACACCTAAGGAAACAGATATTGTTTACGGAGCGTCAGTAATAACTGAGGATACACTGGATGACACTTGCGGACATGCTTTAATTTTACCTACACTTTCCCGTAGTAACAGTGACACTAAAGAGATAAAGATAGAAAGGAATCTAACAGAAGAGCAAAAAACAAATAAACTTTATCTTACAAGAATTTAAAGAGGTGATATCAAATGTACCGGGGAAAACAAATGTAGGGTCACACAAAATAGAACTAACAGTAAGACCATACACAATACCATTCAATATGCCGGGAAAGTTAGAAGAGGAATTAAGTACAATCTTAGAACTAGGAATTATAGAAGAATCACAATCCCCTTACTCATCTCCACTATTACTAGTGAAAAAGAAGGATGGCTCTATTAGAACATGTGTGGACTATAGGAAATTAAACGCAGTTACTAAGCAACAATTTTCTAAAGACAAGACCAATCGTGGAACAAAAATGACAAGAACACAATTTCCTTTCTCTGATAGTGTTTAGCAAACACTTATTTCACCTACACTTAATTTCAAACTAAACCGCCATCTTTCATTTCTATATACAGCTTCGTATTTAGAAGCAGCTAAATATGTATTGAATAACATATAAAATGAGATACAGGGTTACGTCGGTTTCTCTTCCAAAAAAAACAAAAAACACGAAGAAGCGTCAAATGAGCGAACTGAGAAACAACACCGGAACACCAACAGGATAACACAGGACTGAGAAACAACACCGGAACACCAACAGGATAACACAGCACTGAGAAACAACACCGGAACACCAACAGGATAACACAGGACTGAGAAACAACACTGGAACACCAACAGGATAACACAGCACTGAGAAACAACACAGGAACAATTATGGCATGTGGGGGGTAAAGAAAAATTAGGTAAAAAATTTTGATTTTGTTGTGGAGGTGAGTGTTTTCATGCGTTGAGAGGTGATGCTTGTAACTGTTGTGTTGATAATGTATGGGAACATTTGAGTGAAGCTGACTTCGTGATTAAGTCTTGGGAAACAAGTGGTATTGGGTTAAGTAAACTGATGTTAGAATTATTTATAAATATGATAATGATAATAATATGGATGTCCCCAGGATTATGGATGTTGTCAAAAAAATTTTTTTTTCTTGTTCCATAATAGAATTTTAAATAATTTTTCAAAAATGTGTATGATTTCATGACCTGATCATAATTATATCGATTCTAAGATACGTAGAATCTGGAAAGGGAAGGGAGAGATATGTCATGAAATCATTGAGAGTTTCTGTGTTGTGATTTTGGGGACAAATGTGACTTGTGAACGAATATGAACGAATGTGAACGATTTTCATATCACGAGTACATGAGATTTTTTGAACTAGGATTTATTGCTGTGTACCTCTGGATTTTGGAGTTGATGTTACATGACATGCTATATTTGATAAAGCTAATAAACTCAGGGTATTATCTAATGGACTCAGTGTATAGTGTCTTGGACTATAAGAGTGAAGATATCGTCACACCCTGAGATCTACAGCTAGTCAACCTTAGACCAGACGAAATATTTCTATGAGCCAGAACACTTTGACATGGGACCAGAAATATTTGACAGGTGGTCTATGGACCATTGGGAGTGAATGGCTAAGAAGACTTCCATTTAAATTAAATTTTAATGCGCCTATTCGAACGAAATGGGTATTAATCAAACACAGCACCACTCAAAGGAATGATCTAAAAAATGACATTTAATTTTGATTTTTGTTTAAAATGTAACAAAACAATTAATAAAAACAGCAGAAGTAGTAGCTCAGCAATTTAACACGTTTGTTGCAGACAGTGGTGTAGTGAGGGGGGGGGCCATCATGCTCCGGGCGCTACTCACAAAGGGGCGCCAAATGGTATATTTTACTATAATATTGTATGGTTTTCGAATAGGGGGGGGGGCGCTAAAAAGATATTGGGGGGGGCGCTAAAAAGGTATTGTGCCCCGGGCGCGAGTTAAGCTCGCTACGCCACTGGTTGCAGATGTTAACAATGGATAGTGGCAACATTGTGTTTACCGAAGTGAGTTAGAAATAAGTGGCCATGTGGACTCTGTCTTAAATGGTCAGTTATGTGCTGCCATTCAATGATTGATAAATAAAATTCTAGTAAGGTTGAGACCAAGTGTTTAAAAGAGCAATATTGTGACTGACAGTTTTAGTGAGCACAATCCTTTCACGTGACAAATGACAGAGTTTGGATCAGTGGTTGAGTTTTAATGAAACCACGACTAAATGGTGAAAATAAAATCTTTATTTAAAGATACTGTCCAGTGTTTCTGCACCAGGAGTAAAGAGCAGTGCTATATATAAATTATAATGATGAAAACATAAACAACGATGTTAGGCTACATCATGAGCTGCGTAAGATAAGAAAATCCTAGAAACTCAATCCTTGAACTTGAGTGACACAATAAATTCATATTAACAATGAAAGATTTTTCTTATATTATGATATAATCCAGATGCTGGATTAAGTTGATGTTTAAAACAAGCTATGTCAGGTATACATACATCTTTCAATATGTGTTTACCCAAATAAATAAAATATTTTTTTAATATACCAAAATGTTATATTACTCACTTGTTTTTAGTATAATTGTTTAAATGAAATGTTCACATCTACAGCTTTGTGGTACATGTTTGACAGGGCTGTTAGTCATCATGAGGAAATAGATATAACACTGTTATAAGTTATATCATGAGGAAATAGATATAACACTGTTATAAGTTATATAATGTGGAAATAGATATAACACTGTTATAAGTTATAGACTCTGAGCGTATCCTTTAGACGTCATATAGATCTCCTTTATATAACTGTGGACAGGCATTGCCTAATCCATCCGCTTAGAATAGCGGTTCTCAACCTGTGGGTCGCGACCCCTTTGGGGTCGAACGTCCCTTTCACAGCGGTCGCCTAAGACCATCGGAAAACACATATACTCTATAGTTAGGAAGTAGTAACGAGAATAATTGTGTGGTTGGGGGTTGCCACAACACGAGGAACTGTAAAAAATGGTCGCGGCATTAGAAAGGTTGAGAACCACTGGCTTAGTCTAGTCTAAACATCTAAAGCTCGAAATCTGAACTGATCACTCTGGGCAGATTTCTTAATTGATCTTCTGCTAAAAACTTCTTTAGTTTATCTCCCTTAAATTTCCTACCCAAGTTTTGTCTCTGAAAATCACCTCCAAACCATCTACACAAAATATAACAATAAGGGTCCTTTTACTTTCCTCACTTTGTGCTCCCATACACAAGTGACTTACTAAGGTCAAATGTACACTTTTGCCTTCATTGACATCTTACAGACCACCTCCCCTCCATCTCTTACCTTCATTGACATCTTACAGATCACCTCCCTTCCATCTCCTACCTTCATTGTCATCTTACAGACCACCTCCCCTCCATCTCTTGCCTTCATTGGCATCTCACAGACCACCTCCCCTCCATCTCTTACCTTCATTGACATCTCACAGACCACCTCCCCTCAATCTCTTACCTTCATTGACATCTTACAGACCACCTCCCCTCCATCTCTTACCTTCATTGACATCTTACAGATCACCTCCCATCCATCTCCTACCTTCATTGTCATCTTACAGACCACCTCCCCTCCATCTCTTGCCTTCATTGGCATCTCACAGACCACCTCCCCTTCATCTCTTACCTTCATTGACATCTCACAGACCACCTCCCCTCCATCTCTTACCTTCATTGACATCTTACAGACCACCTCCCCTCCATCTCTTACCTTCATTGACATCTTACAGACCACCTCCCCTCCATCTCTTGCCTTCATTGGCATCTCAAAGACCACCTACCCTCAATCTCTTACCTTCATTGACATCTTACAGACCACCTCCCCTCCATCTTTTACCTTCATTGACATCTTACAGATCACCTCCCCTCCATCTCCTACCTTCATTGTCATCTTACAGACCACCTCCCCTCCATCTCTTGCCTTCATTGGCATCTCACAGACCACCTCCCCTCCATCTCTTACCTTCATTGACATCTTACAGACCACCTCCCCTCCATCTCTTACCTTCATTGACATCTTACAGACCACCTCCCCTCCATCTCTTACCTTCATTGACATCTTACAGACCACCTCCCCTCCATCTCTTGCCTTCATTGGCATCTCAAAGACCACCTACCCTCAATCTCTTACCTTCATTGACATCTTACAGACCACCTCCCCTCCATCTTTTACCTTCATTGACATCTTACAGATCACCTCCCCTCCATCTCCTACCTTCATTGTCATCTTACAGACCACCTCCCCTCCATCTCTTGCCTTCATTGGCATCTCACAGACCACCTCCCCTCCATCTCTTACCTTCATTGACATCTTACAGACCACCTCCCCTCCATCTCTTACCTTCATTGACATCTTACAGACCACCTCCCCTCCATCTCTGACTTCATTGGCATCTTACAAACGACCTCCTCTCCATCTCTGACTTCATTGGCATCTTACAAACCACCTCCTCTCCATCCTTGACTGGATGGACATCATACATTGGGGTCCCTCATTCAGTGATTTCTCCACTATGTTTTATTTGTAGTGTACTTACAATTTCTTTTTTTTCATGTGATGTAAAAACAAAGATAATTTGGTTAACATCGTTACTGTTCAAATTTTGCTGACAATTTTAATTATTTTTGCCATGGATTAATACAGAGAGAAAATTCAAGGCTTAATACTAATTTAAAATAGAGCCAGCAGATTATTTATGATGCACATGTTCACTACCACTGGAAGGGGATTAAAATATTTAAAGAATGCACTGTTCTACAAGTTCATTAAACTCCTTGTACTTCATGTCCAAACTGTAAGCTCGTATCTACATTGCTCAAATATATGATGATGCCAGTGTGGTTCTCCATGCCCTACAGATTGGTTAAAACAGTGGTTCTCAACCTTTCTAATGTGGCGACACCCAATCACAAAATTATTTTTGTTGCTACTTCATAACTGTAGAGTACATGTGTTTTCCTATGGTCTCAGGCAACCGCTGGGAAAGGGTTGTTCAATCCCCAAAGGGGTCACAACGCATAGATTGAGAACCGCTGGGTTAGAGGATCAATCATAATCTTACAGTTACAGCCTCTGACAATAACAGATCATGGCTTACCTACTAACTAGTCAGTGACTTCATTCTACAGCTGCTTAAAACATACCCTACAACAACAACAACAACAACAAAAAGAAGGTTGTGGGGGGGGGGGGGGGGCAATGGTTATACAACAACTTTTTTATAAATCAAGGAACACATGTTTTTTTTATCTCATTTATTTTTATAGCACAAGTAATATTAATGTACAAGCTTCATGGAATATTTGTAAACAAATTCTTGCTACACCAGGTGGCCATACAAACATAATTAGACAATCAACAGGTCAAGTTATATTTTTAAGCAGCTACATATTTTATTTCAACTTTTTTTTTTTTTCATTGCAAAACTGAATTTGGAATAAGATATCTTTAATGAGAACAATTCAACTCCACAATTAAAATAAAAACCAACCGTTATTTCTACAACATCTATTGTATCCAGAACTTTAAATTCCTTTAAAAAAAATTGTTACAAATACAATGTGCATGTGGGGACTGAAATCATTTAACATAGCAACAAATAAACTAAAACTATTTTCAATGAAAACATCAAGTTTAGTTCAATAAAATGTTTACACATATAAATACTGAACATATTTACTGAAATTGTCTAATTGCAAAAAATAATTGTCCTTTTTCTTTTAGTGTACGGTACCAAAGCATTAAATGCACAAATTCTAGTATTGAACCCTCAATAATGATGAAGCATTTTCCTGACATTGGAGACAATAATTTGCATTATTATTTTTATTTTTTTACAAATTAGTTTAGATGTGACACACAAAAACTAATCACCTAAAAATTTGCTTCCCCCATGGATCAAATCTAGGTCACACATGAACCAGACAAGAGAATTCTAACAGCACATCACTAATGCCCTTGAGTTTAATTTGAAAAAAAATTAAATAATATTTGAAAAAATGTATTTAAAAAAAAAAAAAAAGGTACAAGTACTTAAATTTACTTTTGCAAATTTAAAATAATGCTAATTCAAATTGAATCTATACTGTTACAAGAGTAAAAGTGAAAATCATAAATGCTAACAAGCCCTCCATTAAAAAAAAACAACAATAAAGTCCAGATACATAAAAAAAATGAAGTGTGGGACTAAAGAAAAAAGTTATTGAACGAAACTGATGTGAAAATACATGTTGTGAAGAACCATTACAATGACCCAGATAATCATTTTAAAACAATTTAAAAAAAAAAAAGTTTAAACAATCTCACAAAAAATAAAAACCAACGTGTCTTATGATAACAGTGTTATAGATAAAACAAGTGTTGTGTTCACATATTGAAAATAAACCAACGTGTCTTATGATAACAGTTTTATATAAACTAAGCACATTCTCAACAGCTAATTAAAAGCTGCCATTTTGATTTTTCTCAGATTTCTGGCAACCATATTTAATGAGTGATCCACATGCCAATTGTACAACCTGAGGCTAAATGTATAAGACAAGCTAGAGATATTCAATCCAAATGTATTTAAAAAAAATATTTTTTCTTCTAAATGTCTAATTCAGTATTCAGTGGTTCCTAAAGAGAGGGGGGGGGGGGGGGGGGCAGGTTGCCCAATGAGGACATGGGTCAAGGAAAAGAGAAAAAAAGTATGTTTAAAATGTTACATGATTGAACATTTGATTATACCCAAATGTGACCAGCAAATGTGACCAGCAAATGGACAAAATCGCTGTGGTTATTCTCACAATGCTCTATTTCAAGGCACAATTTTCTAAATTGCATGTTACTCTATGACTATTTGAGGAGTTGGTCAACTTTCATGCTAGTAATTATCTGCAATATTTTTAAAGCTTAAACTAGTCCTGGCTTATGATGCAGTTACTCTGCTTAAATTAACAAAGGGGGACAGCTCCATTTGGAAACATGCATCCATGTTGTTGTTGTTTTTTAAATGCAAAAAGTAAGCTACAATTTTATTTAACTTAAAAATTAAAATACTTTCTGGCAGGAATGGGTTAAAATGGTAGCAGGTACTTAAAGAGAAGAGGGAGATAGGAATATGTCAGGATCCTTAAAGGGAATTAAGTTTCGGTTTCGTTTTTTTTTTTTAAATATAAAAAGGGGGTGGTAACCAGCTGAAGTTTGAGGACTACTCTATATGTATTCTTTGTTTATATAATACCAGTTTTAAATTGATAATAATTGATAATTTTGTATGTATGTCAATAGAACAGTTCTCTCTCCATAATTTTAGAGGCTTGTTAAAAAAAAAGAATTACATTTTATTTTCAGTTACAAAAACACATTTTTAAAAAGATTAAATTATTGTTGTGAGAACCCCTGTTGTTGGTTGATGTGAGAACCCAAGTTGACTGGTGTGTGAATCCTTTCTCTTTTCATGTGAGAACCCCTATTGTTATTTGGTACGACAATCCTGTTGTTGTATGTATGCATTAAGAGCCCCTGCTGTCGTCTGGTGTGAGAACCCATGTTGTCATCCCAGAGTGCGTCAATGTCTAGATGTTGACCAGCTCAAACTCGTCGTGCTCATGTGGCTTCTTGACCCAGACTCCGAGATTGGCCTGCTGGAAGGCTGAGATCAGGGACTGTTTGGTTAGCTGGTATTCCATCACCGCAGCTTTGGCTTCTGAGTAAAGTCTGCAGGGGAAGATGGAGGGGAAAGTAATCTCACAAAAATCAAAGCAGTGATCAGTAAACATTTGGTGGTGCCCTGAATTAATGTTACTGGCATGTCTTAAAATAGTCTGATGTTTTTTAAAACTAGATGACAACAAAAGTAGGCCATCTGTAACTAAGACATGAACAAAATAATTTAATTGAAACAATACACAACATGTCGGCTCAAGAACATGTCAATCTCTTCATTCCCTTCAAATTTGATTTAAAGTTAAGAAATGTGGGTTAAAGAAAATACTTGTTGTGTGAGGTACTAGGAACAACAACAAAAACTAAGACTGAGACAGCTAAGGATTCCTGGTTAGGGTGTCAATTTCAAGTATCTGAGCTTTATTAAATAACAGTGGCAATTCCCAAATCAAATATTTTTAGCACTGCATGGTGAAAGACTTGTTCTGATGAGCAGAAAACACAAGTATGCTCTCCATCATTACATCCATCATTACATCCACAACTACATCCATCACTGCATCCACCACTACATCCATCACTGCATCCACCACTACATCCATCACTGCGTCCACCACTACATCCATCACTGCATCCACCACTACATCCATCACTGCATCCACCACTACATCCATCACTGCATCCACCACTACATCCATCACTGCATCCACCACTACATCCATCACTGCATCCACCACTACATCCATCACTGCATCCACCACTACATCCATCACTGCATCCACCACTACATCCATCACTGCATCCACCACTACATCCATCACTGCACCCACCACTACATCCATCACTGCATCCACCACTACATCCATCACTGCATCCACAACTACATCCATCACAGACTCAATCATAAGGAAATCATACCAAAGTATAAAATTAAAATCTAATAACTACAGTTTTAGTGGATAAATCCTATGACACAAACATTCTATACGACTATCAGATATTAATACAGAAGCATTCCAACTATCAGATATTCATACAGAAGCATTCCAACTATCAGATATTCATACAGAAACATTCAACTATCATATATTCATACAGAAACATTCCAACTATCATATATTCATACAGAAACATTCCAACTAACAGATATTCATACATGAATATTCCAACTATCAGATATTAATACACAAACATTCCATACAGCTATCGGATTTAAAAAATCTTTGGCTATAGGAGTTCTAATCAAGTTTTTTTTCCTTAAAAAAAATATGGCCTACCTGGGAGCATCCACAACTCCTTGGCTAGAGAGTGAGCTGATCTTGCCATAGAGGTTGAGAAAGTAACGAAACATCGCTTGCTTACATAGTCGTGAGACGCCGCCAGAGTCTGTCTTCCCTGTCGTTGGGTTGATGACCTCCATGTTCTCCTCACCAATAAACCTTTCCAGGAAAGTATACAGAAATGATATGTGGACACAGAAATGATATGTGGACACAGAAATGATATGTGGACACAGAAATGATATGTGGACACAGAAATGATGTGGACACAGAAATGATATGTGGACACAGAAATGATATGTGGACACAGAAATGATATGTGGACACAGAAATATGTGGACACAGAAATGATATGTGGACACAGAAATGATATGTGGACACAGAAATGATATGTGGACACAGAAATGATATGTGGACACAGAAATATGTGGACACAGAAATGATATGTGGACACAGAAATGATATGTGGACACAGAAATGATATGTGGACACAGAAATGATATATGGACACATAATATTTTAAACACCACCCCACCAAGATCCATGTTTCCAGGACAGTGTTTCTCAAACAGGATTCCCTAGGAACATAGAGTTCAGAGAGAAATGGAGGAGACCTTGTAGTTAAAGGAGAAAGAAATATATTAATAATAAAGATTGAGCACTGGGCTGGTCACTACTGGAGGAGCGACGACGACTATCCAGGCTCTCCATGATTTACAAGATAAATAATGGGCTGGTCCAATGCTCTGGCATTAAACAGATACTTGTCCCTCTCCCCCATAGACAGCGACCAGGCCATGACAGGCACTTCCGGCTCATACCAGCCAGAAGCCAGTATAGGAACTGCTCATTCCTGCCAAAGACAATCAGGGACTGGAACAAGCTTTCAAAAGGAACAGTTGAGGCGACAACACATGACTCATTTGCGTCTATTGCCTCAGGCCTTCCAATCCCCAGTGCATGAAACCCTCACTAAGTAACTCTTGTAACAAGTTAAATATCCTCATCAACACCAGGCACAGAAACATTTCCAATCCCCTCTACGATCATAGGAGCCAGAATGACAAAAAAATTGATCGTGGGCCCTTAATATATAGAAGAAGAAGAACACTTGTATGTAGGTGCTCACTGAGATAAATATTATTTCAAGGATTCTGCAAGGGGAAAAATTTGAGAACCACTGGTCAAGCAAATTTATAAGTGTTTCTTATTCAATGTAATCATCGGTCAGTTTCACATCTTACAGTGATCAAACTTCAATATTATTTTTATACACTTTATCATGGAATAAACTTCTCAGGGCTGTAAATCCTATAAAATTGTCAGTTACCAGTTGACAGAGAAGTTCGGCGTCTTGCCAGGCTGCCTACATTCCGGGCTGGAGATGCCGCTGAGGAAAGGTTTGTTCAGCCTGTAATTGGGCGACGGCAGTTTCATGTGGCTGACACGTCCGTAGACACCCCGCACCATGTGGTCACTGTGGTACCAGCTGCCCACAATGATGCTGCTCAGGTAAACGGGTGTTATGAAGTGGCTTAGAAGTGAACCTGCAAAAAAAAGATAATAAACTCAACACTATATATAGCCAAACATTGCCGAACACGTGTTTGGTACTAGTTTTTCTTTCTTACTACCGGCAATTAACTAAATTAGACTCCTCTGCTTGACAGAAATAATGAAACAAAAAATACATTCTGTTCAATCCAGTTACAAATTCGACGTGTTCCATTTTCCAATATCTATCATTTCCAAATATCTTCTGTCTGGTTTACAAATTGTCCTATTAGTTTGGCATGGGGTAAAATGACTCTAAAGAATGGACTTGATTTTTTTGGTCAAAATTCATCAGCTCAGTTAAAACAAGTGTTCTCTAAATAGTTTCCTCATTGATGTTGAAAATGAGCTGCAGACCTGGCTGTTATTGGAGCCCCCAAGTGGTGGGTGAGGGCCAGACAGGCAAACATACAACAGCTGCTGTAATGCAGCCCCAAGCAGCAGCAATGTTATGATGAAATCACTGAAGACGTGATAAGGGAGATCACCAGAGACATGATAAGTGGGGGTAACTCTGGACATAACACTAATATTTACAAGTTTTCCCCGCACCACCCACCCCAGAAGTGGAGGCTGAATATGAAAAATGTATAAACTAGCCATCAAGTTTTGACCACTTGCTAAAACAAACCATTGTATGTGATGCTGGATCAGAAAATTTAGAGATGAAACCTTAGACACATTAGTAAAACAAAAATCCTTTAAAGGAAAAGTTTGTGGCTAAAAAAATGTTTATAGAATTAATAACATCAGACTTTTAACACTGTGTAAAAAAAAATTTTTTCAAATGTTGCCCCAACCTAGACAGTATTGTTTGTTGTCTCGACCATAGTCAGTATTAATTGTAATACTTATGAAAAGGATCAAAGTAAATAAGACATTGCACTTACTGAGCACCGTATTTAATTTTCAAGCTATAACATCTCTCAACTCAGCATCCATCCCACACCCCTCTCTTAACTTAGCATCCAGTCCACAGCCTTCTCTTAGCATCCAGTCCACACCCCTCTCTTAACTTAGCATCCAGTCCACACCCCTCTCTTAACTTAGCATCCAGTCCACAACCTTCTCTTAACTTAGCATCCAGTCCATAACCCTCTCTTAACTTAGCATCCAGTCCACAGCCTTCTCTTAACTTAGCATCCAGTCCACAGCCTTCTCTTAACTTAGCATCCAGTCCATAACCTTCTCTTAACTTAGCATCCAGTCCACAACCCTCTCTTAACTTAGCATCCAGTCCACAGCCTTCTCTTAGCATCCAGTCCACATCCTTCTCTTAGCATCCAGTCCACAGCCTTCTCTTAGCATCCAGTCCACAGCCTTCTCTTAGCATCCAGTCCACAGCCTTCTCTTAGCATCCAGTCCACACCCCTCTCTTAACTTAGCATCCAGTCCACACCCCTCTCTTAACTTAGCATCCAGTCCATAACCTTCTCTTAACTTAGCATCCAGTCCACAACCCTCTCTTAACTTAGCATCCAGTCCATAACCTTCTCTTAACTTAGCATCCAGTCCATAACCTTCTCTTAACTTAGCATCCAGTTCACAACCCTCTCTTAACTTAGCATCCAGTCCATAACCTTCTCTTAACTTAGCATCCAGTCCATAACCTTCTCTTAACTTAGCATCCAGTCCATAACCTTCTCTTAACTTAGCATCCAGTCCATAACCTTCTCTTAACTTAGCATCCAGTCCACAACCCTCTCTTAACTTAGCATCCAGTCCACAGCCTTCTCTTAGCATCCAGTCCACAGCCTTCTCTTAGCATCCAGTCCACACCCCTCTCTTAACTTAGCATCCAGTCCACACCCCTCTCTTAACTTAGCATCCAGTCCATAACCTTCTCTTAACTTAGCATCCAGTCCATAACCTTCTCTTAACTTAGCATCCAGTCCATAACCTTCTCTTAACTTAGCATCCAGTCCACAGCCTTCTCTTACTTAGCATTCATCCCACAACCCTCTCTTAAATTAGCATCCATCCCACAACTCTCTCCTAACTTAGCACCCAGTCTACAAACTTCTCTTACTTAGCCTCCATCCCACAACCTGCTCTTAACTTAACATCCAGTCCACACCCCTCTCTTAACTTAACATCCATCCTACAATCCTCTTCTACGCTAGCATCCATCCAACTCTCTCCTAACTTAGCATCCATTCCACATACTTCTTCTTACTTAGCATCCATCCAACTCTCTCCAAACTTAGCATCCATCTCACAACCATCTCCTTACTTAGCATTTATCTCATAACCATCTCCTTACTTAGCACACGCCCATCAATCTCAAGAAGTTGCAAGGCTCTAAATCAAAAAAATGACATGTATGTGATTCCCCAAACCAACATGCACATTTGCCTAATTTTTTTGTTATTGTAATACAACAAAAGCTCACCTTGTAGGCCTACAACATTCCATTTGGTGATCTTGTCACTACAGGACATTGTCAAGAGCCTCTCTCCTTGAAGAACTCCATCCCAAGTCTGAATTGTCCCGGATACTTTCACAGGAATGGTTCCCTCTCCCGATTCAATTTTCGTTCTCAGCAGCCCTCGTGCTCTTCTGTTTGGATGTTTGTCCGCGACGCCTTCAAGATCAATACCACTATTGGCGGCACCATTGTCTTGTTCTTTTTTAAAAGGCGGCTTGTCCGTGCAACCTTCCAGTTCAGCAGCACTATTGGCGGCACTGTTGTCTCCAGCAGTGTCCATTGAGACGGCAGCACTCTCTGAAGGTTCTGTGACTTTTTTGCCGGAATTACTTTTCTCGTGGGGAGAGAAGATGCGGGTGTCACCACAAGGAGCGGTGCTGATGTACAAGTGGAATTTGATTCCATCTTTTAACTGATAGCCACCTTCTGGCATTTCAACCAGAATGGACTGGTCAGCAGCTGCACCTGGGCTCAAGTGCAGTGCCAGCTGATCATACAGGTATCTCAGGAGGAGCCGTCTACAGATGACTTCAGCGTGACAGTCATTGACCCCTTTACCTTCAGCGCTCAGGTACTCCCCGTTGATGCACTTTGTGCCGGTGCCAACGCAGATCACCTGACCCGAGTCCCCGCTGGCCCCCGTCGTCATGACGACGCCTGCCAAAACTTTCCGCCTGGCGTAGGGTGTGGTGAAGTTGTCTGTGAGCTCACCAAACTTGTTGAAGACCAGCTGTGCCACATGGTCGGCCAGTACCTGGGGATCACCTTGGATGGACTCCTGGTTCACTGCTGTCATGTCTAAAACATAAGATGGTGTCTTGTCAATAGATACAAAATATATATGAAATATGAGATACATCTCATCAATAGATATAAAATATCTTATTTATCAGAATACAAAAAGATTGATCAATAAATATAAATATATCACAAATCTTTAAATTAAGACAATTAAAAATAAAAAAATAACTTGTTTAACATTGAATCCAGTCATTAGTGTTTGTCCGACCAGTCTGCATACTGCATATGCTATTGTCTGTAAAACATTTATGGTATTTTAAAGTTTCAAAACTATCCATCATAGTTGTCATTAGCAAAATTATTATTCACAAAGAAAATGTATTGCCCAAAGAAGTTTTGTAGAATTTCACCGGGGTAGAATTTCACCAAGAAAATTTAATTTCTTTATAAGGTAGTACTGTCCAGAGAGTTGTTAGGTATTTATTAGAATGTGAGTATACAGTGAGTTATTTATTAGAAGGTGATTATATTGTGTGGTATTTATTAGAAAGTGATTATATTGTGTGGTATTTATTAGAAAGTGAGTATATGGTTAGGTATTTATTAGAATGTGATTATGTTGTTAGGTATTTATTAAAATGTGAGTATATTGTTAGGTATTTATGTCAATGTGTCAATATATTGCTTTGTATTTCTTAGAATGTGAGTATATTTTTAGTTATTTCTTTGAATGTATGTTAGATATTCATTAAGACGCGAGTATTTAGTTATATTTTATTAGAATGTGAGGATTTTTGTTAGGTATTTATGACAATGTGAGTACCTCTTCTCTCAAAATGGTTGATTCCATGTAAAACTTTCAAGGCATTGAGGGCAGCATTGTACTTGGCCAGCTTCTTACTCCTCCCTGACCCCATGAAGTCCCGGGATCCAACAGTGACCTGGATTAATATGATATGTAAGTTTATGACACAGACAGTACACAGTGCATATACCTAATCCAGTGGTTCTCAACCTTCCTTATGCCGCAACCCTTTAATACAGTTTCTCATGTTGTGGCGACCCACAAAAAACTTTCGTTGCTACTTTTTAACTATAAAGTATATGTGTTTTCCGATGGTCCTTGGCGACCCCTGGGAAAGGGTCGTTCAAACCCACAAAGGGGTCGCGACCCACAGGTTGAGAACCACTGACCTAATCCATTCAGAAATCAATAGTGTTACATGGTACAAAGTGCAAGAAACATTTTTTTATTCAACTAAAAAGTCATCATATGGGGCCATCAAACAGAAATATATCCTATTTATGAAAGCCGCTTTTACCCTACGAACCATGGAAACTGCCTGACAGTGACACACCTTTCCTATGCAAACATGCAGAGCTAAAACTCAAAAGTTATTTTTAAAGTTAAATTAACTTGATACCCTTAACATTTGTATTATCAAAAACTTCTTTGAGATTTTGTTATGAAAAAGAAAACAAACTCATTTCCCTTTCAATTTCTTATCTGACAAGGGGGTTTAATCTTTAACTTTAACATTAAAAGAAATTCTTCTCTTTTGCAAAAACAATTTCTTTTTGTTATGTTTGTGAAAAATCAATGACACTTATAAAAAAAATAATGTTCATTTACTAAGAAACTCATAGGGACAAAAAAAACACTGTCAAAGAATGATAAATATCGCATTAAGAGTAATCATTATTACCACTAGATATAGCCCGCCAAACATTGGCGACAGCAATGTGTAAACTTCCCATCTACTAAAGTTACTTGACAAAACATGAACTCAAGTAACACACATTTATGAATCCCAATTTTCGCTATTTCCCTTCCCTCCATGATATGTCCTTGCACACTTTTTATTTCACACCCGTGAACTATATTAAATAGCCGTGAACTATATTAAATAGCCGTGAACTATATTAAATAGCCGTGAACTATATTAAATAGCCGGAAATGAAAGCAGTCCATATATAAGAGATAATCAGAGACAACAATGTAAAATAACACCAGCCCTGAGACTCTTGACAGGCTTATCAACAGGTAAACCACTTGTTAATGAAAGCTGCAGTGCAATTGTTTTCTATTGTCTATTGTAATCAGAGCAAAATAATAAACCATGCACTCGTGAGTCTTCAGCTCCTGCTCTGCTTACCTTCATGTTGAAGAGACGGAAGTTTCTCTCGCCCACCTCCGAGACCAGTTCAAATTTAACACCACGGTGTATCTCGTTGAGCACCATGACCGGGTTCTTGTTGGACTGCTGTTCTGGAATGGCTTGAAGTTTCCTCTGGATGTTGATGGCCTGTGGAATAGTTACAGTTGAGATACATGGCTACTTTCTTCAATGACAGACACCAAAAGTGAGCATCAGGAAGTGGTATCAAACGACATGAGATCCAAAAGGGAGAAAAAAACTGTTTACACAAAGTGCAATACTTCTTAGTGAATAAAACTATAGTTTAAAATATTTACCCACCCCCATACACACCCACACCTTATGTTTTTATTCCTTATACTTATGTTTTAGTTACCCCACCACCCTTTTGTAATACTTTCACTTGTTTCACTTAAAACATTAATTTTTAATAATCACCACGCCTTATGTTGAATATCCAACAGCCCCCCCCCACCCCCAACCTTGTTTGCTTGTTCTAATACTGTCTAAAAAAAGTTTTTGGCATCAATTGACTTCCAACATACATTTTACTATTTACTGTTATAATTCTAATGGGATTAGGCATAGGATCAAGGTTAACTAATCCATTAACCTTTCAGTTCCTGTTGCACCTCCCCTAACCATAACCCCCCCCCCCCCCAAGTTCTTTCTTCCACTGTTACACTACCTGAGCACTGTTGACAGCCGGACTGTCACCGTTGGCATCAGGGGCATTGTCTGAATCCATGCCATTGTTTGTGTTCTGGTTCTCAAAGTCATTGAACAGTACATCGGAGCCAAGGATGTCTGAGTCCGTAGTGAAGTCGGCCGTCGCAGGTAGGAAGCCTCTCCCCAGGGCCTGATGTGCCTCGGAGGCATCGGGGAACTGGACAAACGACTTGAGGGCCAGCTCGGCGGCATGAAGTTTGGCCAGCTTTTTGGAATTGCCCCGTCCCTCAAAGATTTGGTTGTTGACCTCCACCGACATGACAAAAACAGGGGCATGGACTGGCCCCGTCTGAGACACAAACTTAAACTGAGTGCCAGGTTTCAGCTCATTGAGATGCATCAAGGCATTTTTGGGTTCCGGTGGACCAGCAAGACGGCGTTTTTTCTTGGGTCGAACGTCCCCGCCAGCTGCTCTTTTCCCCAACATGTCTCCGTCTTGGCTGTTATCTTCCTTTTCAGCCTCCTCTTCTGTGGCGGGTGCTTCTGCTTTACGTTTCTGAGCTTTCTTGCCAACACCAATGTCAGGGGCCTCTGAAAATGTCAAAGTATTGTTGAATATCAAATGTGAAACAAAATTATCTTTTATAATACAGACAGTGAGTCAAGGTACTCAAGTTCTTATGTCATTAAATTTGTTGTCCTAAATCATTCCATCAAATTTATCCTGGAGCAATCTTTATCACAAATAACAAAAATAACCATATATTTTAATTTCCGATTCAAGATATTTAACTCCTATGTCCAAATGAACCAAATTGATTTATCTCACATGTCCAGATCAACCATGTGATTTAATTCCTATGTCCAGATGAACCAAGTGATTAAACTCCCATGTCCTGATCAACCAAGTGATTTAACTCAGATGTCAAAATCAACCAAAGTGATTTAACTCACATGTCCAGATCAACCCAAGTGATTTAAATTCCATGTCTGGATTTAAATCCAGCTAGGATTATTTCGATGGACAGATTATCTTAACAAAGTCAGTTCCTACGTCCAGATTAAGTCAGGCAATTCCAAAAGGGATCAACCAAAAACCCCTGGTCAAAATCAACCGAAGTGAG
The DNA here is from genome assembly GCA_964017045.1 of Omphiscola glabra. Classification (NCBI taxonomy): domain Eukaryota; kingdom Metazoa; phylum Mollusca; class Gastropoda; family Lymnaeidae; genus Omphiscola; species Omphiscola glabra. The sequence goes on along the minus strand of OZ024804.1, from coordinate 10,418,398 downwards.
GCAATTTTCAATGTCCGGATAAACCCAAGTGAGACCGCTCTCACGTGCGGATCGATAGATAATAGATCACATGAGCTTAGCCGGCCCTCTGACAGGAAGTATAACTGTTTGACAAGTAACGAGGACGGTTGTATTTATGGCCCTGGGAGCTGCGAGAAATGTTGGCTTCCTTGTGAAAATGTTGTGTCGGCTGGAAAATTTGGGGGGGGGGGGGGATGAGCGGTTAGTTTGGGCTTAGTTAAAATAGATGATATTTTGTCTTTGTTACAGTGCTAGCGTATGTATCGGAAGACAGATAATATGATGGTCACAATGTTAACATGTGTATCGGAAGTCAATTAGATAATATAATGGTCATAGTTCTACGCTGGGCAGGACACTTAGAGAGAATGTCAAATGATAGAGGAGTGCGGGGGGTGCCTCACCAAAACACCAGAGGAAAACAGCTCAAAGGCAGACCTAGGCTTAGATGGATGGATAATGTGGAAAAAGATCTGCAGCAGCTGGGAATCCAAGCGTGGAAAAGAAAAGCATTAGGTCTGAGTGGAAGGAAGTAGTGAGACAGACGAAAGCCCTACTTGGGCTGTAGCGCCACAGGCATGCATGGATGCTAGCATGTGGATCGGAAGACAATTAAATAATTAGGTCACAGTTTATGAGTTATGAGGTAGAAATCAATCTTTCCCTTATGAAGTGGTAAGCGCCGGAAAGCAAAATATTTTAGGAGGCAACACATTTTATTCATAATATATAGAGATAAATTCCCAGCATAGAAAATGTAAGGAAAACACAGATACCCGAATAACTAGGAAAAAAAATAAAATAAACAACCCCTAAACACAAAGTTTTTCTTATAAATCCATTATAAAAATTTAACATCGTGTCTTGGGGAGTGAGGCTGAATATTTGACAAAACATGCATACAAGTAACGCACATTATTAGAATTAGCCCCCCCCCCCCCCAAGGCTCGCTACCGCACATTTTTTTTCACGCCCCTGAACTATTTTAACACACTGATGACCCACCAAATTTTACACCGCGGATTTATTTCACCGACTATTTGAGAAAATCTAAAGAAACTATTACGCACCCAACGCACTCGTGATACTATTTCATTTTTAAAAGAATCTCATTTAATGCAGCTATCGGGAAGTTCCCTTTATATTCCCCTTGGAAAACAGGAAAAACTGACTTTTTGGGCGCTGGGGCTGAAAATTTGATAGAATGTGTTGTCATCGGCAACGAGTCTATGTGCCTAGTTTCAGCTCGATAGGCTGACGGGAAGTAGGTCAATTAGCCAGTTCACTAGTCAGCCAGCCACGGAAAAAAGCAAAGTTAATATAAAGAATTTAAAAACAACAAACAAATCATGTTCTGTTTATCGGGGGAAAAAACAACTTAGTTTTGGATATTTTGGCTTACTACTTGCTCTGGTGTGGTGAAAAAAAAAAAGGGGGGAGGGGGTGCGATCATAGGAACTCGAAATAGGGGCCTATTCATCGTGAAGTCTACCCCGGTAGTCCTACCAGTCAGTAGTGGCTGCTCCCTCCCCGGACTTCAGGGTGGGGGAAGGGGTTGCGAATTGGGATTATCGGTAGATAAATAAAGAGCGCAGGCTCAGGTCCGCAATTCAATCCCTTATGCAACATTTTCAGATGATCAGTGGTCAAAGAGCAGCATGATATACCAATAGAATACGGCACAGTGATTTAGAAGTGGGTAGAAAACATGTACATGTTGGCGTGAAGTCAACAAAACGTCGAGCACGGCGACTCCACACCCAGTAACTCTGGTTATGACGATCGTAAACTCTGGTTGGGGTCAGCGAGAACAAGGGCATGATCGATGGCGATCATCGGCTCAAGTTGACCCGGCGAGTCCATGGATTATATTTAATTACGACCGAGGAGGTGGGGAGGGCTTATTTGATGAGCGAGCGCAAGAGGTAATACTCAAAGGTCATTTGCTACACCGAAGATTTAGAAGTTTGGAGGGAAAAAAACGATTTATGGGACGTGATAATGGGATGTTTAGGTGCTGATATTGGATGATCAGAATTGAGGAAGTGTAATGGAATCAATTGGATGCTTGATTTAATTTCACAAGAGAGTTTATTCGATATTTTTTTACAAATGCAAATAACATCGATAAAACTGTAGGAATGAAATTACTTATCGTGATGTCCATTTAGAGAAAAAGCATGCCGTTTATGTTTAGTTAATGTCATGTACAGATTTGAATAATAAAATATTAAATAACATGACAACTGCGCCCTCTGTCATACAACTATGATAGAAACAATAACATTAATATGCTACTAACAATATCATATATATATATATATATATATATATATATATATATATATATATTACACACATATATATATATATATATTTATTTATGATAGTGCCTATAAAATAATATATGAAGGTAACAATAAATTATATGTTATGTGCTAGTTACAATAACCGACCTATATGCTAACACCACTAAAAGCAAATATTGCGTCCCCCCCCCCCAACCAACTTTTTTTTTTAGAAGTATCAACATGTACACCATGTGATACGAAACTGCTTCCATCAACAATCACCTAAAATACTCGCGTAAAGCTAACAGCCTGCCACATCTCTAGGTACAAACAGTTGAGAGAAAACACTTCAACGTTCATGTTTACGATTCTATCGACCAGCCCCGCCAATCAGACTTGGTCACGAACTGGTAATACCCAAACAAACAGGGGGCTACAGAGCCAACATGTGGCCCGGGACTTGGCGTAGACAGTCCTACACTAGTGCGGTCCAGAGCTAATCTAGTGGAAGCATGCAGTTCCACAAAAGGCTCCAGTGCCACCAAGTGCTAATTTACTGGATGCATGCAGTCCTACGCAGGACCCACGTGCTCCCCGGTGCTATTGGTTTGGATGCACGCAGTACTGCATACAAGGCACTAGGGCTATCCCATGCTAATCTCTTGGATGCATATCTCCCTACATAAGACCCTCTTGCTCTACCTTGCTGATATATCATTGTGGCTTTGATTAAAAATTATATTCAATAATTATTGGGGATAATTCCAACTTGAACCAATTGTCTATCAATATGGGGGGCGGGGGTTGTGTGAGAAAGTTCAACGGCGACTGTCCTTAATTACTAGCCGATATGGAATTCCAGTCCTGGTAATATCAAATTCCTGTAGCCTATTGGCAATATCGAATTCCCGTAGCCTATTAGCAAAATCAAATTCATGTAGCCTACTGACAATATCAAATTCCTGTAGCTTACTGGCAATATCAAATTCCTGTAGCCTACTGGCAATATCAAAATCCTTTTAGCTTACTGGCAATATCAAATTTCTGTAGCCTACTGACAATATCTAATTAATGTAGCTTACTGACAATATCAAATTCATGTAGCCTACTGACAATATCAAATTCCTGTAGCCTACTGACAATATCAAATTCCTGTAGCCTACTGACAATATCAAATTCCTGTAGCCTACTGGCAATATCAAATTCCTGTAGCTTACTGGCAATATCAAATTCCTGTAGCCTACTGACAATATCAAATTCCTGTAACCTACTGACAATATCAAACTGCAATCCGTGTTTAAGCCACAGTCCTCCTCTTAGATTTCTTGATTTTGTTTGCCTCGTTACGCATTAACTACACATAAAAATAACATCAATGTTATTCTGCCCCGGTGAGTAGCGCTTTCCATTACACCACAAAGTTCTTATCCAAATATCGGAAGTGGCTATGTTCGGGTAAAATACTCTCAAACTTTCAGCCATGAAGGGGTACACATTTTAAATCATCCGATCATGTCATTTTCACTTCAGTTTATTTTATGACCTCTGTTTGTCCTTATTCGTATGTGATGCTATACGAGATGGCTGAATAATAAGAGGCATGCCCGACTAGGTGTGAGATCCCTTGATTCGCGGTTCTGGTACCTGCATGCAATAACGTCTAAAGACAGGTGTACAAGCAAACCTTGGGTTTAATGACGACAGTCAGACAGCAAACATGACCCCAATGGTTTGATTAGCTGTACACATTTGCAAGCCATCCGCGCGGACCACCCCCATCCCTCTCTCTCTCCCACAAACACGCGCACGAAGTGTACAGGTCTGCAGGCATTCCCTCTGTATGTTTCACCAGGTTTTGATGCCATTAGGATACAAACATCGGCACCTGCTGGGCGAATGGCCCACAGTGCACACAAGCTCCGTCCTACCACCGCCACCCACCCACCCACACAATCTACCTAACAACACAACACAAAGTCTTTAAACTCAGCGTCACATCTAGTTTAGTTAGCCCATCTAGTTTAGATGCACATCTAGTTTAGACAGCACATCTAGTTTAGACAGCAAATCTACTTTAGACTGAACATCTAGTTTAGACTGAACATCTAGTTTAGACTGAACATCTAGTTTAGACCGCACACAATATGAGTAATTTTAATACGATTTTTTTATACTTAGCTACTAGTAACTAGTGAGTACAATACCGATTAAGACCAGTGTACACAACTATTTGAATGCATCATCTGAAACATTCGCAGTCAACGTACGTTTTACACACACTTCACCACTTTCTTGAAAATTAAAATATTAACATTTGCACAATTGTTCACTTTATTTTGTCAATGTTGATTAGGTCGTCGACTATGACAATCTGGTGCACCGTGAACATTACCTGAATTCACACAGTTAGGCGATGTTTATTTGTGTGTTGGTCCCACTTAACACATTTATATTGCTGAATATTATAATGTACCGTACTATGCAGACACAATTGTCGACTGACCCACCAATGGTGTTATGTCATAAAGATCTTCAAAATAACACACTAGTGTGCCCAGGGTTTGTTTGTGTAAAATCACACACTAGAGTGCCTCGTGTTTGTTTGTGTAAAATTACACACTAGAGTGCCTCGTGTTTGTTTGTGTAAAATTACACACTAGAGTGCCTCGTGTTTGTTTGTGTAAAATCACACACTAGTGTGCTTTGGGTTTGTTTGTGTAAAATCACACACTAGAGTGCCTCGTGTTTGTTTGTGTAAAATTACACACTAGAGTGCCTCGTGTTTGTTTGTGTAAAATCACACACTAGTGTGCTTTGGGTTTGTTTGTGTAAAATCACACACTAGAGTGCCTCGTGTTTGTGTAAAATTACACACTAGAGTGCCTCGTGTTTGTTTGTGTAAAATTACACACTAGTGTGCCTCGGGTTTGTTTGTGTAAAACCACACACTAGTGTGCTTTGGGTTTGTTTGTGTAAAATCACACACTAGTGTGCTTTGGGTTTGTTTGTGTAAAATCACACACTAGTATTGGTTCGTTGTATTACTTTAAATATTTATAGTGTTCATTAACATTATCAAAATAAGAGCTCATATATTCAAAGCGTTCTGCTTAGACTTAAGCGTAATGAGTATGTGAGTGTATCACTGTCAGAGACAGGTTACATCATCTAGGTGTTTCCTTAGACCAGTGGTTCTCAACCTTCCTAATGCCGCGACCCTTTAATACAGATCATGTTGTGGTGACCCCCTACAATAAATTATTTTTGTTGCTAATTCATAAATATGTGTTTTCCGATGGTCTTATGCGACCCATGTGTAACGGTCGTTCGACCCCCCGCGACCCACATGTTGTGAATCGCTGCCTTAGGCTTGAGCATAATCAGTATGTTGAGTGTACCAGTGTCAGTTGCAGGCTACATCTTCTCGATGCTTCCTTCCTTAAGACCCAGTTTAGGGATTTGGAGAAGTACTCAACAAGAGGCCTCAACTAGGATCTTTAAAAATATCTCTGGGCGAACCCTCAACGAATCAAATTAGCCAAATTACAATACGTGACATGGTGTTCGCGTATTCTACCCCCCCCCCCCCCCCCCCCGACAATTCAAATACATTTATTCTGTCTTTAGGTGGCAAAGAGTTTTATCACCCTAATATATATGAATTATGTTTTTAAATAATATAAATTCTTTCATCGATTTTAATAATAAATATCATAACTAGCTGATTAGCTTAGCTACACTTACAACTTATGTTCAAATCACCAAGGCCACTTGGGAATCGTTTATAGCTGACAGGAATTAAACATGATTTTCTTTCTTCTAAGAGAAAACCAGTTTGTCATACAAACATAAAATGCACGTCCAACGACACTGACGGGTTTGTATACAGAGGCGTAGCTAGAGAGAGTGTTTGGCGCCCGGGGACAAGATTTACTTTAAAGCGCCTCCCTTTCTTTTTTTTAACTCTCAAACCCATAATTTTCATCAATAAAATAATTACAAAGCATATTTTGGCGCCCTTAACTAGTCTGGCGCCCGGGGACATCTGTCCACCTACCCACACACACCCACACAGGGCGTCCCCCCAGGCCAGGGATGAGGTTCCCGGCGTGCCGCCGCACGGTCTGGACACGTAGTGCAATCGTGGTGTTACCGTGGTGTTACCGTGGTGTTACGGTGTGGCCTTGACTTCACGGTTCAGAAAGAAATAGCTATTTTATGTACCTTGCGATGAGCCGATATTGAACACAATATTAAGATTTGTCTCATTGAAATTATTGCCAAAATGTTTTGTAAAGACTCTATGAAATGTTTTGTAAAGACTCTATGAAATGTTTTGTAAAGACTCTATGAAATGTTTTGTAAAGACTCTATGAAATGTTTTGTAACGACTCTATGAAATGTTTTGTAAAGACTCTATGAAATGTTTTCCTAAACAGGCGGTGAAGTCAACTATTTGATGGAGATAGTTTTGTGTGATGAGACCACTTTTTAAATAAACTCTTTAAGAATTCGGTTTGCCAACATTCAACATCGCACTTTGGTGGCAATTGGGTAATTTTAGGGGGGGGGGGGGGCAGGATAGTGATGTGGATGTTACGGCTATGCCATTCCTTATATGTGGCGTGGACGCTAAGACTGTTTTGGTTTCTTCTAAAATATAAACTGTTTATAAGAGTTGGGTTTGCAAACATTCAACATCGCACTTTGGTGGGCTGTTGGGTAATTTTAGGGGGAAATGTTGGATAGTGATGGGGCCGTTACGGCTATTCCATTCCTTTCATCTCGCGTGGACGCTCTACTGTCCTGTCTATCGATTTAAAAACGTATTACAAATATTTCGGACTACGCCAATCAAGAACTGTGCAAATGTTCCTATTTTAAAAAGCTGCCGCGAGCCTGCACCACATTCACTCACTTGTGGTCGCTAGTCGTCCATCGGCATCACATCTCCAAATAATAGATTATAATTCTATAATCACCAGAGGATAGCATAACTGTATATCTGAGCTTATTCAAGCCGAGGGCCGAAATCGACCAATTAGTTTCGAAATGCCGTTTTTAACTAATTAGTTAGTGCGGCCGCGGTTTTAATGGTTCAAAATTAATCATGAATTTCTTTTACCAAAAGAAAAATGTCTATTATACGGAAAATAACTCAGACCCTGTGACTGATATTAACCTCCCCTTGTTGAACCAACTACTATTACAATCGCGTACTCCACTGTATGTTATTGCGTACGTAATACACTAGTGAACTTAGCTGTGGCCTTGATATTACCAGCAAGCGACACTCGTATATACTTAATAATTTGTCAGTGCAGCCCTTTAGTAGACAAGTGGATAATCTTTAAATAAAGTATGACCATGTCATGATTCGGCCACAACATCAAGTATGTTAAATAGAATGTATCCATGGATTCGCATTTTCAGGCACACGTATTTGTCATCAGAAAGTAACAGAAGGTACACATCTCTTAGATTATTTCTATTAAGTTAAAAAAAAATCCACATCGTTGCAACAATTCTGTCGTTATATGACAGCAATACATGTACATCTCGTGTATCTGTCGTTTTATTGAAGTCAATACATGTACATCTCGTGCATCTGTCGTTTTATTGAAGTCAATACATGTACATCTCGTGTATCTGTCGTTTTATTGAAGTCAATACATGTACATCTCGTGTATCTGTCGTTTTATTGAAGTCAATACATGTACATCTCGTGCATCTGTCGTTTTATTGACAGCAATACATGTACATCTCGTGCATCTGTCGTTTTATTGACGTCAATACATGTACATCTCGTGTATCTGTCGTTTTATTGAAGTCAATACATGTACATCTCGTGTATCTGTCGTTTTATTGAAGTCAATACATGTACATCTCGTGCATCTGTCGTTTTATTGACAGCAATACATGTACATCTCGTGCATCTGTCGTGTTATTGACGTCAATACATGTACATCTCGTGCATCTGTCGTTTTATTGACGTCAATACATGTACATCTCGTGCATCTGTCGTGTTATTGACGTCAATACATGTACATCTCGTGCATCTGTCGTGTTATTGACGTCAATACATGTACATCTCGTGCATCTGTCGTTTTATTGACGTCAATACATGTACATCTCGTGTATCTGTCGTTTTATTGACGTCAATACATGTACATCTCGTGCATCTGTCGTTTTATTGACAGCAATACATGTACATCTCGTGCATCTGTCGTTTTATTGAAGTCAATACATGTACATCTCGTGCATCTGTCGTGTTATTGACGTCAATACATGTACATCTCGTGCATCTGTCGTGTTATTGACGTCAATACATGTACATCTCGTGCATCTGTCGTTTTATTGACGTCAATACATGTACATCTCGTGCATCTGTCGTGTTATTGACGTCAATACATGTACATCTCGTGCATCTGTCGTTTTATTGACGTCAATACATGTACATCTCGTGTATCTGTCGTTTTATTGACGTCAATACATGTACATCTCGTGCATCTGTCGTTTTATTGACAGCAATACATGTACATCTCGTGCATCTGTCGTGTTATTGACGTCAATACATGTACATCTCGTGCATCTGTCGTGTTATTGACGTCAATACATGTACATCTCGTGCATCTGTCGTGTTATTGACGTCAATACATGTACATCTCGTGCATCTGTCGTGTCATTGACGTCAATACATGTACATCTCGTGCATCTGTCGTGTCATTGAAGTCAATACATGTACATCTCGTGCATCTGTTGTGTTATTGAAGTCAATACATGTACATCTCGTGCATCTGTCGTTTTATTGAAGTCAATACATGTACATCTCGTGCATCTGTCGTGTCATTGACGCCAATACATGTACATCTCGTGCATCTGTTGTGTTATTGAAGTCAATACATGTACATCTCGTGCATCTGTCGTTTTATTGAAGTCAATACATGTACATCTCGTGCATCTGTCGTGTCATTGACGTCAATACATGTACATCTCGTGCATCTGTCGTGTTATTGACGTCAATACATGTACATCTCGTGCATCTGTCGTGTTATTGACGTCAATACATGTACATCTCGTGCATCTGTCGTGTTATTGACGTCAATACATGTACATCTCGTGCATCTGTCGTGTTATTGACGTCAATACATGTACATCTCGTGCATCTGTCGTGTTATTGACGTCAATACATGTACATCTCGTGCATCTGTCGTGTTATTGACGTCAATACATGTACATCTCGTGCATCTGTCGTGTCATTGACGTCAATACATGTACATCTCGTGCATCTGTCGTGTCATTGACGTCAATACATGTACATCTCGTGCATCTGTCGTTTTATTGACGTCAATACATGTACATCTCGTGTATCTGTCGTTTTATTGACGTCAATACATGTACATCTCGTGCATCTGTCGTTTTATTGACAGCAATACATGTACATCTCGTGCATCTGTCGTGTTATTGACGTCAATACATGTACATCTCGTGCATCTGTCGTGTTATTGACGTCAATACATGTACATCTCGTGCATCTGTCGTGTTATTGACGTCAATACATGTACATCTCGTGCATCTGTCGTGTCATTGACGTCAATACATGTACATCTCGTGCATCTGTCGTGTCATTGAAGTCAATACATGTACATCTCGTGCATCTGTTGTGTTATTGAAGTCAATACATGTACATCTCGTGCATCTGTCGTTTTATTGAAGTCAATACATGTACATCTCGTGCATCTGTCGTGTCATTGACGCCAATACATGTACATCTCGTGCATCTGTTGTGTTATTGAAGTCAATACATGTACATCTCGTGCATCTGTCGTTTTATTGAAGTCAATACATGTACATCTCGTGCATCTGTCGTGTCATTGACGTCAATACATGTACATCTCGTGCATCTGTCGTGTTATTGACGTCAATACATGTACATCTCGTGCATCTGTCGTGTTATTGACGTCAATACATGTACATCTCGTGCATCTGTCGTGTTATTGACGTCAATACATGTACATCTCGTGCATCTGTCGTGTTATTGACGTCAATACATGTACATCTCGTGCATCTGTCGTGTTATTGACGTCAATACATGTACATCTCGTGCATCTGTCGTGTTATTGACGTCAATACATGTACATCTCGTGCATCTGTCGTGTCATTGACGTCAATACATGTACATCTCGTGCATCTGTCGTGTCATTGACGTCAATACATGTACATCTCGTGCATCTGTCGTGTCATTGACACCAATACATTGCTATCCAACAATCACCTGAGTTTATCTGTGACTTCTATCACAAACACCTCCACAACCGAGCATAGTTGTTTTGTTTTTTTCTTTAAATTGCTTACTGATGTTCTTCGTCTTCCTCGGATCGGGCCAAGACCCAAACACAATGCAATCAGTTTTAACCGTTCTGATCTTGATCTTATTCCGGGAAAACAGGGCCCGACGCCCTACGGGAGACCCTCTTGGCTGTGTCGAGCAATTATGAAAACTTGAGATTAGGGTCGGCAATCCTTCCAGCTTTATCGATCAGTTAGGACTTGTTTAGCTTTGGTATTCACTTTGCTGCTTGGGACAAGGGAGGGAGTAGATAGCGGTACGAATCAGCAGATAGCGGTACGAGGGGGCATATGTCGGTACGAGGGAACAGGCAACGGCATCATTGAGCAGATTCTGGTGCGACAGAGAAAATATCGGTTCGATGGAGAAAATATCGGTAAAACGGAGCAGATATCGGTACGAGGGAGCCAATATAGGTACGAGGGAGCAGATATAGGTATGAAGGAACGGATAGCGGTACCAGAAAGCGGATATCAGTACGCGTGAGTAGGCTGTAGAGAGCAGTGAGATCATGACTTATAGCGGGAGTTAAGGATGTACTAAGTAGCGCAAGAGTGATGGAATGAATGCAGCAGGCAGGATAAGAGAGTAGACTTGGTCCCGATGGGAGCAAACAGAGGGTAGGAGAGTAGTTCAATATGGCAGGTCTTAAACAATGGGGAAAAATAAGCTACACCCTGTAATATATTCTGCTAATTAAGAGCATCTTAAGAACTATAAACCTTATCTTAACTTTTTCTCTAATTTACTCAACTAAAAAGCCAATGAAAAACCCTATCTTAACTTTCCTCTAATTTACTCAACTAAATAGCCAATGAAACCATATCTTAACTTTACTCTAATTTACTCAACCAAATAGCCAATGAAACCATATCTTAACTTTCCTCTAATTTACTCAACTAAATAGCCAATGAAACCATATCTTAACTTTCCTCTAATTTACTCAACTAAATAGCCAATGAAACCATATCTTAACTTTACTCTAATTTACTCAACTAAATAGCCAGTGAAACCATATCTTAACTTTACTCTAATTTACTCAACTAAATAGCAAATGAAACCATATCTTAACGTTCCTCTAATTTACTCAACTAAATAGCCAATGAAACCATATCTTAACTTTCCTCTGATTTACTCAATCAAATAGCCAACTAAATGAAACCATATCTCAAATTTCCTCTAATTTACCCAACTAAATAGCCAATAAAACCATCTCTTAACTTTCCTCTAATTTACTCAACTAAATAGCCAATGAAACCATATCTTAACTTTCCCCTAATTTACTCAACTAATTAGCCAATGAAACCATATCTTAACTTTCCTCTAATTTGCTCAACCAAATAGCCAACTAAATGAAACCATATCTTAAATTTCCTCTAATTTACCCAACTAAATAGCCAATAAAACCATATCTTAACTTTCCTCTAATTTACTCAACTAATTAGCCATGAAACCATATCTTAACTTCCTCTAATTTACTCAACTAAATAGCAAATGAAACCATATATTAACTTCCTCTAATTTACCCAACTAAATAGCCAATGAAACCATAACTTAACTTTACTCTAATTTACTCAACTAATTAGCCAATGAAACCATATCTTAACTTCCTCTAATTTACTCAACTAAATAGCAAATGAAACCATAAATTAACTTCCTCTAATTTACTCAACTAAATAGCAAATGAAACCATATCTTAACTTTCCTCTAATTTACTCAACTAAATAGCAAATGAAACCATATCTTAACTAGAAGAGATAATATTTTAATTTGTATACGCAAGTATGACCACTTTTCAAATGGGCTTATAAAAATTAGTTATTGGGCTAATATTTTTTGCGCCCCGCGCTCTTTTAAGTGGCGCCCTACGGCACGACACGCCTCTGTTTTTAGTGTGTATGTTTGCGTCAGTGTGTGTGAGCGAGTGCTTGTGAGTAAGGGAATGCGTATTAAGAGAACACCACCTGGTGCCAAGCAAGCGGCTTTATCTAAAACCTATTTCCCAAATAGCATGTGAAACACTCATAACTTCCTAGTATATGATCCCTTTCCCTGCCGACAGTACTAAGAGTTAATGATAGTTAGTCCTTTACGTCCCGGCCTATGTGAATCAATAGCGCTAGTGTCAAGACAAATAGGACTAGGGCTTCCCCCCCCCCCCACTTTTCCTTTTTTGGCTAGACAAGATAATACAAAAACAAAATTGACCGCCCGTACAACAAAATGGGCAAAGGCTGGAGAGGTGAGTAGATAAGTGACATCTCATGGCCCTCCTCGGACATTTAGTTGTTGACATGGCCAGCTGAACTGGTATTATAGAATTAGCTTAATTCCGGGGCAGACATTAGTATATTATGTGATGGTACCATTGATCAAACAAGGCCCGATGGGTCAACGTTATCGGAATTTCCCGATGGCGGATATAAGATAAAACAGAAGATGGCCTCGCTCCAAGCATAAGAGTTAGGATACAAGATCTAGAGAGTAGATGAATGAAGCCCAAACATCAGTTATACCTAGGACAGCGGTTCTCAACATGTGGGTCGCGACCCCTTTGGGGGTCGCACGACCCTTTCACAGGGGTCGCCTAAGACCATCTGAAAACACACATACTCTACAGTTATAAAGTCTCGACGAAAATAAGATTGTGGTTGGGGGTCGCCACAACATGAGGAACTGTATTAAAGGGTCGCGGCATTGAAAGGTTGAGAACCACTGACCTAGGACATCGCGTGACTTTAGTTCTTGAGCTACTACGTGGGCTCTTATCACGTATCAGGTGTATTTGAAAAATGTGTTGAAAAAGTAAAATCTTCTGGAGCCATGCAGCAGATCTCCATCGAGTCACGTGGAACTAAATTTGAGGGGGGAACAAAAACTGGTGTCGGGTATTGTTAGCACCCCCCCCCCCCACCCGAGGACTCAACAAAGGCCGGAGTCTTAAAGCGGATTTTCACAAGACCAATGACTTAAACAAGAGACCCGAGGGCACGGAGAGAAGTGAAACTAAAATCAATTGTTTCCCAGATCCCGAGGCATTCATCCTCTTCCCCAAACTGCCTTTATTTTAAAAGTGCAGAGCTTGCTGACCAGGAAACTAAGTAGACGCGGCCATCTTTCAGGCATCAAGATTTAAACACATAGAAAGATAAGGAACCTTTCAGATTACTTTTAGTGTAATTTTAAATGGATGCGTGTAAAGTAATTAAAATTATCTTCTTGTTGCTTAATGATTAACTAAATGAAGATGGTCAATGATTAATGCTCGATATGTTTGCGTGTTCTGGGGTTTTCAACTCAAGTTGTCTACGTGTGGTGGGACTCTGTAGTTTTTGCTTAGTCTGACTCTATAACATACCACAAAAATCTGACGCAATATTGATAAAGAACCATTTTTAAAAATGGAGGCCTTAAAATTGATCTAAACCGAGTCCATTCGTAAAATGAGTTAGAACCATTGCCTCGCAAAAAAATCAACGTGAGACAGTCGATTAGGACACGGGCATGGGCTGCTGCGCGGTTGTGTTATGATGTACGTATCCCAGGAGACCCTGCCCCATCACTCACAGCCCACGAGCAGAGAATTCCCCGGAAGACAATCTGTGGAGCCAGAGACCAATGCATGCCGGTGTCGTTGGAAGGCAATCTGTGGAGCCGGAGACCAATGCTTGCCGGAGTCGTTGGAAGGCAATCTGTGGAGCCGGAGACCAATGCTTGCCGGTGTCGTTGGAAGGCAATCTGTGGAGACCAATGCTTGCCGGTGTCGTTGGAATGCAATCTGTGGATCCGGAGAACAATGGTTGCCGGTGTCGTTGGGAGGCAAGAGCGGAGGTACATACGCCTTCAAAACAACTACAGCTAAGGTAAAATACACAAACACAGTAAGGCGATTACATAGTGACGGGCTTGGGTACCCTAACTAGCTATTGTTGCGTTCACCTTCATCAAAGTCATTAGCGAAAAAAATCTACGGCTTAGATATATCTAAACAACCACACTAGGGGATACAGTGTCGGGCTGTATACTATAACTAGCGTATTTTTGCGTAGACCTTTATCAAAGATATTAGTAACAAAACTACAAGCAAAGTATACACAATCACAGTAGCTGATCCACATCCTCTTACTTTATCCATCAATTTAGTTACACGAACAAGTGTCACGCTTTGGGAGTTCAAACACATGCACAAAGAATCGATATGCTAATTTTAAAATAAAAATAATAATCGGAGGCACTCGTAATTATGTTGACATGTGATAATGAATACAACTATCGCAAGCAAACATTTTATTTTCAGATCATTTCATATGATTAAATCTATATCTGTCATAATAGACTGGCCTAGCACCAGTCACGTTGACCTCCCTATAGATGTCATTTCATATTATTAAATGTATATCTGTCATAATAGACTGGCCTAGCACCAGTCACGCTGACATCCCTATAGTAACCCTCCAACGTCAAAATGATTACATTACGATCACACCCATTCAGATTTCAATGACCAAAGATGAACACATTTGGACTGATTTAATGTCAGGCATAAATTTAATAAACCAGTATGTTAGTAGGTGATGGCACGTTAGGATGGAATTCACGCGATGTTTGAAATGCGGTCCCCTCGATGGAGTTGTCACCAGTTAATGGTCAATATTTCCGACAGCACAACCTCAGTGCTGTGACAGCTGACAGAAAGGACGACTGAGAAATCAATATCTTTAACCAACAATATCAACAATTTCGTATGGTTAATTCTATTTACGGCTTTTTCGCGTGATCCTTCTATTCCGATTCAACTACAGAGAAGGAATTTACAAAGCACGGGAGGAAAAAGCTTTTTCGATATATATAACTAAAACGCATGGTCGTTTCTTCTATGATAGTAAAAAATCATGGTGGATAAGACCCTAGGCAGGGCCGGCCTTAGGCCACTGCAACCTATGCGACCGCAGTGGGCCCCGCACTTTCATAGGCCCCGTGCTAATTCTATTTTCTAATACAAAATCTTAATTTTCACTTATTATCTTTATCCCTACCCAGACTGGGCCCCGCGCAATCCGTTTCGCATAGGGCCCCGCAATTGTTATGGCCGGCCCTGATCCTAGGCCATAACATTAACAGTGGGCCAGGGCCCGGGTCACATGATTGTTAGTGGTGTGACAGTGAGCTATAAGATTATAAGTGGGCCGGGCCTTGAGCCATAATATATATTGGTCTGGTGCTGACTCGGTCATAAATGGATCAGGCCCTGAGTCGTAGCATAAATAAACAAGGCCTCCAGGCAAATTTTCAGCAATAAAATCTGTAGGCCTGGCTTTAAACTTGTTAGTTCGTCCGTCAATTCAATGAGAACACTTGAATCAATGGTTGGTTGCTGGGGCTGTTTCGGTCTGTCGATAGGAAGGAGGCTGATTTGACCAATTCTGGCACGAAATGGCCGTAGTTGCAAGGGATAGACCGGTAGATCTTGACCCGGGCTTTTCTGGATTGTCTTTTGTGTTCTGCAGCAGCCGTGCTGTTGGGGTTGTGTTGCATGGAGCCTTTGTGTACGGAGTCCACGAAGTTAGATCCGTTGACAATTATTCGCAAGTGTCCGGATTTATACAGAACGCCTTCAGCAAAGGTTTCAGGGTGTCGAGAGTTTGTTCACCAGCATGCCGTCTGCTATGCTCAAGCTCGCCATAATATATTCCTTTCGCCAAACGGTCGTCTGATATTCTCATTATGACCCACCAGTTAAAAGTGTATAGATGTTGGGTATACCTTCCTGTGCGGGTAACCTGATGCCCGGGAACGTGTCCTGCCACTTGAAGTCGGGGATTTTTATGAGGCTCATCGTTGGAAAGTGTTTCATCTTCATGGCATAGATTTGATACCCAGTCTACGTTTAAGATGCATAGAGTATCACCTGGATCACAGCTGCCTTGACTTTTATTTTAATTCGGGCGCTGATGCCTCTCCTGGTCACGATCAGAAACATGCACGTTTTGTTGTTTTGTTTTGACTTTTTGCGCACCTATATAAAGCTTAGTTATAGTAATTAGTTCGAGACATCACTTAAATAGTGCGAGTATGACGAGTCTGGTTGAAAAAAAAGGGGGGGGGGGCGAAAAGGGAGTAAACAGGGATGGTTGCCATTATAACGGCCCTGTCGGGCAATGAAAACGACAATGATAAACAAAAGATCCGGTTAGTAGAGTTTGTTTATAAACACTATGCTAAGCAAGCTTGAGATAAGATAGTAAAACTAAACGTATTTTTCATGGTCTTGCTTTGACCAGATGAAATATTTAAGAATATGATACTATACGGTCTACTGTTGATGTGTACTGTACACGTCATAGTGCGACTAAATCAATGAACGTTGCACGATTTCATAAACCAGATTCTGTCAAATTTGATTAATCTCATGACGCCCACTGGATTCAAGAATATCTTTAAAACTGTTGAGGTTAGCGCAATATTAAATTATTGTAATTTTCACTACACGACAGCCTTGTGGGGAGCAAATATCGTCGATGACGTCTGTCAGAACCTTGGATTAAGCGGGCGGCCTACAGAGCCCAAATGGCATCATTTCTGCGGACCACTGAGCCATGAGACAAAAGAGAGTTGTTGGGTGCACCAGATGTTGTTTTACACATGCTGCAGGCGAACTATAGCACACTAATAGCCGTGATACTTTTGATAGACTTCGTGGAAAACATGAAACTGTTTTTCCAACAAGTTATTTAAACGTGTAGTCAACAAATCACAAGTTATTTAAACGTGTAGTCAACACATCACAAGTTATTTAAACGTGTAGTCAACAAATCACAAGTTATTTAAACGTGTAGTCAACACATCACAAGTTATTTAAACGTGTAGTCAACAAATCACAAGTTATTTAAACGTGTAGTCAACACATCACAAGTTATTTAAACGTGTAGTCAACACATCAAAAGTTATTTAAACGCGTAGTCAACACCTCACTAATGAAACCAAAGGGACAACCTTTTTTTTTTTCATTAAAAATAATACAAATCCTCCACATTTTTCAAATCCATATTCTTCGAGCCTCACAGTTTCGTAATGATCCAACCCTGGTTATGTTGATTGTACAGATATCTCGGCCCTGCAATAGCTTCCATTTCAAGGAAGAGTGTTGAACGGCTGGTATTTCACATCCATGGTGCCAGCCGCGCCACTCACACAGACCCGCCAACACTCCCGCTCGTGGTTTGGACGGGGTAGCCAAAGGGCATTTGGCAATATCAAAGTGTCGGGACTTAATACATGTTATTGATTCAATGTCTCCTCATTGATCACATCAAAACAGCCGGTCAGTAGGCAGAGGAGGGGTGCCTTCAAGTGGAGAGACGGGTTTAGTCGCATTGATGGTATTTATAGATGTCGTGATGGTTGCTTTAAAGGTATGATGGCTGGCATTACTGGCGTGATGGTGGGTTTCATTAAGATGTAATGCTGGCTGGTACATTTATTTGTATGTTGATAAAAATAAATAAACAACAAGCCGTTTACTAAATTTATAGTGATACATTTTCTAGCCTTATTTTTGTGGATCAACTATCGTGATTTCAGTTTGACTACAATATTAGACTAAACATCAATTAATGATTAATTGGAATTGTGTGTACGCCAATCTTGAGAATGCAGGTTATCAGCAGTGGTTGTTATAGTTGCGTGTATTGGTATTTTACTAGTAACTCAATCTAGTCCCAACCGGTTAAAGCGAACTCTAACAAACAAAAAAAAAACGGGCTTGATGGAGATAAACACAAACAACAGTGAATAGTATATGTTCAGATCACGGTGCTAGTTTCTACCATCTCAAACAGCAAGCCTATATGCCGAGTCGACGTCTATCACACCGAGCAGCAAGTCTATCGGCCCAGTCAGAAAGTGAAATTACCTATCCCCACAAGCATAAGGTCTATCTATCTAGTCGACGTCTATCACATCGAGCAGCAAGTCTATCGGCCCAGTCAGAAAGTGAAATTACCTATCCCCACAAGCAGAAGGTCTATCTATCTAGTCGAAGTCTATCACATCAAGCAGAAGACTTTTGTGTCCAGTCCAAAGTGCCAAATTTATATCACCTTGCTATCATCCCTGGAAAAACAGTGGATCTATCTGCCCAGTCCCCAGGACTACTCAAACATGCCCCATTACGCCATACTGTTTGTATTCATATATCTGATATGTCAATCATAGAATATCTACAGTTTACGATGAAAATAGAATCCACTGTTGATTAAAAAAATAAGCTCTCGGAATTGCTAGATCAGAATAATATTACTGCGGACTCCTAGTTGGCCTTATTCAAACTAGGTCGCCACAAAAGAACAGATTTTGATAATTAACTAACCAGAAAATAGTTTAAAGCAAAGGCTTATATATTTTTAAAAAAAAACAACACACACACACAAAACACCTCTAGTGACAAATATTTCACTCAGCTTAAACCAAAACACTTCTAGTGACAAATATGTCACTCAGATTAAACCAAAATACCTCTAGTGACAAATGTGTCACTCAGATTAAACCAAAACACCTCTAGTGACAAATATGTCACTCAGATTAAACCAAAACACCTCTAGTGACAAATATGTCACTCAGATTAAACCAAAACACCTCTAGTGACAAATATTTCACTCAGCTTAAACCAAAACACCTCTAGTGACAAATATGTCACTCAGCATTAAACCAAAACACCTCTAGTGACAAATATTTCACTCAGCTTAAACCATTACATTTGTAATCATTTTTGCTTTCTCTTCAATTCAATGCCATCAAAAGAATTCATTGCTTGAAATGAAATCGTACCGCACCGATCCATTAAAGCAGGGACCCCAGCAGTATCGAGCTCAACAAGATGTAGAACATTTGCGCACCGGCTTGCCATTGATGTAATGAAGGGGACGTTGCCTCTTTATTGTAAACATTCATGAACTTGTCCCTCAGTCCCAAAATCTAATCATGGCAAGGACATTTTTTTTTTACATTTTCACGTCCAATACTAGAGATTACGATTGTGTATATTTTTAAAAATCGGTATTATATTATTGGCAATATTTTTATGTGGCTCAGATAAGATGATAAAGTTATGAATGGTTTATATTACAGATTTTAAAAAAACATTAGTGGGTGTGTGTGTGTGGGGGGGGGGGGTCCCTAATGCATGTGAATCTGAGATATTTTGTGAACCAAATTAGCTGATATATTTTTGCTAATGCAAAGAGAGATATTTTGTGAACCAATGTTAGTTGGTGTATTTTCTTCTAATGCAAAGAGAGCTATTTTGTGAACAAATGTTAGCTGATGTAGACTTGCTAATGCAAAGAGAGCTATTTTGTGAACAAATGTTAGCTGATGTAGTCTTGCTAATGCAAAGAGAGCTATTTTGTGAACAAATGTTAGTTGATGTATTTTTTCTAATGCAAAGAGAGATATTTTGTGAACCAATGTTAGCTGATGTAGACTTGCTAATGCAAAGAGAGCTATTTGAAAGAAGAACCTCAACAATCTCCATCTGTCCAGATGAACCTAAGCTCTGCTTGGACGGTTATTTATTATCGGGGTCGCCGGGTTTCAAGCTCATTGTTAAAACAGGTCGCCGGTTTGATGGCTCATGTATCAAGCGATGAAATCCGCTGACGCTATATATATATATATAAAATACGTGACGCCAATAATAACTAACATAATATAAGTTTACTAGGTCATGAGCCCCCACAACTATTTAAGGGCACTGTATCCACTTGTAGAACAGCACACAATATGTACCAGTATAACAGTATAATCCTCCTCGTCGTGTCAATACTTCTGATGGGTCTATATCACAGCTCCATTGTATTGTTAGCAGCCCTCCACAGAGAGACGTCCGCCTACAATGGTAACAAGGGTGCCGACACGGCGATACAACAACGCAAAAAGTGAGACGACTATTAAGAGTTTGTGAACGAGACAACGACGGAATGGATTTTGTATTTGAAGACAACGCCTCGTGATATTGTAACTAACATCAAATCTACAGGACGCCCTGAAAAATAATTTAAACACACACACACACACACACACAACGCCCCATACCTCTGGTCACCGACGCCCATGATGAGAAGCTAGTTAGTTACTCAGGCCATGTTGGCTTTTGTTTCATAAAAATGTTGGAGAAAATAACGAAGCAGCAGGGATAATCAATTTCTTCGCGGGTGTATGTGACCTGTGATTTCAGAGTTCCAATTAGGATGCCATGAAATTAAATTGTATTATCTAACGTTATGCACTCCATTTACAGGAGGAAAAGTAACGTGGATAGTGGAGGTCTGAGTTTGTATATTAACCTATATAATTTATCTTTGTGGTATAGCCATATCAATTTAACATTAATTATGCGCTCTTACAACTATCACATTTAAAACTCGAGCAATATGAATTTTGAATTTTATGTTTTAAAAGGAGTCATAAATCGAACAATTTTAGACATTTACCAATTATTTTTCTTCTAAATTTGCTGAATAACTTTAACAGACCTGTTTACTCTTACGATTCTGGAGTACATTGTACGATTTTGAGGTGCATACATTATATATACTGTATGTTTATTTTTTACAATAAGATAATGTATTGAACGATTTTGTGATGATATTGTACGATTTTAAGAGTGTGAGGGTAAACAGGTCTGCATTAACATTTTCTATAAACGTAACATATAGACAAATTATTGGACCATATAGACAAGAGCCGTACATTAATGATATAAGTATTGCGCTCTCAAATACATTTCAAATAATTAATGTTTATGCAAAGACACAAATAGCAATCCATGTGAGCAAATAAACAAACCATTCACGTATATGAAGATGATTTTAAAAAGAATTAACTACTCTATTCATACGTGTCTTTCATCGGGCTAAAGAACTATTGCTACATCTATCATCGGGGTAAAAAAATATTGCTACACATATTGCCGGGATATTGAACTATTGGTACACCTATCGTCGGGGTTAAGAAGCATTGCTACACCTATCATCTGGGTAAAGATATATTGCTAAACATATCGCCGGGATATTGAACTATTTTGTACACCTATCGTCGGGGTAAAGAAGTATTGCTACACCTACCATCGGGGTAAAGAACTATTGCTACATCTATCATCGGGGTAAAGAACTATTGCTACATTTATCGCCGGGATATTGAACTATTGGTACACGTATCATCGGGGTAAACAATAATGGCTACACAAACACTTTCATGTTTTTATTTACCTTTACTACTATAACATTATTATTTGTATGCTCATTCTGTTAGAAAATTTGATAATCCTTCTTGTGAACAGTTGAAGGAACTCGAGATACTCGCCAAATTCTTGTTTATTCACCAGCACACGTTGAGCTCACATCCCTGTGTGACCATGGCTACAACTTATCATGCGCCAATATTAAAAGTGGAGGCGCGCATATTGTCCCGAATGCAAACTTTCCCTCTCGGATAGGTGAGCAATCCGTGCCGCGTGCAGCATTGTCGGACTGGGTGTGAGCCGTCACCGTTATCCACAGGTAAGGGTGCACAACATAGAGGTGAGAAGGGCGTGCGGGGGGGGGGGGGGGGTTATCGGGTTCGTTGCGTCACAAGTGTCAGGCTCAAATTCAAGTAAAGCTTTGTTCGCGTGTTCTTGTTGTTTTTGTTCTTCTTATTTAGCTTCTTCCATTTACTTCGTGTAAGAAAAAAATTTAAAAAGGGCTTTATTTCATCCCCTCAAATTATTGTTTTTATAATTACAAGCGTTTTCACCTAAGCGGGAGAGATATTTCCTTTCTAAACTGCAACACACCGAAAAACACGAGGACTGATACCTTGGATCAGTGGTTCTCAACCTTCCTCATGCTGCGACCCTTTCATACAGTTCCTCATGTTGTGGCGACACCCTAACACAAAATTAATTTGTGTTAGGACTTCATAACTGTAGAGTGTAAGTGTTTTCCGATGATCTTGGGCGACCCCTATGAAAGGGTCGCTCGACCCCCAAAGTTGGCGTGACCCACAGGTTGAGAACCGCTGCCTTGGATTATTGTCAACACTTTCAGTAATAAAGTATGAAATACCACACGGTTTGTTGACACTTCCCCCCCCCCCCCCCCCCAAACCATCGAAAAAAAAATTTCATTTCAATGCGTGAACAGATAAATTATCCACCGGTACGGAATACTATCGGAAAGATTGTCTCTTCGAAATGATGACATGTTGAATATCTCCTCCAACCAAAACCCAACCAGTTTTCCTACACGGAAACAATCTTTAAAAAAAATAAGAACATAAAAAAAAAACTCCCCCCTTCCCCAAACCCCACACCACCCGGGTTTTTTTAAAAACTCTCTGAAGAATCAATAAAAATCATATTTCAAGACAGAGAGGGCCAGAAACGCATCTTTTCCCTTCTTTAATTAATGGATGTCCACAAAAATGCAATTTTTGTTGTCACCGCAAAGCAACCTTAAAATGGGGGTGAATATAATTACTATGCTATCTCGAATTTTTACTTTATCTCTCCCCCCCTCCCCCCAAATTCTTTTTTTTTTCTCCACAGAACCAGTAAATAGCCAATGTCGTGGCAACAAGCACCGCTGCTCCACAGAACCAGTAAATAGCCAATGTTGTGGCAGCAAGCACCTCTGCTCCACAGAACAAGTAAATAGCCGATGTCGTGGCAGCAAGCACCGCTGTCCACAGAACCAGTAAATAGCCAATGTTGTGGCAACAAGCACCTCTGCTCCACAGAACCAGTAAATAGCCAATGTTGTGGCAACAAGCACCGCTGCTCCACAGAACCAGTAAATAGCCAATGTTGTGGCAGCAAGCACCGCTGCTCCTCTCCGTGGCAACATTTTATCTCTGGCTGTCTGTCTGCAAGTAATTGCAAGCGAGAATAAAGATTCGATTGGTCAGTTCGTTTACCTTTTCATTTTTTCCCACTGGGTCTCGCCATTTCTTTATTTCTCACTCATGATAGACCGTCCATTTCGTCCTTACTTGTTCTTTCTCAAAATCTCATATGGATATATATATATATATATATTTTTTTGGTTGTGTTGCTTTCCAATCCCAACCCTTCCCTCCCCCCAGCCCACCCTTGTACATAACGTCTCTGATATTTTATTTCTCATCTCATTTTTTTCCCGGTTCTTTTACTTCACAATTTTCGGTCCTTCTGCTTTGATCAACCCCATTTTTCAGTACTATTTCCTGTGGGTCTGTGACAAATATCGAGACACAAACTATTGGCCCAAAAGGTGCTTGAATGTAACGTCTATCTTACGACATGGTTACATGTGTTGAAGACAATCTCTCACGGTTTTTTTCCCATATGATAACATCGCCTGTGTGCAGGGATTCGTCGGAATGTGTTACCATCATATTTTACAGCTCTGGGCTTTGTCAGTACTAATCGTAACTTTACTACTAGAAATCCTGACCGGGCACGAGATTAAGTAATTTTTTGGCTAATTCAGATAGATCGTATCTCATCATTAGGTTTAGGGATCGATTTAGGGTTCAGGTTAGGTTTAGGGATAGATTTAGGGTTCGGGTTAGGTTTAGGGATAAATTTAGGGTTCAGGCAACCAAGATGGCGGCTATGGTAAAAAAACACAGTACAGACAGCGTAACTAGTTTCACTGATACTGACTGACACCTACCATGTCACCAAAGATCTTATACCGTGAACAGAAATACAAAACAATATATACGAGACGCACAGATTCGATTCTTTATAAGTCATCCAATTATAATTTACAAGTTTTCATCCTAACACAGGTACACGCACGCATCTTTCCAGTGGGAGTTCTTCGGAGCAATAACATTTCGTTACCGAAATTTTTACGTTAACGAGTCAATAAAACAACATTTCACAAATGTTTTGATACTCTGACAGCAGACATAACAAATCATGATGTTTTTGTTTGTCTGTTGGGCGGGAAGGCGCGTAATTGAGACTTAAAGAGGGCAGCTCCATTACCATTACTGGCATCATTAAATCTAAATTGCTCCTACGCGTAACACTGAAATGTTGCATTTACTCCCAGGGACCCAGTTTTTACTCACAATTAACGTCACTGTAGTGTCTGTGTCACGGAGCAGTCTTGATGAAAACAGCAATTTTGAACTGACCCACTACCGGAAGTGTATTTCGGCACTTGCCACCCTCCTCCCCCCCCCCCCGTCCCGTTCGCGCCCAGCACGTACACCTGGAGTGCCGGTACTCAATGTTGCCTACATCAATTAAACATCTAGATATGCTGGTCAAAAGTTTATCTAGGTTAGCTAACAAAGATTTACCCCCACCACTTAAAGATGTTAACGCATCTGTGAATGCAATCATAATATTTTAAATGTGTGATTTTTTAAGCACAGAATCTAAAGCACATAAAGGAAGCTACATTTCGCTCAAGCAAAACATCTACCAACACCACTGAGTTCACCATGAAGACTAAGTGTTTGTGCCGAATTAAAGACTTCATAGAAAAGACGAAGGAAGCGAATGTTTCTCGCTGCCATACATGAACTTTTTTTTTACATTTTTAAAAAATATAACTTTTATTTTGGAACAAAACAATGTAGGCCCAGGGCTACCACACCTTGGGAAATTTTAAAAAAGTGAGTGGTAGCCCTGGGTACGCCCGGTGCAAGCTATACGTGACATAGTTTGTAACTTTGTCTCTTGTACTTCAACCAGATTATCTAATAGTCTCGTCGTGTCTCTTGTACTTAAAGCAAAATCAACTCCAACCAACCGGGTTTAACTACCCTTCTGAGCCGCTCACAAACTCTTACACCACGCCATTGATTGTGACCCCGGGTGTGTACACCAGAGCCAGGCAATAGCATGCACCGTGGCCCGCAGCGTTCCCAGTCATGTTAACACGATTCCTTGATTTGGTCTCCTGATGCCCTAAGTATCCCCTGTGGCTCGACATGGAGTTCGTTCAAATGTCACCCCAAATGTCAATCTAAGATATCCTGCTCGTATCTACCAGTGTATCTTCCCCGTTGGTTTCCAATCATGTCACGGGACAGAAGTGCCCTAGTCGCGTGATCCCGGTGTAAATTAGACTTAGTAGTCTAGTGCAGATTAGCCAAATATATTGAGCGGAATTCTAATGCGGCTCAATCAAATACATTAAGCGGAAC
This sequence comes from Omphiscola glabra, assembly GCA_964017045.1. Taxonomy (NCBI): domain Eukaryota; kingdom Metazoa; phylum Mollusca; class Gastropoda; family Lymnaeidae; genus Omphiscola; species Omphiscola glabra. The sequence goes on along the minus strand of OZ024804.1, from coordinate 10,392,550 downwards.
TCTAGTGCAACTGGATCACACATATTGAGCGGAATTCAAGTGCAGATGTGTCAAATATCAATCTAGCGCAGTGGTTCCCAAACGTGTAAGATGCACTTGCTTACAGGGAGGTCACGAAATATTGCACAATTTTAGAATTTTAATTCAATTTTTAATTCAATATGACAAAACACGACATCTAACGAACTTAGCGCGAACCATTAACTCACTAAGTAGTAACTGACCATTAACTCACTAAGTAGTAACTGACCATTAACTGACTAAGTAGTAACTGACCATTAACTCACTAAGTAGTAACTGACCATTAACTCACTAAGTAGTAAGTGACCATTAACTCACTAAGTAGTAGCTGACCATTAACTCACTAAGTAGTAACAGACTAGTAACTCACTAAGTAGTAACTGACCAGTAACGCACTAAGTAGTAACAGACCAGTAACTTACTAAGTAGTAACTGACATCAACTTACTAAGTAGTAACTGACCATTAACTCACTAAGCAGTAATAGACCAGTAACTCACTAAGTAGTAACTAACCAGTAACTCACTAAGCAGTAATAGACCAGTAACTCACTAAGTAGTAACTAACCAGTAACTCACTAAGTAGTAACTGACCATTAACTCACTAAGCAGTAATAGACCAGTAACTCACTAAGTAGTAACTAACCAGTAACTCACTAAGTAGTAACTGACCATTAACTCACTAAGCAGTAATAGACCAGTAACTCACTAAGTAGTAACTAACCAGTAACTCACTAAGTAGTAACAAACCAGTAACTCACTAAGTAGTAACTAACCATTAACTCACTAAGCAGTAATAGACGAGTAACTCACTAAGTAGTAACTAACCAGTAACTCACTAAGTAGTAGCTAACCATTAACTCACTAAGTAGTAACTGTTTGATGAAAGCTGACATCTAACCCTTTAATTAGAATTAAAGAAAGTTTACGCTTTTCGCTGTAATTAGGATTGATGCTAATAACATAAGATCTCAAGAAGCCACTAACGAACATTTTAAAAAAAATTAATTAATTCACATTTTGTTATGTGAAACATTGTTAGGAAACAAAATTCTTATTTTTAACAATTGTGGGTAGCATGGCTAGCTGATCGTGTTGCATGTCAACCATTGACTTAAGGACGACAAAAGAATAATAAGGTTGCACGGCGAATAAGACGTCCAATTATTTATTTTTCAAATTTCTGAATTATATGTGTAAATAGTGTGCAAATATAAGACTTAAATATCAGACTGGCCCAGTAGTGACCACATTAACTCGCTTTAGCTGCTCCACCATCAAACGGAATTCACTTGACCATTACGTTGTCACGACAAGTTTGAGTACACACCACCAGAACTCGTCGATAAGGCATGTGATATGCAATGGCACGCTTCTATATCATCTGTGAGTGAATACAGTGCTGGACAAACCCAATAGTAAACTGGACAAACACAGTGGTAAACTGGACAAACACAATGGTAAACAGGGCATACACAATGGTAAACAGGACATACACAATGGTAAACAGGACAAACCCAATAGTAAACTGGACAAACCCATTTGTGAACTGGACAAACACAATGGTACACAGGATAAACAAAATGGTAAACTGGACAAACACAATGGTAAACAGGACAAACAAAATGGTAAACTGGACAAACACAATGGTAAACTGGACAAACACAGTGGTAAACTGGACAAACACAATGGTAAACAGGACAAACACAATAGTAAACCGGGCAAACACAATGGTTAACCGGACAAACACAATGGTAAACTGGGCAAACACAATGGTAAACTTAATAACGTATTAGCCTTTACCAATATTTCAACATTTCAATTCACTCAATTTAAGCGACTTCAGGATCAAGCTTAAAGGAAGTTCTAAATCAACACAGCTGTACATAATAAATGCTCCATGGACGTTCGGGCAGGAATACAGAGAAACTGACAGACAGACATGCAAGCCCAGACTGCATCTACACAACATGACATTATAAAAATATATTTTAAAAAACAAAGATAAACAAAACAGATCTTTCGCCGATACATTTTTATATTTACGAAACATCGCAGGTACCGGTATTTCCTGGGTGGATAACCTTTTAAAAATGCATAGACCTGAAATAAACGCTGACAAAAATCATTCAATGTAAGACCTAGATATTGTAGCAGGCTCGCATGCATGGCATTTATAGGCTCACTTGGCCTTTCTTAAGTTAAAAACATATAAAAACCCTACAAAACAATTACAAGTATGCTGACTGGCCAGGGCTGGAACTCTATAGCAACAGTAAACGAAGTTTGTAATTGTTTTAAAAAACAACAAAAAAACACATAAACATTAATTTTTAACAGGAAAAATTTCGTAAAGACAAGACCAATCGTGAAAAAATAATTGCCATGAACATATCCCCCCTTTTCTGATAGTGTTTAGCAAACACTTATTTCACCTACACTTAATTTCAAACTAAACCGCAATCTTTCATTTCTATATACAGCTTCGAATTTAGAATCAGCTCAATATGTATTGAATAACATATAAAATGAGATACAGGGTTACGTCGGCTTCTCTTCCAAAAAAAAAAACAAAAACAAAAAAAACACACGAAGAAGCGTCAAATGAGCGAACTGAGAAACAACACCGGACACCAACAGGATAACACAGGACTGAGAAACAACACCGGACACCAACAGGATAACACAGGACTGAGAAACAACACCGGACACCAACAGGATAACACAGGACTGAGAAACAACACCGGACACCACAGGATAACACAGGACTGAGAAACAACACCGGACACCACAGGATAACACAGGACTGAGAAACAACACCGGACACCAACAGGATAACACAGGACTGAGAAACAACACCGGACACCAACAGGATAACACAGCACTGAGAAACAACACCGGACACCAACAGGATAACACAGGACTGAGATACAACACCGGACACCAACAGGATAACACAGCACTGAGAAACAACACCGGACACCAACAGGATAACACAGGACTGAGATACAACACCAAAACACCAACAGGATAACACAGGACTGAGAAACAACACCAGAACACCAACAGGATAACACAGGACTGAGAAACAACACCAGAACACCAACAGGATAACACAGGACTGAGAAACAACACCAGAACACCAACAGGATAACACAGGACTGAGAAACAACATCAGAACACCAACAGGATAACACAGGACTGAGAAACAACACCAGAACACCAACAGGATAACACAGGACTGAGAAACAACACAGGAACACCAACAGGATAACACAGGACTGAGAAACAACACAGGAACACCAACAGGATAACACAGGACTGAGAAAAAACACAGAAACACCAACAGGATAACACATGACTGAGAAACAACACCGGAACACCAACAGGATAACACAGGACTGAGAAACAACACAGGAACACCAACAGGATAACACAGGACAGAGAAACAACACAGGAACACCAACAGGATAACACAGGACTGAGAAACAACACAGGAACACCAACAGGATAACACAGGACTGAGAAATAACACAGGTTCACCAACAGGATAACACAGGACTGAGAAACAGCACAGGAACCCCAACAGGATAACACAGGAGCTTTACAGATTTCAGAAACATAATTTAACAGAGTCGTCCATGAAAAAAAAACGATTAAAAGAAAACAACAAACACAACACGGCTCAAGTCTCTTAAAACCTGACAGAGAACAAACATCTTTAATGAAAGCAGGCGAGCCTGTACCAGCTTTTGCCACATGGTCAACTCTGAACAACTGACGAATTGAGACATCTGTGATGGTGCCGAGAGGAGATTGGCCGAACAGATACCCCCAAAACCCCCCCCACCCAGCCCGCCATGAATTTATATTTAGACTCAACTTGCGCTCCTCAATGAAAGACCAGTGATTATATCGCCGCTCAAGTGTTGACGTTTCCTATACATGTCTATAAATGCACTGGGATTTATATATTCCTTTCAGCAAAGCTGATGGCAAAGGGAATACCCAGAGACCAGTTGTAGAGTTGGTGTGGAACTATTTCACTATAGAGTCGGGAAGTTAAAATTTTGTTAAATGTAGATCCATACAACACCAACCAACTACACAAAGCATACATCACACTGAGGTTTGGTTGTTTTTTTTTTTTTTTTTTTTTTTTTGGGGGGGGGGGCAGTCTGCAGAGAACAGCTGCATACATACGTGACCAAAGTGTCGGCAAAATCAAAAGCACTAAAGGGTGGGTGGGGAATAATAGAGAAAGCTATTATACAAAATCTAAACACGTTAGGGCAACACTGAGAGGCATCTGTAGTGAGACGGGAAAGAATTTTATGCAAAGACTAACAAGAAAATATCACACACAAAAAACATTTAAAAAAAAAAAAAAAAGATATTATAAACTATTTCTTATGTCAAAAGTATGTTTTGAAAAAAGTGAATTGCGTTTAAAACGCTACGCAAAATGTGATTTCAAGCATATTTGTGCATAGACTTGGAGCAACTTTTTATTTCTTCTTTTTTTTTTTTTTTTTAACAGTTTCTGTGCGCACACGTAAACATAAGTTTGAAAGTTAGACTGTGGCAGCCATGCTCACTCTAGCTCTATAAATATTCAAAATATAACTATTTGTATTTAGAAATAGGTAGGTCGACGAGCCGAAAATTTTGGATGGATAGAAATAAAGCGACAGTAGAGCGGCAAGACAGTTCATGAGCCACGCTGACTGTCACCAAGTACAGGAGCCAGGCATAGAGTACGGGAGCTAAGATAAGGGAGCAGGAGCAAACTAGATGCTTTAGCACCTGGACTAAGGGTGCAGCATTCATACAGCAGCGGCCTGGCTGAGAGTGCAGCGGCCTGGCTGAGAGTGCAGCGGCCTAGCAGAGAGTGCAGCGGCCTGGCTGAGAGTGCGCCGGCCTGGCTGAGAGTGCGGCGGCCTGACTGGGAGTGGGACGGCCTAGCTGAGAGTGCATCGGCCTGACTGGGAGTGGGACGGCCTAGCTGAGAGTGCAACTGACTGGTGAGAGTGCAGCGGCTTATCTGAGAGTGTAGTGGCCTGGCTGAGAGTGCAGCGGCCGGGCTGGGAGTGCAGTGGCATAGCTGAGAGTACAGCGGCTGGCTGAAAGTTGGCACAAATAGACTCTGACATTGGACATTTTTAAAATATAAAAATAGTTAAAGCAAATACAGTCAATCCAGTTAGATTGCAAATAGAAAAGTCAAGATTCCACAAGCTAAAGCAATAACTAAAGCCCCATTAAATTAGATTAGCTGTCTAAATATCCCCGCATTATTTACTGAAACTGAACGCGAGCCGACATACGATTGGCGATAAATCAAAGAAATTATCTCAAGGCCAGTTAAAATACTTGGTTTATACAATGATTTAGCACAGCATCTCCCTCATTTTAAAGTGGAATCCAGAGCTATTTTTAACTCAGTTGGGGGGTCTCATTCACATCACGTGGTCGCAGTTCTCATTCACGTCACGTGGTATCAGTCAGGACCAATGCGGCCTTCCATTTTTAAGGCACAGTATTAATGACAACGCTCACTTTGCTATATATAAAAAAAAAATGGAAATAAAAAAAAAAGAGTGGGGGGGGTGGAAACAAGTTCGCGCAACGAGAAACATTGAATCTATGTTTACACTATCTATAGATTCTTTTTTTGTAACGATATAAATTCATGTTGGATGAAATTGTAACAAACCTTGCCTTAGAGTTGCCATGTTTGTGACGGGGAATCATTACATTCTTTATTATGACATGCAATTGAACTTTTGTGTGTTTCGTTATGCAAATCTACATTGTTTATCGAACAAAATGTGTGAGCTCTTATGGAAGGTCTATTAGTTTGGTTGGTTGTTTTACAGCCCTGAAGGAAGATATACATATGCTCTGGCCAAAGCCCGAAGATCGGCCAGCGCCGATGTACTTGAAATGACCAGTGGACATACTACATAGGCCAGCAATTTCGAGAAGTGGTGGGCAATCACTGGTCGAAATTCTTACGGTTGTCATGAACGTCGAGGGCCCTTTCTGCGACCTGGGACCAAACCATGGTGTTTTCAAACAACGCCTATTCTAGAAGCGAAATTTTCATCCTAGGTCTGCACTAGAAACTGCTCGCGATGAACCTGGCCGATCGCCTCATTCCATTTCGCAAAATGACCGGCAAAATCGAAAAAAATATATCGGACTATGGCCGGTATATTTACAGCGACATTTGCTGATTTTGGGCCGGCCAGGTCCTGAATTGACGTAAGTTGGGGTTTGGGCCGTAACAAATACACCATATACATTTCATTATCAACTCCTACGTTATTCTACGTCGTGTTTTTAATTTGCTATTTTTACCGTACCTAGTAATGAAGAGACCGACAAAGTACAAGAATCGAACAGTCGCTCTGACAAAGGTAGGTACAAGTTATGTGAGTTGATGGCTGGAAGTGGCGCTGATCTTGCGTCATATCAAAACGATCATTTCGAATTAGAGATAAAAATAAATAGGCCCAATAATAGAATAATCTTCAAAGAAAGTATTTGATTTTTAAAGGACGTTGCTCTAGTGATTGGCCGGTATTCATAATGAGTCGCAAGAGAGAGAGAGAGGGGGGTGGGGACGGAAAGAGATGAATAACCTGGCGTGATCCACGGTGAGATTGACCCGTGGCGTTACAGGGGGGATTAGGCGGGGTGGTGGGGAGGAGAGATTTTGGCCATGATGTCCTTAGATAGATTTTTTTTAAAAAAAGCATACATCTCAGCACGATGTTAAAGTTCTTTCTTTTTTCTTTTTTTTTAGGCGCTCTTCTGAGATTTCCAGATAACATTCGAAAAATAAACCATGTGTTATCCATTGGCTTTATCTCAATGATGCAGATTCATACTCAAAATAAACCCGTCACTCTCCTAGTAACACAATGTGTGAAGACATAGTGCGAAACTATCTATAGGGAACTTTTTTTTCTTCAATTTAACCATTCTGTATGTATACATATGTACATACATACACACATCAAAGAACTTACACATCATGGATTTTCAATAGACCTCACTTAGATATCGGAGTTTGTCAGTGATAACACTGTTATCATATATACCGTCCATATCCCTAACCGTCAATATGAGCCATAAGCGAGCCCCAAAAGGTGTCATCTTGTTTTGCTTTCATTTGAAATGCCGTGCCAGTAAACGACCAACCACAGGAGTATCTAACATCGAGCAGAGCACCCACCGGCTGCAGGAATATGCAACATAGAACAGAAAACACAAGGACGAGACGGGCACTTAACTATGAGACGGGCATTCAACTACGAGACGGGCACTCAGCTACGAGACAGGCACTCAGCTACGAGACAGGCACTCGACTACGAGATGGGCACTCCACTACGAGATGGGCACTCGACTACGAGATGGGCACTCGACTACAAGATGGGCACTCGACTACGAGATGAGCAATCGACTACGAGATGGGCACTCGACTACGAGATGGGCACTCGACTACGAGATGGGCACTCGACTACAAGATGGGCACTCGACTACGAGATGAGCACTCGACAACGAGATGGGTACTCGACTACGAGATGGGCACTCAACTTCGAGACGGGCACTCGACTACGAGACGGGCACTCCACTACGAGACGGGCACTCCGCTAGGAGACGGGCAACTCCGAGACGGGCATACACCCTTAGATTCCACCATTCTGCCACTGGATAATTCCATGTGACGTATCAGACAAGCGCCACCAACTGGCAGATTAGACCACATCAATCCTTTATCTTAAAACGAGCCACGTGTTCCAAGAAATGAATTTTTTTTTTTTGGCAAACGGGTTGGCATGGTTGCGTTAACGTGTGGGGCGCCCCAGTGTTTAACTAGGTTGTGTGGGGAGTTAGGGTTGGTAGCTTCGTCCGAACCGGTATCTTCTTTAATTAATTAACAAAGTACTCCTCCATTAAATTAAATTATGAGTTCCATATTTCCGCTATTTCGGTAAGAACTAGAAACAATGCCAGAATAAAGATACGAGGCACGCATGATGTGAAAGTGCATGGGCAATTCAGCTGCAGAGAGCCCAGGAGAAGCGGCACGTGGCCGAGGAGAGGGGCATATCTCGTCACAAGACAAGCGGCGTTGATTTCTCATAGGTGCAGAGGTGGAGTATAGCTAAACTAGTTATAACCCGCCAAACGATGGCGGCCGTAATGCGTGAACATCCCATCCACTAAAGTTACTTGTCAAAAAGCATGCACCCAAGTAACGCAATTTATAAGATTCCCAATTTAAATCAGTGCCCCCCCCCCCTTTTTTTCCCGGTACGCCAGCGCCCCTGAACTATATTAATATTCTAATGCCCCACCCGCTTTTACACCGCAGATTTATTACACCAAGTATTTCCGTAAAACAAAGGAAAATCTATTACGCACCAAACACACGTGCACTATTTTTAAGAATCTCATTCAGCGCACAGTTATCGGAAATTTTATTTAGTTAGATCAGCGCCATCTGGTAGGGTTAGTGACACTGTCACAAAGAGAATTATGTATTTTGACAGGTACTATAGTCTGAATTCTTCCAAGGAAATAAATTAGCCGGAGCTGCGAGGGACAGACTGTGTGGGAGACAACCAAACGTGTGCACCTCAAGACGACCAAAGTTTCAAGGCGCTATAGAAACTGCTTTAAAAATACATCTCAGATTTAAATTCACCCCATCAAAACTATAACATATCTTACATGTCAAGTGTAATACAATCAAATGCAAGAAATATAAAATAACATGAGTTGGGACTAAGAAAGATAATTCGACTTTTATGTACGCATTGGGGGAGGGGGGAGGGGGGAGGGAGCGGGGGAATGATTATGTTTCAATTACCCGAGAGACAACATTGAAGTTGTCTTCTTCCTTGAAATCTTTGGAGTTTGGTTTCTCATAATCAAATTTTCATTGGTATATGAAATGCTTGTAGAATCTTATCTCTGTGCCTTAAATTAAGTATGCAAACTAATCACTTTTAACATTAGAACAATCACTATTTATGACACATCTTTACGATATTCTCTATATTAATGTATACACTGAACTTAGTGGTGCCTATAATGAAATATGCTGATGGTATATACATATATATACTATCTATGCAACGGTTGAATTACCTTATTACGCTGCCCGTGAGGCGAGGTCTGCTTATTATCAACCCTCTGGTAGCACGTAACTGCACTACGGGATGTCCTAGGAATGAGTGTTATTCAAAGACCATAAACACAGAACACAAACAGATAGAGTAGAGGAACCCAGCGGGAATCGTTTAGTGCTTATCAAAGTCGGCAGGTGAAAAGAACCGGCTTTAACTAATCTCAATATTTTTTTTTTTACTGCCGATGCCGGAGCGCTCGCACTGCGTGGGCGAGTGCTAGATATACCACTAGATATATAATCGGTGTGTGCTTTTTTTTTTTTTTTTGTATCATGTGGTGGATTTGCAGGATAGACCTTAGAAAGCAAAAGTAACAACGCTTATACAATCAACTATTTCTTTCTCTTGAAATCTCAGCGGTATCGACTGATTAACCAGGTTCATTTAAGTAAGATAACGTTTGGTGAGGCTTTCATCAAGTGTGCTGTAAATGCCTTGTGTAATAATCGTCAGAGACTTCATTGGATCTTCATCAAAAGGGGTCTTCTGCCAAGAACAGCAATATGTTTCCACACATCTAGATGAAACACTGCCGTTTCAGATACGGAAGTTGAATTCATCTTCATATTCTGCGCAAGTAGTGATGCCGAATGAATGTGACTTGTTAGGTTCACAGTTTGATGTCACCAACTTCGTCATCAAAGGGGCAAAGTCACACTGTCGTGGTCCACGTTTCGTCACCGGTCACCATGGTCAAACGGTGGTGTCGCCACCATCAAAGCATGGTCAACGTCTGGCGTCAACACCAGCATGGTCAGAGGGCAGACCATCTGCCAGTCCAAGAGCGACCGTGCGTGTCACAGGCCAGGTGGACGTTCTTTCCCAGTTGGCTTCCTCCATTATGATCAATGGGTCGGCGGGACGGCCAGTATAGACGGGGCTGTAGGTCGTTTTAATCCCATAGCGATGGATGCCGACCGATGGCCAAGCATAGCTCAACGTTACCCGTCCCACCAATGACTTTGATTTCACTCCATCTACAGTGGTGCTTTGCTTGTCTGCCCGAGTGCATTGTGTTCCCCGTGGCACGCTTCACTTGTTCCACGACTGGGTGTCACTAATATTAAGCCAAAACAATGTTCTATCGATCCAGCTTCACTCCACCCCCTTTTTTTTTTAAAATCAAAAAATAAATAATCGGTGTTGGTCACGGGCGACTGAATAAATTTCCGGCTAAAACCGGAAAAGTGAGAACTTTGTTGTTCCTAAACTGACATAACTGATCACAGCTCGGTCCTTTCACTATCTCTCAAGCAAGGCCCCTGATACATCGGTCCTTTCACTATCTCTCAAGGAAGGCCCCTGATACATCGGTCCTTTCGCTATCTCTCAAGCAAGGCCCCTGATACATCGGTCCTTTCACTATCTCTCAAGCAAGGCCCCTGATACATCGGTCCTATCACTATCTCTCAAGCAAGGCCCCTGATACATCGGTCATTTCACTATCTCTCAAGCAAGGCCCCTGATACATCGGTCCTTTCACTATCTCTCAAGCAAGGCCCCTGATACATCGGTCCTTTCACTATCTCTCAAGCAAGGCCCCTGATACATCGGTCCTTTCACTATCTCTCAAGCAAGGCCCCTGATACATCAGTCCTTTCACTATCTCTCAAGCAAGGCCCCTGATACATATCTTGCCATGATGCCGAGCAAACTCTTTAAATATCACGTGCGTTATAAAGGAAATTTAAGAAACGTCGAGAATGCCATCGTTATTTAGTTTTTATCGCTTTCCAAATTTTCTGATGCACAATTTTTTTTCCTCCGTCTCATAAACTCAAAAACTTCCCCTTTCAAGTCCAGATAATTGTGTTTTTACTTTAGGTTAGGACAGAAATCCGCTTCACGCATGACTGATTAAACCGCCTTATGTTGTTTGGCACACCCCGCCAGTTTTGCTTTGTTTTGTTTTGACTTTTCTAGAAAATAATGAAAGTGCAGAAGATTAGCAAGGATTTTTTTGAGCAGCAAGAGAGCAGACAAATATTGTTGTAATGCCAAGAAACTTGCACTCTAACTAACCAATCCCTCTCACAAGATATAAAAAACGCGGCGTGACACTATGCCACGAATCTCATGCTGAAAGTTTCTATTTCTATGCCACGAATCTCGTGCTGAAAGTTTCTATTTCTATGCCACGAATCTTGTGCTGAAAGTTTCTATTTCTATGCCACGAATCTCATGCTGAAAGTTTCTATTTCTATGCCACGAATCTTGTGCTGAAAGTTTCTATTTCTATGCCACGAATCTCATGCTGAAAAGTTTCTATTTCTATGCTACGAATCTCATGCTGAAAAGTTTCTATTTCTATGCCACGAATCTCATGCTGAAAAGTTTCTATTTCTATGCCACGAATCTCATGCTGAAAAGTTTCTATTTCTATGCCACGAATCTCATGCTGAAAAGTTTCTATTTCTATGCCACGAATCTCATGCTGAAAAGTTTCTATTTCTATGCCACGAATCTCATGCTGAAAAGTTTCCATTTCTATGCTACAAATCTCATGCTCAATACTGTATTTGAACAAACTGATAATTTTATATGTATAGTTTCATTTAGCATGGGAATCGAAGCAATCAAATAATAGTTTGTAAGAGCTGTGTAATATTTGTCTGCAGAGACATTAGATGTATCCGCCAGCATGTTTCTATAGTATTTCGGTTGATTGCGCTGTTAAACGTGAAGCTTCTTCTAGTGACCACAAAGGCCGCGACAGACGATGCGGTTATATGGTGACAGAAATAGAAATAAAATAACCAAGCTTATCTGATAACATTTTTTTTTCTATTATCTTAACAAATCAATTATTTACTTCATTCAAGATTTATAAATTTTTCAATGGATGATGTGATTAAAAGCGTTAAAATCTTGAACATTTCACGATACTTTTTGTATGGCATCTGTAGTAAGTCTACCGCATACACATAACTTGTTCCTAAAGTAGTCTATTATATCACTCATAATATAGTATTTCAAATACAAGAAACAACTATATAAAACAGAATTCTTTCGTTGTCTCTTTGTTTCAGTCGAAGTCAAATCACGCGATGCCAGTAATGTTCCCGGTTGTGCCTCGGGAAAGCCTTTCATAGGGTTGATCAGGGATGACCTGTCCGTCGCATAGCAAATAAAAACTAAGTTAAATATAATATCATTCCAATATTAAGTGTATTCAAGTAAGCTGAAAAGTTCCAGTGCGCTAGTCAAGAACCGACCCACCCTTCTCATCGATACCATCACATCAAATGTGTCACTTCCTGGTTGAGGGACACACACACAACACACCCCCCCCACACACACACACAAAGGTAACTGCCTGCAGGGCGTCACCTCAAATTCTGATGAGAGGCAGTGGCGAGTGAAGAGAATGAGCGAGTCCTAAAGATTACTGGCGCATGCGGCTGACACGTCCAGTGTATTGACAGGAAACTTCACGTGCCGCTAATGCGATCAATTTAAGCCGGATATGGCCTGGGCTATAAAAGGAAGTCATTCCTTCATTAAGTTCAATAATTTTCCCGTGGACGGGTGAGGTCGTAGTTTAAACCGCTGATGATCGAAATGTGAAATTTCAAGCCCATGACGCTGAACGTCTTCATCGATTGAGAAACATTACACATCAGAATTTAAAAATTAAAAATACAACCACGCCAGAGGAGCGCTTTGAGCAAATAGCCAGACTAACGACGCCGGGATTCATCTCAGAAGAGCAATGTAAAGGACGTGTAGTTGGTACACAACCTTGTCGTTATGTTCAACAGCAGCACTCCAAGCTGTTTCGCCGGCTAGTGCTGGCATCAATCATTCTCAGCGATGAATTGGGTTATGATAATTATATTAATACTAGCCAATACACCCGTGCTTCACCGGGTGTCAAGTGAAATGAATTGTGCAAGTTATAAAGGCAATGGAGGCTTAGCACAATGGCATGTCAGTCGGGAGGATGCCACATAGTTAGATAGATTACCATCCCTTCGTGTTTTTTGCCGCGTCCATTGTTTATTCTGATCAAGATGCTGTTCGGTGGATTGTCAGAAGAACAAAGCATGCTGATTAATATGAACAATAGAAAGAAAATGTTTTAACCTTTAATTATATACCGGAGACAGGGGAATGGAAGTAATAATATATTCATTAAGTCGCTAAATAATAACTTAACCTAAAGAGGAAGGGTGAAGAGAAAAGGATAGAAAACGTGAAAGGAAAGAGAGAGGAGGGGTAAAGAGCGAGAAAGGAGATGGAAAGAAAAAGAGAGAAAAAGGGAGGGAGGAGACAGCAAGAGTGAAAGAATAAAGATAAAATGTGGGCACGCATACACAAACAGAAATGACAGATCGGGTGCAAGAGGAGGGTCAAGAACCTCTCATGGTTACATGAAAAGCGAAAGCAGGAAAAGTAATGAAAAAGCAGGAAAATAAGGATGAAAGCACTTATTGAATTTAGATGGCGAAAAGGCGAGACCGCAATAACAGGTTCTTATCGTCTGCCAACAAGTCAATAATTTGCTGTCGTCCGGTAATTGGTGCTAACTTAATTATCATTAGCCGGGTCCGCTCCTTCGAAATCAATATTAGGTGTGTATTGCATGGAAGGGAGGCTAAACAGAAAACCTTTGACGACATTGAGGTAATCTCGCCCTGCTCCGTATTCTCGGCACGATTGCAGTGCAGACATGGGGAAAGGGGGTGGGGAGAGGTGTCCTTTCATGCTTCTTAGGCTGTGTACGAAATAAATTAGCATGTGCAACATTTAAAGAATTGTACACTTTATGTGCAAAGATAAACATTTTTTTTAAAAACACCACAACTACATCAGTAGTTATGCATCCAAAGAAAAATATCGTTTTTAGGGACTTTGTTATAATTCTATATTTTCCCCGGTCCAGGTCATTATTCCCAAATCTTTACAGTAACTTTTAAAGCGCTTTCCTCTTACATGTCTTCCTGCCCCTTAACAGATTGGACACTCATCGCGCGCAGCTAAAACTTGGACACAACCTTTTCAAATAGTGAAATTTACCAAGGCGTGAGAACCACTTGGACGGATGTAGAAGGGATATGTGCCGCAGTCGTATCTTATGTCCGTGCCATCGCCACGAGACAGGGAGGACTCGCGAAGACAAGCAGCCAGTCGATGAGATAGACACGCGATACAAACATACTGCACTTGGAGGTGGCAATGTGAGAAGAATGACCCCAAGAGATGCTCTAAATATTGCCAAGTCAGCGATAAGATGCTATTGTGTTGTTAACACAGATCAAGAGTTGAGTTATTTAACAACAGCAAGCAAAATCTATACAGCGAAATACATTGTGTGTGGGGGTTTTTTACAGTCAAGTTGCTCAATATGTCAGATGCTCATTAAAAATAAACAAAGCAAAAGACAGTAAATCTTTTCAAATTAAGACAAGCCGTAAACTATATTCATTTAACACCATCATGTAAGCTGTAGTGGATGTTTCTCCTCTTAATATTATACATCCATAACGCAATGACTATGCATTGTAAATTGTGCTGTCGGCCTATATTTTCAAAACCTAACGTTCTCATAACACACTGTATAAGTCTGGAATTTCGTATGCATTTTACCTGTATCAAAAACAAACACGTAAAAAAACTACAAGAAACTGGATAAGAAACAATAACGGCTGCTCGCAGCGGGCATTGGTTTATACTAGAGACCTACAAACAACTCACTGGAACTGTATTGTCTGCCTAAAGGGAAGAATCCCCTGGCCAACAAACACCTCACTGGAACTGTATTGTCTGTCTAAAGGGAAGAATCCCCTGGCCAACAAACAACTCACTGGAACTGTATTGTCTGCCTACGGGAAAGAATCCCCGGGAATAGGACGTCTATTTATAGTAAACTAAAAGCTGATACAATATTGTCTGGGTGGAAGAGGGGTGGTTGGAGGGAGGGGGCTGGTGAGACTTACAATAAATGATGACCACCGTGTCTTTTTCTATTAGACAAAAGGCGAGAACAGTGGGGCTAATATGTAGAAGTCAGACGAATAACTGGGTTTCCAGAGGATTAGCGGGCAGAGACAACAAATGGGGCTTGTGTTGTGCGCGCGTGTCGCTGTTGGTGGGTGAGTGCCGTGTCTGTCGGTGTGTGTGTGTCGGCGGGTGTAAGCTTCTTTACTAATACAGTGAAAATCACTGTTACGTCACGACATCGGGAAATGGCCACATCAATTGTCAGTGATACAAGAGCAACACGGTGTTGACTTCAAGTCACCGCGTTACATCTGCAACATGATTTTGACATGAAGTATTGTTGTTGAAACGACATATTGAAGTTCATAGGGGAAAAAAACGATCTTCCATCTGAAAAAAAAAGGAAGTATTAAAAAGGTCTGCCGCGGGCTTTAGTAGCATACAATGCACATGGGCTGAAAGAAAGGTCTCACAAGATGTAGTTTAAAACTTAAATGAAACAAGAATGCAATAAGATAATTGACTGTCTTGTACTTGTGTATCTATTTCCCCATATTAAATAGCGTAAAAAACTTGATTATTCGCTACACACATGTTCATCATTCAAAAACTATTTGAAGAAGAATGCTCTTTATCATTTTTTTTTTTTAAATTGACCTTACACCCCACCCACTTCATCACTTATACCTAAGATCAGCTCGATCAGGGCCTTAAGTTGGGACAGAAAGATATAAAAATTCTGTTGTTCCCCAGTGTGTTCGAATTTACCAACGTGCTCCCCAACGGTTACCAAATATAAATCATCGTTAATTAAGCCATTATTGTCACTAAAGGAGGCCACTGATGGCTGATTTCTACTATAGAAATGCTTTAGATGTCTTGTGTTGAATTTGTTATAATTGTAAAATTTTGTCTTGGTGAAAATATGTATTTATTTATGTGCTGAAAATGAAAATGAACAATGCAATCAAAAAAACCATTTCCATTTATTTGGATCAATAAAGAATCTCAAGCCAGGCCCACTAACGCTCCATTCATTTCCCGTGACCTATCATTTCCGTCTGTCCAGTTAAAAGGACAGTGAGCTACCAAATGTAACGGCCAATCACTGTTTTGTTTAGATCAAACTGGCAGATTTTGGGCGCGGGACTGCGGCTCTTGGGGTGGGAAGATAGAGATTGCCTGACTGGACAGCTACTACGCCTGGATGATAGTTTACTACAGATGTTTGAAAAGGGCAATCAATTCTTTTTGTCTCATTAACCGTGACTATATTATTTTTTTAATGTGACACAAATGTAATACGATTGGTTGAATAAAGAAAAATCTCTTGACTGTAGTGGAGCATTTCTTTGTACTTCCTTTTTTTAAATTCTTTCTTATTATGTTCTTTAAATTTTAAGAAAAATAAAAAAATTAAAGTATCTTCATAGTACGCTTTAAAAAAAACCTTCCGTTGTTATGTTTAAAGCCATCAATGGATGGCCCCCATCACAGCAACTTTACCCCCAACAAAATGAAAAATTGTTCGTCCATTATGGCACAGGTGAAAAACAAAAATAAATTTAGGAACAACATCAACGACCAGGCCATCCTTCTACAACCTCCATAAAAAAAAAACAAAAAAAAAAACTCTACGTTATAAACCACTTACCAGCATCAATAGCAATTGTTTGTTGTTGTTTTTTGTTTTTTTTGCACAGTGAGCGCGTGCCCATTTTTATGACGACTGGAGATAAATTCACTTTTTTTCATCTTATTCTTATCCTCAACATTTATTCCATATCATGTGCCAACGTAACAGATATGAAGGCTACAGGAGCTCACTGTATTGTGTAAATACCTGAGCTCTCAGTGTTAATGGCCTGAGCACACAGTGTAAATAAGCTAAACTTTAATGTAGGAAACATTCTCGCACGCGAAGATGACCAAGGTAATATTCGATTTGAGTAGTTGCCATGAGCTGTATTTTGTTTTAGGTGAGGGAGGGTTTTTCGTCAGCCTCACTCTGTCTTCATTGTCTATTTGATCCTATGGCAAGACTTAGTCAAGGCGAATGGAAATCGACAAGGATGCAGTAGCTGACCAGCAGTGGGTTTTTGTATGTGTATTTCGCTAAGCTCTTTTTGCGTTTCTCATCGCAGGAGTTCTCGGAATTTTCATACCACCTGCGGGACTGCATTTCCGAGTTTGATTTCAGAGTTGTTTGCCTTCTATCGGATAAAGTACCATCCAAGTCCCATTCTCCCGGGGTGCTGGTGCTGTTTTTAGTTTATGCTTGTCTTGGCTTTTTGCTGCGGACTGAACTCCAGGCGACAAGCTCGCCCACCCAGGAAACGTTAAGCCTAGATAGCGTAGCTAAAAAACGTTGCTGCTTAGCACGACACAAAACTAGTGGCTTAAGAACTATTTGACAAGCCTGCAGAAGAGGTATTTAGATAAGAAAAATCGCATGATTCCACACGACTGGTTTGAATCTAACAATCTCTCACAAGGTCGAACAAGCCCGACCCTAAGTGTAACGATGGCTATGGCCAACACATCCCAACAAGGTTAACATCAGTGACACGGTGGCATACGAGGTATTTAACTATACTGGAGGCCAGGGTCAGAATGATTTGCAACAGAAACCTTTCAAATATCATAGTCAAAAAGTAGAGTGCTATTTAAATGTTACCTTGATAAAGGACGATGCATTCTTGTCTATCGTCAAAACGAACGGGTCCTGCTTGTTTACCGTCAGAACAATCAGACCCTTCTTGCCCACCTTCAGAATAATTAGACCCTGCTTGCCCACCGTCAGAACAATCAGACCCTGCTTTCCTACCGTCAGAACAAGTTATGGCTGCTTTCCATTAGAAATATCCAATCCGTCCTGTTTACCGTCAGAACAATCAGGTCCTGCTGTGCATACCATCACAACAATCAGGTCCTGCTGTGCATACCATCACTACAATCAGGCCATGCTTTACAAATCAATGGCGGCCTTCAGTGGTCGATGACAAGAGCGCGATAATGACATCTTAAGGACATTAGGGATGGCTCCGTGCCACAGAAAATTGTTCTTCCATTAGACTCCTCGGTAAGCGGAATCTATTTATAGAGTGAGAGCTCAAAAACGCGGGCCCCGTAACAGGGCCATTGGTCAAGTACTTGAATAATGAACAGTTTTACCGTGTCGGTAGCGATGTAGTGTGATAAAAACAGAAGAGGTAGCAGGGTTATTCCGAAGAGGTAGCGCGGTTATTCCAGGATACGTCAAACATGTCACATTCTTGCCGCATGCTAACGCAACATTTAGAGACGGAAAGTAATGATGGCTTGATGAACACGTGACTAAAGGCATTTAAAAAACTATTTTAAAAACAAAACCTTGAATCACATCACGTAGTAAAATATCAAGAAAATTGTCAGTATGACATTCCCGTCTGCACACTCAAAAGGAATACCCACTGTATGCTCTCACCAAACAATCAAATAGGGTTGAATGGGTTCTATTAAATAATTTATATCACTTAAATTTTGGATTAACGTTTTTTAACCATTCCTATTTGATCTGATTTTCAATGGACCTTACTTGCCGTGCAAGCCTCTTTGGATATATTTTCAGCCATTGCTGACCTGTGCGAACGCAATAAACCATTCAGCAATGGATAGACCCCCGAGTTAAGGGTGTCTCAAGGACCTTATTAGAGGAGTTGAGTTCACCACTTGCTCCAGTAAATGGAATCGTTAATGTGCGGCACGCGCGTACGGGGGGGGGGGGGGGGGGGGGGGGGTTGCGAGATTGAAGACTTTAAGACTGCAATGTTACTTGTTTTCAGGGTAGTAATTTTCGGATTACATCCATCTCCACACATGGCTTACTAGCCCCTTGCATTTTTACGACACTTTCTATACTGGTCCAATGCATCTTAAGCTAATTTATTTTGATACAGAACAACATTACATCCCCACCCCCCCACACACAGGTTATCTTACTATTTATTTTTAGATCCCCGTGAAACTTTATTGCTATCTGTATCTATTATAACAATATAAACCTTCCTTTATATAATATAAACACGTGACAAGGCATACCGCAGAGCGACATTTATCATGGATCGTATGCACGGATATTGGAAACAGATCCGTGATACGTTGACGAAGCTTTGCATTATCCGAGTTATTGATGAGAGAAAAAAAACAATGCCTAAAATGCCAGCCCACTTTCACCACGAAACAGCAGAGGTCTGGCCTTACCCGTCTGCAGGCTCGAGAAAGCTGTCCTTGGCGACACCTGACAAGTGCCCATTTTGTTAGCCAACTTAGAAACGGATGCTGGGGTTGGGGTAGTACGGGTTTTAGCCTATGCGACTCCTACCAATCATAGATTTAATTGTTATGCATTCTCCTAAGACTTCCCATTAATAGTGACAGGCCCGGGTGTGATTTCGTTCTCTTCTTTCTTGTTCATTTTTGCATGCCCTTCGTGTGCGTGGTCCTCCCTCTCGAACTTGTTCATCTTTACACTGCAAGGCTTGTGAAAGCTTGGTTCAGATGATAATTAGAGATGCCGAGTGGTGGCGCTGTGGTCAGCGATGAGGCCACATAAAAGTAAATGTGTTGGCCATGGTGAGCGTGCCCTTTTGTCAATTTTTTTTTAAAATGGAAGGCAAAAGAAAAAAAAAAAGGGGGGGGGGGTCTTTTTTTCCATTTTGTCGAAAGATAAAATTATAATTAAACTTGGTCAATACACTTGCGTATATGAAAGACTAACGTAGCGTTGTAAACTTTAATGCTGACAGAACTATTGACTGTTAGCGGACACAAAATGGCGTCCAAAAGGTGCGGAGGGGAGGCACATTTGTCTTGATATGGAGGGGCGGCATTTTCAGTAAACTGAGGGTACTTTTTTTTTTCACAGAATGGGCGGAAACAACCTTTGCTACTCCACTGTAGATAAACTGAACAAAAGAAACGAACTCAACTGTTTTTTGTGTCTATTTGGTTCCAAATGCTGGGTGGCCGAGTATGAACTGAGCAAATCTCAAGTTAATGGTCAGGAGTTCAATACCCGCCAAAGCCCAGTCAAGCAAAAAACACCACCAGCACCCCGGGTGGATGGGACTCGTTAACCTTGGACGGCAACCCATCTAAGAGAAGGCAACTATGAATTCAAACCCGGAGATGGGGAGATGGAGTTCACATGCGCCTAACTGGCAGCAGTGAGACCTCTCGAACATCGGAGCGCCGTGAGCATGCTATCATAGTATGGAATGAGCGCTATATAAGTACTCCAATCAATCAATCAAGTGGACTCTACTTTTGTGTGAATATTATACTCCTCACTACTCATCAACACGCATGCTTTATTTCAAAATACAAGCGAGGTGAGATTAATAGAGACTGAGTCATTCATACAGACCGAAACCCATCGCTCTGTTTTAAAAGATAAACTTATTGAGAATCACTGATACGCAGCTAAAGATAGCCTTTGAGACGGGCGCAAATACCCTCTGGGCGAGCGGTAACAAAAGATATCTCCTTCTCGTCCAAAGAATACCACTGATGTGGAATTACAATTCAAAGGCTTCGTCTCTCACACAGGAAATCTATTAGTCATAGATAACACGACTGCTCTTTGTGTGCCTTTTGACTTGCTCTCTCCTGGTCAGTGGGGAAATCCCAGTGTATCGGCGCTTTTTTTAAATATGTCTTTGGTCTGTGTGGCTAAACAGTCAACAACAAGACAAAATCTGGTGTCATGTAACAACTTACTTTTTTTTATGTCGGTGGTCTGTGTGGCTAAACAGTCAACAACAAGACAAAATCTGGTGTCATGTAACAACTTACTTTTTTTTATGTCGGTGTTCTGTGTGGCTAAACAGTCAACAACAAACAAAATCTGGTGTCATGTAACAACTTATTTTTTTTATGTCGGTGGTCTGTGTGGCTAAACAGTCAACAACAAGACAAAATCTGGTGTCATGTAACAACTTACTTTTTTATGTCGGTGGTCTGTGTGGCTAAACGGTCAACAAGACAAAATCTAATGTCACGTAACAACTTATTTTTTTTTATGTCGGTGTTCTGTGTGGCTAAATGGTCAACAACAAGACAAAATCTGGTGTCATGTAACAACTTACTTTTTTTTATGTCGGTGGTCTGTGTGGCTAAATGGTCAACAACAAGACAAAATCTGGTGTCATGTAACAACTTACTTTTTTTTATGTCGGTGGTCTGTGTGGCTAAATGGTCAACAACAAGACAAAATCTGGTGTCATGTAACAACTTACTTTTTTTTATGTCGGTGGTCTGTGTGGCTAAATGGTCAACAACAAGACAAAATCTGGTGTCATGTAACAACTTACTTTTTTTTATGTCGGTGGTCTGTGTGGCTAAACGGTCAACAACAAGACAAAATCTGGTGTCATGTAACAACTTACTTTTTTTTATGTCGGTGTTCTGTGTGGCTAAACGGTCAACAACAAACAAAATCTGGTGTCATGTAACAACTTATTTTTTTTATGTCGGTGGTCTGTGTGGCTAAACAGTCAACAACAAGACAAAATCTGGTGTCATGTAACAACTTACTTTTTTATGTCGGTGGTCTGTGTGGCTAAACGGTCAACAAGACAAAATCTAATGTCACGTAACAACTTATTTTTTTTTATGTCGGTGTTCTGTGTGGCTAAATGGTCAACAACAAGACAAAATCTGGTGTCATGTAACAACTTACTTTTTTTTATGTCGGTGGTCTGTGTGGCTAAATGGTCAACAACAAGACAAAATCTGGTGTCATGTAACAACTTATTTTTTTTTATGTCGGTGGTCTGTGTGGCTAAATGGTCAACAACAAGACAAAATCTGGTGTCATGTAACAACTTACTTTTTTTTATGTCGGTGGTCTGTGTGGCTAAATGGTCAACAACAAGACAAAATCTGGTGTCATGTAACAACTTACTTTTTTTTATGTCGGTGGTCTGTGTGGCTAAATGGTCAACAACAAGACAAAATCTGGTGTCATGTAACAACTTACTTTTTTTTATGTCGGTGGTCTGTGTGGCTAAATGGTCAACAACAAGACAAAATCTGGTGTCATGTAACAACTTATTTTTTTTTATGTCGGTGGTCTGTGTGGCTAAATGGTCAACAACAAGACAAAATCTGGTGTCATGTAACAACTTACTTTTTTTTATGTCGGTGGTCTGTGTGGCTAAATGGTCAACAACAAGACAAAATCTGGTGTCATGTAACAACTTACTTTTTTTTATGTCGGTGGTCTGTGTGGCTAAATGGTCAACAACAAGACAAAATCTGGTGTCATGTAACAACTTACTTTTTTTTATGTCGGTGGTCTGTGTGGCTAAATGGTCAACAACAAGACAAAATCTGGTGTCATGTAACAACTTACTTTTTTTTATGTCGGTGGTCTGTGTGGCTAAACGGTCAACAACAAGACAAAATCTGGTGTCATGTAACAACTTACTTTTTTTTATGTCGGTGTTCTGTGTGGCTAAACGGTCAACAACAAACAAAATCTGGTGTCATGTAACAACTTATTTTTTTTATGTCGGTGGTCTGTGTGGCTAAACAGTCAACAACAAGACAAAATCTGGTGTCATGTAACAACTTACTTTTTTATGTCGGTGGTCTGTGTGGCTAAACGGTCAACAAGACAAAATCTAATGTCACGTAACAACTTATTTTTTTTTATGTCGGTGTTCTGTGTGGCTAAATGGTCAACAACAAGACAAAATCTGGTGTCATGTAACAACTTACTTTTTTTTATGTCGGTGGTCTGTGTGGCTAAATGGTCAACAACAAGACAAAATCTGGTGTCATGTAACAACTTATTTTTTTTTATGTCGGTGGTCTGTGTGGCTAAATGGTCAACAACAAGACAAAATCTGGTGTCATGTAACAACTTACTTTTTTTTATGTCGGTGGTCTGTGTGGCTAAATGGTCAACAACAAGACAAAATCTGGTGTCATGTAACAACTTACTTTTTTTTATGTCGGTGGTCTGTGTGGCTAAATGGTCAACAACAAGACAAAATCTGGTGTCATGTAACAACTTACTTTTTTTTATGTCGGTGGTCTGTGTGGCTAAATGGTCAACAACAAGACAAAATCTGGTGTCATGTAACAACTTATTTTTTTTTATGTCGGTGGTCTGTGTGGCTAAATGGTCAACAACAAGACAAAATCTGGTGTCATGTAACAACTTACTTTTTTTTATGTCGGTGGTCTGTGTGGCTAAATGGTCAACAACAAGACAAAATCTGGTGTCATGTAACAACTTACTTTTTTTTATGTCGGTGGTCTGTGTGGCTAAATGGTCAACAACAAGACAAAATCTGGTGTCATGTAACAACTTACTTTTTTTTATGTCGGTGGTCTGTGTGGCTAAATGGTCAACAACAAGACAAAATCTGGTGTCATGTAACAACTTACTTTTTTTTATGTCGGTGGTCTGTGTGGCTAAATGGTCAACAACAAGACAAAATCTGGTGTCATGTAACAACTTACTTTTTTTTATGTCGGTGGTCTGTGTGGCTAAATGGTCAACAACAAGACAAAATCTGGTGTCATGTAACAACTTATTTTTTTTTATGTCGGTGGTCTGTGTGGCTAAATGGTCAACAACAAGACAAAATCTGGTGTCATGTAACAACTTACTTTTTTTTTATGTCGGTGGTCTGTGTGGCTAAATGGTCAACAACAAGACAAAATCTGGTGTCATGTAACAACTTATTTTTTTTTATGTCGGTGGTCTGTGTGGCTAAATGGTCAACAACAAGACAAAATCTGGTGTCATGTAACAACTTACTTTTTTTTATGTCGGTGGTCTGTGTGGCTAAATGGTCAACAACAAGACAAAATCTGGTGTCATGTAACAACTTATTTTTTTTTATGTCGGTGGTCTGTGTGGCTAAATGGTCAACAACAAGACAAAATCTGGTGTCATGTAACAACTTATTTTTTTTTATGTCGGTGGTCTGTGTGGCTAAATGGTCAACAACAAGACAAAATCTGGTGTCATGTAACAACTTATTTTTTTTTATGTCGGTGTTCTGTGTGGCTAAATGGTCAACAACAAGACAAAATCTGGTGTCATGTAACAACTTACTTATTTTTATGTCGGTGGTCTGTGTGGCTAAATGGTCAACAACAAGACAAAATCTGGTGTCATGTAACAACTTATTTTTTTTTATGTCGGTGTTCTGTGTGGCTAAATGGTCAACAACAAGACAAAATCTGGTGTCATGTAACAACTTACTTTTTTTTATGTCGGTGGTCTGTGTGGCTAAATGGTCAACAACAAGACAAAATCTGGTGTCATGTAACAACTTACTTTTTTTTATGTCGGTGGTCTGTGTGGCTAAATGGTCAACAACAAGACAAAATCTGGTGTCATGTAACAACTTACTTTTTTTTATGTCGGTGGTCTGTGTGGCTAAATGGTCAACAACAAGACAAAATCTGGTGTCATGTAACAACTTACTTTTTTTTATGTCGGTGGTCTGTGTGGCTAAATGGTCAACAACAAGACAAAATCTGGTGTCATGTAACAACTTATTTTTTTTTATGTCGGTGTTCTGTGTGGCTAAATGGTCAACAACAAGACAAAATCTGGTGTCATGTAACAACTTACTTTTTTTTATGTCGGTGGTCTGTGTGGCTAAATGGTCAACAACAAGACAAAATCTGGTGTCATGTAACAACTTACTTTTTTTTATGTCGGTGGTCTGTGTGGCTAAATGGTCAACAACAAGACAAAATCTGGTGTCATGTAACAACTTATTTTTTTTTATGTCGGTGTTCTGTGTGGCTAAATGGTCAACAACAAGACAAAATCTGGTGTCATGTAACAACTTACTTTTTTTTATGTCGGTGGTCTGTGTGGCTAAATGGTCAACAACAAGACAAAATCTGGTGTCATGTAACAACTTATTTTTTTTTATGTCGGTGTTCTGTGTGGCTAAATGGTCAACAACAAGACAAAATCTGGTGTCATGTAACAACTTACTTATTTTTATGTCGGTGTTCTGTGTGGCTAAATGGTCAACAACAAGACAAAATCTGGTGTCATGTAACAACTTACTTTTTTTTATGTCGGTGTTCTGTGTGGCTAAATGGTCAACAACAAGACAAAATCTGGTGTCATGTAACAACTTATTTTTTTTTATGTCGGTGTTCTGTGTGGCTAAATGGTCAACAACAAGACAAAATCTGGTGTCATGTAACAACTTACTTTTTTTTATGTCGGTGGTCTGTGTGGCTAAATGGTCAACAACAAGACAAAATCTGGTGTCATGTAACAACTTACTTTTTTTTATGTCGGTGTTCTGTGTGGCTAAATGGTCAACAACAAGACAAAATCTGGTGTCATGTAACAACTTACTTATTTTTTTTTTAAATTTATTATTTTGCTCGGCATCAATGACCCCCTCCTGGATTCGTTTATAGCAGTGAATCAACTCCCTGTGTCTTAGGGGGCTACAATTTGATCCGTGGCTAACCCGCGGGCGATCTTTTAGCATAATCAAATCGGGCGGTTCTGCGAATGACCAGCTTAGCGATAAGGTTAAAAAAAATGTGTAACAAAAGTTATGCGAGACCGCGATAAATCGCAGGAAAAAATGAGGGGGGGGGGGCGTCCTGTAATATCGTCTGATTCTGGCGGGGAGTTCACCTTTTTATGATAAAATGTAATCATGCAGAGAGAATGAGCTTAGGCCTTAGGGCAGGGGTCGGGGAACATTTTAGCCATTAACCCTGTATTTGTTAACGCTGTCGATACCCCTCGATATGAAAGGGCGAAAAATCACAGACTATTAAAAAATGATAGTAGTTTATTGAATCTATATACACAGAGAATGCAATTATTGTAAAAAGCTTCTTTTTTTTAATGATAAAATAAAATTTACCAAGAGGCTGTGCTCCCGACGCTGCTATATGCACGTGAAACATGGAAAGTGCATCAAAGCCATGATAGTACGCTGAACCACTTTCCCACGACGATCCTCAGAGAAATCCTCAAGATCAAATAGCAGGACTATGTCCCGGATACCGAGTTACTCACGAAAACAGGTCTCTTCGGCATATATGCTCCTTATTAATGAAGCCCCGGCTTGGCTGGGCGGGACATGTGGCGGAAAAAGTCAGACAAACGCTATCCCAAAAGAATATATCGTCGCGAACTCTTAAGCATAGCAAGCGGTTTGCTGCAACGTTTCAGAGACACGACGAAAGCATATTTGAAAGCGTCTCACATAAGGCCGGGCACGTGGGAACAATCCGCAAAGGACCAAGATCTTTGGCGTTCCTCCCTACACACGGCTCAATACAGCAGAATCATACAGAGCAGCTGCTGCAGAGCACAAAAGACAAGCCAGAAAAGCCCGAGTAACTCTGTACTTGGAGTTGTCCCAACCCCATCCCCTGCACCTCTAGCAAAAGAACAATTCGTGCCAGAATCGTCCTGATCAACCGTTTGCGCACCGGCAAATAGATTCAACCCCAGCGCCAATCCGATGGCTAAAATGGTCAAGGTCGAGTTTTGAAGGACGAAGTGACAGAACTAGACAGATGCACTATTAGCAGACAAAAGGGCTAGGTCATGACATGGAACGCCATTGTTAGATTAATTGTTTTGTGTCTATTAAGATCTCATTACCCCCAAAAATTTCATGTTTAACCCATTTGGGGTAATAAACACCGGTTCGTCGACCCCTGCCTTAAGGGATGAGACGCTAAATTTTTATTGTCGCACACTAAATCTAAAGAAGATTACAGCCGCCCCTCCCCCCACGCAACATTTTCACTCTTTTTCCTCCAAATGTAAAAAAAATAAATAATTTTAACAACAACCAAAAAAAGACAAACAACACACAACGTTCTTAGTTTCACGCCCGACGGATACATTCCAACAGAAATTGTTATTTTATGATATCCAGAAGAAGTTATTTGATGATTTCCATTAGAAATTGTTATTTCATGATTTCCAGAAGATGCTGTTACTTGATGAAATCCATCAAAAATTGTTATTTGATTATTTCAAGCAGAAATATTTATTTGAAAATTCTCAGCAGAATTTATCTGATTATTTCCAGCAGAGGTTTGTTATTTGATGATTTCCAGAAGCAGTTGTTAATTAAGGAATGACTTCCATGCTTAAATTCGGGTTGACAACTCGACATACGCGAATAACTTTCAATACCTTCACCGAAGACGTAATTTAACGTCAGTTGAAATATACTTCAAACTAAGATAAAACAAATATACATTACATTTGGTCAAAAAGTAACCATTCCAAAATGTAAAACATGTGTATTTTATTTGTATATTACTAGGTAAATAGTGTCTTTTTTCTGTGTATTTAGTTGAACCAACATTGCATTACCAAAATTAGCCATGAGCATCGCCTTAAACACGGTATCATCGCACGGCCATGGTGAAATCACGGACTTAAGGTAACTTGGCACACCCATGGTAACAACGCATTACCCAATAGGTAACATCACTTTACCCAGTCACACCGCATAAACGACGGTAACATCGCACTACCCAGTAACATCGCAAGCAGTAACATCGCATTACCCAGTAACATCGCACTACCCAGTAACATCGCATTACCCAGTAACATCACATTTCCCAGTAACATCGCATTACCCAATAACATCGCATTACCCAGTAACATCGCACTACCCAGTAACATCGCACTACCCAGTAACATCGCATTACCCAGTAACATCGCACTACCCAGTAACATCGCACTACCCAGTAACATCGCACTACCCAGTAACATCGCATTACCCAGTAACATCGCATTACCCAGTAACATCGCACTACCCAGTAACATCGCATTAGCCAGTAACATCGCATTACCCAGTAACTTTGCATTACGCAGTAACATCGCACTACCCAGTAACATCGCACTACCCAGTAACATCGCACTACCCAGTAACATCGCATTACCCAGTAACATCGCACTACCCAGTAACATCGCACTACCCAGTAACATCGCACTACCCAGTAACATCGCATTACCCAGTAACATCGCATTACCCAGTAACATTGCATTACCCAGTAACATCGCACTATCCAGTAACATCGCATTAGCCAGTAACATCGCATTACCCAGTAACTTTGCATTACGCAGTAACATCGCACTACCCAGTAACATCGCACTACCCAGTAACATCGCACTACCCAGTAACATCGCATTACCCAGTAACATCGCATTACCCAGTAACATCGCACTACCCAGTAACATCGCACTACCCAGTAACATCGCATTACCCAGTAACATCACATTAGCCAGTAACATCGCATTAGCCAGTAACATCGCACTACCCAGTAACATCACATAACCCAGTAACATCACATAACCCAGTAACATCGCATTACCCAGTAACATCGCATTACCCAGTAACATCGCACTACCCAGTAACATCGCACTACCCAGTAACATCGCATTACCCAGTAACATCACATTAGCCAGTAACATCGCATTAGCCAGTAACATCGCACTACCCAGTAACATCACATAACCCAGTAACATCACATAACCCAGTAACATCACATTACCCAGTAACATCGCATTACCCAGTAACATCACATTACCCAGTAACATCACATTACCCAGTAACATCACATTACCCAGTAACATAACATAACCCAGTAACATCACATTACCCAGTAACATCGCATTACCCAATGCAGCTTGAAGCTAAAAAAAGAGACTTACCGGATCAGACCTTACAGAAAAGGAGTCAAGTAATCCATCATATGAAACACGATTCTTTGGTAATGCTGTTATTTTGTTGTTTCAATTATTTTTTTGGTTTGTTTAAAAACTCATTATCAGTTCAAAGATGGCGACTAAGCATTAAACTAGCATCAACCAAAATTAACATTCTTAGTTTTGAACCACCTTGAACTACGATACAAAGGAAGGGAGGAGGGAGGAAAAAAAAACAGAGTCTTCTCACAAAATCACCTTCAGGTTAGCTGCAGCGCAATATTAACAATTAGATTAACTTTTCCGAGGTTCCCTCTATTCCTAGCATTGTCTCGCAACAGAATAACCCAACAATAATCCTCACGCGAGCTTGTCGAGAAGAAGAGGGGAAAAAAGGGGGTTGACAGCTCTTAGGGCTCCAGCAGCGCGCGCCGGTCGACGTGATGTCTGCCAACTTAGCCCCGTTCAGCCACTCAGAGAAGAAAAGCTGGACACTTCCGAGTACGATTTCAAATTCCCCAGACACGTCATTTCTTATCAATGCATTTTATTCCCGGGTACCCTACTTTTATGTAATATCGCTAGACATGGAATGGTGGACTTGTGTTCTGTACAGTTCCGTATTGTAACCGTGGGACGCTAGGCATAAATAGTGCTGTAAACGAGTATCGATTCTGCTACGCGAGTCCTGGTCAAGTAACGTGATTGAAAAATCATGCTAGGGTATCTAAATCGATACATGAATCAAAAGTATCGCCGGTCGGTCTCTCGGGCTTGTGGAATGAATTCCAAAGCAAAGGTAGCGTGAAATAGGGGTGATCGAGAGAGATCGATACCTTGGGAATGATCACGCAGGCGATCGGCGCGGACCCCCCCCCCCCAAACCCGTCAGCATCCATTGTTGGGGGCCGCCTTGTGGAATGGCACAAAATTATAGAGCTGACTTGGGATTCATTAGTAGAACTAGCGGACTATTGTGTGCTTCTCAGTCTAGAGAAAGGATGAGGAAGAGCAAAAGAGAGAGAGAGTGAAATTGAAGGAAATTTACAGAGGGAGACAAAAAAAAAAGATAGTGGAAGACCAATGAAAAAATGGCGGTGGTAGAGAGGGTAGGGTAAGTTATGAGGTCAGTCGGAGATAAAATATGAAACGAAATCCACTGCCTATCCTATGTCGTATTGAAGGTGCATTGCCTATGTCAACTGTCGATCTACTGATAGGAACAGGCAGTTGCCGGATCCCAGAATGGAGATCCCAGAATAGAGAAGACGTTGTACAAAATCCCGTCGACAAAAATATAATATCGTTTACTTTATAATAAAGACTTGCGAAACAAAGTATAACAAAAAATAGCCAAACCTTCGTGGACGGCCCATGACCCAGTTCTGAGTGGTGTGCAGCACCACAACAAAAATGTGAAAC
This sequence comes from Omphiscola glabra, assembly GCA_964017045.1. Taxonomy (NCBI): domain Eukaryota; kingdom Metazoa; phylum Mollusca; class Gastropoda; family Lymnaeidae; genus Omphiscola; species Omphiscola glabra. Next base: position 10,362,228 of record OZ024804.1, on the reverse strand, counting down.
AAACTGTGACATTTTAAAAAAAAATCATTTCTAAAGATAAAAAATCAACCAATTTACCGGAGTTCAGACGTTACGCATGAAGCTCGCTCTGGGAAACAGGAACAGTAACACCAAATAGTAGTCGTTTCCCCCTAAAGACAAAATATACCAATTTACCGTAGTTCAGACGTTACGCATGAAGCTCGCTCTGAGAAACAGGAACAATAACACCAAATAGTAGTCGCTTCCCCCTAAAGACATAATATACCAATTTACCGGAGTTCAGACGTCACGCACGAATCTTGCTTCGTGACAGCCTTTTTTTCATTCAATACTCACAATATAAAACATGTGGAGTTGGGGGAGGGGCGGGTTTTGAAGAGGAAGCAGGACGCACCAGAAACAAAATATTAGAGAAGAGATGGCATTGTGGACGGGGACAAAATGCACTAATACTAATCCTATGTTGTCACCGAAATATTGTGTAGGTTGAAAGACGTCCCCAAAGGCACCTCGCGCCCCCCCCCCCCCAATAAAAATTGCGGAGATTTCTGTATTAGGCATGAAATATTAATTTTCAATCTCAGTAAGTCATCTAGATCATCTCTCAATTCCCTGGTGGCGCGGCACATAAACTACATGAATAAACAACGTCCTGTACTGCTGTAGACGGGCGTTAAGACGTGTTCATTTGTTGTTGTCACGAATATGACGGTCAACCAGCAACATGATACCTTGGAAAACTACTGGGATATTTTCAACAAAATTAGGATATTTTAAAACACTAAAAGTATAATTTAAATCCATAATATGATATTCTTAACAACTATAGTATTCCATGACTAATATGATACTGTCACCACTAATAAGATACTGGCACCCACTAATATGATACTGTCAACAATAACATGGTATCACCCATTAATATGATACTGTCATCCATTAGTATGATACTGTTACCCCCTCATATGACACCACACCCAATAATATGATACTGTCATCCACTAATATGATACTGTCACCACTTACATGATATTATCACCCATTAATATGATACAGTCATACACTAATATGATACTGTCACCCTTACATGATATTATCACCCATTAATATGATACTGTCATCCATTAATATGATACTGTCACTCACTGATATGATACTGTCCCCCACTCGTATGACACTGCCACCCAATGATATGATACTGTCATCCACTTATATAATACTGTCATCCACTAATTTGATACTGCCGTCCACTACTATAATACCAGACCTGTTTACTCTTACGATTTTGGCGTACAATGTACGATTTTGAGGTACATACATTATGTAAATTATATATACTGTATGTTTATTTTTTTACTACTAAGATAATGTATCGAACGATTTTGTGATGATATTGTACGATTTTAAGAGTTTGAGGGTAAACAGGTTTGTAATACTGTCTCCCACGAAAAATGATATTGTCGTCCACTTACTGTCGCCCACTAATTTTGATACTGTCACCTACTAATTTTGATACTGTCGCCCACTAATTTTGATACTGTCGCCCACTAATTTTTAAATTCAGTCGCCCACTAATATAAGACGCATTTAATAAATCAAAGGTGTGTTTGACCACTAAGTATCCGCGCTCATCCTCAATATCGACGACCGGCCTACGAACCAATCCCGTTAAATAATAAATTAACAGCTACAGGAACCACAACAGGGCGCCGTAGCAATAAATAAATAAAACTATCAGTGGAAATATGGGAATCCACTATTTTTGACGGAGACGGAAGAAACTCATACGGGACCAACAGGTTCGATTAACTCAGGTTAAGGTTAAACTCGAAGTTCAGTAGCTTCAATGCAGTGACTTGAATACCAATGATAGACAGGTTAAGAGAATTAGATTGCTACAATTAAAACACACACTTCTCTCTATTCTTTTCCCTTATAAAACGTTGTGCTTCTTGTTGATTCGGAAATATCTCTAAAATCCTTCTTTTCTTTGTGGTCACATGAAGTGCCCAGTCGAAAAAATTAATATTTTTTTTCTGTGTTAAGGCAATATTTCTATTTCTATACTCCGTTGTGATCCTTTCGAAAAGCAAGGTCTATGTGTGCTGGACGGGAATAAACACGACATAATCATAATTGTTGCTCTAACAAGAACAACTGGTTACATTTAACTCATTTCTCTCCAAACACTCAAAAACAATTAATTACCTTTTTTTCTGCTATACCCTTCAAAAATGCAAGGCAGTAAGGCATAGCCTGGGCGGACTTGTTAAGAAAGCTTTTTTTTTTTTTTTTTTTAAATTATCATAATATTATTATTACGATGAGGCGCAAAATAATGAACAGTATTTCACTGGGTCGGAAAAAAAAATGCGTGCCAATAGGTCACATTAGCTCTCGAGGCATGCAGAAGAGAAAAGAACTTCCGGCGGATCTCATGAAGGCTGATCATCCCGGGAACCCCGCTAACTGGTTTGTCGCCTAATTTCCCCATTCAGGACAATACTCTAGGGGAGAAATATCGTTTTTTTCCCCATTAATATCCTCAATTAAAAGCTGATGACAAAAACGGATGAGGACGGGGTAGAGGAGTGCGATACTTTACAAGCCAGGAGGAAACGTGCCTAACTGTTAACAGATACCGCTGCTGGCAAGCTGAGCAAAGTGTGTGGAGTTATAACGAGATAGGTTTAATAGCTGGCAGCATTTCAAACAAAGTTAGAAGGCAGCGCTATCATAAGTTTGGATGCCCTGACTATATATGTATATATGTATATAACAAAACTTGAACGGCTCCTATTAATCTGTGTTTTCAACGGGATGATACATGCTTTGTGATCTCTGTCACAATAGAAAATCCAGGTCCAGTAATACTTTACAAGTCGGAATGGACTTGCCATATGATGAGCCATCATATGTTGAATACTTCAAGGCCAAAAACCAATATTTTGTCGAGAGGGCTGATTATTCTTGGAAGTGAGCCTTTGCGGTGTTAGACGTCCACTAAGCTTAAAACACTATAATTACTTTGAAACGAGGTCATGATAGACATGTTTACTCTATAAGAATCATATAAGTTCAAGCAGGGCCGTGCAGAGGAAAAGCTGCACACGGGGCGAAGCTTTAAAATAGCGCCTCCACGTTTATCAGTCAATGATATAATGTAGACATTATATATAATGATCATTTACTAATTTGGCGCCCCCAGCCCCCAAGGCTGACGCCCTAGCCGGCCACCCCTTCGCACGTCCATGCGTTCAAGATGCTTAAGTAAATAACTGCTTTAAGTACATTTGATATTGCTATTTACCCATTCCACTCAATCAGAAGAAATGTACACATTATGATGACTGCAAATGGACAGCAATATTTAATGCAAAATCCTTTTCGAACGTACAAAATGTGAAATTTAACGTGTGGAATATGCATCTTCCTGAATCAGGCAACCGCAGAACACTGATAACTATACCACCGTGCCCGCCCGTTGTGTGATAAAAATGATGATGATAATTCATGTTATAATCTAAAGCTAATACAACGTTGACTGGCCAAAGCTTTTCCCCCAGTCCCCGCTGATCGGAAGGACAAGAAAGTGCAGGCAGATTGGATTACAAATTAAGATAGATGGCATGCTTGTCATTACAAGGAGATAGCGTGTCCAGGCTGAGTGCCCGACAGAAATGGGCCGGTCTCCAGTCAGGGCTCATTTTGGTCAACGGGCTTATTGTGGAACACCAGAACACACCCGGGGGAATGGGGGGGGGGGGGTCAGCTTAGGTAGACAAATACATAGAGTCAAGTTGAGGGAGGCAGGATGATTAAACATTGCTGATCCCTGGTCATCATGATAAAAAATGTGTTTAGCTAAATTTATTCAAGCCAATTAAGGGCGGCCTTGCAAGTAATTTTATTTCTAAACTATAATTACTCTACAATTTCACAAATTCTCACACAAACTTAATTTATTCTGAACTATATTAAATACAAAAGCAATAGTATGTGCAAATTCCTGGGGATTATAAGCCTATTAGCATATCGACATTATGAAAACGCACAGGCGGGTCCTTCTCTGTCCCCCCCCCCCCCCACTTCTACGATTGTACTGAGATTCTAAACCCATCCCCAACAGCCCAGTGTAGAAGAAGAACCTGATTTAACCTTGCTGGAAACCAATCAATTTCATGTTGATCGGGGATCTTCCATTCGTGCCAGTACCCACAGCAGCAGATAAGAAACGTGGGCCTCGCAAAAAATGCCTCGTTAAACAGAGATTACCCCAAAAATTGGGGTTGGCGGGGAATGGGGACAGGCTGTGTCGTCTGAGAGACATCCCACGGGTAAATCTACTGACAACAATGGTGTATCGTCTCACTGACCTACCACAAGGGTGTATCATCCCACTACCCTACTGCAACGCTACTGCAATGGTGTATCTACTCACTACAACAATGGTGAATCATCTCACCACCCTACCACAACGGTGTATAATCTCATATATCCCACCACAATGGTGTGTATAAACTCACCACCACAATGGTGTATCATCTCACTACCCTGCCACAATGGTGTATCATCTCACTACCCTGCCACAATGGTGTATCATCTCACTACCCTGCCACAATGGTGTATCAACTCACCACAACAATAGAGTATCCTCTCACTACCCTAACACCGTGGTGCGTCAAATAGCCACTGTAATGCTTTATCAACTCACCATATCAGAAAACATACAAAAAACCTTCGTAGGTTGACAAAGTAAGTGTTTCTGGGACCAAAACAACAAAGGTCCACTGGGCTCAAAAACATATGTGTGGTCCCAGGTTTTCAAAATGTAACAAAAGTGCCCCGTCAAATGGTTTTTAAAAAAAAACACAAAGGTTCATACCGACGCTAAACTCTATTTCAGTCTCAAAGTCCCATGAACACAAAGCGTAGTTTTCACCAAGGTTCATACCGACGCTAAACTCAATTTCAGTCTCAGAGTCCCATGAACACAAAGCGTAGTTTTCACCAAGGTTCATACCGACGCTAAACTCTATTTCAGTCTCAGAGTCTCATGAACACAAAGCGTAGTTTTCACCAAGGTTCATACCGACACTAAACTCTATTTCAGTCTCAGAGTCTCGTGAACACAAACCTTAGTTTTCACCAAGGTTCATACCGACACTAAACTCTATTTCAGTCTCAGAGTCCCATGAACACAAAGCGTAGTTTTCACCAAGGTTCATACCGACACTAAACTCTATTTCAGTCTCAGAGTCCCATGACATTTGACAAAACGAATTGTCTTCCGGGACATCTAATTCTATAGCCGGGTCTTGACATTGACTTGGATTTCAATGGGGACATGTCGTTGCAAGGGTCCTCACCTTCTTATGCAAGACTGAAACCCTTCTTGCTAAACTCTGTCAAGTAATTATTATTATTATTATTTTTTAATTTTCAAAAGGATTTAAGTTAATGAGCTGTTGAGTGCAAACAGGAACAACTCAGGGTACCGACAACTCATTGCTGGTGGGCGCCATGGAAGAAAAATAGATAGTGCCATAAAAAGATTTGCTGATCTAAAAGGCTAGAAAAAAGTCATCGGTAGGCAAATTGTTCATGCTGCCCACGGTAGGCTAATTGTTCATACTGCACACGGTAGGCAAATTGTTCATGCTTCCCACGGTAGGCTAATTGTTCATACTTCCCACGGTAGGCTAATTGTTCATACTTCCCACGGTAGGCAAATTGTTCATGCTGCCCACGGTAGGCTAATTTTTTATGCTTCCCATGGTAGGCTAATTGTTCATGCTGCCCACGGTAGGCTAATTTTTCATGCTGCCCACATTAGGCTAATTGTTCATACTGCCCACGGTAGGCTAATTGTTCATGCTGCCCATGATAGGCTAATTCTTCATACTGCCCAAATACATGTTAAGAATTAAATATTATTGTTTGTTTTAAAAAAACAACCTAGGTAATAAACTCATTATCAAATCCCCAGTGTTTTCTTTGCACATATTGTTATGATTATACTCAAAAAGGGACGCCAACGTTAAGCTCGCCCGGGGGCACCAACAACGGTAGGGCCGGCCCTGACTACAAGTAATCTTTTCTAAGTTGAATTGTTCGATGACTTGATTAAATTAGTTTTAAAATACTCTGGGTTGTTAGCAAGTGCTTTGAGGTGGGTCTGATGGGAATTGAAAATGTCATTTAGAATAGCCGACCACACGAAGCAAAGAGTGCGTTGAACAAAGAGTGCGTTGAACAAAGAGTGCGTTGAACAAAGAGTGCGTTGAACAAAGAGTGCTTTGAACTAACGCACACGAGATCTTATGATATACTTTTAAATATACAAGAAGAGACTAAAACTTGTTTCTTCACCCCCTCCCCCAGGAGGTCAAGTGCGGATTAATGTATAGGGAGTTAACGTTTATTTCAGTAAAATAATGCATGGGGGTGGGGTAGATGGAGTTGGAGGAGGAGGGACACGTGTCATTTTAAAATATGATATGTCCAGGAATTAAAAATAATTATTATTGGTGGCGGCAAAATTAATGAACTACAGCTCTGCATCATCCAAGAGCAGCTACCCGTCTACGAAAGCAATAGCATTCCATATAATGCGTGTGAGGGTAAGAGTGGAACTTATCAATCTCAGAGAAATCCCCCCCCCCCCCCCAAAAAAAAAGGACACAGCGCCATTACATAATAACAAAGAAATCTCTCCTTAATTATAAAAAGAAAAACTCGTTCAACACGCATTATGATGCCCTGGAGACACGATCTTGACATTTCATCCTAAAGTTTTATAGCTGGTTAGGGGGGAGGGGGGTGTCTATGGTTGCCAGGTCTTTTTTTTACAACTTGTTCTCTTTTTCATTAAAATGCTACCGGCCCCGTGGACAAATGTGCACATAAAGACGCGAGATAAAGGGTGGCAAAAACAAAAGGGTGCTCCCTAATGCCACCCAAGAAACATCCAGACACAAAGAGATGACTGGTGTGAAAGTGCGAAGACCATACAAGAGAGACTGCCATCAACATGCAGATGAAACCAATCTACCGCAGCGAGAGACCCATCTCGAACAGTGGTGGTAGGTCTCAGGGGAGATTACTGCATCGCCCGCAAGGGGAGACGTTTCAATAATTTATTTGCTTTCCCAGTTGTGTGATCTGAATTTGTATCAGACCTTGTAGAGTTTTGCCAACAAGTGTCAGCGGGTTTTGCCATCGAGTGTCAGCGGGTGTTGCCATCGAGTGTCAGCGGGTGTTGCCATCAAGTGTCAGCAGGTGCTGCCATCAAATGTCAGCGGGTTTTGCCATCAAGTGTCAGCGGGTTTTGCCATCAGGTGTCAGCAGGTGTTGCCATCAAGTGTCAGCGATTTTTGTCTTTAGGTTGGAGGAATTTTCTTGTATTCAGTCAGGAGAGCATTTTGATTTGTTGCCAAAACAACAAAAAAGTTTAATAGAACGCAAGGGTCGGTGATTCATCCAGCAAAAGGAATATCGCAAAGAATACATTACAACGCAGTTTGCATTACGCTTGATCTGTTATCCGGCTTACAGTCACCAATCTGACAACAGGTCATTAGACTGACATAATGGGTTGTCCATAAAAGACGCCCCGTATAAAATACGCATTCGTTCCATCCCCCCCCCCCCTGTCTTCATGTGGCTTCCCACCGCGGGGTGCGGACGTCCGCAGATGCATACCGCAAATTACAGTGCAGAATGCCAGGAAGTCAAATAGCAGCTATAAAGAGCAAGGAGGCACTAGATTTAAACTTCTAAATCAGTATATGGGCTCATCCACACTGATTACGCAAGTACTGCCATTGGTGGGGGGGGGGGGGGGGGGAGGGGTTGATTTTAGAGATAACTAGTGCGTGAGAGGAGGGGATGGTCTCCAGAACATTGAATAATTATCCTAAAAGTCAGGCCCTGTGTAATATTTCTAATAAAGCCAACTGTCGCGTTAAAATCTGAGAAATCCATGATATTAATTTTTCAGTCTTAAAAAAAATAACGTCAATCTTGAGCATTAATTTTCACGAATGCTTACTTTGCGTGACGTAATTTGTGTCGTGATCATTGCGTTGGACTAAACCAAACTGCCGCGCTGCTGAAAATTCAACCCAAAAAAAAAGGGGTGGGGGGTGCAGAGAGCTCTTTGTACATACGCATAAGGGGGTGCCCGAAAATGAAAGGATGCATCAAAGGGGAAATGGTGGGGGTGGTCTAATATTTGACTTTTCGCTTTTTAAATATATGGATGGCCCCTAATATAAATTATTCGATTAACGTCAACTTGATTTTTCTTTTAAAAACTCCCATTGTTTACATTTTTTGATAAAAGGCAACAAAATATTTAGAGGATCTCCTTTAGGAATTTTTTTTTACTAAAATCTTGGTAGTTTATGATAATAATTTTTTTCGAAATTTCGCAAATTGATCAGACAGAGGACTACACTCAGTGAGCCTAAGGCAGCCCCTCCCACATTTTTTTTTTCAAAAAAAAAAAAAAAGAGGCTAGCTCTCTGACGGCATCATGACCCTTTACTCTTGGGTTCGGTCCATAAAGAATAAAATAATTCTTGGCTGCAAACATTATAAGACTATTAAATTGTGTGGAAGAAAGAGTTTAATGAAGTTTGGTGGTCACTGACTATAGGGTCTTGCATCATGTGTATCAAAGTGAAGTGCTTTTTAATTTCAAATCAAATTTAAAGATCAAACAAGTGATTTTAGAAATACAAATTTTGAAGAGTGTGCCAACCATAAAAAAAACTAAAAGTCCTTTACTGAACAGAAGTCTATCATTATGATAAACCAGGCCTGCACAACTCAAAATATAAGGCGGGCTGTAATACTTTATGAAAAGCTTCTGCAGGCCGAAAGATAATAGAACATGGGGAGGGGGGGGGCGCTATTAAGAAAATAATAATAAAGAATATTTTGTTAATTCGCGGGCCGCAAAGTGGGTGCTGGCGGGATGTATGCGGTCCGCGGGTCGTATATTGTGCAGGCCTGTGATAGACCTTCAACCATCCACAAAATCTTTCAGATAAAAACTAGCGGACCAACAAGAAATCTGTCCAAGCACTGAACCATTCTTTCCAGTTTTCTGACCCATGAGCCAATCATGGCTGATTGAATAATGGATGAAAATATTTAAGGACAAACAGGAAACATTGTCTCAGGTAATACATAATTCATGTCCTGGGAGACAGAATCCACTGGCTACAAGTTCTACACAGTGACTCTAATTGCATTGCCTTCCCGGCCAAGGAGACTGACACAAACTCAAATATATTTATAGACAAAACTACTTGGAAAATTTTAAAGCTGCATTTATATAGATTTGCTTATAAAATTGGGCGTTCCCTGGATAAATGGCTGGATGGAATGTGCTTATTAGCCAAGTATGGATTCTTTGAGGGGGAATAGCTGGATGGAATGTGCTCATTAGACAAGTATGGCAGCTATGGGTAAATAGCTGGATGGAATGTGCTCATTAGACAAGTATGGCAGCTATGGGTAAATAGCTGGATGGAATGTGCTCATTAGCAAAGTATGGCAGCTATGGGTAAATAGCTGGGTTGCATTTGCTCATTAGACAAGTATGACAGCTATGGGTAAATAGCTGGATGGAATGTGCTCATTAGACAAGTATGGCAGCCATGGGTAAATAGCTGGATGGAATGTGCTCATTAGACAAGTATGGCAGCTATGGGTAAATAGCTGGATGGAATGTGCTCATTAGACAAGTATGGCAGCCATGGGTAAATAGCTGGATGGAATGTGCTCATTAGACAAGTATGGCAGCTATGGGTAAATAGCTGGGTGAATTGTGGTCATTAGCAAAGTATGGCAGCCATGGGTAAATAGCTGGATGGAATGTGCTCATTAGACAAGTATGGCAGCCATGGGTAAATAGCTGGATGGAATGTGCTCATTAGACAAGTATGGCAGCTATGGGTAAATAGCTGGGTGCAATGTGCTCATTAGCAAAGTATGACAGCTATGGGTAAATAGCTGGGTGCAATGTGCTCATTAGACAAGTATGGCAGCCATGGGTAAATAGCTGGATGGAATGTGTTCATTAGACAAGTATGGCAGCTATGGGTAAATAGCTGGATGGAATGTGTTCATTAGCAAAGTATGGCAGCCATGGGTAAATAGCTGGGTGCAATGTGCTCATTAGCAAAGTATGGCAGCTATGGGTAAATAGCTTGGTGCAATGTGCTCATTAGCAAAGTATGGCAGCCATGGGTAAATAGCTGGATCGAATGTGTTCATTAGCAAAGTATGGCAGCCATGGGTAAATAGCTGGATGGAATGTGCTCATTAGACAAGTATGGCAGCTATGGGTAAATAGCTGGGTGAATTGTGGTCATTAGCAAAGTATGGCAGCCATGGGTAAATAGCTGGATGAAATGTGCTCATTAGACAAGTATGGCAGCCATGGGTAAATAGCTGGATGGAATGTGCTCATTAGACAAGTATGACAGCTATGGGTAAATAGCTGGATGGAATGTGCTCATTAGACAAGTATGGCAGCCATGGGTAAATAGCTGGATGGAATGTGCTCATTAGACAAGTATGGCAGCTATGGGTAAATAGCTGGATGGAATGTGCTCATTAGACAAGTATGGCAGCCATGGGTAAATAGCTGGATGGAATGTGCTCATTAGACAAGTATGGCAGCTATGGGTAAATAGCTGGGTGAATTGTGGTCATTAGCAAAGTATGGCAGCCATGGGTAAATAGCTGGATGGAATGTGCTCATTAGACAAGTATGGCAGCCATGGGTAAATAGCTGGATGGAATGTGCTCATTAGACAAGTATGGCAGCCATGGGTAAATAGCTGGATGGAATGTGTTCATTAGCAAAGTATGGCAGCCATGGGTAAATAGCTGGGTGCAATGTGCTCATTAGCAAAGTATGACAGCTATGGGTAAATAGCTGGGTGCAATGTGCTCATTAGACAAGTATGGCAGCCATGGGTAAATAGCTGGATGGAATGTGTTCATTAGACAAGTATGGCAGCTATGGGTAAATAGCTGGATGGAATGTGTTCATTAGCAAAGTATGGCAGCCATGGGTAAATAGCTGGGTGCAATGTGCTCATTAGCAAAGTATGGCAGCTATGGGTAAATAGCTTGGTGCAATGTGCTCATTAGCAAAGTATGGCAGCCATGGGTAAATAGCTGGATCGAATGTGTTCATTAGCAAAGTATGGCAGCCATGGGTAAATAGCTGGATGGAATGTGCTCATTAGCAAAGTATGGCAGCTATTCTTGAAGTGGAACCATGACTGAAAAATCTTTAACATTTAATAACAAGGTTTATAGGAGCCCACTTAAATTGAAAATGTAAAATTCACCTGTCTATGCAACAGTAGCTCTAGTCTTACCAGTTAAGATAAACAAAATGGAAAAATCACATGTCCATGTAACAGTAGCTCTAGTCTCACCAGTTAAAGTAAAGGGAAAGATATCAAAACACAGTAATTATTTTTAATTACAGTTGGCAAGGAGGAGAATGGTTTTTACAGCTCAATTCTCCTTTATTTAGAATGGGTTTTATTTTCTTAGAAAACAAAATCCATTTTTTTAAGAGAGCCAACTTTGACAATTAAAGATAAAAAGCAGGGGGAGGGGGGTACTTTTCAACACATGGCTGCCCTGTTGACAAGCCCAATTTGAATCAATAAAAGTGATGCCATCATCTTATTTGCTGTTACAGAATCATGATTCCACTTAACATATTGACATTATTTTTAAATTAAGTGTCCACCTAATTTCAATCGATTAAAAAAAAAACTTTTAAAAACTGAGCTTTGAACTTAATTTTAGCTCTCAAGTGTTCTGCTAACCAGATATAAGCATACAAGTGTTCTGCTAACCAGATATAAGCATATGTGTGTTCTGCTAACCAGATATAAGCATACGTGTGTTCTGCTAACCAGATATAAGCATATGTGTGTTCTGCTAACCAGATATAAGCATACGTGTGTTCTGCTAACCAGATATAAGCATACGTGTGTTCTGCTAACCAGATATAAGCATACAAGTGTTCTGCTAACCAGATATAAGCATACGTGTGTTCTGCTAACCAGATATAAGCATATGTGTGTAATTGCCAAATGAAACCCAAGAGATATTTACTCAAAATATACACATGAAGTTAGTAGAAAGTTGGTGATAATCAAAATTAAATTAGAAAAAAAAATGCAGTTTAAAAAATACTTTTTGGAGTTGCAGAAATTTGTGTAGAACTTTTTTTTTGCTACCCATGCATCTAAGATTAAATGAAAAGCTTTTTGTTTTCTTTGAGCTTAGCCATGGGAGTGCATTTGCTAGATGAAAGAGTGGTTTCCCTTTGATTTAAATTATAAAAAAAAAAATATTTTTTAAAAATCCCCCATACTGAAATGACTGCTAATAACAATAATGCTGTTGAAAGGAAAGAAAAAGACCTGGACAAAAAATTGTCAAATTGACATATTTGTACATACTTTTCTATGATAGCAGCCTGCTTGATGCTACATGTTCCAAATACATGAAAACTTCAAAGGAAGCCTAAAGTTCAAGTTAAGTTCCTAATTTTCCTACATAGCATACTTATTTATGCTGAAAATGAGGGAAAAGGCTGCCTTTCAAACAGGTTTTTTTTAAATAAAACAAAACATTGAGCCTTGTCTCTGAGATATAAAGATGAGATATAAATTCTTCATTTAACTAGAGGAACGTAACATTTCTAAACTTCTTTTGGTTGCTGGGACCAGCAATGCCCTGGTATTAGTTTGTATTTTTAGAAATGGATGAACTCAAAAACTGTTAATTTAATACTCTATGATGACTGCAGCTGGAAATGCTTTTTAAAGAAAAAAACAGCCTAACCAACAGTAATTAGCATTATAAGATAACATTTTTATCATGGGCAATAAAAAAAGCAAATGGTTTCAAACATTCTTTCTACAACCAATGATCGGCTTGCCAGAAACAACTAGAAACTAAAACTAAGGATGTTATCATAGCTGTCACTGTCATGACAAGCCGATAATTTGTCTTGATAATCTATCCGAGAAAAAAATGAACAACTATATAACATAACAAGTAAAGCATACCTGGATCATAGAAAATGTTGTACAGCTCTTTTAGTGCACACTCGGCAGCTTTAGCTCGTGCTATTTTCTTACTCCTGCCTTGACCTTGAAACTTGCGGCCTTGAACTTCACAAAACATGACATACTCTCTAGTTTGGGGTGTACCAGTCTCGGCTTCCGTCTCATAGGAAACAGCTTTTTTCCTATTAAAAGAAATAGAGGTTTTTTTATAGAGCAAAATAAAAGAGAAAAATTACATTTTATTCATTTTTTTTTAGCACCCAGCTCCTGAAACTGTTATCATTTTTACTCCAAAATATTATTTTTTAAAAGTCTTTTTAAGTTAGTTCCGATGGTTGGCACTCTATGCGTCCTTTCTGACATATGGGCCTCTTTTATTTTTATTTTAAAATAGCCATGAAATCTCGCTTCCCTTAAGACTTAGGTGATGGCGTGAGTCTGCGTGATTTAAATTTTTTTTACAACAAAGTTTTTATCTTGTTTCACGTTCATTCTAAGTGAGCTTTAGTACGGTGCGATTATTTTTAGCATGTTCATCCAGGGTGCCTAAAATCAATCTTTGGGTCATTAATTGTTATTTGGTCGCCGTTAATGTTATTTTCTATTAAACCTAATTCATTTCTTGATGCATTTATTCTTAATTCATTAATATTAATTAATAGTTAGGAGCTAAAAAAAATATTGTACAACTGTAATTCTATTGCAAAATGGAGTTACTACCCTTTGTTGCATAAGGAATGAACTAAATTAAACATCCCTCATTCTGTCCATCGGTGAACGTTCTCAATTTCTTAAAGTAGCAGCCAAATTCTGTTCCACCAAATTGAAATTCTATCTTCTATATTTTGAGGGCCCACAATCAAAGTATTGACCATTCTGGCCCTTTTCTCCTGAACTTCAACTGCTGGAGCCTACACATATGACATGCATGCTCAAGCTAACTTTTTTCTGGCATACGTCCACCCCAATGTGACGATGGTTAGGCTTCGCAAGACGAAATCACAAGGCATGGGATTTTTTTTGGAGGATAAGATGGTACGCTAGAAAGCAAATCGCCTCTCTCCATGCACCTGGATAACACATGGGGATGAGGCAGCCGGAATTTACATTGTGTCAGCGTTATCTGCCGACAGGACTCCATCTCCAGGTTTGAATTCAGAGTTTGCCCTCTCATAGCTGATGTGCCGTCCAAGGTTGACGAGTCCCATCCACCCGGGTTGCAGGGGATGTTTTTCCTTGTCTAGGCTTAGGTGGGGATTGAACTCGAGACCACCAGCTTTTAGGATTGACTCAGTTTAGACCACTCAATCACCCAAAACACAATAAGCTCACTTACTGAGAGGGAAAAGTCACCCGTCAGAAATAGTGAACTATTTTGTAGACTGTAACTAAGGCATTGGAAGCTAACTTATTGAGAGGGAAAATTCACCAGTCAGAAATAGTGAACTATTTTGTAGACTGTAACTAATGCATTGGAAGCTAACTTATTGAGAGGGAAAATTCACTAGTCAGAAATAGTGAACTATTTTGTAGACTGTAACTAATGCATTGGAAGCTAACTTATTGAGAGGGAAAATTCACTAGTCAGAAATAGTGAACTATTTTGTAGACTGTAACTATTGCATTGGAAGCTAACTTATTGAGAGGGAAAAGTCACCAGTCAGAAATAGTGAACTATTTTGTAGACTGTAACAAATGCATTGGAAGCTAACTTATAGAGAGGGAAAATTCACTAGTCAGAAATAGTGAACTATTTTGTAGACTGTACCTAATGCATTGGAAGCTAACTTATTGAGAGGGAAAATTCACTAGTCAGAAATAGTGAACTATTTTGTAGACTGTACCTAATGCATTGGAAGCTAACTTATTGAGAGGGAAAATTCACCAGTCAGAAATAGTGAACTATTTTGTAGACTGTAACTAATGCATTGGAAGCTAACTTATTGAGAGGGAAAATTCACTAGTCAGAAATAGTGAACTATTTTGTAGACTACCTAATGCATTGGAAGCTAACTTATTGAGAGGGAAAATTCACCAGTCAGAAATAGTGAACTATTTTGTAGACTGTACCTAATGCATTGGAAGCTAACTTATTGAGAGGGAAAAGTCACCAGTCAGAAATAGTGAACTATTTCGTAGACTGTAACTATTGCATTGGAAGCTAACTTATTGAGAGGGAAAAGTCACCAGTCAGAAATGAACTATCGCTATTTTAACTAATGCATTGTAGTTAGTCCTGTAAAGTGTTATCATTTTTTTAAAAATGTCCATACATAGAGAGAGGTCCATATTCTACTAATAATTCAATAAACGTACTCTTTTTCATTGAGCATCATGCACGGATGCCTTGAGCTTACAATCTTATCTGGCATGATCTTGTCTTCTTCGATGCCAGATGAAGAAATCCAATGTCCATCTCTTTCACTTTCATCCTGAAAAACATAATAGAAATATATTTGTGTTTTAGCATGGAAAACAGTATAGACAAACTAAAACAACTTTCTTTTTTTTTTATTCTATAAAATGATCTTCAACTAAATTTAATTATTATAAGGGACCATTTAAACTTGCTGTATGTAAACTAGTTCTCATTTTAATCCAGGAATAAGTATTGGCTAATTGATTAAGTATGTAGACTCAATGAGGAAATCATCAAATAGACAAGGAGAAGAGGGGTCACTTGGCCCGAAATGATCCCTGTCAGCTGTGCACAATTATGGAAACACCTGAGATATAAACACTGGGCATAAGGGAAATTTAAAATTAACCTCCATTTAAATACCCGGTAGTGAGTTTGCATTTTGATGAATATATTTTTAAAAAGTCTTTTTTTTTTTAATGGGACTTCTTTAAAACAAAAGAATGCAGATTTTTTAATTTGACATAACAGATATTCAAGATGATTTATTAAATCTTGGATATAAATGGTTATGTTTTTATGAGCAGCTAATAATTTTTATTTGTGTGAACATTGGAATTTTTCATATTTTTTTCCTTTATACAAAAAAAAAATTCAAAATTAGAGGAAATGTTGCTGGCTAAATGTCATTTTGAAGCCACACAATTAATGTAAAGAAGAATAATGCTATGAAACATAATAAATGTATCACATTAACTTTTCAAAGAAACCAAACATTCCAAATCCCTTCATTCCATAACATGGCATGTATAATTGAGGTGGAAAAGGAACAAAGAACTAGTTGATTTAAATCCTGAGGTATAAGAACACTAGTAACATTGTAAACGCTGCTTCAAACTGACCATATCAGTTGATTCTTGTTGACTGCTGCCTTCGTTCTTGATTGGTGGTGTTCCTGGTTGACATAGTAACTGTATGCAAAAAAAATATAATATTATAATAACTTTTAAAAAATAAACTTAAAAACATGTAGGCCTACTTTGGAAATCATTCTTTCTGAATAGGGATTTTAAAAAAAACAACTGCAATTGTAAATAAGGATTGAAGATATTACTGCAATAGCCTACTATTACTACATGCATTGGATACCCTTTCTCATAATTTCTTTTACTTAAGATACAAGTTACACTACCTTGTTCAACAAATCACCCTATTTTTAAAAAAAAACAAATTAAATAATTAAGTAAGAGCTTGAATACTAGAAGATGAAGGTGATCTACCTGCTTTGGGTTTAGCATTGTAATATTTTCTAGGAAGCCTGGATCAATCAGCAGCTCTAGAAGTTGTTAGAACCAAGATGAAGTTAAATGAGTTTTGATAAAAAAATTGCATATTAAAAGTGTAGTAAATTTAAATTCAGAAACAACATAAACAACAACAAAAAATTTAAGGGGCACCAGGTATGGAATCAAACAAGTCAACTCTTCAGCAATCTTATGTAATTAATTACTTCCCATCTTAATCTAAGCCAGGACCTTAAAATTCAAACTAATGGGGTTTGCTTGATGAATTGGATCATTATTTTTCATAAAACGGCCCCAAAAATATTGAACATTTCACAATAGTTTCAAAATGAATATTCATCTGAAATGTGATGTACTGCAAAATATATATATATATATAAATATTAAAGGTATCTTTATTTAAAAACATATATAAGGTATAATATTAAGCAATTTTCTTGGAAAGGTTGTAAAGTTATAATGTAAAGTTGTAATGTTCTCCAATTCTCAGCCAATCAATGTTATCTAACTTGATTAGCTAGTTTCAATGTCCCTTGTTTGACTACAGATCTTAATTCTTCAAATAAGCATTGTTTATACTAATAATTTTTTGTATTGGTGTAAAGAAAACTAAGCTTTCTAATTTTAACAATCTTATCATAACAAACACCATTATTAAGTCTAATGCGCTTATCATGTTTCATATGCAAGCTGAGTAACTTTTTTTTTTTTTACAGATTAGTTATTTCTACAATCATAAATTGTATAAGAAAAATATTAAGTTTTTGCATTTTTCTTCATGGGAGTTCAGTGAAGACCATTATCTAAATGTCTATTACCAAGTATATGGTGTAAATATCATGTGTATGATGTATTTACATGTGATGTATTCCTTACTAAGTGTCCACAAAATAAATAATAGTTCTGAATTAAATTAGTGGTATCTCTTTTTGCATGTCAACACATTTTATTCATTTGTGGGTGAGATAGTTTGTTAATTTCCAGTTGCTGTAACCATTTTTTTCTAAATGCTTATGTGATTTTCAAATTTTTTAAAAATTCCAGTTCAAATCAATTTTAAAACATGTGAACAAATAATACATTCAAAATAAAATTATATTTATTTAATTTTAACATGTCATTTCTAGTTTTTGTAATAATATGACTCCTTCTATTCCACGAATTATTTGTTCTGATTAATAAAATAATGTATCTATTCTTAACATTTCCACACAACAGCAAAAGCAGCATTGTTGTTAGGTTATTTGTGAATGAAACAAATTTTAAGCAATACAGGTTGTATATTTTAGCATGAATGGTGGCCAAATGGAGTGCCAAATATGGGTATAACAGCAAAGAAAATGAATTATTAATCATCAGTTATCATTACATTACAATGTGAACATTGGAATGTTAATTTTCAGAAATCTAAAATTTGTCATTACATTTTGCAGTGAGTATGTTATTTTCATCCAACCCTTTATCTAAAAAGTGGAAGAAAAAATAATTCTGAATTTAGTAGTTGTGACACACTTGACCTCAATTAATCCACAATTTCTGGTTAAAACAGTGTTTATGATCCAGTTTATAACTGGCCAGAGTGATTTTTATCTTAAATCTCATTTTATTTACTGTGTTAATTTATTTTTTTTAAATTCTTTCTTAATGTTTTTAACAATATTGTAAATTACATTTTTTGTTTTTAACTACTTATAAAGCTACGAATGTCAATGTCATACATTTTTTTAAAAATTCTATTTCTTTCAATTTTAACAGGTCATGCCAAGTAAATCATATTTGTCATTATATTTTGTACCATGTGATAATCTTAAGAAATATCTTTTTAACAAAGTTAATTAACTATAAATCAAAACATCCCTTTACCCTGAAGATTGTTAGTAAACTTTATGGTTATTGCACGCTACTGGTCCCTCTGTCGCTCACCCTAACCCGAACCCTAAATCTATCATAAACAAAGGGAAGTGACTCCCAATAAGGGGACCACAACAGCACATTAGCCAACTTTATAAATCACTTCATTTAGTCCCATTTATAAATTAACAGATCTTTCAGGTATCAGTACCGGTATTGCTAAATATTTGGAATGAAATATAATAATGTGAATGAATCTAGAAACATGAGAGAATGTGTTAATAATTGTGTTAGATCAAGGGAAAAAAAAGTAAATGTGACTGCAAAACCTGTTTTTCATTTACCACAATCCATCCTCAATGAGGCCAGCAGAATGTTCTAATACTGACAAGTCTTTTTTGATGCAATAATATTGATAAACTTAAGAGCAGAGACATCGTCACAAATTAGTTGATATTTGACTTTGAAAAATTTAATTATTTCTTTCAATTTCAATGAAATAGTGCCAAAAATTAAGTTTTGTGAACTAGTCCCAAATTCTTAAATGTCACCAGTAGTTTATGGCAACAAAAAAAGATATGTCTGGCTACAGATGAAGGATGGAAACGGATACATGTTTCAACACAATGGATAACATAGTAGAATAGATGCTAATCATTTCATTTGTGATTAGACCATCATGCAAAATGTAATTTGTTTCAATGGACTTCAAAAAAAGATACAGAGGAATACACTGGTAAGTAACTAGAAAATGTCACAGTCTAACTAGACTACTACTTTAAGCCATTTGGAATAATCAGTTATCACAGGTTTGGTCAGCCATGGTAAAGTTTGTTTTATAACTTTTTTTCAAAAATTAAATCAGCCAACAATAAACCTTTCCAATATCTGCACATACCCAGCACAAATAAAATGCTAATTAAAAAAATACATCAATTTAATTTATCTTTCAAATTGTTAGTTTTAAGCTGTTCTTTTTCTAATACTGCTAAGCATTTAAAAGTTTGCCAGGTTTAAAGGCCTTTTCATATCTACACAAATACAATTTGTCAATACAAATACATTTCCTCTCCATCTATGTTTAGAGCCTTAAACGCATTACATCTTGCAATAATGGCTTACATTTGACATTCTCTTCACATCTGATTAACTATTCCTGAGTTACCCTGAGGTTTCAGTCACAAGATGATAGACTTTTTCTCCTAAAATGCAGATTGCAGCGTGGATAGCCCTTGACCTGTTTCTTACGGCACTGCACTGTATAACCAGCACCAAGCGAGGATACATCACCTTAAGAACACTCAAAGCCTCTATTCAACTCATTTACCTTTTCACATATGAAGTAACAGCTATTTGAATAGTATTACAATTTCATTAATTTTGTTTAAAGGTATAAAATTAGATAGTACATGGACTTTCTGATTTTTACTAGACTTCAATCAAACTGTTTTGAAAATTTTTAAAAATTTAACATTAATTAATGTTTAAAATTAGTGATAATGAATAGAATTTTGAGTGTTCTATAAGAAATGCAAAGCCATGACTTAGTTAACTG
This sequence comes from Omphiscola glabra, assembly GCA_964017045.1. NCBI lineage: Eukaryota > Metazoa > Mollusca > Gastropoda > Lymnaeidae > Omphiscola > Omphiscola glabra. Next base: position 10,342,053 of record OZ024804.1, on the reverse strand, counting down.
GTTTTTTAAGAGCAGGCTTCCTTATTACTTGTATCAGCGAGAACTCTGATGCAATCTGCAGCTAGATAACGGGTTGTGAATTGGACTTATAGTCTTACCAACTTTCGAGGTACTCAGGTTAAAAGCCCACACACAAGTTGGTGTGTACTATTCAGATATGCCAACAAGGAATGACAAGTAATGTCGAGGATGGTGTGAATCCTCAAAACTTATGGCAGCTCCACTTAAGTGGTACATCTCTATGGCAGCCTGTCATGATAAAATTGACTTTTCAAATACACACAAGTCATTAGACTTCTTCTGCAGAAATATTTTCAGCGAATCTCATGTTGAGAAATAAACAAAATTAAGTTACAGCATACAACATTCATTAGATATTGGAGATCAAATTCTTAAAGAAAAAAACAGTGTTGTTTTTATAAAAACAAAAATATCATTGTTACTTAAGCAACTGCAAATAACTCACTTACTTATTCTAAATACAAAAGGGAAAGAAATGATATTCACCAACTAAATATTTTCTAAGAAAAATCAATGGATTTACAAAACAATTGGTCATTTCTTAAACAGTTAATAAAACTATGCAGTGTTTTGAAGTTAACTTTTAGGAAGCTAAGAGTTTTAATTGTATGTATTAATCACTTTTCCTGTTGTGAAAAAAATTGCTTTTCGGGTCCTCAAGTCTGGATTCAATCATGATTTTTTAAAAAACTGAAACTTACTTCACCACCAGTGTCCAGGTGCGATGCTCGCACCCCAAGATGTGCGGGAGGCAGTGGCAGAGGGTCCGGGAAAACCCAGAAAAATCCAGTTTATTTGCATTTTTATTAGCATTTTTTTATCCTGGGCCATGCGGGAATGTGTTTTGAAATTAAAATGGGGGTGTTCGAAATGTTTAAAATTAAGAGGGGGTGCTGCGCTGCAAAAAGGCTAAGAACCCTTGCCATACCACATTTAACAATAGTTATATTTTAATATTTGAATAACTTAATAAAAGTACATTGCTATATGATGAAATGACCTTTTATAAATGTTTCATATGTCATTTAAACCAGGGCTGCGCCAATTAATCAGCAGTTTCAATAAGTGGTAATCGATGTCACACTCTTTTTTTTACCAAATGGCTAATCAGCAATTTAGAAAAAGAAAATTCAATCTAATTTAAACTTTATAGTATCTGTTAGATTTTTAAATAGAATTCGATCCAATTTGTACCAAAACAAATACAAGCTTTAAGCATTCTTTTTATCCCCACCGGCTAGTTGATTCATTTTTAGACAACTTTTCAGTTCCCTGATGCTGGTGACAGTTTGCCTCAATGTCATTTCATTTTTATACATTTTTTTCTATTTACCCAAAGAGCATCATACATTTAATTACATTGCAAAATAGAACAATAATTATACATTGTAAGAAAAAATAAATATGAACCTCAACTTGTCAAGAAATATCTAACTCTTTCGCTGCAGAATACTTTTACAAAAAATTGTACATTTTTTTCAAAGAGTGAGAAAGAGTAAAAAGTTATGTTTATTAAAAAAATACTTAAAACATTATTTTTTGTTTTATAAGGCTAAATTTGTTATCACATGAAAGATCACTGAATGGACTATATGTTTGTAAACTTTTTTCTTCAGTTTAACTAAACTAACTAACAGAAAAGAAACTTCATCATCCAAGAAGTTTACTCACCCCATTGGGCCTGAGGTAGCCCAACAGTATTGATAAAAAAATAAACCGCGAAGAATATTAATAAAATTTAACTTCAAATGACAACAAATAAACCTTGTTTTTGTTTATATACAATGAAATTCCACTATTTTATGAAAAATTATAATTCAAAAATAGCTCTAAAAAGGTTTAACCGAGAAATAGCAAAGAAACAACCATGATATTAAAACAACACTTAGGGCATTGGTCTATGCTTTTTAGCCCAGCGGATGCACATACTGAGCATTGTGCAACAGCCAAAGTGCTATTAACGATAATAAAACGTTTAGATTTAGTGATTTTTTCTAACATTTTCACTATAATTATAATATTGTAGAATTTATAAAGCTACTATAACTATAACAGTTTAAAACATTCTTTTCAGTACATTACTTGTAAGTCAGCATGAGTCTGTATGACCAAAAACCTATTTTATAGCAGTAAAACATACTCCAGTGCTACTCGAGGTGGTATTTCACAGTCCAATGCCAATACCCGATCAACACTCCTCAAAAGGTGACCAATTTAAGATGATAGAAAATAACAAATTGGGCATAGATCCTTTCTAAACTGCTGAGAATTTCAGCCAGTCTGTGACACTTAAAATTTGAGAAGCACTAATGCAGTCTCATCAGAGCTTAATAATCCATACATAAGATTTACATAATACAATGACAATTGGATAGTTGAATATTTATCATTGATTTTGCTGGAAACAAGATTGCATAAATGGAAATGGTGTTTTATAATTATATTTTTTAAACGATAAAACCAACATTATCAGTCTCTCTCTCAATGATAATTGACAGGCACAGCAGAACAAATTTAAATTCTAGGCCTACTTAATAATTAGTGTCTACACGTCCGGCGACCGGACAAATAGTGCGGGAGATATTCTTCCGGCGAGCATGTCACGTGACAGCCGGACAACTAGTAGGTGTTATTATTCCTTCACATATGTCATGTGACAAGAGGTCGCCGGCAAAATAGTTGCATGTGTACATACATTAGTCAGGCGATCCCTAGATAATAAATAAATACTGAATATGTTAATATTTTCAAATGCTCTGAGATACATAAAGTGTATAGTAAGTTATGACTTAGAATAAAAACTATTATAATGCTAGTGGTAATAGGCCTAAATATACTAGTCTATTTGAGTCCGACTCTTTAAAAAAAAAGGTCTGTTATCTTGGTTTAAAAATCTGATAAAGCTCTACCTAATTAGCTAATAGCCTAAATTTAAAATATGAACCAAGCAAAATAAGACCAATACCAGTCGACGGTCAATATACCTACCTCAAAAAAAGTTTTATTTTAGGCTATTAATATTGCACGACAAGTAGGCTACCCCAACAGAACACCATATTGGCAATATTGGCCCTATAACTATGAGCCCTAAGCTAAGCTTATGTATCATGAAGGGTCTATTTCTTTGTGAACTCCCTGCCTTAATTATTTATCACCCTCACCATCATTTTTATCCTTTCTCGCTCTCAGTATTTCTTCCTTCTAGTATGCATTGCTTAAACCCCCCCCCCCCCACTTTATTTGTTGAAACGAAGTAAAATCATTGCCCACATGAGCACCTCCAAAGCCATTTCTCTGATCGACTATTATTATTAAGGCTGACGGCACTGACGGACAAATATCTCGCTCAACTTTATTACGGCGGTCATGTGACTTGGTCACCGGACAGATATCTCGAGAACTTATCTGTCTGGTTGCTGGACATGTTAACACTTCGTAATAATTATAATTATAACTTATATAATTATTTTATAAAAGAGGGCAATGTAAATGTTAACTAAGCCCCCACGGTCTTTTTTAGTAAATTCAGAAGGGTAACATTCACAAGCAGCAATGTCAACTCAATGTTAAGTTAACAACATTTAATTTATAAAAATAATGTAGGCTATCCTGTCCTAGTACTGGTAATATTAATACTAATACACTATAGTACTACTCATTACTTAATTAATTATATTACTACTACTGTCTATATTCACTCTATAACTTATTTTGAATTTGTGCAAATATTTCTTATTTTAACTTAATAAATCGTGTCTAATGTATATTTTTTACCAATTGAACTCTTATTATCATCCAATTGTTTTTGTTCCTTAGCAAAACTGGGAGCAACCGACTGATTTTCATCAACGAAGCGGCCATCTTCTTCAGGATTGAGTTGAGTTTGGGGATCCGGAGTATCCGTTTCTACTGTTTCACTTTCTTGACTAATCTTAGCGGCAGTGTTCGCAGCATGTTCTTCATTTTCCTGCTGAAAGCTGGAACCTCTTCCTCTACCGCGCCCACGTCTCTTTGTCATGATTCAATTATATTTTATAATTTCTTTCCAATTTATATTTTGTGCAGCTACACAAGTCAGATAACAGCCTTGAGTACTTGGCCTTGTTTAGAAATGATGGTAACACTCTTTACCGAGATCTGAGAAAGTAATTGATGGTTTTGAGTTGTAAGAATAATAAGTTTGCAAAAATGTTGATCAGATGTTAAAATATATAATTCAATCATTTTTAAAAACCTTATTTTTTTTAATCAGATTTTTCACACGTGTCCCCCCATAATACTTTTTACAGCAAAACAACAACACAGAAAAACATTTTGACATAATTTTTCAGATACATCAAATTAATAAATTAGTCTTTAGGATAGGAAATGTAGGCCTACTTATTTATATTTTTAAAAAGAGTATATCCTTCATTGCAATACATATTTACCTCATTTATATGGACATTAGCCAATATAACCGGCGTTGCCTGGAATTGCATTCGGAAAAACAACTTTTACAGCCTTTTTTTTATTAACATTGAAATTTAGCGCCTTGTAAGCCGTGTAAAATAAAAAAATTAAAAATAAACCTTTAGTAATAAAAAATTAATTACTTTTTCCCCTATAAAAACACACTATAATAACTTTTGTAAATCCTTCTTTCCCCAACGACATCCCTATCCCAGAGAGATCCTAATTGGATCCCGTTTTCCGATGGGATCTCGTTTTCCGATGTATCCCGGTGCCGGTACTCGTTTGAATATAGATATCGTTGAGATCCCTATTCCGCCGGTATCCCGATCCCGGTGGAATCCCGATCCCTCTGGATCCCAATCCCAGTGGGGTTCCAATCCCAGTGGAATCACGATTCTCGGTAGGATCCCAATACCGGCGGGTTCCCAATTGGATACCGATCCAAGTGGGTTCCCGATCCCAACTGGATTCCAACCCCGGTGGGATCCCGATCCCGTTAGAATAAAGTTTCCGATAGGATCCTGTTCCCGGTGGATGCCTACCCCGTCGGTATTCCGACCCCAGTGGTGCCCCGATCCCAGTTGGATCCCGATCCCGGTGGAATTTTAATCACGTTCGTGTCCCGATCCTTTTAGGATTCTGTTTCCCTGTAAAATTCCGGTGGGATCCATATACCGTCGATATTCTGATCCTAGTGATATCCCATTCCCAGTGGGATCCTGATACTGGAGGGAGCCCGATTCCGGTGGGTTCCCGATCCCGTCGATATTCCGATGCCTTTGGTAACCCGACCCCGATTGGATACGGATCCCGGTGGTATCCCAATCCCGTTAAGTTCGAGTTTCCTGGTGGGATCCGCTTCTCTAGTGGGATCCAGTTTCCCAGTGGGATCCTTTTCGCTGATGGGACCCAGTTTTCCGATAGGATCCCTCCCTCGGTTTGATCCCGTTACCCGATGCCGATGGGATCGCGTTAACGGCTAATGCAGTTAACTGTTGGATTCCGTTAAATTTTCAATAAGCTTTAAGATCCCATTATAATCGCGTAGAAAAATGTAAAAATTTCTGGAACATTCTAGATTAATTTTAATATCTGCTTGAAACAGGTAAACAATAAATTTCTGCGTAATTATTTTTCGAACACGAAAAATTATACAACTGAATGCACTGATATAACTATCTTACATTTAAGTTGAAAGAGGGGCCCCAGTGGGGGCCCATTCCAAAATTGTACTGAATTAGGTTTGCCTGAGAGTGATTAAGGGGGGGGGGGGCGCTATAAAAGAAATTCAGATAAAGAATAAAGATAAAATTTAAAATTTGTCCCATTAAAATCTATTTAATATGCCTTAGATCTAGATAGAGCTTTTTTAAAATTATCGAGCTTTCTGGACAATTCTAGATTGAATATTCTTAGTTTTAAATCCACCGTTATTTCAATGAGGACAATGAAGTGTATTGCTATATCCATCCATTCGCATAGAAACTACAGTGTTGTCTAAGCCTATTGATATTTATATAACTTATATAAGGAAACTGAAATGGGGCCCCTAGCCCCAGAGAAATGGATATTATGTGTTCAGTATCCTTCGGTATTTGAATATGGATAATCAAGTGTATTTGTACTAAGTTTGGTCAAGATGCATCTATTCATGTAAGAGTATTTGTTGTTTATTTTATTTATTTAGCTAATATAAGAAGAAAAAAAACTAACGTGGAGCCCCCGGCCCTAAACGGAATGTTATAAACAGTTCATGCCCCCACCCCCCACACCTTTCGGATAATGATGGATATATAAAATATGTGTCAAGTTTGATCAAGATCGATCAATCCATGTAATAATGTATATATATATATAGGGTGGGGCAATAAAAGTGAGAACATCTCGTAGCATATGAGTTATTTCAAAATAAAATTTAATTAATTCTTTATACATTTTTTTGCGAAATATTTAGCTAATCAGAAATCATGTTCAATATGTAAGTTAAGTAAGTAAAGCAGTAAACTATTTAATCTTAATCTAGTATGGGTATAGTTAAACTACTTTTATGTGATTAAATCACATTTTACGAGATATTCTCACTTTTATTGGCCCACCCTGTATATATGATTTATACTACAATCTACAATGTTGATTTTATTAAAAATCGATGCCTAAATAGGACACGAAATGGACGTTATATCTTCCCGACGACAGGATGAAGACTGTTATTGCTTTTAAAAATAAAAATAATCTATTGAGCGGTGGTGGTGGTTGGGGGTGGGGGGTGGTGTAATGTTTTATGTTTTCATGTGGGTCTGGGGAAGATATGGAAATTGAACCCTAACAGAATGCACCGAATTCTAACCGGGCTAACGAGTCGACCGAACCAAAACCTGATCAAGACTGAAAACACTTTTGCGCATGCGCTCGATTTGTAATTAATGAATGACAAAATAAACAGCACCATGCAGCTGACTCTTTTTCATCCACGTTTCCAGATGGTATCCAAAAAATGTCCTCCTTTAAAAGTATTTCATTTCTAGAAATTTTTGGGCAGTGTAAAAATAAAAGTATTGTTTCACCGTCCAATACATGTAAATATTTTTTTTTCTTCACCACTGTCTGTATTTCCAGCCAACTAGAGAGCAAGAAGAGAACTTAGTCCTAAAAATTTTGAACATATTAGAATCTAAAAATAATTTTTGTCCTTAAAAGTGGAACAGCTTGTTCTACAAAGCAATGGTTCGAAGGAAGAAGAGCATGACAGATTGTTTATGAAAAATTTCAACATGTTTATAAAGCATCTCTCGAATAGGGCCTACTTGTGAAAATGGACCCAACATGTGTGTGAGTTAAAGTGTTTTGGATGAATTGCACTTAAAGAACACAATTAGTACGAATATGAAGCTTTGACTCCTTGTATTGAGTTATTATAAAAGAGAGGTGTTATCACAGATGACGTGAAATTGTGTGATTAATTTTCCAACATAATGTCATTCGGAAAATCTGAAGACAGAGCGATTAAGTTTTTTTTAAAGAAATTGGCTACATTAGCAATGGGCGGTATATTTTCAAATCTTGCAACAGCATTGAGTGTTTTTCAGAATTGCTGAAATGGGGTGGTTTTCTTTTTTGAATTTTTTATTTATTGTTTTTGTTATTGCATCCCTGCTCATATTGCAAACGTGGAGAGGGTTTTTCACTGGTAAATTCTCAATGACCCAATAAACTTTATGTAGAATCAGTGAACGCGATAATCCTTACACAGTACAATTTCAAGAATATAACTTGCTTCGATTTTTTAAAAAGAAATAAAGAACATTTGTTCAAATAACTACCCATGAAAGGTATATTTAAATTACCTTAGTGTCGAAGGTATGTATAAATAGTATTTTAATGTTGTAGTTATTTGTTTATTTCAGAATAAACGTTTCTTCCTAATATTTAGTTTACTTTTGAAATGTCCTACTTTCAAAATAAAAAGTATTTCTTTTACTACTTTTTCGATTTTAAATTGTCCTCTTTTTTCAATTTTTGCATCTGGCAAACTATCCAAAAAGTCACGCAACGGCTTTGTTCATATTCTATGAAGAAAATAGTATTACGACCATTAAAACAGTAGCGCCAGATTAAACAAACTGGAATGGAACAGCCGTAACCTCTTAGAACGAACAAAATAAAATTAAGCGTGTACCATGCATATGTACTTAGAATGCTCCTCTATTACAGTCAAGCGAGCCCTTCTTTCGTCAGCCACGAGCAGAAACTAATTTGTTTCCAATTAAGATGTCTGCGGTGCCTTCTGCGCATTCGATGTCAGGACCTAACGCCCAACACAGGGATTCTGGAATGGGCCAAAATGTGCAACCTGCTCTCCTTTCATAGAGGGGACGCTTCGTGGCTTAGTCAACTCAGTGAATGGGCACTGGCCGATATTCTTAGCACCTGCTGTACACTGAGCTGGCAGACGGGGTAAGATAAATTCATTGACCTCAACTGCGCTACAAGACGTGTTTGAGAGATAAATCTTAAATGTGTCCCCTTTTGCAGGAACATAAGCGAATGGGAAAGCATCACTGATGACCAAACAAATAGTTTAAAAAAACAATAGCCAAACGGAAGGCCACGAAAACCACCAGTGAAGCTCTCCAACAAAAAGTGCAGTCAGTCCCATAATCATAAGCAACTCGCAGAGGTCAATAAAAATAAGCTACATTATTAGTTCGCGAAGAGGACAAAAATTCAGTGTCGTGTGGTGTCACTGAAGATGTCATTACGATAAGCATTTAATTTGTGCTTCCAAAAATTCCACAATATTGTCAGATAACTTGTTAAAGCGACTCATATGTATACATAATTTGCCTTTTGGTGCGAAACGAATATCATTATGAGGCAGCTAACGTTGAAAATCTGCATCGTCCTCAACACAGAGCTTATGTATCGTCCCGCTTTAGCTACGCTGTACGGCAATCCAGGCCGGTCTGATATATTCTGCAATGATTTCAATCAAAACTTTTTTTAAAAAAATAAACAAATTGATTTGACTCTTTCTTTTAAGTCAGTCTTGAACAGTCTTAATATCAGAACGTGGTTGGTATCGAGTCTATATTTAATATAACTATGCACTATGCTAAAATTGTGTAGGTAAAGACTATTTTAAGCTTTTGTAAGCAACGTGCATTTATTTATAAATAGGTCCGCGTGTAAATTTGAGGCCTCTTTAAGATATGAGGTATGTGGCAATTTTTAAAACTATGTAAGGAGAGCATGTTGCAAATTGTGGCACATTCTAGAATCCTAGTGTTTATGCGTTACGTTTTCTGGGAATAAATAAAGGAATACTGAGAGATCCGCAAGTGCATGCTTTGAAAGGATTATCCGGTATAAGTCACAATAAGTACCGGTATAACAGAACATCTGGGGTGGCCACTACAAAAAATAGGTTGAATGGGTAACTTAAAATTTAAATAATTTTTATTCTGTAATTAATTTTTGTTACATATTTATTTTAATTTGTACATTTTAAAAAGTAATTTCTTATTTTTAAAAAAAAAGTTAAGTATACTTTTTAAGCCCATGAGTCTATAAAATATAGCCTCTAAATTTTGAGGCCTCTTCTATTTTAAGGCCTAAACCCTAGGCTTAAAAGCCTACTATTGAGACTATCTACAAATACAAGCAAATCCCAGGTCATACATTATGAACCATGTCATATTATATAATATTGCTAGAAAGTGTTGTGGTTGCCAAAAAATATGTTCCTTTCTTTTTTTTATTTTATTCTTGGTGACTTATCAAGTTTTTAAATTACAATTATAGTTTTTGTACATTATCAAGTATGTCTTTCAGACTGCTTTACCACCCGTCCCACTATCCCCTCCCCCCCACCGCAAAAAAAAAAATCAAAATAAATCAAATAAATAAATTATAATTTCACATCTCTTCACCCCAACACCAAAAGAATTTTTTTAACCTCACATTATGAAGAGTGAGGTAGGGAAAAGGAAGATGGCTGGCTGCTTGACAACATAGGTGTAAACAATCACAAACACACGAATCCATGGCTTTAAAGTTAAGTTAGTGGTTTGAATTTGTTAAAGGTGAGCTGAAATTATTGTTAAGTATTTAAAATTACGGTAACTTTATCAATCATCATGTATAGTGTTTTTTTTACAGAAAGTATATTCACAAACATAACTATTTTACAATGTCGTGCTGCCGTTAAGTACTAACTAGACTAACATTAAAAATTAAACTAGTTCTGAGACCGAGAGGGCGAGACCGAGGTTTTAAATAGCTTACTTAGAAGGGCTATTTGGGAGAGGCCGTTAAATTTAGTCACTAGAATCTTAAAATATAGAAATATATTATATATCTTGCCTTCTATGTCATCTATGATTTATTAGGTTATTAGAATTTAATGAATTAATTTATATTTTATCGTGATAATAATAATAATAATAATGAGATGGCAGATAGAAATAGAAAATACACTGTTTCCTTACACTTACACTTACATTTTAAATTAATATTTATACTTTAAAGGCCGATACTGATAGGTCTAACATAGGAGCATGAGTGAGCCGGAATGATCAATACATGGTGGGCATTTAAATATATATAAAAATAAACTATTAAATAGAAGAAGAAGAAGAAGCAGAAAACAGAAGAAGAAGAAATAATAAATAAAATAATAAATTCATGTGATGATGTAGTTGTAGAATACAATTCAACAAATCGTATGTCTGTGTAAGTGACTGTGTATTTAAATTTAATTTATTTACATCTCTTTTAAATATCACATGCAGGACCAAATTTAATCATGAAAAACAAGATAACCAATGCTATTAATTATTAAATACTATTAATATTAAGACATATTAAGTTAAGCATGGTTCATGGATACACTGTAACACAGATCATTGATTATTAATTGCAACATAATAAATTATTATATAATATAATTAGCATACATTTAATGAGACCAAATAAAATGTGAGAGCCCTGAAATGATGCAAAAATTAGAATGTCATAACATAAATGTGGTCATGTTTAGTGGGCTTATAACTTATAAAATATAGATATAGGCCCTGCTTGATTTATCCACAAATTCATGTCTCCAATTTCATCAAACAAAAATCTGAAATATTACACATTTATGCAATAAAAGGACATAATAGTAAAGACAATACCACTTGTATTTTGGAATTGTAAAAATATTATTTTATTTTGCTCATATCATGATAGAGATACACATTACTGATGCACTTAATCACAATGGACACTTGAAGGCAGTAGATGTACTTTGTCATTCTTTTAAAAGTCTAAAAACATTTGATTTTAAATACATATCTTCAAATTAATGTAATTGATTAATTGATAACAGGCATTCTAACTACTATTTTGTTGCACAATATATTTGTTTAAAGTAGCCTTTTATTATTTTTTATTATGTTTTCATTTGAAATAAGAAAATAACAATGTTCCTCTTTCTATTTCTGTACCCTATTAATGATGCAAACATTGAGCTGATTGTAAAAGTATATACTAAATATATATTTTTCCCAGCAGTGAACAAAAATTAAAAATGCCCAGTGCTGGTGCTCTTCCTGCTCCTTTTATCACCCCAATACATCGGGATTGCCATGGCTTACAGCTTCCTGTTAACAAAATTGATGTGTCAACACTCATTGAATTAAGCACTGGTGAGGCCAATAATAGCATTAGTATAAAGCCTGCTTATTAAATCTTTAAAAAAATTCCTTAAACCAAAAATCAGTAGATTGAATTGTATATCAGTTCAAGTCATAAGAACTAAGCAGCAGCATCAATGAAATACCACTTCATACCACACCTATCCATGTCTGCTAGCTGAATTGTTATTCTCCTCTTCAACAAACCAAACAACAAACAACAGTTTCCTCCTTATTTATAAATATATTTGCTATATTTAAAAACCTTAAATGACATTTATTATGCTGATGCACATTTTTAAAAGTATTCTTTATAGCAAAGTTAAGTGTCTGTTAAAGATAGTTATTTTTCTCAATACAATTCTACAATTTGTTTATTCTTTTTTTTTTTTTTTCACAGAGGCACCAAATTGTAAAATATATTTTACAACAGATGGCAGCAAACCTTTACCATTTCAAAGAAAAATTGGAGGCAAAGAAAGAACATTTAAATATTTTGCTCCGTTTACCCTAAAGGCTGGAAAACGCACATTAAAAGCTGTTTCTGTTTCAAGGTTTATTTTTATTTTCAAATCCTATATTTATACTAGTAAAGTTAATTTAAGTTGACATAAGCATGTATTATTTCTGCATTAACAAGTTCTTCAACTTCTTACTTGACAGTTGTGATCCCTGCATCAGCCACTGTCCTTTGTTAATGTGAGAGTGCCTGATTTTATTATCTACCCTTTCAATAACGTCTTCAATTTTTGTAATTGAATATTATAAATGTAAAACATAATACTAGTGAATAGCAAAGTCCTTTGTAAATGTGAGAGTACCTGATTTTACTAGCAACCCTATCAATAACTTCATGAATTTTTGTAATTGAATCTTATGAATGTAAAACATAATACTAGTGAATAGCAAATGGTCATATTTTTTGGACGTGGGCAATTTAATTTATCTGTAGGCTTCTTAAGACTTGGTAAAATTCTTTATATTTTAGAGATGGACTTCTTGAAAGTGCTGTTGTCTCTAAAGACTTCAATGTTGCAGACCTGAATAACACAGGCACAACTGATGGATATGACAGCACTACCAGTGGAATGACATTACAGTCATTTTTAACAGAATCATCTGATGGGGAATACAATCTCAAGCCAGGAAAAGTGAATGGCATACGCCAGGTGTGATTTAAAATAGTTAACACTAATTGGTCTTCAAAAAAGTTAACACTAATTGGTATTAAAAAAACAACACAAATTATTTCTTTAAAAATTATATCTTGAAACATGATTGCTCCAAATAATGATGTCCAAGATGACTCATTTTGAGACTCATTACATTTAGGATTTTAAAGCTACAATTATATACATTGGGCTATTGATAAAGGATTTCTTTCACAGTTACATTTCTTAGAGCAGAAAATTGCTTTTCCTCTTTTCAAACTCATTGCTCTTATATTGTAATTTAAAAGTAAGACCCAATGTTCTTTTAATTCTTTAAAAAATATATGAACTCATAATATTAGAAGCGGTCACCTGAGAAATCAAGACGGGTACCTCCAAAAGAGGCATGGACTTCTACTTACTATCAAGACCCTTCAGCAACTGGAGCATCTAATGACAGTGAGTTTCTATAAGTTAAGCTGATTAGGAATAATGAAACAGAAACATATGTAAAAAATATTGGAGTTTACAGTAACTTTGCAATAATTTTAACAAATAACCAAACAAAAATTACAGATATCAAACACTTTTCTGATGATGCATGACAGTTTTTACATTATATTTATTTCTTACAATTTTATTTTATGATAGAAATTACTTTTTAACCTTTTACTTGCCTTTTAATTAAATAGAACATTAACTAAATCCATTAAGTCAAAATTTAACTTGAGTATATAATTTCAGTTATGGATGTATACATGATAATTACATTGTTATCTTTTTGAATATTAACCATTTTGAATATTTTTTATTCATATAGGTCAATATCCTCAAATGCTAGATGGACAGTTTAATCCCAACAAATATTATGGAACACAAATAAATGTCTGGGGAGGTCCACCAGGTTCCTGGCCTGGGATGAGTGTAAATAATAATGGTACCGTCACATTTGGACAAGGTCCTCCTGGAGCTCCATACCCAGTGCAGTATGGATTTCTGACAGAACAGATGATTAAAGTAAGGATTCTTCTTATTAGGAACAAGGCTATTATTTCATGCCTAACAATGACCAGAGAGAATTTTGCATTGCTTGGTTTTAAACACTGAAAACATGGAATGATACAGATTAATTTTATATTGCATTTATAATGGTAGTAGAAATTTCAAATGCATCCAAAATATCAAATTTCTAGTTGAATTAAATAGATGAAACTTGCTCTGGATTTAATTTAAGATGATCAAGCTAAAATAAAAATAAATTCATAAGCTTTTGAGAGGCCAGTGCTCTCAACAATCATGACTTTAATTTTCACTATTTTCACAACTGAAGAATGCTTTACAAATTTTTTCATTTGATTAAATAAAAATGATTGAATTATTATTAGATAAAAAATAAGAACACCTTTATACTTGATTCTGATTCTGAGTAATTAAAAAAATTGCCTGTTGTGAATTAAGATTGTTTGAAGGAGCAAGGAATTTCCTACTCATTTGCCTTTCAGACATATTAGTTACATTTATGAGCCATTTAATGATATAAATTTTTTTATCAGACTGGTACAATTCAAAACAAAAGTTGTCAACTTTCCTTAGAAATAATTTTTAAAAATGTATTTAAAACGGGAACAGCTCAATATTTTTTTCCCCAGGGTCTAAAGCAAAAGGAAGAACCAAAAAAGTCAGAAAACCTGACACTCGGTGACATCAGGAAATTAATGGAAGAAACAAAACCCAAGCCTGCACCGCCTCCTGCCATTGAGTATAAGCCAATCTGGAAAGATCCACCACTAAATGACGTTAGTCCTGGAAATGGTGGGTACACATTACACTTTGTACCAGAACAAAACAATAAATGGTTTTCCTGGCACCTAGTTAATCAACCTCCTGAAGCTCAAGATTAACATTCTCATTACTTTTCTCCTCATCGAGGATTAATTAGTATTTTTTTGGTAATTTTTTCAACAATCTTCATTATACTTTAAATATGTTTAGGTTTTTGGTAATGAATGCAAATTCTTGGTTGTTTTTGGAGGAATCAGTGATAATGCCAAATATGCCAGATTTTCACACCAGTACACATGTATACCTATAGGCCTAATTCTTTTTCACATTTTAAAAACAAGCAAAAATTATATCCATTTTTATTTCTGACAATATTTCTAAGCCTTATTTTTTGGGGAATAATACAGCATTATCAGCAGCATCATTCACCACCTTATCAGCAGAAACATTTACCCTCTTATCAGCAGCATCATTCACAACCTTTTCAGCAGCACCATTCATCTTTTATCAGCAGCATCATTCACCACCTTATCAGCAGAAACATTTACCCTCTTTTCAGCAGCACCATTCACAACCTTTTCAGCAGCACCATTCACCTTATATCACCAGCATCATTCACCACCTTATCAGCAGAAACATTTACCCTCTTTTCAGCAGCACCATTTACAACCTTTTCAGCAGCACCATTCACCTTATATCAGCAGCATCATTCACCTTTTATCAGCAGCACCATTCACTATTTCATATTATATTTTACAGATGATTATCAAGGCAACATTCTTCATGTTTTTGCACATATGCTGGAAATGGCTAGAAATAAAGTTAATTTCAAGAAGAGTATTGGAGAGTTCAAGATGGGCAAGGTAGACGTATACTTATTGAGGGTGCTAGGAATTGATAGTGCATTGAATGAATGAACCACTTAAACTAATGTATTTGATTATAGAAGTAATAATACTTTTCTTTGATTCTGTATTATTTTCCTCAATGTGTTAACTTACATAAGCATCAACTAGTCATACATATTAAAACATAAAGCATTTTATATATGTTTGTCTTGAGACATGTGATAAACAATGCTATTTATATTTAATGTAGTAAACTTAAATTAAATAAATATATATATTATGTAACAGAAATTTTAATGCCTTTTACCCTGTCTGGGGCATATGCCTTATAAAAGAATGTTCAATTCATCTGGGTCCTGTGCTTTACTTTCCAGTTGCTTCGAGGTGCATCACATATTTTGTGTGTCTGCCTCTATCTTGCATCTGTGTATTTTTAGGCCTTCCTCTCTTTCTTTTTCCCTGTGGATTTCATGTTAAGGATTGTCTGGTGATTTTATCTGGGGGTTTTTGGACAAGGATGCCCTATCCATCTCCATCTTTTCCTTATGAGTCTTTGGCAATAAGCTCCTGGTATGTCCTTTCCAGTAAGTATTTGTTGGTGATGGTGTTTGGCCATTTGATGCTCAGGATCTTTCTAAGGCAAGTGTTTATGAAGGTCTGCACTTTCTGCGTAATGCTAGCTGTTGTTCTCCAAGTTTCTGCCCCATAGGGTAGGACTGTTTTGACATTTATGTTGAAAATTCTGACTTTGGTTTGCAGAGTCAGCTCCTTAGACTCCAATATTTTCTTTAATGTTAGAGAGTATAAAATACTTTTTATGGTTGGCACTAGAGCTTAAACAAAAGATATCCCCATTAATTTGTATTGTTACGTAAACATTTTTTTATTACATTATTTATTTATTTCATCTAATAGATCTTGGAAGCCAAACTTGAAGATGAGGGTGATGGCTACAGACTGAACATGGTTCTAGCTAAACCAGGAACACAAAGTAAGCTACTTTAAAAAAAAATTAGTAAGCTGAACATTTTTTAGCTATGCCAGTGTTATGAAAGAATTATATGTACATCATTATTTAAAATTTGAAAGAAAAGTTTTACAATTGTATGAAATTCTTAGTCTTTAGTGTTGAATTTAAAGACGATAAGATTTAAAGAATCACGTGACTGACATTTCCCAATTTATAAAGCTTAATCAAATTTAATTTCAGGAGGACTCAATAAGAAATCTGCCAAAGCCCCAGTTACTAAGAAGTCTGTACCTAAAGCACCCGCCTCTCCCCCGCCTGCTCCCACAAAGCCAGTTGAACCACCCAAACCAGTTGAACCACCCAAACCAGTGCAGCCACCTAAACCCAAGCCTGAGAAGAAATCTGATCCCTACTATGAGAAAGAGATTGAGAACTTACCAGTAAATGGCCAACATTTTCAACAATACATTTACAACAAGATATTTTGGAAAATTTAAGATTTAAACAAAAATTGTCTTGAGTAAAAATGTTTTGTAAACACCTTGCTTATTAATAATATCAATTTTGATCATTTTCCTGTCCAAATGCACAAATAAAATAGTTTTTCAGGTTTTGTCCATCAAGTATTTTAAGAAGGTAACATGGAGAGGACTGAGTTCAGGTTGAAGCAATAAGAAATATAACAAACAGGGTAGGGGGAAACCTGACAAGAGACACAACTAAACATCATCTTTGTCAGATAAAGGCCTTGAAAAGCAACACACAAAAAAGAATGTAATGGATAACAATAAACACCAGAGAATAAAAATAACAACTTATTCTGAGTCAGTAAGAGTAAGTTGGACAAGAAATTACTTCTTCTTCTTCTATATTTTGAGGGCCCACGGTCAATGTATTGACCATTCTGGCTCCTATATTATTATATTACTCTACTTTTTAAGAAGTAAGTTATTCTGCAATTATTTATTTCCTTTATTTGCAGTGTCAGGGAACATTAAAATCATTTGAACCATTCAATGCTGAAGCAGATGCTGAAGTGTTAAAAAATGCCATGAAAGGACTTGGTAAAATATTTGTTGATTTGTAAAGCTATTCTTTTAATACCTTGATCAATTTTAATGTATATCTTGATAACATATATTTTAAAAATTCATCTTTTTTTTGCTTGAAAATTAAGATTCATGGTCATGTTTATTTTCAGTAAAAAAAAAAGTTGTACATATGACAAAAAGTATTTCCTGTTTCTTCCATTTCAAAGAACTGTTATATATAAAAGAATCATTTCACAGGTACTGATGAAGATGGTCTTATTAATGTACTGGCTTACAGATCCAACCCACAACGTGCACAGATTGTATCAGCTTACAAAACTATGTTTGGCAAGGTAAGGAGCAGTGTTAGTGCAACATGGATAGGTTGGTTGAGAAAGGGGATATACAGCTATTCTTGTCTCTGTGCTGATTAACTGTTGAACTTCACCTTCAGATTATGTTAAGCAAATCTCATTTGTTTGTTTTTTTTCTTAAAAAATGAAAGCTCAAAAACTGTTACAGCAGTAAAATGATTAGAATAGGCAGGCCTAAAAACAATTAAAAAATAACTGTTACAGCAGTAATATGATTAGAATAGGCAGGCCTAAAAAAAAACAATTAACAATTAACTGTTTCTTAATATTTTGTGATGTGCCATGTTTAAGGCTGTATGTGTTTTGTGCCAAGGTGGGACAGTGTATCCAATTTAAAAGTTAGCATAGTTACCCCAGCATTAGCATTCATGTTATCAAATTAATGAAATAATGTTTATTCAGATTTGGAGACAAATTTACATATGGTTCATCATTAAATGACAAGAAGCATTCTTATATTTCAAGACATTACCAGTAAAATGTGCAAATAAACATTTTGGGAACTTAATTATTTTCATGTTACAAGGATGCATTTTAGGGAAATATCCATAAAGACATAGACTTGCTTTTAATGTAAACTTGTACTGTTGCTTTGCTTTATCATGCCACTTATGGCTCTTTGATGTATCTTGGCACTCTGCTGTATCATCCCACTTTGATGTATCATGTTACTTTGATGTGTAAAGATGCCCATCAAGATTCTTCGTTGAATTAAACAGGATCTTGCTGAAGACATTAAAAGTGAAACCAGTGGAAATTTCTGCGAGGCTTTGAAAGGTCTTTTACTCAAACCAGCTGAGTTCGATGCTCATATGCTGCGTGGGGCAATCAAGGTATTTTAAAACACAACGAAATACTGAATCGACGAGTACATTATATTTAATTTAATTTATTTCTATTTAATTTTTCTAATTATTATTCTTTCTTGTATAAAATAACAGTTAATTCCCAAAAGATTAAAATTAGTCAAGATGTATTCAAATGTGTTTGAAATTAAGAAAATTTACTCTTAAGAAACAAGCACACTAAAATCAATTCTGCCCATATCTGTCTTCAGTTTCTTTCAGTTTTTATATTTTATTACTGTTCATTATATAATATTTAAATTAAAAAAACCGTCAAACTTATTGCATCTTTCAACAGTATTCAAGATATTAACTTTTTTATCGCAGGGATTAGGTACAGATGAAGATGTTCTAATTGAAATATTATGCACTCGGTCTAATGCACAGATTCAGGAAATCAAAAAAGTCTACAAAGAAAGTAAGTAAACATAGATAATATTATCAATGGAAGTTATTCATAATGCATTTTTTAGATTAAATAAAAAAAAAATCTTTCCAGGTTTGGCAGATTTCATGCTGTCTAGAGTTTGGGTCCTCTTTGTTATGGGCACAATAAAGAATTTCACTCTTTAACTCCTTCTTTCCCCCTAGACCCTGCAGAGCTGATGTTGTGAGATTCCAATCATAAAAGTTTAGGTTTCTTTATTTACCGGCTTCATCTGAAGACGATCCAAAATGCATACGAAATAATCACTGACATTTAGAAAAAACATAAGTGTCTAAAAAAAGTCCCACACATCCTGTCACAAAAACATAGTAACAGAACTCCTAGTGATAATATCATAACTGCCTATCAAAAAAAATTATAACCTCACTCCTGGCAAAAATATGTTAATAATTTTATCTAACACCATGTACAAGCCTTTTATGATCATTTTTTTAAGCCAGCCTAGTCCTGAATGATTTCAACTCATGAATAGAGATTAAAAAAATTTACACTCTGAGCTCACATAACAATACAATGCAAGCCATGACGCATCTAAACAATATCATGTGATCTGACCGCAAGATGAGGCTTCTGCTATCTGGAGTGTTTACGAATGGGTTTTGAGAAAGGGGTGTTGTTGAATTTTCTCTGAAGTGTTGAATATAAATTTTAAGCCTTATAGTTAGAACATTAGCTTTAAAAAAATCACCATAAAATTTCAAAATGTTAACACTTCACATGAGATAGAGGACAGTATTAAAAGTAGACTTGCAAAAATGTTGTCAGTTTATACCAAAAAAGAAATGCTTCCAGACATGTGTCCAACCTTATGAATGCATCCATACCATCCCAAAATTTATCCAGTCATATATCCATACACATCCACAGACAGAAAGTTGTGTATCGAGAGTTATATGCATGATATCCTGACATTTATGCACACATACATTCAGATATGTATCTAGAGATAGATGAAGCCATATCCTGACAGTTACCTAAGCATGTATTCTGATATGTATCTAGAGATAGATGAAGCCATATCCTGACATTTACCTAGGAATGTACAGTCGAACCCGCTAATCTTGACCTCGGTTAACTTGCCAACCCTGTTAAGTCGACGTCTTTGGCGTGGAACCGCCAGATTCTCTCTGTGTCTAAACATTTTCTCATCGGTTATGTCGATTCTTTTATGTCGCCGAACCCTGATATCTCGAGCACAAAAGGCGGCCAAACTTGCAACTTAACCTCGGTTATCTCGATCCCCATGACCAATCGCCGGCTTTTGAACTCCGCAAGGAGGAATAGCAAACAACAATTAAACAAGTTTGCATAACAAAAATAATTATTTATTCCTCAAAATACAGGACTTGTGTTTTAGAATGAGCCTATAAGTTATTTAAATAAATGTGTTTTAATTTGAGGTTTAAAAACTCGTTAGAGTCCATATTATATAAATAAATGATCATAATTTGCCGTGTGCAAAACGTTGTCATGGTCAGCCATTCACAGTCACTTGCATAATTGCTGTGCCGTGGTAGTACTTCAGCGTTTCATTCATAAGAGTTTGCCGTGTGCAAAAACCGATATCAATTGGTCAGAGAATGTTTTGAATAATTACCCAAAGTTGAAATTTCAAAATAAGTAGTCATTGCGCATGACGTGATCGGCAGAATGAGGTCACAAAATGTGGAGGCTTCATCCATAGCAGAAAATACCAAACGAACTCGCACTTTAAAAATCCGTAGCTAAAAAAATATTAAAGCTAAAAAGTTGATCATGGTTTCATTTTGTTTTTAATTTAAATTTGTTCTAAATAACTGTAACAGTTTGGTGTTTTTTTTTTGTTGTTTTTTGTTTGTTTACTGAAACCTACATTTATTAACGCACATCATAAACATAAAGAAATTTCAAGCACATGTTATTATATTGCCGCCATATTGGTTTTCGTTTATCTCAATCATCGGTTATCTCGACGCTTTTTTGCAAACCCCGAGGCCGTCGACATAACCGGGTTCGACTGTATTCAGATATGTATATAGTGACAGATGAAGCCATATCCTGACCTTTACCTAGGAATGTATTCAGATATGTATATAGAGACAGATAAAGCCATATCCTGACATTTACCTAGGCATATATTCAGATATGTATACAAAGAAACATTTATGCAGCTTGATCAGAGTTGTTTCCAGTGGATATAGTAAGAAAAAATCATACATAATCCATCCATAGAGGACATATACTAATGTGCAACCAGGCATTTAGGAAGAAAGCCTTGTGTGTATCCACGGTAGCCAGGCCTGGATTAATCATTAGGCAAATAAGGCACGTGCCTTGGGCACCAAGCGTTTGGGGGCACCACAAGTCCTCAAGAAATATTTTTTTGGGAACAAATTTGAACAAGATCAGGGACTCCGGGCAGAAGGGGGCACCCATGTGGGTTTGTGCCATGGGCACTAAAATGGCTTAATCCAGCCCTGAGGGTAGCAGTTTGCAGATTTATCCAGCAAAATGCAGACATACATATTTACACATGCTTGTAAATAGAGACATGCAAACATACCCAGACATGTATCTAGACATATATGTGCAAAAATATCCTGAAAACTGAAAATGATAAAGCAATATTCTATAAATGATGCATATTTTAAAGAAAACAGTCCTTATGAATCTATATTCTACTATCCTGGCTAGAATTCAATAAAGATCTGGAGAAGGACATCATTGGAGATACTTCAGGACACTTTAAGAAACTGCTGGTGTCTCTGATTCAAGCTAACAGATCTGACAGCAATGATGTTGATAGAAACATGGCTAATGCGGATGCTAAGGTAGGCGCTCAGCCAATTCCAAATTAAAAAAAGAAACAGAAACACTCCTGCATTTCCTCTATATGACCTGAACTTTAACCCAGCGAAAAAATTTGATAGAGCTTAAACTTAATAGCAACGGCCTTTATATCTATCAGGCTCTCTACCAGGCCGGAGAGAAGAAATGGGGAACTGATGAGTCTCAGTTCAACAAAATCCTGGCCTCTAGAAGTTTTCCTCAGATCCGGGCCACACTAGAGGAGTACCAGAAAATTTCCAAGAAGGACATGGAGGAAGTACTGAAAAGTGAATTTTCTGGTGACATTCTCAGTGGCATGAAATCAATTGGTAAATTTACATTCATTTTTTATTATTTTGGTACTATACTGTTGATATTTAATCACAGCATCAAAATCATTATGGTCCTGTGTTGAACGAGAAATAATAAAATTTCATTGATATATATTAAAAAATCCTTTCTCAGTGCGATGTGTAAGGAATCGATTTCATTACTTTGCTCGACAACTGCAAAAAACTATGTCTGGCTTGGGGACAGATGACAGCAGTCTCATTCGCATCATCATAAGCCGTTGTGAGATCGACCTGATTCAGATTAAGGAAGAATTTAAGAAACTTACCGGGAAGACACTAGAACAGTTTATCTGTGTAAGTAGCAGCTGTGTTACATTCACCAATCATAATGTCGTCTTTTTATAAACTGATTATTATTAACATTTCCCCTCAAAACTTTAACTAAGAACTAGAGCATAAATGTTTTGTGCAAAAAAAAATTATTTGTCAATTAATTGTAAGAAGTTCCATAGGAAAAAAAATCAGATTTTGATTGTGTTTTTTTTTTCTTGTGACTTAAGGATGATATATCTGGAGACTATCAAAGACTGATGTTGGCCCTTGCCACTGGTGGCCCACCCCCTAAAGCAACAGGTATAATTGAAAGATTCAGATTTTTTAAATAATTAACACTATCATAGTGAACAGTATCGAAGTTCAATTTTCAAATGTCTCTTCTAAAGTCATCCCCTTTCTACTGCCCTGAAATGTTACATTAGGAAATGGCGTCAGCAGGCTGTTGAGCTTATTGCTCCTTATTGCTCCTTATGCCCTCCCCAAAGCACTTCCCCCCAGCCCGAAAATCAGGCAGCAAAGTGGCATGTTGGAGATGTCCCTTTGCCAGGTTGGCCCACACCCGAGTCCGCTTGATCGGAATTTCTGCTGGAGGCCACTCCAACCCAAGGACACCGGGTCAGTCCCACACTGCGCATACACACAGTGCACAGGATCGACTTTTCTAGGTGTTGGGATGGTAAATTTACGTGAATTTATATGAAAACATCACAGCTGGCAGTCCTGTAGGAACTGTTTAATTCCGGCAGGTACCATGCATGCCTTTTTCTTCCATTACGCGGGACACGTAATGGAAGTCATGTTCCCCTGGTTAATGCAGAGGGGGTCCGGTGGCCAACACTTTCAAATCGGCAAGATACCTCAGACTTGTCAACCGGAATCCCAGGGCGTGGGGTTTAGTGCCCTGAAACTGTGCTATTTCTCTATACCTGAGCTGTTTTATCAAATGTTTTTGGCTGTCAAGATTTTTTTTAAAAATCAAAATTTTTAAAAAAGAAAATTTGTCTTTATTCGATAAGTTTTATTCATCATTATTCTTAGCTGGGAAAGCATTCGTAGAATCTGTCAAGTATAAAACAGATCAACAACTGGATGAGGACGTCAAGTTGGAAAATGAGCCCAAGAAGGTAACAGAAGCCTATCACAATTTTTTTGACCTAAGTGCTTTTAATATAAAATATGTTCTCATCAGATGCCTGTCACAGTTTGTTGAACCTAAGTGCTATAGGGTTTGTCATGTCTCAGACCGGAAAACGTCATAGCATTACTATTCTTAGAACATTGTACAAATACTTCTTAAAACATGGCAGCTAAAAGTGTATTTCAGTATATTGCTGTGACGATCCTTGTATCTAGAGTCACTGTTACATGTGCCGTACGCGCAATGAAGTCCCATTTCACAAAATAGCAGTGAACAAATTTGTTAAATATAGTTGTAAACAAGTTTTGATTTAGGTTAAGGGCCTCTTTGCTGACACAGTAGTACTGTACAGTATGACATTTTGTCCGACTGGAGTACCCTTATGATTACAGCAGGTCTATTAATAGATTTCCACCATTGCATGACAAGCCTTATTAATATAAAATATGTTCTCATCAGAAGCCTGTCACAGTTTGTTTCAACTAAATGCTATTAATATAAAAGATGTTCTCACTAAGTTTTGTTTCTTTTTTTGGTAATTAAGGACATATTATGGAAATGATCTGTTTATGTTCACAGGAAGATCCAACTCTGCTGCCATTTGCATCATTCAATGCTGAACAAGATTGCGCTGTTCTCATGAAAGCCATGAAAGGGCTAGGTATGTTAAGTCATCACACTCACTAGATGATGCAGTCATATACCATAATGCTCACACAAGATAATGCAGTCCATGCTCACTTGATGCAATCATACTCCTGAGTGGACATTCTTCTATTAACAAGAGATAACATAATCATACTCACAAGATGACCAAATCAAAAAAGTTCCCTGTTGTGCAATAAAAATGTAGTGGCAGCCACTGGCTAACATGCACAGCTTTATTTAATCCTGTTAATGCTTTTATCATTTTCCCTTTGTAACTACTCCAGGTACTGATGAAAAAGCCATTATAGGTGTGCTAGCATACAGGTCAATGGAGCAGAGACAAAAGATTGCTCTTACCTTCAAAACTCAGTTTGGAAAAGTTGGTGTTTGTTTTTTTTTGTTTTTTTGTTGTTGTTTATTTGCTTTCATGATAAAATGTTTTTTATAGATCATAGGTTTCATTGTTAAAGTTTTGTTTGTATTGTACATTTTTTGATGGTTAAATGTCTATGACTTATAGTCTTATGGTTAAATGTCTTATGGTGTTTCAAATTAACTAGCAATCAGTTATGTCTGATTTTGAAATTGAATTTTTCTTACCATATACTATAAAATCTTGCTTAAGAAGTGCAACTTTGTGTATAATGCTCACCTTTTTGAACCCAAGATGTTCATGTTATACCAAAAACTTGCCAGAAGTAACTAAGCTGTATTGTAATTGAAGCCCATCATCTTTTAACTGTGTGGTCTATTCTTTTCAATAGCATTAATATTTTTTTAGCTTTGTAATATTTAATTAATTAGCTCAACCTTTTCACAATCAGCTGTAGTACTAAGAATTGTGATCAGAAGAATTTATTTTGATCTTGTAATTAAGAGCTTTGCTGAACAAGAGTAATTAGACCTCAAATTGATTATACAATGACATATTATATGATAAGAACACAAAGATATACAAATATCAATTAGAGCCCACCAAACGATATTGAAGACAATGTGTGAACTTCCCATCTACTTTAGTTACTTGACAAAACATCCATAAAACTGATTCACCTTATAAGAACCCCAATTAGTACTACACCCACCCCACCACATACTTTTTTCCCACCCCTAATTATATTAATATTCTAATGTGCCACACTCTTTTTCACTGCAGATTTATTACATCATATTTAAATTTACACTTTATCCGTAAAACAAAAGAAACCAAACATACATTCCGTATTTTTAAGAATCTCATTTTGCGCAGTTATCTGGAATTTTATTTTGCAGGCTAGTGAACTCACCATTACACCACACTTTCTTTCAAACATAGAGAATTATATTTATTGATGTTCAATATGTCATATTTGGTTTCTGTTCAATTCAAATTTTCATTTTTTTGTTTCCTGCTTGTTGTCACTACCGCTGAATCTAACATTACTGTGATATTGTGCAGGATCTTGGCTCCGAGTTGTCCAGTGAATTGAGTGGAAACTTTAAAACTCTTTGTGTTGAAATGTTGTTAGGACCAGCAGAGTTTGATGCTAAACAGCTGAATAAAGCTATCAAGGTACAATTTGCATTTTATCTCTTCAAACTAGTTAAATTAGTTCACCTGCAATCTGAGTTCCTCATATTTAAATGTTATGTTAAGTTGATAAATGTTGCTGCTATTGTTCACCTATTGATTTCAGCTCAACCAATTTGTTTTATTTTTTTTTAAGTTTTCCAATTATAACTTTAATACCATCTTGTTTGTTTGAAATGCTCTTTCTTCTTAGAATTGTAATTTATTTTAAAAATAAAGTTAGTTCTGAAATTGATTAATTAAAGAACATTAAAAAAATAACTATTATATATCCAATTTCTTTTTCTTTAGGGCCTTGGGACAGATGAGAAAGTTCTTGTGGAAATTATTTGTACTCGCACAAATGCACAGTTAAATAATATCAAGACTGCTTATAAAACAAGTAAATATTTGGTTCTCTTTTTGATGAAATCCCATTGATAAAGTCTATTTATAAAAAAAATTCAGGCAAATATTAAAAATTTTTTTTAAATCTTAAATGGTTAATTAAAGTAGTAAGCTGCATTTGCAGCTAATCAAACAGCATAAAACAATAATATTAACCAACTTTTCAAATCTAAAGCTATGACACACATTTATATACATTTAAATGGCCAGAATTTCATGCAGTAGCAAACCTTCAGAAGAAATATAAAACTGGATATATTGCACTAAATGTTTACTAAGGAATAAATTAACTTTATTAGTGATTATATAACTGGATCTCTAGGGGTTTTAAAACGTCTATTGAATTAATTGAAGTAAACTTCAAAATGTCTGTTTTTGTATTTGTTCAGTGTTTAGCAAGGACCTAGAGACAGATATTGCAGGGGATACTTCTGGCTACTTCAAACGTTTGCTCATTGGATGCCTGCAGGCAAATAGGCCTGAGAGCTTAGAATTTGACAGAAACATGGCCAAGCAGGATGCTCAGGTGAGCCATCTTGTAAAGGCAAACAATTCAGTTGAATTAACCAGTTTTAAAATTAACCTGTGTTACATGAAAGGTCCTGTCCCACACAACGACTTACATTCTTTGGGAACTGCCTCCTTTTAACTTGTCAGGGGTCAAGCACCAAAATATATTTGCCCACTAACTGAGACCATACCAAAGTCACTTGCATCATATCCTTACATCTTTTTAAATTTTAATGTATTGCAGGTCATTCTAAATTATTCACAATTATTACTATCCTTGTTATCTGATGTCTGCATAATATGTTGAGCATAAATCCAAGTTTCATCCTCCATTCCCTTATAATACAATTTTCATCAATCTTAAAAAAAGTTATCTACAATACAATACACATTTTTTTTCCAGAATTCTGATTACTGTAAAAATATTTTCACCCATCACACAAACAATATTTTAACTAAGTATATTTTTCCTATGTGACAGAAACAAGCATATATCATAACATTGACTGTCACACCAAGGAAGAATCAGAACTTTACAAGAAATTGCCAAAATTTTAATACACCCAACCATCTTTTAAAGTAGTCAGGAAATAAACAGCATTTTCTAAATTTTCAAAAGCTTAAATCAGAACATAGAATATGTAAATGAGTTTGCTTTCTTCAGGCTTTGCTTGAAGCTGGAGAAAAGAAATGGGGCACTGATGAATCAAGATTCCATACAGTAATAGTTTCTCGCAGCTATGCCCAGTTGAGGGCAACATTCCAAGAATATGCCAAAGCTGCAAACAAAGACATTGAAGACAGTATAAAGTCAGAGATGAGTGGAGACTTAAAGGAAGGAATGTTGGCCATTGGTATGAGACTATATAAACAAAATTAATTTAAAAAAAAAAAAAAAATATTTTGTATTCTTTATAACAAATAAAATGAAAAAGCAAAAGGAGGAAATTTTTGTGAATGATTTTAAGTAATACACTTTCGCAATAAGAAAAAATACCAAATTTAAATAACAGAATAATAAGAATCCTAAATTAAATTGTGTCTGCTATAACTCTTTACATTATCTTTCCAGTGCGTGTCATAAGGAACAAGTCAGCTTATTTTGCATCAGAACTGCACAGGTCAATGAAGGGACTAGGAACAGATGATAATACTTTGGTTCGCATTGTTGCCTCCCGGTGCGAAGTTGACATGGTACAAATCAAAGAAGAATTCCAAAAAGCATACAAGCAAACACTAGCCATGTTTATCAGTGTAAGCTCTTTAGACATCTTTTTCTGTTATAATGCCCTATAATATGTATGGGCATCAATGTAAAAATAGTTATAATTTTTAAAATTTAAAGTAATTAAAATGGATTCAAAATTTGCAGGATTTTTTTTTCTACAAATACTATATATATATATTATTTCCTTTTCCAGGATGACACATCTGGTGACTATAGAACCATGTTACTAACTCTTATAGGTGAACCACCTGCCAAAAAATAAGTAGAAAATAAATGAACTATTGAAGAAACATTTACATAACATTAGATGCCTGGCAGAAAGATGATTTCTCAACAAGATTAGCATGTGCTTTGTGTACCTTTGTTGTTAATTTGGTCAATGATCTTATTATACTCTATTGATATGAATGAGTGTGAAGAGAACAAACAACAGGCCTTTCTTACATTTTGTTGGTGAAGCAATTACTTAGCTTTAATATTTAATTAGGGAGAAGTACATTGAATGTCCTTAACAGTTTAATATATATGACTGAACTTACAAAATTAGCTGCCTACAAAAAGTTGTATACATTTCTTTAGATAAATAGATATGGTACACATTATGAGTGATAACCAATAGGGTTAAGTTTAAGATGTATTTAAGCTGTATACTTATTAATAAAAGCCTTTTAAAGCTACATATTATTTAATAGGTCTTAAAATATTTAATGAAAGAAAAAATGATAATTTTCTTTCCATTATCTTATCATTTGATCAAAACCACCATTTAATTATCATTAATTTAGGCTTGATGTAGTGAACTGTCAAATAACGTTACAAGTGTATTTAATATACTTTACTAATATTATATAATTTACAAATGAACATAGGTATTTTACACATTGATGTAATAAGATAAAGTTAATCTCTGAATTTTCCACACTGATCAAAAGGAATTTGTATTATTTTATAAAAAATATAATTTTTTTTGGTAAAGGCTTTAAATTCTATTAAAAATATTCCTGTAAATTGTTAGAATTCTCTTTTTTTTTTTCAAAGCATTACAGAATATATATAAGGTTATATCTAAAATAAAGTTAACATTATTATACATTTTGAGCACAGCATTTTTAAGCACATAATTATATCAATAATTAACATTTTCCTTTTACTTTTGTCCAACAATATTGCTTAATAATTATTTTGGTTAAAAAAAATGTTATAAATTTACATTAAATTTGTTTCAAAATTAATTTGAAATTTTAATTATTTTTTTTCTTAAAAAAGTTAGGGTTAGTGGTACTCAAAAAACCTGCAACATTATGTTGGCATTTATGGTCCTCTTTTTAAAAAAAAATCTATGGAAATTAATTGTAAAAAGATTCATTAAAGCTTTATTTTTGACAGGCTATTGAATTTCAATTGGTGACTAGAATATTTTGTGTAAAATGAACAAAATTTTATAATGTAAAGAATTGAAAATTTCACTTTATCAATGGAATTTAACCCTTTCATATGGTAGGGTCTATATATTATTAAACCTTGTTAAAAGTTTTCTTCCATTGGTTAAAATGATGCATAAGCCAATCTGATTGTGATTCAACAGGAGCAATGATTGAAAAAGAAATAAGGGTTGTAAAAAGAAACCAATAGTAACGTGTCATTGAAATTGCCTATATAGATTTTTCTTTTTATCCATTTTATTTTAGTCTGTAACATACTTGTTTATATTTTTTACAAATAATTTTACTTTGATGTATTTGCTATTCACAATAACTAGTTGTAATATGTAATTTATTAAATCATCAATAAACATTTTCTCCACTAAGGATTTTGACTTACTTTGTTGTTGGATGTATTTTGTTTAAAGTTTATGTTGCATGCATCCAGCAGACTCCATTTGGGGGAAGGGATGAGAGGGGGGGGGGAGAAAGTTCACTGTGGTAATCGATCACAATGCAATTTATTATTCCAAGAAGGGTTTTGTTTCCAAATCTGAAAAGGATAACTCAATCTTTAGCATCTTATGTTAACTAAAAACATTATCTCTGTAGAGCAATGGATTTTGTTAATTATCTTGAACTCCGGGGAGCTAAGTCATATTGTGTGGCTTTTGGGACAAATCAACAAATCTAGATACGAATGAAGTTTCCTTTATTTTCTATCTGTCCACACACACAAAAAACTCACAATATTTGCTTGATACTGTTTGAATCATTGAAAATTCTTGAACGGTTATTTTTCAGTAACAGTGAAATCAGCCTGAAACATTTCAGCACTGGTTCATCCCCAGGTGTACGTGTTGGCCTCACCTCCACTTAGGTTTTCACAATATATATCCTATATCTAGCCTAGCATAAATCTTTCCTAAAAATAACAATGCTTTAAATGCTATCGTGTAGAAAAAAAACAACCAACAGAAAATTTAACACAAAGGAAAACAAGCCATAAATCATAAGGTACGATAGGCTGAAAGCCTAATCAGCATCTATAGTTATAGTACCCTATCAGATTGGCTTATAATAAAAAAAGATGCAGAGACGGGATGGGGACAGGACCAGGGGGTCAGAAAAAGAGGGAGCCAAAGGTGAAGTAAAAATTCATTGAATGGAAAATCTGATCCCTCTCATATATATATATATATATATATATGGATACTTTACACTTTACGATCTTGGCGGCCGACCCCTTCACGCGACTCTAAAACATCAATACTATAGAATTTTTTCGACTGTACATTTTTGTTAGTAGGCTTGACAACAGAAGCAAGGGCTCACTAGGAAAAAACGTTGGGGTGGGGAAAGTTGGCTCGTCATATTTTTCAAGAGTAAAGTGTCTAAACAACACCTGGGGTTAACTCCCAAAAGTGAGACACCCCCCCCCCCCCGGACGACACACAGGAACAACTGTTAGTATTTTTTTTTTATATAAGCCCCAAAAGTGCAACTCCTTAACAGCCCTAGGTGGTACACAACTGGATTCTAATAGATCATACAATGATGATGACAGTTTTTATTTGCAATTGAGATTTTTTCTGATTCTGCTGTAGCCTATTTGCTGCAGAGTGTAAGTTATTTTTAATAATCTACCCTAATCTGCGCAGATTTTTTTAAAATCCTATTGCCTATCTCTTCTTAAATTTTCCACCTTTAATCCGAAAACCAAATGACATGTTCCTCCACTTTCACATGTCCCCCCCCCCCCCCCCCCCCCCCACATACTTAGTGTCTACAATGGTTTTGTTGATGTCATGATCTCCGTAGGCACGGAATATATTTTTTAAATTAAAAAAACGTTACTTTATCATTACTTCGGACATGCCCTGGTGAAGTTAATACTTAATTAGCCTGCGTTGCAAACAATTTCAATTAATTTAATTTATATCATGAGGACTTTAAATTTAAATGCGGATTGAAGATATGTAAAGGGTCCATACACTACATAAACTATTTTAAGGGTTTGAAAAAGTGTGTGTTGATTGCGAGTGAATAGTGTTTAAAAGGCGTATAATTAGTGTTAAAAATTTGTATTAAAGTGTGTGATGTTTTTAAACATCTAGAGGTTTGAGGGGGGGGGGGTGAGTAAAAAAAATCTGCCTAAAAAGCAAGTTTCATTATGGGATGCCCAAAGGTAAAAAAAATATGTAACATATACAATTTTATAAGTTAAAAAAACATTTTTATTACATTTTAAAACATTAACAATAACAAAAATGTTTGGAATAAACAATTTATTGTAAAAACTATTTTGACTGTGGCTTTCTGATTTTTGTTTTCGGTAAATAACCCAACTTTAAAATTTAGATTTTTTACATTATCGAGACCTAGCAACAGTAAACAAGATGGCGAAGATCGTAATAGCAGGTTTGTATAAACAGTGATTACAGCACACTATAATATTTGTGTTGTACTGAATATTTTTAGGTATACGAATTACAAAGAAATACAAAAATTACCCTATATTAATTTATGATCATTGTAGGGGCCGTCCATTAATTATTAACAGTTTTTAACCCCCAGCCCTAGGGTATAAATAGGGTAGTGCCTAGTCTACTCAGTCGGACTAGTCTTAAACTTAAGTCAGTCAATTCAATTGAGTCAACAACTCGACAACTGAGTCAACTGTTAATTAATTGTCAAGAATCACCCGACTCCCCCCCCCCATAAGAAAATAAAAAGTGTATATTTAAATACGGCATACAGATCTTTTTAAATGCTTAAGTTATATCATAGAAAATGATGGGGTATGGGCAGGGGGGATATATTTATTACCTCTTTAACTTTAATGATCTTTAAAAACTTCTTAAACAAATTTTACTTTTGTAACAATATTCTAATATTTTACAATATTAACTTTAACGCTTAACGGACAACCCCTTAGCCTCTTAACTTTTTTTCTTCTTCATGTATTTGCAAATTTCTGTACTTTTTTTACTTAACAAATGTGGAGTCAGATTGAATCAATATTCAAATATCCTAAGTAAATCAATAATAATGAGTACGGCGGAGTACGATAATAAAAAACATTAAAAATATGTTAATCATTAAATAATGAAAAAATATGATATAGGCTAGGTCAAAGTTCAATGAATAAAATGCATTTTTACAAATATTTTGTTTTATCCTTAAATTAGGGCGATCTGACTGCCCCTATTTTGCAAGAATAGAGTTGCTTGCAGACCGCCTAGCTAAAAATCTAAAAAAATTTAAACTTCATAAGATTATGGTTCAGCCTAATGAGTGGGAAGTGAGTATCCTGCAAAATAAATACTTGTAAACTAGTATCACTTAGTTATAATTTGTGTGTCTTCTTGTCAATGTTTACTCTCTTTTCAGAATTTGAAACTATTTAAAGAAAAAAAAATTGCTCTTTAATTAAAATAACGATTAATTTATATAAAGGGCTAACCAAGGATGATGTGAAAAAAGTGCATCACAGAAGGCCACACATTAGTTAGTATTGCATTACTTTGAATGTGAGTTGTATGTTTTATAAGAAATCATGGGCTGAAAGTAACAGTTCAAGCATATTTCACCAGGAACCACCAAATTTAATTTATTTGGTAAATGAGCCCTTTCCAGGCTATTTGTGTGTTGTGAAAAAAGTGCATCACAGAAGGCCACACATTAGTTAGTATTACATTACTTTGAATGTGAGTTGTATGTTTTATAAGAATCATGGACTGAAAGTAACAGTTCAAGCATATTTCATCAGGAACCACCAAATTTAATTTATTTGGTAAATGAGCCCTTTCCAGGCAATTTGTGTGTTGTCAGCCCTGGACAAATGTGTACTCTCTACCTCTTTGATGTGAGGCAGGCATTATTACAATTGCATAACAGGCCAAACAACATAAGAAAGTTAAACTAATTTTCCCTGGACATGTGATTTTCTTAATTTTTTCATTGTGAAAGCCTTTCAAATATTTTTCAGGAATGGTTAAAAAATACTTGTGCAGAGAAAGGTTGGGAATTTTCTTCATCCCCTATGGTCTGGCGTGAACTAATTGACAGGGGTGGAAAGGGTGTCCTCATTGGTGGAGCTAATGAATTTCAAGAATACATTAAAGCTTACTATGACTTGGAATCTGAAATGAACAGCTATGAAATGACGATGGTTGGTGCTGAAAACAGACATACAAAAGATGAGCTGGATGCAGAGGAAAAACTTTACAAATCTTTGAGCTGCCCAGTGAACGTTTGCATTACAAATGCCATACACCCAGTTTGTTACCATCTCTTACACAATATCAGTTCTGGTAATACACTTGGCCCAAAAGTTGAGCTGAGGATACATCTTTTAGTATCTCTTGAAGAAGACATAGATGCTGTCAAAGGTATTGCAATGGAAGCAGAAGATCTAGCCCACAGTCTTTTGAGGAATGTTAAAGTTTTTACTGATCCAAATGACGCCTTTGAAAATTGTAACATTATTATCTTTCTTGATGAGTTGCTAAGACAAGAGGATGAATATCATCAAGACTGGCTTATTAGAAATGAGCAAATGTTCAGTTATTATGGCTCTGTTATAAATGATAAAGCTTCCAAAAATTGTAAGGTAAGTTAATTAATTTTCTTATATAATCAAATAGTTGGAGATTTAAAAATGCAAGCTGTCTATTTCACCTGTACAGGATTTGAGTGCAGACATATTTGGCAATATAACCCCTTTTATTCCATGAGGCAGACAAAATTTAAAATTGTAAGTTGAAGTAATAACTTTGACTTTCTTGGAAAATGTTGCCAAACAAAATAAAATAAAGTTGAAGTTGAATTTTAATTGCAAAATTGGTGTAACAATTAATTCTATTTTCCTCAAACATATATCAGTGTTGATTTTTCTTTTCATTTTGTAAAGCAGTTAAAAACATTTTCTTGTAGTGTCACTGTGGGTGTCATAGTTAAACATTAAATAAAGCATGTCAACTCTTGTCCAACCATATTAATTTCAAAGCTTAAAAGATTGGGGTAGCACATAAACATTAACATTGATGATAATTTTGGTATTCTTTGGATATGCTAATATTTTAAAATTTCTCCCCTCTTTAGGTTTTGCTCTGTGGGAATGGCCCAGTAAACTTCAATGCAACAATGATTGTTCGAAGTGCTCCAAATATTGCCCGCCAAAATGTTGTTGCAGTTGCGACAGTCATTGAAAACCAGGCAAAGTCAATAATCGGAGAAAAACTTTCAGTGAATCCAGCTGGTGAGATTTATTTTTCATATGATTAATTTAAAAAAGTTATAAGTTTGCAACATTTCATGCAGGATTTCATTTAATATTTTTTAAAAAGCTTCATATTACATAAGAAAAGGAACAGACAATTTGTATGATTCCTTGAAAAGATGTTAACAAATTTAAGTTATTGAAATTCAGGTCAAATTTTGGAATTCCACCGGAGGTTAAATTTTAAACAATTGATATCACCACATTTATCACTATATTGTTTCTATGGTCAACTCTGTTTTTTCGTAACTCTATTGTGTCCTTTTTCCCCCCAGGTTTTCCCTCACCTTGTTTCACTCATTTTATTCTCATAATCATCCTTCATCATCCAACCCTGATTCCTTCTAAAAAGTTTGGTCCCTATGGGGCATAGTTTATCAAAGCTCTTTCTATATTTTTTTTTTTTTGCCAAATAGGTGTGGTCAGTTTATTAGTTTGGGGTAACATCAATGGAAAACGCTATTTTGATGTAAGCAAGTGTCGCATTCATGGATATGATGGAGCTATTAAAGGTCCTTATTGGTTGGTATTACCATTGATATATTATTTAATGAATTGTGTGTGTGATATATAAAAGATAATGTTAAGATTTCTGATTTTGGAATGACTTTAAATTTTTTTTAAATTATTCAAACTAGTGAATTAATGCTAATTTTCACTCAAAATGAAATAATTAAGTCTACATTTAAGAAATGACAATGAAATCATTTTAAAACAAAATAAAATCATGTTCTGAAATAGCTTTAAAACACCCACAAGAGTAACGTTTGTTAGCCTTTTAATTATAAACATAGCATCCTTACATTTTGCAGGTATACTGTGAGTGCTTTGGAAATGCTTCATGACAACAAATGGGTGGTCTCAGAACTTCCAGGCTTAGTTGCATCCAGACATATCAAGGTGAATACTAACTACAGCCCAATTACCTTTGGTTTCTCCTTTTATTCACTTATTATCAGAATTACCTTACCGGACCACTGGTGTAGACAGGTGTTGTGAAGCTCATTTGTGGATTTCAAGCATGAATGTTCAGATACTTTTACTTTGTGCCTTATCTTAAGCTTTCCTACAATTGTGCTCCTTAAAAAAACTGTGTTACAGGTCGCACGTGTCATGGGAAGAAGTACAAGTCTGAGTACAGCCAACTCCATAGCTACATTATTGCAGCACTGGTACAGAGGCTCACCTCATGGGGAACTCTTTTCACTTGGAGTCTACTCTGAAGGTGACTAACTTAAATATTTGCATTTTTTGAATACTAGCCAATATATTTATTTTAAATAAGTTTTAAATGTGACCTGTAAGTGGCAGCCAAAATACAGAAAATTACATTACCACTAATTATTGTGTTTCTTTCCTCCATAATATGAATTCAAATATAAAATTGATACATGCACATGCTTCTTCTCCTGGAGATCCCATTTTGTTTGTTCAACATTTTTTGTTATCTTTTTGTTTTTAAATGATAATAATTTAGATTTTTTTTTTATGTTAGGAATAAGTCAGGATAAAATTGGATTCACTAAAATTGTGTACGCATTATTTTTGCAAACCAGAAAAATGACATTGAAAGATATAAATTTTGAAAAATATACTCAGTTCATACATCCGTTGACTAAGCCAATGAGGCATATACCATAAAACAAATTATCACAGCGTGGAATTGCTATGAGTGTGTTACATCTCTCTCAATGTCTATCCTCTCCATTTTGTCAGAACTCTATTTTTTTGCCATTTTAGCACTTATATAAGTTAAAGAAAGCAAAATGGCGAGAATGTTATGCGAAGATAATTTAGAATACGTGTACTAGCCAAAATATTTATTATAAATAATTTTTAAAATTGCCTTTAATATGGCAATATTCAGTTTAAAATTCTATATTGATTTACAAACTTGAGCATTTATTTTAATGTTGAATTTAAATTAATTGCATTAAGAAGAAAAAAAAAGATTTACTGGGATTTAAAATAATTTTGTATAAACCCTTTTTCCCATTCACAGGTTGGTATGGAGTTCCACCAGACATCTTTTTTTCTTTCCCAGTCACTATGGACCCTAAGGGGTATTGGCATGTTGTTCAAGACATTTTTTTGACATCTGAAACAAAAAATGGCTTAAAGAATGCAATTGAGGTAAATGTGTTATATTAATGTAACTTAAATTTAGAAAGGGAGATTCAGGAATGAGAATCATACAGACTGCATTGTTCAGCTTCAAATTATGTTTTATGAGTTTGATATCTTTGGTAAAATGCTAAAAGCACAATGCTCCCGTTAAATTAAATTTCTATAGCAATATATACATATATAGCCATGTACATACATAAATACATATATAAATATTTTATACATGGGATAAAATCAAAAGGGAAATCAGGGCACATCTACAAGGAAGTCAAATGGGCTACTGGTTTCATATAGTAAGTGATACTGTGTCTCATGTCATTGCTAGATATAATTTACTTTGAAAACAATTTTCAATATCCATAAGTTATTTTATAAATATTAAGATATGTATGTAAGGAAAGAAAACAGCTTACTCAAATTAAGAATTTTGTTGTTTGAAATACATAACTTTCTCACTGGTCATTTAGTCTTTCTAATCAATGAATATTGTTTCTATTCCCCCAGGATCTTGTCTATGAGATTGGGCTTTTAACAGAAGAATTTTCAACATCTAAAGGCAAATTTCACTAACTCTACATATATCATTTGTTTTATTATACCATATATTATAATATTAAGATATATCATCAGCTACACTTTAGAGACATATATTGAAACGACAAAAACTTTGTATAATTTATCCAGCATTACAAAGATAAATGAAATTATCAGTCTAGTCAAGGCCTTTCCAATACACGTGTACATCCTGAGGTGTGCAGTTTCAATCTACATGAATGAGGACAGAATAAAATTAACTATACTAAGCGATTGTGTTTTATTTTATTGTTAATTTACATACAATTTATTTATATGGATTTTTTTTGTTGTCTCTGAAATCAATTGCATTGCTTGTACATTTGAGCAACATTTAGCATTTGAAGTTACAATTTTTTTTCAACGTTGTCTTGTACTTTCTTCTAGACAAAAGTTATTTTGGTTTGATTTTTACAGATCTGAGGCATGTTAAAAAAAATATTTGAAACCAAAAAAATGAAATAACTGGTTGAAGACGATATATATATATATATATATATATATATATTTTAAATTGCAAATAACTATTTTAAATAAGCATTTCTCAAAGTTGATTTCTATTATTTAATCAAT
Source organism: Omphiscola glabra (assembly GCA_964017045.1). NCBI lineage: Eukaryota > Metazoa > Mollusca > Gastropoda > Lymnaeidae > Omphiscola > Omphiscola glabra. Next base: position 10,304,057 of record OZ024804.1, on the reverse strand, counting down.
TTTTCAGAATTGCAATATGCACACAGGATTAATATTTATATTTAATTTCATGCATTTAATATGTTTTATCTTTTTTTTAATCATTGTGTGTAAAATAAATATTTATTTTTTTTCTGTTGTTGTTGCAGAAGAGGAAGCTAAAAGTGAAAGTGGTGAAGAGCCAGAAATTAAATCTGGGAGATCAACAGTGCAAGGGCACAAGGGTGACAGTAAAAGTGACCAAAAAAACCAGGATATTTCCCCTGATGTCAAAGAAGTTCTAGAAACTCATGTATCTCCTGACATAACTGCAGATGTTACTGCATCAACAGATGTAATTAAAACTGAGAATCTTGATGAGGCACCACATAGCCCAGTTGAAGAAATTGAAAAACAATAAGAGAAGTGAATTGCTTCACATTAAAACTGGGGAACAATTTATTTATTATTTGAATGGGGTGGGGGGAACATAAGTTAATCTTATTTCCTATTTTTGTAAAAATACTGCTTAAATCAAAATGGAAAGGAAGTGATCCATGCTGTCAAATCTGGTAGCAATATTAACAACAAATTTAAACATTACTTTAGGGTTTTTAACTGGAGATTATAACTTAAAAGTACCTGAGCATTGATACCACTCAATAATTTCACTAAAATTGTTCCTAACATAATAAATATCATTACTCCAAAAGTTGATCAGATTAAAAAAGGAATCAACTTGAAAATATAAGCTATATAACCCTGTCTTGCTCACAAAAGATTAATTTTCATTATTTCAAAGAAACCTGACTACATTTAATTTAGAGACAACTATGTCATAACTTTGAGATAACTATGTGGTAGCCTTGAGATAACTATGTCTTAATTCTGAGATAACTGTGTCATAACTTTGAGATAACTATGTCATAATTTTGATATTTAAAATGATTCTTTATAATCTTTGTTTTATTGCCACGTTATTTAAAATTTTTTTTATAAAAAGATCCGAGGAAATATATGCATTGTATTGGTTGAGTCTTGGGATTTCCAAACTCTTCTTAAATTTTGTTTTTATTATTGTATTTTTTTTTGTGGTTAGTTATAAAAAAAATTCAAAACCGTGCTTTGTTCTTTCAAAAATGAAAATCATTCTATATGATTTTTAAAATCATTTTATGGTTGACATGAGTGCAAAACTGGTTTCATAAATATTGATAAATATATGAATTTATGACATAAACTTTAAGTAATATCAATAGTTTGTAATATTTATAGTTTTAATTTCTGAGGTCTAATGCAGTCGCTGTAATGTTTTAAGTCTCTGAAATGCCTGTATTGTTTGTAAAATTGTATCCGGAAATTTGTTTGTAAGAAATTAAGTCGACGGAAAATTGATCGACGGAGATTTTATCTAACGGAAATTTGGTCGAATATTTTTTTTGAGTTCACATGTTAAAATTTTCGTCAAATTTCTCTTTGAACGCATTTTTTTTGTTTTACTATATAATATAGTGAAACATTTAAAGACTTTTTAAAAAAAAAAAAGACTATAGGACATCAGAGCGCTGTGAGCATGCTAAAATAGCACGGACGCAAGTGCTATAAAAGTACTCAATCATCGACCAAACTGATGATATCAAAATCGTACTGGCATGACAATGACCATGCGATATCCCTAAATAGATGTATGCTTCCACTCAGATAAAATTATCATTACCAAAATATGTCCTTGTTGTGCAGACAGTTGAATGATTTGTAAAACCCGGCCCCCCCCCCCCCCCCCACCAAAATCTGATTTTGAACCGGTTTGTAAAGAGAATCCGGTTTTAACATCCCTAGTCGCTACCAGAGGCGTAGCTAGAGTGTTTGGCGCCGGGGACAAGATTAATTTTAAAGACCCTCCCTTTCTTTTTTTCAACTCTCAAACCCATTATTTTCATTTTCATTATTTTAGCGCCCCTAACTAGTCTGGCGCCCAGGGAATTCTGTCCCCCCCCCCCCCGGCCCCCTTTGCTACGCTTCTGGTCGTGACTACTGAAATTGTGAAGCGACCTTCAAGCAAACTGTGACTGTCATAGTCATAATGGAAGAGGGAGAACCTATTAATAGCACACATTCTCAAATAATGAATTCAATAAATATCTCAATGTCACAGCTAATAATGAGACCACTTATGGCTATAAGGTAATCAAATTATAGTTGAATGGGGGATAAATCAAAGACGTTAATGGTATTCAGATATCAAAGAGTTACAGTCCTTGCGCAAAATATAAATCAATCCACGTAGCCTAATATTTACCAATCTGTAAAATTTTCTTGCTAAGAAAGTATAAAGGCTATGACGTACTATCACGTGAACAAATATTTCTTATATATTATACTACAGTCAAACATGTGAATTAGGGGCGTCACCAGGGTGGTGCGGGGCACTGGGTGACACCCTCACATGTCCGTGGGTGGTGAGTGAAACCAAACGGAAAATTGCAAATTTGCTGGAGTTTTACTGGATCCGGTTTCATAGCAGAACTCAGATAAATTCAAGAACAGGGTGCCACCAGAGCAGGCAGCCATCAAATAGGGTGCCACTAGAGCAGGGTGCCACCAAAGCAAGGTGCCACCAGAGCAGGGTTCCACCAGACATGATTGATAATAAAAATGCAAATAAACCTGATTTTCTGGATGTTTTCAAACTGCCCCCCCCCCCCCCACACCCATCCCTAGTTGCGGGCACCGCTGGTTAAAACCAATACTAGCATTTAAGTCTACATTTCTCACCATCCGTGTGTCTGTCGTTTCATGTGATAGGATCTTTTCTAGACTGAATCGTTGACTATGGAGCAGAGGCGTAGCTAAGGGGTGGCAGGGGGGACAGATGTCACCGGGCGCCATGTTGGTTAGGGGCGCCAAAATGTGCTTCGATATTATTTACTGTTGGTACCAGTACCATACAGAATGTGCAGAGCAGATGTATGTCGACATAGTCAAATATAAAACGTACTCATCTTAATATCTTTTTGCAGTTTGGTCTTGACTTTTGGAATCTAGGCCAAGATGCAGCCAATCAACTGAATCATTTTTTTAAACCAAATATTTTTGTCTGGGGAAAATCGTTCGCTTATTTCCATGCAATAAAACTTAAAAGACCCACACAGATCTTTTTACTCTGGTTATCCAGCGTAAAACTACAGGCAAAGAATCACCAATAATGTGAGATATATTATTACTGAGAGAGTAAGGGGATCAACTGTTAATTATACCTCAGAACAATCCCAATCCCACTACTTTATGCCAGAGCAGGGTGAGGAGATTTATCACTCTTGGGTACTTCTCTAAAGTTGTGTTGACACCCTTTTCTACCCATGTTTTAGAGAAGGCCTAATAATAGATTTATTATGTCTGCCTTTAGTGACATTTTACCCCTAGATTTTTCAATCTAGAGCAGCGACCCCTTATGGGGGTCAAACGACCCTTTCCAAGGGGTCGCCTAAGACCATCCGAAAACCAATGTACACCACAGTTATGAAGTAGCAACGAAAATAATTTAGTGGTTGGGGGGTCTCCACAACATTAGGAACTGTGTTTAAGGATCGCGACATTTGGAAGGTTGAGAACCACTGCTCTAGAACAAAATATCAATAACTTACGGAACAGCAAACTTGGATATTGCTCTAAGTCTTTAGTCAACTATAACTTTAATAAATTAGGAGACTTTAGTCAACCAATTCAGGTGAATTAATATGTTTGTCAAATAACCCTGAACTAACTCTCCCGTCCGCACAGTTTGTGGAATACTCATAGTCAACTTCCCCCACCCCCCTCAATCCTATCAGGCTGGGGCAAACCGGATTGTTTCTGGAAGTGCACTGATAAAACATAAAAACAGAAAACATTGCATCGCTGACATGAGAAGTATTGTAGACCAAGCGCTACTGAGGAGGTAGCACTGCAGACATTTTTAGCGTAGCTGAACTTTTTTTTTTTTTGCCTGTCTAGTATTTAATTGAACACAGTTTTGTATTATAATTTTATCAAGTTCCAAACAGAAAACCATCTCACTCTCACTTCAGTTTAGAGTTACCTTATTTTAGGAATTATGAAACCGGTACTACAAACTTTGTAAGTTTATATTCTGAATAATTTCAAATGCACTTCAAAAAATTCAAAGATGGCTATGTTTAAAAGTGGGTTGGATTAAAGTGTTGATGGAAATTATTCAAGATGGTTTGATTTAGAATTATTTTTCCCCTCTGAAACAGTAGCTGAAAGGAGAGATTTTAGGAGGGAGATCATTTTATCACGAGATACTGGGAGCGTGTGTTATTTTTGCTACGAGACAGAGCTTTGTTTACTGTGTGTGCAGATTTCTTTTCATCATTGTACCCTTTTTTGTACATTGTGTTTTATGTAACATCGTACCGTTACAAGCCAAACAATATTCTGTTAGTCAATAGTGTTTCTTTTGATTTTGTAATTCATTATAACTAACATACTGAAACTTATTAATTGTAATTAGCCAGGTTTAAGCATCGTATCCTTGGTTATTGTATTTATCATTTGGTATCATCTTTTGTTGTGTACTGTTTTAGAACGTGCGTAACAACATTAATTAAGATTATAGTGCATGGTGCGTTACAACACAACAGAGAGAAAATATGTAAAGATAATAATTAGTTTTAATCACTTGTTTAGTTAGGCGACCACTTCTCCAAACATGATGATCCATTTTCCCCTCGCTATCTCATATGTCTCCTCTAATAGAATTTTTTTCAATTTTCTGTACAATTTGTAAAAAATCTATCACATTTATGTAAATGCAAATGTAAAGTTATAACCATGAAATCTAGCCCAATTGTTAACACAAACTGCATTCCTTTACTGATGTTCACTTGGTGGCCAATTTCTCCCGACTCTCCCCTAAATTAATATTCAAAGGCATATTCAAAGGGCATATCATGATGCTAATACCAGTACTCTACACATAATTCAATTCAATAATTCATAATATCTAGTGTTGGCAGCATGCTGGAAACACTGGGCTGGTCACTATTGGAGGAACGACGACGATAGTCCAGGCTCTCCGTGATTTACAAGATATATAATGGGCTAGTCCATTGCTCTGGCATTAAACAGAAACTCGTCCCTCTCCCCCATAGACAGCGACGAGGCCATGACAGGCTCATACCAGCGAGAAGCCAGTATAGGAACTGCTCATTCCTACCAAAGACAATCAGGGACTGGAACAAGCTTCCAAAAGGAACAGTTGAGGCGACAACACTTGACTCATTTGCGTCTATTGCCTCAGGCCTTCCAACCCCTAGTGCATGATACCCTCAAACAGTCACTCTTGTAACCAGTGAAATATCCCCATCAACACCAGGCACAGAGACATTGCAAATCCCATCTACATTCATAGGAGCCATAATGATCAATAAATTGGTCGTGGGCGAAGAAGAAGAGTAAATGGTTTGTAAAGTTTTCATCTACTGTTAGAATATCTCTTAAAAGTCTTATTTGGACAAGAGTCTGTTTCTTAAAAGTCTTATTTGAACAAGACTGTTTCTTAAAAGTATTATTTGGACAAGACTCTTTATCTGCCCCAATTCCATACATGAAATATGCTTGATACCGGGTACGCTAATTCTGTAAATGTTGCGTATGATAGATACTAACTACATTCATTGTTTTTTGTTTTTTTTAGCAAAGAACCAAAATTATGTTAACAAATATTTGAGAAAAAATATTTTTTTTTTAACAGTAAAATTTTATTTATCTAACGTATACAGCCATTTTAGTCCAAACAAAAAATAAACAAACTATTTCTAACCATCAACACCATACCATATACACAACCATGGAAACACCACAAAGACAATTACTAATTATCATGGGAAGTAAAACATATACATATGTATAAATTATCATGAAAATAACACATAGACCTATTTGCATATATTTACATACAACAATATGTCAATAAGCATTGAAATAACAGATACATACATCTATTAAGCATGGGAATAACAGACATACAAATATCAATTAGCATTAAAATATAAAAAAATACATAAACTGAAGAATCACACACACATTTACCAATTAGCAAGAAAGAAATCACAATTACAAAAACAAATAAGCATAAAAATCAATCATACACATGGATATTGGCTGTAAAACACCAGAGTTTCATACAGTCATTGTTTCATTGAAACAGAGTGACTGGAGAGCAATACGTCATGAAATCAGATTGCCAATAGATCACTTTGTCAATGAGCAGGTAGCCACTAGATCCTGGTCAGAATTTCCCGGTTGCCAGTGCCGGGTCACCAGATAAGGTTGACAGCTTCCGGTTGAAAGCTCCCCGTCACCAGCTCCAGGGCCGCAAAAAAAAAAAGCAACAGCAGCAAAAAGCAGAAAAGGTTGAAGACAGACCTACTCAAGGGGAGTAGGGTCCAGTTATACCGCCGGACTTCGGTCGCACCTGATGGGACTCCGTTAAAAACGGGGAGGGCCCAGTACAACACGAGCTGAAGTACTTTCGGGAAGGCGCCCAATTCAGACACATTTAGGTAGGAGAGGCCATATTCAGACATATCCGCGATACTATAAATGAGGCAGTACCGGGTACATCGGGGCAATCGCTACCTCTAAAGCAGGAGAGGTTATGTATTCACATCCATGCTTTTTTACCTCCCCGTGTCAGAATTGTCTGTCGGAAAAGATGGCGCCGGCGCCAAATATAGAAAGAAGGAGACGGAAGGAAGTCAAAGATGTTGTCACGGAACGCAAAACAACGCAAATTGTTCCTCCATCTGTGCCTGCCCTTCATCTGTGCTGCTGCTCCATCCATTAGTGATGCTCCATCAACAAAAGGACACCAAGCTAAAAACACAAAATGCGAGAATTAACACAGTAACATACACGAAATAAAATTGATATAATAAACATAAATACACCTGCAACTGTGCCGCCAGCTTCTGGTCGCCACCTGCCGGATGCCAGCTCACGTTGACAAGCTGCCCGGTCACCAGCACCCGGTCGACAGTTCCCAGTTGATGCTTCCAGCTGGAGACTCCCCGTCCGCAGCTCCGGGTCACTACCTCCCGGTCACCATCTCCCGGTTGCCAGTGCCGGGTCACCAGCTCCCAGTTGACAGCTTCCGGTTGAAAGCTCCCCGTCACCAGCTCCAGGGCCGCAAAAAAATAAGCAAAAGCAGCAAAAAGAAGATAAGGTTGAAGACAGACCAGCTGGAGACTGCCTGTCGCCAGCTCCGGGTCACTACCTCCCGGTCACCATCTCCCGGTTGCCAGTGCCGGAGCACCAACTCCCAGTTGACAGCTTCCGGTTGAAAGATCCCCGTCACCAGCTCCAGGGCCGCAAAAAAAAAAGCAACAGCAGCAAAAAGAAGATAAGGTTGAAGACAGACCAGCTGCAGACTGCCCGTCGCCAGCTCCGGGTCACTACCTCCCGGTCACCATCTCCCGGTTGCCAGTGCCCGGTCACCAGCTCCCAGTTGACAGCTTCCGGTTGAAAGCTCCCCGTCACCAGCTCAAGGGCCGCAAAAGAAATAAGCAACAGCAGCATAAAGAAGATAAGGTTGAAAACAGACCTACTCAAGGGGAGTAGGGTCCAGTTATACCGCCGGACTTCGGTCGCACCTGATGGGACTCCGTTAAAAACGGGGAGGGCCCAGTACAACACGAGCTGAAGTACTTTCGGGAAGGCGCCCAATTCAGACACATTTAGGTAGGAGAGGCCATATTCAGACATATCCGCGATACTATAAATGAGGCAGTACCGGGTACATCGGGGCAATCGCTACCTCTAAAGCAGGAGAGGTTATGTATTCACATCCATGCTTTTTTACCTCCCCGTGTCAGAATTGTCTGTCGGAAAAGATGGCGCCGGCGCCAAATATAGAAAGAAGGAGACGGAAGGAAGTCAAAGATGTTGTCACGGAACGCAAAACAAAGCAAATTGTTCCTCCATCTGTGCCTGCCCTTCATCTGTGCTGCTGCTCCATCCATTAGTGATGCTCCATCAACAAAAGGACACCAAGCTAAAAACACAAAATGCGAGAATTAACACAGTAACATACACGAAATAAAATTGATATAATAAACATAAATACACCTGCAACTGTGCCGCCAGCTTCTGGTCGCCACCTGCCGGATGCCAGCTCACGTTGACAAGCTGCCCGGTCACCAGCACCCGGTCGACAGTTCCCAGTTGATGCTTCCAGCTGGAGACTCCCCGTCCGCAGCTCCGGGTCACTACCTCCCGGTCACCATCTCCCGGTTGCCAGTGCCGGGTCACCAGCTCCCAGTTGACAGCTTCCGGTTGAAAGCTCCCCGTCACCAGCTCCAGGGCCGCAAAAAAATAAGCAAAAGCAGCAAAAAGAAGATAAGGTTGAAGACAGACCAGCTGGAGACTGCCTGTCGCCAGCTCCGGGTCACTACCTCCCGGTCACCATCTCCCGGTTGCCAGTGCCAGAGCACCAACTCCCAGTTGACAGCTTCCGGTTGAAAGATCCCCGTCACCAGCTCCAGGGCCGCAAAAAAAAAAAGCAACAGCAGCAAAAAGAAGATAAGGTTGAAGACAGACCAGCTGCAGACTGCACGTCACCAGCTACGGGTCACTACCTCCCGGTAACCATCTCCCGGTTGCCAGTGCCCGGTCACCAGCGCCCAGTTGACAGCTTCCGGTTGAAAGCTCCCCGTCACCAGTTCCAGGGCCGCAAAATAAAAATAAGCAACAGCAGCAAAAAGAAGATAAGGTTGAAGACAGACCAGCTGCAGACTGCCCGTCGCCAGCTCCGGGTCACTACCTCCCGGTCACCATCTCCCGGTTGCCAGTGCCGGGTCACCAACTCCCAGTTGACAGCTTCCGTTTGAAAGCTCCCCGTCACCAGTTCCAGGGCCGCAAAATAAAAATAAGCAACAGCAGCAAAAAGAAGATAAGGTTGAAGACAGACCAGCTGAAGACTGCCCGTCACCAGCTCCGGGTCACTACCTCCCGGTCACCATCTCCCGGTTGCCAGTGCCCGGTCACCAGCGCCCAGTTGACAGCTTCCGGTTGAAAGCTCCCCGTCACCAGCTCCAGGGCCGCAAAAAAATAAGCAAAAGCAGCAAAAAGAAGATAAGGTTGAAGACAGACCAGCTGGAGACTGCCTGTCGCCAGCTCCGGGTCACTACCTCCCGGTCACCATCTCCCGGTTGCCAGTGCCGGAGCACCAACTCCCAGTTGACAGCTTCCGGTTGAAAGATCCCCGTCACCAGCTCCAGGGCCGCAAAAAAAAAGCAACAGCAGCAAAAAGAAGATAAGGTTGAAGACAGACCAGCTGCAGACTGCCCGTCGCCAGCTCCGGGTCACTACCTCCCGGTCACCATCTCCCGGTTGCCAGTGCCCGGTCACCAGCTCCCAGTTGACAGCTTCCGGTTGAAAGCTCCCCGTCACCAGCTCCAGGGCCGCAAAAAAAAAAGCAACAGCAGCAAAAAGCAGAAAAGGTTGAAGACAGACCTACTCAAGGGGAGTAGGGTCCAGTTATACCGCCGGACTTCGGTCGCACCTGATGGGACTCCGTTAAAAACGGGGAGGGCCCAGTACAACACGAGCTGAAGTACTTTCGGGAAGGCGCCCAATTCAGACACATTTAGGTAGGAGAGGCCATATTCAGACATATCCGCGATACTATAAATGAGGCAGTACCGGGTACATCGGGGCAATCGCTACCTCTAAAGCAGGAGAGGTTATGTATTCACATCCATGCTTTTTTACCTCCCCGTGTCAGAATTGTCTGTCGGAAAAGATGGCGCCGGCGCCAAATATAGAAAGAAGGAGACGGAAGGAAGTCAAAGATGTTGTCACGGAACGCAAAACAAAGCAAATTGCTCCTTCATCTGTGCTGCTGCTCCATCCATCAGTGATGCTCCATCAACAAAAGGACACCAAGCTAAAAACACAAAATGCGAGAATTAACACAGTAACATACACGAAATAAAATTGATATAATAAACATAAATACACCTGCAACTGTGTCGCCAGCTTCTGGTCGCCACCTGCCGGATGCCAGCTCACGTTGACAAGCTGCCCCGTCACCAGCACCCGGTCGACAGTTCCCAGTTGATGCTTCCAGCTGGAGACTCCCCGTCCGCAGCTCCGGGTCACTACCTCCCGGTCACCATCTCCCGGTTGCCAGTGCCGGGTCACCAGCTCCCAGTTGACAGCTTCCGGTTGAAAGCTCCCCGTCACCAGCTCCAGGGCCGCAAAAAAAAAAAAAGCAACAGCAGCAAAAAGAAGATAAGGTTGAAGACAGACCAGCTGGAGACTGCCTGTCGCCAGCTCCGGGTCACTACCTCCCGGTCACCATCTCCCGGTTGCCAGTGCCGGAGCACCAACTCCCAGTTGACAGCTTCCGGTTGAAAGCTCCCCGTAACCAGCTCCAGGGCCGCAAAAAAAAAAAATCAACAGCAGCAAAAAGAAGATAAGGTTGAAGACAGACCAGCTGCAGGCTGCACGTCACCAGCTCCGGGTCACTACCTCCCGGTAACCATCTCCCGGTTGCCAGTGCCCGGTCACCAGCGCCCAGTTGACAGCTTCCGGTTGAAAGCTCCCCGTCACCAGTTCCAGGGCCGCAAAATAAAAATAAGCAACAGCAGCAAAAAGAAGATAAGGTTGAAGACAGACCAGCTGGAGACTGCCTGTCGCCAGCTCCGGGTCACAACCTCCCGGTCACCATCTCCCGGTTGCCAGTGCCCGGTCACCAGCGCCCAGTTGACAGCTTCCGGTTGAAAGCTCCCCGTCACCAGTTCCAGGGCCGCAAAATAAAAATAAGCAACAGCAGCAAAAAGAAGATAAGGTTGAAGACAGACCAGCTGGAGACTGCCTGTCGCCAGCTCCGGGTCACAACCTCCCGGTCACCATCTCCCGGTTGCCAGTGCCCGGTCACCAGCGCCCAGTTGACAGCTTCCGGTTGAAAGCTCCCCGTCACCAGTTCCAGGGCCGCAAAATAAAAATAAGCAACAGCAGCAAAAAGAAGATAAGGTTGAAGACAGACCAGCTGCAGACTGCCCGTCACCAGCTCCGGGTCACTACCTCCCGGTCACCATCTCCCGGTTGCCAGTGCCGGGTCACCAACTCCCAGTTGACAGCTTCCGTTTGAAAGCTCCCCGTCACCAGTTCCAGGGCCGCAAAATAAAAATAAGCAACAGCAGCAAAAAGAAGATAAGGTTGAAGACAGACCAGCTGGAGACTGCCTGTCGCCAGCTCCGGGTCACTACCTCCCGGTCACCATCTCCCGTTTGCCAGTGCCGGGTCACCAACTCCCAGTTGACAGCTTCCGGTTGAAAGCTCCCCGTCACCAGCTCCAGGGCCGCAAAAAAAAAAAAAGCAACAGCAGCAAAAAGCAGAAAAGGTTGAAGACAGACCTACTCAAGGGGAGTAGGGTCCAGTTATACCGCCGGACTTCGGTCGCACCTGATGGGACTCCGTTAAAAACGGGGAGGGCCCAGTACAACACGAGCTGAAGTACTTTCGGGAAGGCGCCCAATTCAGACACATTTAGGTAGGAGAGGCCATATTCAGACATATCCGCGATACTATAAATGAGGCAGTACCGGGTACATCGGGGCAATCGCTACCTCTAAAGCAGGAGAGGTTATGTATTCACATCCATGCTTTTTTACCTCCCCGTGTCAGAATTGTCTGTCGGAAAAGATGGCGCCGGCGCCAAATATAGAAAGAAGGAGACGGAAGGAAGTCAAAGATGTTGTCACGGAACGCAAAACAAAGCAAATTGCTCCTTCATCTGTGCTGCTGCTGCTCCATCCATCAGTGATGCTCCATCAACAAAAGGACACCAAGCTAAAAACACAAAATGCGAGAATTAACACAGTAACATACACGAAATAAAATTGATATAATAAACATAAATACACCTGCAACTGTGTCGCCAGCTTCTGGTCGCCACCTGCCGGATGCCAGCTCACGTTGACAAGCTGCCTCGTCACCAGCACCCGGTCGACAGTTCCCAGTTGATGCTTCCAGCTGGAGACTCCCCGTCCGCAGCTCCGGGTCACTACCTCCCGGTCACCATCTCCCGGTTGCCAGTGCCGGGTCACCAGCTCCCAGTTGACAGCTTCCGGTTGAAAGCTCCCCGTCACCAGCTCCAGGGCCGCAAAAAAAAAAAAGCAACAGCAGCAAAAAGAAGATAAGGTTGAAGACAGACCAGCTGGAGACTGCCTGTCGCCAGCTCCGGGTCACTACCTCCCGGTCACCATCTCCCGGTTGCCAGTGCCGGAGCACCAACTCCCAGTTGACAGCTTCCGGTTGAAAGCTCCCCGTCACCAGCTCCAGGGCCGCAAAAAAAAAATGCAACAGCAGCAAAAAGAAGATAAGGTTGAAGACAGACCAGCTGCAGACTGCACGTCACCAGCTCCGGGTCACTACCTCCCGGTAACCATCTCCCGGTTGCCAGTGCCCGGTCACCAGCGCCCAATTGACAGCTTCCGGTTGAAAGCTCCCCGTCACCAGTTCCAGGGCCGCAAAATAAAAAAAAGCAACAGCAGCAAAAAGAAGATAAGGTTGAAGACAGACCAGCTGGAGACTGCCTGTCGCCAGCTCCGGGTCACAACCTCCCGGTCACCATCTCCCGGTTGCCAGTGCCCGGTCACCAGCGCCCAGTTGACAGCTTCCGGTTGAAAGCTCCCCGTCACCAGTTCCAGGGCCGCAAAATAAAAATAAGCAACAGCAGCAAAAAGAAGATAAGGTTGAAGACAGACCAGCTGCAGACTGCCCGTCACCAGCTCCGGGTCACTACCTCCCGGTCACCATCTCCCGGTTGCCAGTGCCCGGTCACCAACTCCCAGTTGACAGCTTCCGGTTGAAAGCTCCCCATCACCAGCTCCAGGGCCGCAAAAAAAAAAGCAACAGCAGCAAAAAGAAGATAAGGTTGAAGACAGACCAGCTGCAGACTGCCCGTCACCAGCTCCGGGTCACTACCTCCCGGTCACCATCTCCCGGTTGCCAGTGCCCGGTCACCAGCGCCCAGTTGACAGCTTCCGTTTGAAAGCTCCCCGTCACCAGTTCCAGGGCCGCAAAATAAAAATAAGCAACAGCAGCAAAAAGAAGATAAGGTTGAAGACAGACCAGCTGCAGACTGCCCGTCACCAGCTCCGGGTCACTACCTCCCGGTCACCATCTCCCGGTTGCCAGTGCCCGGTCACCAACTCCCAGTTGACAGCTTCCGGTTGAAAGCTCCCCATCACCAGCTCCAGGGCCGCAAAAAAAAAAGCAACAGCAGCAAAAAGAAGATAAGGTTGAAGACAGACCAGCTGGAGACTGCCTGTCGCCAGCTCCGGGTCACTACCTCCCGGTCACCATCTCCCGGTTGCCAGTGCCGGAGCACCAACTCCCAGTTGACAGCTTCCGGTTGAAAGATCCCCGTCACCAGCTCGAGGGCCGCAAAAAAAAAAAGCAACAGCAGCAAAAAGCAGAAAAGGTTGAAGACAGACCTACTCAAGGGGAGTAGGGTCCAGTTATACCGCCGGACTTCGGTCGCACCTGATGGGACTCCGTTAAAAACGGGGAGGGCCCAGTACAACACGAGCTGAAGTACTTTCGGGAAGGCGCCCAATTCAGACACATTTAGGTAGGAGAGGCCATATTCAGACATATCCGCGATACTATAAATGAGGCAGTACCGGGTACATCGGGGCAATCGCTACCTCTAAAGCAGGAGAGGTTATGTATTCACATCCATGCTTTTTTACCTCCCCGTGTCAGAATTGTCTGTCGGAAAAGATGGCGCCGGCGCCAAATATAGAAAGAAGGAGACGGAAGGAAGTCAAAGATGTTGTCACGGAACGCAAAACAAAGCAAATTGCTCCTTCATCTGTGCTGCTGCTCCATCCATCAGTGATGCTCCATCAACAAAAGGACACCAAGCTAAAAACACAAAATGCGAGAATTAACACAGTAACATACACGAAATAAAATTGATATAATAAACATAAATACACCTGCAACTGTGTCGCCAGCTTCTGGTCGCCACCTGCCTGATGCCAGCTCACGTTGACAAGCTGCCCCGTCAACAGCTCCAGGGCCGCAAAAAAAAAAAAGCAACAGCAGCAAAAAGAAGATAAGGTTGAAGACAGACCAGCTGGAGACTGCCCTCACCAGCTCCGGGTCACTACCTCCCGGTCACCATCTCCCGGTTGCCAGTGCCGGAGCACCAACTCCCAGTTGACAGCTTCCGGTTGAAAGATCCCCGTCACCAGCTCCAGGGCCGCAAAAAAAAAAAAGCAACAGCAGCAAAAAGAAGATAAGGTTGAAGACAGACCAGCTGCAGACTGCACGTCACCAGCTCCGGGTCACTACCTCCCGGTAACCATCTCCCGGTTGCCAGTGCCCGGTCACCAGCGCCCAGTTGACAGCTTCCGGTTGAAAGCTCCCCGTCACCAGTTCCAGGGCCGCAAAATAAAAATAAGCAACAGCAGCAAAAAGAAGATAAGGTTGAAGACAGACCAGCTGGAGACTGCCTGTCGCCAGCTCCGGGTCACAACCTCCCGGTCACCATCTCCCGGTTGCCAGTGCCCGGTCACCAGCGCCCAGTTGACAGCTTCCGGTTGAAAGCTCCCCGTCACCAGTTCCAGGGCCGCAAAATAAAAATAAGCAACAGCAGCAAAAAGAAGATAAGGTTGAAGACAGACCAGCTGCAGACTGCCTGTCACCAGCTCCGGGTCACTACCTCCCGGTCACCATCTCCCGGTTGCCAGTGCCCGGTCACCAACTCCCAGTTGACAGCTTACGGTTGAAAGCTCCCCATCACCAGCTCCAGGGCCGCAAAAAAAAAAAGCAACAGCAGCAAAAAGAAGATAAGGTTGAAGACAGACCAGCTGCAGACTGCCCGTCACCAGCTCCGGGTCACTACCTCCCGGTCACCATCTCCCGGTTGCCAGTGCCCGGTCACCAGCGCCCAGTTGACAGCTTCCGTTTGAAAGCTCCCCGTCACCAGTTCCAGGGCCGCAAAATAAAAATAAGCAACAGCAGCAAAAAGAAGATAAGGTTGAAGACAGACCAGCTGGAGACTGCCTGTCGCCAGCTCCGGGTCACTACCTCCCGGTCACCATCTCCCGGTTGCCAGTGCCGGGTCACCAACTCCCAGTTGACAGCTTCCGGTTGAAAGATCCCCGTCACCAGCTCCAGGGCCGCAAAAAAAAAAGCAACAGCAGCAAAAAGCAGAAAAGTTTGAAGACAGACCTACTCAAGGGGAGTAGGGTCCAGTTATACCGCCGGACTTCGGTCGCACCTGATGGGACTCCGTTAAAAACGGGGAGGGCCCAGTACAACACGAGCTGAAGTACTTTCGGGAAGGCGCCCAATTCAGACACATTTAGGTAGGAGAGGCCATATTCAGACATATCCGCGATACTATAAATGAGGCAGTACCGGGTACATCGGGGCAATCGCTACCTCTAAAGCAGGAGAGGTTATGTATTCACATCCATGCTTTTTTACCTCCCCGTGTCAGAATTGTCTGTCGGAAAAGATGGCGCCGGCGCCAAATATAGAAAGAAGGAGACGGAAGGAAGTCAAAGATGTTGTCACGGAACGCAAAACAAAGCAAATTGCTCCTTCATCTGTGCTGCTGCTGCTCCATCCATCAGTGATGCTCCATCAACAAAAGGACACCAAGCTAAAAACACAAAATGCGAGAATTAACACAGTAACATACACGAAATAAAATTGATATAATAAACATAAATACACCTGCAACTGTGTCGCCAGCTTCTGGTCGCCACCTGCCGGATGCCAGCTCACGTTGACAAGCTGCCTCGTCACCAGCACCCGGTCGACAGTTCCCAGTTGATGCTTCCAGCTGGAGACTCCCCGTCCGCAGCTCCGGGTCACTACCTCCCGGTCACCATCTCCCGGTTGCCAGTGCCGGGTCACCAGCTCCCAGTTGACAGCTTCCGGTTGAAAGCTCCCCGTCACCAGCTCCAGGGCCGCAAAAAAAAAAAAGCAACAGCAGCAAAAAGAAGATAAGGTTGAAGACAGACCAGCTGGAGACTGCCTGTCGCCAGCTCCGGGTCACTACCTCCCGGTCACCATCTCCCGGTTGCCAGTGCCGGAGCACCAACTCCCAGTTGACAGCTTCCGGTTGAAAGCTCCCCGTCACCAGCTCCAGGGCCGCAAAAAAAAAATGCAACAGCAGCAAAAAGAAGATAAGGTTGAAGACAGACCAGCTGCAGACTGCACGTCACCAGCTCCGGGTCACTACCTCCCGGTAACCATCTCCCGGTTGCCAGTGCCCGGTCACCAGCGCCCAATTGACAGCTTCCGGTTGAAATCTCCCCGTCACCAGTTCCAGGGCCGCAAAATAAAAATAAGCAACAGCAGCAAAAAGAAGATAAGGTTGAAGACAGACCAGCTGCAGACTGCCCGTCACCAGCTCCGGGTCACTACCTCCCGGTCACCATCTCCCGGTTGCCAGTGCCCGGTCACCAACTCCCAGTTGACAGCTTCCGGTTGAAAGCTCCCCATCACCAGCTCCAGGGCCGCAAAAAAAAAAGCAACAGCAGCAAAAAGAAGATAAGGTTGAAGACAGACCAGCTGCAGACTGCCCGTCACCAGCTCCGGGTCACTACCTCCCGGTCACCATCTCCCGGTTGCCAGTGCCCGGTCACCAGCGCCCAGTTGACAGCTTCCGTTTGAAAGCTCCCCGTCACCAGTTCCAGGGCCGCAAAATAAAAATAAGCAACAGCAGCAAAAAGAAGATAAGGTTGAAGACAGACCAGCTGGAGACTGCCTGTCGCCAGCTCCGGGTCACTACCTCCCGGTCACCATCTCCCGGTTGCCAGTGCCGGAGCACCAACTCCCAGTTGACAGCTTCCGGTTGAAAGATCCCCGTCACCAGCTCGAGGGCCGCAAAAAAAAAAAGCAACAGCAGCAAAAAGCAGAAAAGGTTGAAGACAGACCTACTCAAGGGGAGTAGGGTCCAGTTATACCGCCGGACTTCGGTCGCACCTGATGGGACTCCGTTAAAAACGGGGAGGGCCCAGTACAACACGAGCTGAAGTACTTTCGGGAAGGCGCCCAATTCAGACACATTTAGGTAGGAGAGGCCATATTCAGACATATCCGCGATACTATAAATGAGGCAGTACCGGGTACATCGGGGCAATCGCTACCTCTAAAGCAGGAGAGGTTATGTATTCACATCCATGCTTTTTTACCTCCCCGTGTCAGAATTGTCTGTCGGAAAAGATGGCGCCGGCGCCAAATATAGAAAGAAGGAGACGGAAGGAAGTCAAAGATGTTGTCACGGAACGCAAAACAAAGCAAATTGCTCCTTCATCTGTGCTGCTGCTCCATCCATCAGTGATGCTCCATCAACAAAAGGACACCAAGCTAAAAACACAAAATGCGAGAATTAACACAGTAACATACACGAAATAAAATTGATATAATAAACATAAATACACCTGCAACTGTGTCGCCACCTTCTGGTCGCCACCTGCCGGATGCCAGCTCACGTTGACAAGCTGCCCCGTCACCAGCTCCAGGGCCGCAAAAAAAAAAAAGCAACAGCAGCAAAAAGAAGATAAGGTTGAAGACAGACCAGCTGGAGACTGCCCTCACCAGCTCCGGGTCACTACCTCCCGGTCACCATCTCCCGGTTGCCAGTGCCGGAGCACCAACTCCCAGTTGACAGCTTCCGGTTGAAAGATCCCCGTCACCAGCTCCAGGGTCGCAAAAAAAAAAAAGCAACAGCAGCAAAAAGAAGATAAGGTTGAAGACAGACCAGCTGCAGACTGCACGTCACCAGCTCCGGGTCACTACCTCCCGGTAACCATCTCCCGGTTGCCAGTGCCCGGTCACCAGCGCCCAGTTGACAGCTTCCGGTTGAAAGCTCCCCGTCACCAGTTCCAGGGCCGCAAAATAAAAATAAGCAACAGCAGCAAAAAGAAGATAAGGTTGAAGACAGACCAGCTGCAGACTGCCCGTCACCAGCTCCGGGTCACTACCTCCCGGTCACCATCTCCCGGTTGCCAGTGCCCGGTCACCAGCGCCCAGTTGACAGCTTCCGGTTGAAAGCTCCCCGTCACCAGTTCCAGGGCCGCAAAATAAAAATAAGCAACAGCAGCAAAAAGAAGATAAGGTTGAAGACAGACCAGCTGCAGACTGCACGTCACCAGCTCCGGGTCACTACCTCCCGGTCACCATCTCCCGGTTGCCAGTGCCCGGTCACCAACTCCCAGTTGACAGCTTCCGGTTGAAAGCTCCCCATCAACACGGCTCCAGGGCCGCAAAAAAAAAAAAGCAACAGCAGCAAAAAGAAGATAAGGTTGAAGACAGACCAGCTGGAGACTGCCCGTCACCAGCTCCGGGTCACTACCTCCCGGTCACCATCTCCCGTTTGCCAGTGCCGGAGCACCAACTCCCAGTTGACAGCTTCCGGTTGAAAGCTCCCCGTCACCAGCTCCAGGGCCGCAAAAAAAAAAAAAAGCAACAGCAGCAAAAAGAAGAAAAGGTTGAAAACAGACCTACTCAAGGGGAGTAGGGTCCAGTTATACCGTCGGACTTCGGTCGCACCTGATGGGACTCCGTTAAAAACGGGGAGGGCCCAGTACAACACGAGCTGAAGTACTTTCGGGAAGGCGCCCAATTCAGACACATTTAGGTAGGAGAGGCCATATTCAGACATATCCGCGATACTATAAATGAGGCAGTACCGGGTACATCGGGGCAATCGCTACCTCTAAAGCAGGAGAGGTTATGTATTCACATCCATGCTTTTTTACCTCCCCGTGTCAGAATTGTCTGTCGGAAAAGATGGCGCCGGCGCCAAATATAGAAAGAAGGAGACGGAAGGAAGTCAAAGATGTTGTCACGGAACGCAAAACAACGCAAATTGCTCCTCCATCTGTTCCTGCCCTTCATCTGTGCTGCTGCTCCATCCATCAGTGATGCTCCATCAACAAAAGGACACCAAGCTAAAAACACAAAATGCGAGAATTAACACAGTAACATACACGAAATAAAATTGATATAATAAACATAAATACACCTGCAACTGTGTCGCCAGCTTCTGGTCGCCACCTGCCGGATGCCAGCTCACGTTGACAAGCTGCCCGGTCACCAGCACCCGGTCGACAGTTCCCAGTTGATGCTTCCAGCTGGAGACTCCCCGTCCGCAGCTCCGGGTCACTACCTCCCGGTCACCATCTCCCGGTTGCCAGTGCCGGGTCACCAGCTCCCAGTTGACAGCTTCCGGTTGAAAGCTCCCCGTCACCAGCTCCAGGGCCGCAAAAAAAAAAAAGCAACAGCAGCAAAAAGAAGATAAGGTTGAAGACAGACCAGCTGCAGACTGCACGTCACCAGCTCCGGGTCACTACCTCCCGGTCACCATCTTCCGGTTGCGAGTGCCCGGTCACCAGCGCCCAGTTGACAGCTTCCGGTTGAAAGCTCCCCGTCACCAGTTCCAGGGCCGCAAAATAAAAATAAGCAACAGCAGCAAAAAGAAGATAAGGTTGAAGACAGACCAGCTGGAGACTGCCTGTCGCCAGCTCTGGGTCACAACCTCCCGGTCACCATCTCCCGGTTGCCAGTGCCCGGTCACCAGCGCCCAGTTGACAGCTTCCGGTTGAAAGCTCCCCGTCACCAGTTCCAGGGCCGCAAAATAAAAATAAGCAACAGCAGCAAAAAGAAGATAAGGTTGAAGACAGACCAGCTGCAGACTGCCCGTCACCAGCTCCGGGTCACTACCTCCCGGTCACCATCTCCCGGTTGCCAGTGCCCGGTCACCAACTCCCAGTTGACAGCTTCCGGTTGAAAGCTCCCCATCACCAGCTCCAGGGCCGCAAAAAAAAAAAGCAACAGCAGCAAAAAGAAGATAAGGTGGAAGACAGACCAGCTGCAGACTGCCCGTCACCAGCTCCGGGTCACTACCTCCCGGTCACCATCTCCTGGTTGCCAGTGCCCGGTCACCAGCGCCCAGTTGACAGCTTCCGTTTGAAAGCTCCCCGTCACCAGTTCCAGGGCCGCAAAATAAAAATAAGCAACAGCAGCAAAAAGAAGATAAGGTTGAAGACAGACCAGCTGGAGACTGCCTGTCGCCAGCTCCGGGTCACTACCTCCCGGTCACCATCTCCCGGTTGCCAGTGCCGGGTCACCAACTCCCAGTTGACAGCTTCCGGTTGAAAGATCCCCGTCACCAGCTCGAGGGCCGCAAAAAAAAAAGCAACAGCAGCAAAAAGCAGAAAAGGTTGAAGACAGACCTACTCAAGGGGAGTAGGGTCCAGTTATACCGCCGGACTTCGGTCGCACCTGATGGGACTCCGTTAAAAACGGGGAGGGCCCAGTACAACACGAGCTGAAGTACTTTCGGGAAGGCGCCCAATTCAGACACATTTAGGTAGGAGAGGCCATATTCAGACATATCCGCGATACTATAAATGAGGCAGTACCGGGTACATCGGGGCAGTCGCTACCTCTAAAGCAGGAGAGGTTATGTATTCACATCCATGCTTTTTTACCTCCCCGTGTCAGAATTGTCTGTCGGAAAAGATGGCGCCGGCGCCAAATATAGAAAGAAGGAGACGGAAGGAAGTCAAAGATGTTGTCACGGAACGCAAAACAAAGCAAATTGCTCCTTCATCTGTGCTGCTGCTCCATCCATCAGTGATGCTCCATCAACAAAAGGACACCAAGCTAAAAACACAAAATGCGAGAATTAACACAGTAACATACACGAAATAAAATTGATATAATAAACATAAATACACCTGCAACTGTGTCGCCAGCTTCTGGTCGCCACCTGCCGGATGCCAGCTCACGTTGACAAGCTGCCCCGTCACCAGCTCCAGGGCCGCAAAAAAAAAAAAGCAACAGCAGCAAAAAGAAGATAAGGTTGAAGACAGACCAGCTGGAGACTGCCCTCACCAGCTCCGGGTCACTACCTCCCGGTCACCATCTCCCGGTTGCCAGTGCCGGAGCACCAACTCCCAGTTGACAGCTTCCGGTTGAAAGATCCCCGTCACCAGCTCCAGGGCCGCAAAAAAAAAAAGCAACAGCAGCAAAAAGAAGATAAGGTTGAAGACAGACCAGCTGCAGACTGCACGTCACCAGCTCCGGGTCACTACCTCCCGGTAACCATCTCCCGGTTGCCAGTGCCCGGTCACCAGCGCCCAGTTGACAGCTTCCGGTTGAAAGCTCCCCGTCACCAGTTCCAGGGCCGCAAAATAAAAATAAGCAACAGCAGCAAAAAGAAGATAAGGTTGAAGACAGACCAGCTGCAGACTGCCCGTCACCAGCTCCGGGTCACTACCTCCCGGTCACCATCTCCCGGTTGCAAGTGCCGGGTCACCAACTCCCAGTTGACAGCTTCCGGTTGAAAGATCCCCGTCACCAGCTCCAGGGCCGCAAAAAAAAAAAAGCAACAGCAGCAAAAAGAAGAGAAGGTTGAAGACAGACCAGCTGTAGACTGCCCGTCACCAGCTCCGGGTCACTACCTCCCGGTCACCATCTCCCGGTTGCAAGTGCCGGGTCACCAACTCCCAGTTGACAGCTTCCGGTTGAAAGATCCCCGTCACCAGCTCCAGGGCCGCAAAAAAAAAAGCAACAGCAGCAAAAAGAAGATAAGGTTGAAGACAGAGACCAGCTGGAGACTGCCCGTCGCCAGCTCCGGGTCACTAACTCCCGGTCACCATCTCCCGGTTGCCAGTGCCCGGTCACCAGCGCCCAGTTGACAGCTTCCGGTTGAAAGATCCCCGTCACCAGCTCCAGGGCCGAAAAAGAAATAAGCAACAGCAGCAAAAAGAAGATAAGGTTGAAGACAGAGACCAGCTGGAGACTGCCTGTCGCCAGCTCCGGGTCACTACCTCCAGGTCACCATCTCCTGGTTGCAAGTGCCCGGTCACCAGCTCCCAGTTGACAGCTTCCGGTTGAAAGCTCCCCGTCACCAGCTCAAGGGCCGCAAAAGAAATAAGCAACAGCAGCATAAAGAAGATAAGGTTGAAAACAGACCTACTCAAGGGGAGTAGGGTCCAGTTATACCGCCGGACTTCGGTCGCACCTGATGGGACTCCGTTAAAAACGGGGAGGGCCCAGTACAACACGAGCTGAAGTACTTTCGGGAAGGCGCCCAATTCAGACACATTTAGGTAGGAGAGGCCATATTCAGACATATCCGCGATACTATAAATGAGGCAGTACCGGGTACATCGGGGCAATCGCTACCTCTAAAGCAGGAGAGGTTATGTATTCACATCCATGCTTTTTTACCTCCCCGTGTCAGAATTGTCTGTCGGAAAAGATGGCGCCGGCACCAAATATAGAAAGAAGGAGACGGAAGGAAGTCAAAGATGTTGTCACGGAACGCGAAACAACAAAAACGCAACTCGAAAAAAAGGAGCGAAATGCTCCTCCGTCTGTGCCTGCCCTTCATCTGTGCTGCTGCTCCATCTACAAAAGGACACCAACCTAACAACAAAAAAAGCATGAATTAACACATTGACATACACAAAATAACATTAACATAATAAACATAAATACACCAAATGTGCCGCCAGCTCCTGGTCGCCACCTGCCGGATGCCAGCTCCCGTTTGCCGGCTCCCGGTGACCAGCTGCCTGGTGACCAGCACCCGGTCGACAGTTCCCAGTTGACAGCTCCCAGTCGTCAGTTCCCGGAAGCCACAGATGTTGTCACGGAACGCGACACAACGCGAACGAAAAACGAAAAAAAAAAGGCAAAATGTTATCCCGTTAAATTTAATTGAAAAAAGGGGGGGGGGTGGGGGGCACCACGGGTTAAGCATATGAGAAAAGTGTTTCAAGAAATAAGACACCATGGGTACACGAGTTACCAATAATATCATCAAGATTATCAGTACAAAGTCTCTAATAGTTATAAATAATATCATCCAGATAATCAGTAACAAGTTTCTACAAGTCACCATTTATATCCTCAAGATTATCAGTACCAAGATAATCAGTACCAAGCTTTATCAATGTAGTTATGATTATTCTAAAATATTAAAAAATTACATGGTCATAATAAACAATTTTAAAAGATTTATCTTACATTTTCAGCTAATGCTTACAAGGAGCATGCAGGCTACTGAGAGACTTTTGTATTTAATCCATGACTTTGAAACAAAAAACACATACTCCTTCCATTTTGTTAATGGGGACTTTTATTATCAATTTTCAGTGGTTAAATCCATGCCGACGTACACCCAGTTCGTTACTTGCCCCATGCCGACGTACACCCAGTTCGTTACTTGCCCCATGCCTGCGTACAACCAGTTCGTTACTTGCCCCATGCCGACGTACAACCAGTTTGTTACTTGCCCCATGCCGACGTACACCCAGTTCGTTACTTGTCCCATGCCGACGTACACCCAGTTCGGTACTTGCCCCATGCCGACGTACACCCAGTTCGTTACTTGCCCCATGCCGACGTACACCCAGTTCGTTACTTGCCCCAAACGACAAGACTGAATCCTAGACGATTTATGGTAAAAAAAAAGGCCTACACATCTCATGGTTTATTTCCAGGAGGAGAATCGGACCATACAATCAAATGGTCTGCCTAACGCCATGCTACAGGTCAGTTTTAACAAGAAATATTGAACTATGGTCGGATAAGGTGACAGAAAAACTTCAAGGCATCTTGGAAAGTACAGATTTGGGACACGTTTATAAACACTTGCCCAGACATAGAGCTAAAAACACTTGCCCTAACATTGATAACCTAACAAACACTTGCCCGGAAATTGACGACCTAGCAAACACTTGTTCTAACATTGACAAGCTAACAAACAATTTGCACTAATATTGATGAGTTAACAAACACTTGCCCTAAATTGATGAGCTAACAAACACTTGTCATGACATTGACGAGCTAACAAACACTTGTCATGACATTGACGAGCTAACAAACACTTGCCCGGAAATGGACGACCTAGCCCGGAAATTGACGACCTAGCAAACACTTGCCCAGAAATTGACGACCTAACAAACAATTGCCCTAACATTGCTGAGCTAACAAACAATTGCCCTAACATTGCTGAGCTAGCAAACACTTGCCCTAACATTGCTGAGCTAGCAAACACTTGCCCTAACATTGCTGAGCTAGCAAACACTTGCCCTAACATTGCTGAGCTAGCAAACACTTGCCCTAACATTGCTGAGCTAGCAAACACTTGCCCTAACATTGCTGAGCTAGCAAACACTTGCCCTAACATTGCTGAGCTAGCAAACACTTGCCCTAACATTGCTGAGCTAACAAACACCCGCCCTAACAATGACTAACCTAACAAACACTTACCCGGACATTTACGACCTAACAAACACTTACCCGGACATTTACGACCTAACAAACACTTACCCGGACATTTACGACCTAACAAACACTTACCCGGACATTTACGACCTAACAAACACTTTCCCTAACGTTGATGCGCTAACAAACACTTGCCTGGACATTGACGACCTAAAAACAGTCAATTCCAATATTAAGTTCTGTGTAGCAATAGGAGGCCATACTTCACAAGAAAACAATAGGAGGCCATACTTTACAAGAAAACCATAGGAGGCCACCCTTCACAAGAAAACCATAGGAGGCCACACTTCACAAGAAAACAATAATATGCCATACTTCACAAGAAAACAATAGCAGGCCATACTTCACAAGAAAGCCATAGGAGGCCATACTTCACAAGAAAGCCATAGGAGGCCATACTTCACAAGAAAGCCATAGGAGGCCATACTTCACAAGAAAACAATAGGAGGCTATACTTTACAAGAAAACAATAGGAGGCCACCCTTCACAAGAAAACCATAGGAGGCCACACTTCACAAGAAAACCATAGGAGGCCATACTTCACAAGAAAGCCATAGGAGGCCATACTTCACAAGAAAACCATAGGAGGCCACACTTCACAAGAAAACCATAGGAGGCCATACTTCACAAGAAAACCATAGGAGGCCACACTTCACAAGAAAACCATAGGTGCCATACTTTACAAGAAAACAATGTTTAAGATTAGCCATAAAAAATTCAATAAAGCTAAAAAAAAAATATTAAAGGAAAAAATGCATCAGGCTCATCAGGTTAAAAAAACCATACAAACAAAACATTGAAAACGTATTCCATATTAACAGCTCAAATGCTTGTTGGGCTAGCATGATATATTCCTAAGCTTGAACGCTTGTGTGTTGAAGATGTGAAGAATTTAGTCAACGACTAAAACGACTTTTATTGTAGTTTTGACAGTCTGGATTTTGGAAGTGTACACATTGAAAGATAGCAGTACTACACAGGATGATACTTTCTCGTTCAACAAACAGTGCATGATGTCATTATTTAAACAAGTTGACTCAGCCAAGGCCTTGGGGCCAGACAGATTAAGTGGCCGGCTTGATAAACTACGCCCAGAGCAGCTCTCCTACATCTTTATTTACATATTTTATAAATTTTATGTAATGTAACTAACACTATACCAAAGATTTAGAAAAGGTCAGAAATCATACCAATTACAAAGAAAAATAAGGTGACTTGCAAAAACGACTTAAGTACTGTCGCACTTATTTCTGTTGTAATGAAATGTTTTGAGAAATTTATTCTGAGACATATTGTTAATTTGCCTACAAACCTGCCAGAAGCACGGCGTAGGCTATATCTTACTATTGTTGGAGGGAATTTACCATCACAAAGACAGTCCTAAAAATATGCTAGAGTGCTTTTTTTTTTAGACTTCTCGGGATTTAACACTATCCAACCACACCTTATGATTAAAAAGCTTTCCTTGTTAGGTGTAAATTCAAATATTCAAGCTTAAGGGATATTGAACTTTTGAACAAATCGCCCACAATATGTCAAGGTGAATAACCAATTATCTCTAAACAGAGAAATAAGTACCGGGGCGCCACAAGGTTGTGTTCTCTCCCTTGTCCATGTATAAAATATATACCAGTGCTATTCAGAGCCCAAGCAACACCGTTCCAAACATAAAATTTGCTGATGATAACACCATTGTTGGCTTAATAACAGAAGGAGAAGGCTTATACAGCAAATTAGTAGTACAGGCTTTATCAATTGGTGCAGTAAATTTAACCAGCTGAATGTCTCAACAAAAAAAAAAAAAAGGAAATGGTGGTCGATATCTGGAGGGGGAAACACCAGATTGCAGATCTCAAATGTAAAAAATCAAAGTGTAGAGAAAGTAGCAACATATAAGCAAATTAGGTGTCACCATTAATAAAAAGCTAACATGGTATGAGCACGGCCAAATGCTGTATAAAAAATTCAACCAAAGACTTTTCCATCTTTAAAAACTGTATAATTTCATAGTAAAGAAACAAGTCGTTAACTTATTCTATGGTGCAATAGTTGGAAGCCTATTTAATTTCATTGCGGGAATTCATGTCTGATATCAAACACCGACAAAACAGACTACTCAAGAAAGCTAGAAACATCACACAAACTAAAAAAACTTCACACTTGAAGAACTATTCGAAGAACGATGTCATTGTAAAATTAACAAATTTTGGATTTTACATCCCACCCTTTTCATCACAGATACTTAAGATTGGCCAATTCTGGATTAATTCTTTTTCTTAAGGCGAGGACTGAAAGATATAAAAATTAGTTTCTTCCCCAATCTGTACGAATTTTCCAACCTGCTCCCCCAGAGGTCACAAAATCTAAATGATCACTAATTAAGTCCCATTTATAACTAAGGGAGTTAACTGATTGGCGTTTTCTTAGACTAGGGAAATAATTTAATGTAGATGTCTTTTGTTAAAATTGTTTTAGTTGGAAAATGTCAACTTTATTAAAATATGTATATATTTATGTGCTGAAAACGTATATGTACAATGTAATCAAAATAACATTTCAATTTGTTTGGATCAATAAAAGAATCTTATGTTATCAAAACCCATATGTGCACACCAAACATAATTATAGAGATTAGTTTACAATCTGTGAAAACCCCTTAATGTGAATTTTTAGTGTGCTCATTACATGTGTGTACACTACTGAATGTGTATTATGTATAATACAAGGCGCAAAGTACGAATTTTGTGCCTGTTAATGGGCAAGAGGGGCCTGGGTTCTTAATGGGCATTTAAATTTACAGTTCGTGAATGTAACTGAATTTTTCACATACCTGATTGGCCCCAGTCAAATGGCTTAAACTTGAGCAGCCAGGGCACTGCATAACCAGATGCTGCCATGCTTACGTCTTGGCAGTGCCCACAATCTTGTCAACTGGAAGGTCATCCACAAATGACCAACACAATTGGTGGTATAAAGTCAGTCTTTATTAAATCCTCTAGGAGCAGGAAGACCAGTCCATCAGTGCTGTTTGGATGACGGCTTAGTCTTGTGGTAAGATGCAGCGTGTTGCCTTGGTCTGAATAGAAATAAAAGTGAACATTCCACAATCAAAATACTACAACTACCGGTAACGTTAATGGTATATTTTACATGTCAAACTAGAACTAGGTCTCAATGAAATATTTACTGACTGGATTAAAACAAAAATAGCAAAGTATGGATGCCATGTTTTTCCCCATGGCCGCCATCTTTGTTGACACGACCAGTTAATTCTGTCAGTAAACTAGCTTAATGTATCCCCGAACCTAACATGAACCTTAAATGTATCCCTAAACCTAACCTAAACCCTAATTCAGGGCAACTTCAATTTACACGCAAATGACGTCATGGCTCCATTCTTTGCTTTAACCACAAAAATATAATTGCATTTGAAATCCTTAAGTGTGGTATACTAAACTAAAAAAACTCACTTGGAAACTTGTGTAGTTCCAAACATTGCAATGCCTAGAGAGAAGGGTTGTGTAACTGCCCAATCAAACTGATAATCTTTGGCTTGGATCCATAGACAGGTGATGACACTCATAACAGTCATATGGTGTGGTTATCGGAAACAGAGATATTTTAAAGAATTTATTTGCAAACTTTTCTCTAAAAATAAAAAGAATTTAAGACAAAATAAAGTAAAAGATTGAGCCGTTATAAGTACAATATAGCTAATTTAGCCCATTTGATGTGTTAATAATAAACATATTTGACAGGTATTTAGACCATGTGATGTGCTAGTGATAAAAGAAGTATTGATTAGTAGGAAAAGACTGAATCCTAAAATACTTTGAAATTGATGGGATGATGAAATAAACTCAAAATATATCAGTTTCTTGGTCTATGAGGCTTCCATACCAGTGTTAAGATATAAAAGCATTCATTAAATAACTTGAATAAACAAAATACTTAATAAATAAAATAATTAGATGTACTTTGTGAAGTTATGAAGTGAAGTACTGGTATACTAAAAACTCACTTGGAAACTTGTGTTGTTCCAAACATTGCAATGCCTAGGGAGAAGGGTTGTGTAATCGCCCAATCAAATTGATAATCTTTGGCTTGGATCCAACAGTCATATGGTGTGGTTATCGGAAAAAGAGATATTTTAAATCATTTAAAGAATTTATTTGCAAACTTTTTGCTCTAAAAGCTAAGAAGAATTTAAGCCAAAATAAAGTAAAAGATTGATACATTATAAGTGCAATATAGCAAAATTAGCCCATTTGATGTATTAATAAACAAATATAAGTATTTAGGCCATGTGATGTATTAGTGATTAGTAAGGAAAGACTAAATCCAAACTTAGTTTGAAATTGATGTGATGATGAAATAAACTAAAAATATATCAGCTCCTTGGTCTCTGAGGCTTCTATACCAGTGTTAATATATAAAATCATTTATTAAATAACTTAGATAAATCAAGTACTTACAAAAAGAAAATAGTGATGTTCTGAAGTGAAGTATGCTAAAGACTCATTTGGAAATCGTTGTAGTCCCAAACATTACAATGCCTAGAGAGCAGGGTTGTGTAACAGCCTAATCAAGCTGATCATCTTCCGCTTGGACTTACAGGCTGGTGCCAACACTTTCAAAATTACATGTCATATGGTGTGACTGGAAATACAAAAGGTTTAATCTTATAAAGAATTCATTTGCAAACTTAAAGTTTTAAAAACTAAGAATTTAAACCAAAATTAAGGTAAATGAAAGATTTGACATGTAACTGAAATATTGTAAATATATTCTTGTGTGTAAGTTCAATGTAGGCCTATATATAAGATAAACACTTCTGATTGTGTACATTACAAATGTGTAAGTGTAACAAAAGCAAGAGACTACTAAATGTTGGCACCTCCAATGGCATGGCTAATAGAAAGTGTTGATTACTGTTTGTTTGCATGATAGGAGAATACTTTTGATTTTATGCATGTTTAAATTTGTGTATATTCATAGTATAATGTGTGGTCAAAGTCAAAAGCTTACACTACTGCGCTCCAATTAAAATTTATTAACAATATTTGCTATTAATAAAGAAGATGAAACAGTGCGTCTTTTCATTATACTTAACTTGATAAAAACTCAAGATGAGTGTTAACAAGTAGCCTTAACTTACTTGAACTCTTGAACACAAATAATAACCATCTGAATCTGAACACAGTAGAGTAGAATGCTTGCCTCGATAACTGACAACAACTCACAATACAAGCAAGTGTTGTGAGTCAACAATAAACACACATTAGTTCACTCAACGGTGGAAGTGTAGGCAATGGAATTTTTTTTTTTTTTTGGGTGGGTGTGGGGGTGTTGTGAAAGGTAGAGAAGAGGTCTTAGTGGGGAAGAGGGCTTAGTGGGGAAGGAAATGAAGATGGTTGAATTTTGTAAATCCGCTTTCTTTTCTATTTTCAAAACTCTAAGCGGCAAAATGTTATCTAATTTAATGGCGCTGGTAAAAAGCGGTTGGGGGGGGGGGGGGGAGATTTCATTCTGGATACGCCGGCTGGTGACCTGGATGAACCCCCCCACCCCCGCCTCAGGCTTCCGATATGGATTTCCTCTAGTTAAAATCTATCCATACAGTCAACAGTATAACAATGACGAGAACAAAAACAAATTAATTGAAGGTCAGGAGGTGAATGTTCAAAATTGTATTTAAGAACTGTAACAACGTTAAGTTATAATCAATTTAATTTATAAAAAATTTACTTTATTATTATCAGAAATTATCAGTATATTAATCTTATTAAATTTAAAAATAGTAATTTAAATTAGGCCTGAAAGTGCAGTTTTAATATAAGAATATTATTAGTATTATATGAGTATTAGTTTA
This sequence comes from Omphiscola glabra, assembly GCA_964017045.1. NCBI lineage: Eukaryota > Metazoa > Mollusca > Gastropoda > Lymnaeidae > Omphiscola > Omphiscola glabra. The sequence continues at coordinate 10,273,882 of OZ024804.1, read as the reverse complement.
TTAAGTATAATTAAGCGTAGTCTTAGTTATTAGTACCGGTACTTAAATTTAGACTTAGTTACTTTCTGTATTCTAAAATTACAATTTCCTTATATTTATTCAGATATTTAAAATATTACGGAATGTTAAAATTCTCTTATTAAGTTTATTGATTGTCTGATTGTTATCCCGAGCGAATTTCTTTTCATGTGAAGATGGAACCCCTAAAGAATGCTCTTTAGCATCCAAATTGGATGAGGAATAACTTTTAAATTTTCCATATTTTATTTATCCAGATTGTCATACCCCCTACCCCCGGGTGATTTTTTTTTGGGGGGGAGGGGGGGTTGACAGTGGCGTAACAACGGCTTGGCTTTGCTATGTGACTGAGGGTTGTGAATGATTTGAATGAAGCGTGGGAATCGTGTGTAAATTTTGACAACGCTCAGTAACGTAGCTAGGGTTGTTTCCGTCTCGGAGCGAGCCAATACCCCCCCCCCCCTTTTTCTTTTCTATATTTGTGATATATTCATATTCACAGGTGTCACTGTATAAATAGTATATATTTTCTTTGGAAGGTCGTGGCTTTTTCATGTACTAGACGCGGCCTTTGCTGCTTATCACTTTTACACCATGCGATCAGACCCTTTATATCTTGAATATATTGATACAAAAATGTGTACGCCTAAGTGAAAAAGACATGAAACGCCCTCCTTAAACCTTAACTAGAATAAACGTATGTTTAATAACAAGGCTCTAATTTAATTTTTGAAACGGAACTTGGTCCAAAAGAGTATCAACTTCCTGAACGGCTACACGCGTTTTCGTTTTAATTTTATTGTATCCTTCCGTTGTGAAGTGATGAAATAGTTAGTTAATCGCTAAGCTAAGGCCTATTTATAAACATTTACAGGAATATTTTTACAAAAGGAATTATTTCAAAATGAAGCTTTACTCGGATCGAGGCAATTTTCAGACTTTGAAAATATCTATAGCTACCAGGCTTACCGGAACAGCCTCTGAAATTCTTGCAATAGAAGTGAAGCACGGCGGTAATTTTAATTAGTTTAATTAGAATCAGCATAGAAACTAAGACTAAACTAAACTTCCATCTGTTATTTATTTTTAAACTGTTATTTACTGTTAATTATTAATACTTTACCCAGACTATAGGATAGGCAAAGGCCGTAGCAGCGATAGGCTTAGCAGCTTTGGCAGTTATGCCTATTAAATGAGGCTCTGGAGTCTGGTCCTAGTGACACTAGTGATGTTTTTTATGGACATGGATGTCCTTTAGCCTAGTGATAAGCATAATATTAATGATAATGGCATAAATTAACTCTAACTGTACTAACTGAAACTGACTTATGTTTATTAAGGGACCATCCATGAATTACGTCATGCGTCGAGTGGGGGGAGGGGTCAGATTTGTGTGGCTTAAGTAGGTATTTTGAAAGTCACTCGCGCATCGCTTCTGCGCACTCGAAAAATTACGGGAAAACTTTTGTGGCCATTTAATAATCGCCTCTACGGTGACCTCGGATTTATGTGTTTTACATCACAGTTTACTAATTATAACTTAATTTTGTCATCGATTACGTTTACTGTTTGTCTTCCGGTGACGCTCATACAATTTACCCAATGAGGGGAAACCCCGTTTTTTTTTCTGAGTCACTTTTTGACTCTCGGTAAGCTTTATATGTCTTAAATACTTCTTTGGAGCATTCATACATGATTGAAACCCTAAGACTCATGTGTATCATCTAATTTGGATTGCTAATAACTTTGAAATAGTCAATTATCCTAGCTCAATTGAATGTTACAGCACTCCACAAAAAAGGGTCAACCTTCATCACCGGTAGAAAAAAAATGGCGACCGATTTTTTGTCTTCACCGGACTGATAGACGCGGCTCTAAATAACATTTAATAATAGTTAAATCCTTTTGTAATCTTTAAACATCTGAATAAATCTAAGTAAATATATAAAACATACTTTAAAAAATCATAGAATTGGATAAGATAATACAAATAAATTGAAATTATGAATATTAAACTGATGGGAACTTGCTTTTTAATTAAAATAATAGAAATGCGAGAACTACCGGTGTCGTAGTCTAAGTCTACTTGCTAAATTAAGCTTAATTATTATGACACTTAATTTTTAAAGGACAAATTTAAGTAATATTTTAAAATTAAATAAGGTATTTAATCATAAATTTTAAATTATTCTTAAGTACTTGTAATGACATGACATAGAATTAGAAAAAAAATGTCTAATTATAATTAATAATAATAATAAAATACAAAAGAAACAAGTTTTAATTAATAGAAAATTTAAATTATTTAAAAGAAATAAGAAATTGTGTAGTGTAAATTCAGGATTATGATTTAATATGATAAGATGTTTTTCTAGGCTAATTTCAGATACAAGAGAAAAATTTTTATTGTAGAACTCGGTGGAATTTCTTCCAAGGAGGCCCGTTTGAATGTAGAGAAAAAATTATTTTGATTAATTTTTATTTATAATTACATTCGATTTTAGAGAAAAAAGACTACTTACCTTTTTATAAATATAAGAATTGATTTAAAATTGAACACAAGCATATAATTCGTTCAAATTCAACAAACAAGTACCGTTAATTATTTTTTTTATCAGCAATGGTTTTTCCAATTTTTCTGTTCACATTTTGCTTAACATACACTAAAATAATGTGTTTCAAAGTACAAAGTCTTGATGTTATTTAAAAGCTTTGTTGTTCATTGTGTTTAATATTACATTGAGAATGTTTCCTGAAAATATGGTAGCATTATCTTGTAAAATAAAAAAGTTTTGGGCAAATAAGTCAGAAATTTGGTAAGTTGGTCACACTTTTTTGTAGTAAAATACAAAGATAAAGAAGGGGGTTAAAAAATTCACTAAAAAATTCATAACTTCAATTCTATAAAAGATAGAAAGATGAAATTGGTATTTTTGTAAAGCTTATAGCTAGCCCTTCAATATGATATATCATTTATGACAATAGGACAATATTGAAAATTTTTGTCAAAGTACCTAGCTTAAGCAATGAAAAGTGGAATATTATAGTATTATAGTAAAGTAAAGTATTTCACTTAATAACCCTAAATTACATTATTCTTATAGCAACAACTAGAAAAAGAGAGAATCGGTACAGGTATGCGAGGTCCGGAGAAAGAGAAAATGGGTGTATTGCCATTGACAGTTGAGAGAATTTATGTCAAAATGTGGAGACGGGAGTCATAGAACTAGGATTACCACGTTAAGTGGGATTAGTAAATGCTGTAGGGCAGGGATTCTTAACCTTTTTGCAGTGCTGCAGGCCCACTCTGTTTTAAACAATACCCCCCCCGCCCCCCCAACCGTATAAATTATATTGTCATTAAAATATGAAAATAATTTTAAAATTTAGTTATCATAGTTTTATTTCTTTAATTAACTTTGAATAAACAATGAAAAATTACCAATACAAGTAATGCACAAACAAATTCACCAGAAAAACATTTACTGCTGCTCATCAAAATGCATAAAAACTAGCAATGCAGCGACTAGCAATGGCAGTATATATAATTTTCTGGTCTTCCGCACCTCAGGGCTGGTTAAGAACCACCATTCTAGTGAATTGTTTCTGACACAGGTGCAGTCATTAATATCCATGGGAAGTGAATTTCTCAAGGGTTTGTAATGGACAGGAGTGGACACAGAGAATTTTATAAGGGGTGGGCGGGTGGGGGAGTTGCAGAGATTTGTGATGTTTTATGTCATAGGGGTTTGGGCCTTACTTTTTAAGACAATGGGGGGAGGAGGGGTAAAAAATCGGCTTAATTTGCGTGACATCATTTATGGATGGCCCCTAAGTCTCTTAACTTTTTAAATTCCTCTACTATAGAGAGCGTATAACTATATACGTCGGTTTTTCTCGCTCATGAAATATTATCTTTTATTTTTTTAAAGTATTCTTTATCTTTTTTATCATACATTTGGAAGAAAAATATATTTGAAAAAAAAATTTAAAGAGTTTAAATAATAATTGATGTTTTCTTGCGAGTTCGAGGTTCACGTGACATGCTGAGGCGTTAGTCGCCATTTTAAGAAATTTTGTGCAAGACGCTTGTTGACTCGGCAGCCCCAAATCTTAAATAATGAATACTACTGATGAAAATATTGATCATATTTTATCTGAATCTTCTGGGGAAGATAGTTGGCAACCTGAATCTAGTGATTCTGATTCAGATTTTGAGGAGAATCTTCATTTATAGCCCATTACAGTCACTAAAAGTAGAAGGTTAGTTATTGAGTTTTTCGTCATTCTATATTTTTTGTAGATTTTTAAAAAAATAATTTTTTATCGGTTTAAATTGTGTTTTTAATCTTAATTGAAATATTTACTGCCCATTTTTAAATAAGTCTACGTAAATAAAATCATTGTATAATTTGTGAATATTTTATTACAAAAATAATTTTAGAGGATGTTATTCTTAGAAACTGTTGCTAAGGAATGTAAACAATGCGGTCGGCAGTGATTATTATGATATATTTCATCCTAAAGAACATAAAATTTGACATCTATGTGTGTTAAAAAAATGTAATTATCTGACACTAAATATTTTTGTCATAATGTTTTTTAGACAGTATTGGAAGTATTAAAAACTGGACATTTAAGTGAAGTATATATTTTGATATTCATTTCATCCATAATAGTTGCATATAGGTCTATAATATTAGTTTGTCTTTTACATTCACAGTCTAAACTTGTTGTATGATGTTCGAAATGATGACCCACCAGTTCACACTCCTAAGTTTCCCCCAGCCAGAAAGCCAGGCTGACATTTGTGGAAAGTTACGTCAACATAACAATAATATGGATACAAAGAGCCTGTGAATCTTCACCCAAAAGCCTAAGGATTTTCAAGATATATTTTCTACTGGATTTGGTTGAAACATTTGTAAAATACACCTATTCAACTACCATGGAACCTTCTAAACCTTCCATCAACTATGGTTTGTTATAAAAATATAACAATTTTACAAATTTCTGGGACCACTAATATGCATGGTAACTGTACAAGTCCTCAGTGTAGAAAAATACTCGTCAACTTCTACAATCTTTCATTACTACCATTGGGCTCATGCCTTATTTCCAAAAACAGATTTGTTCAAATGAGACTTTCTTCAAAGTTTCCAATATTGAAACAGAAGAAAATAAAGATAAAAACCAAAGCAATGTGAAATGATGTGGAGGATAAGAGGAAATTAAACAGCCTCACTTATTTCAAATGTGACAGCTAATGGATTTTCTTTTGTGAACAGAACCAAAACTGATTGTGTATTTCTAGGCAATTATTGGTGAGAAAACCAAATATTGTCAAATCAGATTTTGATATCATACAATTCATTCATGTGTGGTGTTGACCTGATGATAAATGGATATAACACCCTAAGTAAAGAGAACAGCACTGGACAAACCCCTTTTTCCATTTTGTTGATATTGCCAGCCATAATCTCTTCAGGATTGTTCAAAAGAAAACTATGATAGAGATGATCTGAAGCTACCTGACATTTACCTCTCAATTGACTTCACCGAGAAATTTTTTTAGCATTAGATGACTTACTAAAAGTGATGATGTTCCAAGTGCTGCTAATGTAAATAACACAAAATACAATATAATACATGCAATAATTCCCGAATGCATAGATTTCAAAAGACATTCTACAGTGTGCTATAAAAATAAAATCCTATATCAAAAGTAGCATATTTAAACTTATCTTTGTTTTAAAAAAAACAAGAAACTTTCTGAGTAGCTGTACCATGAAGTTAAAAATCTCTATTATTTTGTTAATGTCCAAATAATTTTTAAAAGGCAAAATAATAACCTGTAATTTTTGTGAATACTTTGTGGTGCAGTGAATTTATAAGTATTTCCCCTTTTTGACACATATTACAAAGTAATTTATATTTTGGTCAAATACTCATGAAATGTTATAAATCTTGCATATGACATACAAAAATGAGTTTGCTTTCTAAATAAACAGATTTTATGAAATTATATCAGGTGGTTTGTTTTTTTCTTTCTTTGCATCTGATCACAAAAATGTTTTTTTTTTACAATTTTTCATAAAAGATTTTAAGCATTATTTTTTTCACAATTTCTAAGTGTTGACACTATATGTTTGAAAACTCACATTTTTAGAAACCTCATTTTTCCCCACAAATATATATATATAGCATCATGAAATTTAGACATGGATTCAAAAAGTTATTGACTCTTTTGTGAGGTCACTAGAAATCTCAAGAAAAACATGCAAAATTCAAGGAATGTAAAGAGTTAATCTTAGTAAGAAGTGCAATTTGAATTTTAAAAATAAAAATTTCACGAGGATTCATCAGGCGAAATATTTAATGTGCAGGGTCACAAGCTTGACCATTTCTGTGATTCCAAGCCTCACTGACTAAAAGAATGCTTTATCCCTAGTTATAAATGGAATTCCAAGCCTCACTGACTAAAACAATGCTTTATCCCTTGTTATCAATGGAATTCCAAGCCTCACTGACTAAAACAATGCTTTATCCTTAGTTATAAATGGAATTCCAAGCCTCACTTTCTTGACTAAAACAATGCTTTATCCCTAGGTATAAATGGAATTCCAAGCCTCACTGACTAAAACAATGCTTTATCCCTTGTTATCAATGGAATTCCAAGCCTCACTGACTAAAACAATGCTTTATCCCTAGTTATCAATGGAATTCCAAGCCTCACTGACTAAAACAATGCTTTATCCCTTGTTATCAATGGAATTTCAAGCCTCACTGAATAAAACAATGCTTTATCCTTAGTTATCAATGGAATTCAAAGCCTCACTGACTAAAACAATGCTTTATCCCTAGTTATCAATGGAATTCCAAGCCTCACTGACTAAAACAATGCTTTATCCCTTGTTATCAATGGAATTCCAAGCCTCACTGACTAAAACGATGCTTTATCCTTAGTTATCAATGGAATTCCAAGCCTCACTGACTAAAACAATGCTTTATCCTTAGTTATCAATGGAATTCCAAGCCTCACTGACTAAAACAATGCTTTATCCCTTGTTATCAATGGAATTCCAAGCCTCACTGACTAAAACAATGCTTTATCCCTAGTTATCAATGGAATTCCAAGCCTCACTGACTAAAACAATGCTTTATCCCTAGTTATAAATGGAATTCCAAGCCTCACTGACTAAAACAGCTTTATCCCTTAAGGAAAAAGTTGTTTCCTATTTTTAAAAAAACAAACAACACAAAAACTGTTTGCACTTTGATTGTAAAAATTCTCACATGGTCTTAATTCATATCAATTTTTTTTCTTTCAGAGAGTATAGTACCATACCTAACTAGATCAAAACTGCCGGTGCTAGAAGTTACTGAAGGCAAATATTTATTTTCTGCCAATACTGCTGCAAAGTAAGTTTTCAATTCACTCCAAATGAGTTATTTTGTTCCTATTATGCCTTTTATTGTTTCGATTGTTCCACTGTATACATCTAAATGACTACACAAATACCCGGACAAGGAATAGCTGCAGAGTGTGCACATTTTTCACCATGACCTCAAGCTGAAAGGGCAAATGTGTATAGGCTGCTGCTAGATCAATTTGATGATGGTGTACCACAGTACAGTCAGTACTGTATTTTACGGACTATAAGACACACTTTTTTCTTTGAAAAATTGCCTCCAAAATTCAGTTGCTTCTTATACTCGAAATTAATATAAAAATGTCTAGAGTTTGATTTTAAAAAAAAATTGCTTAAAAATTAAGGTGCGTCTTATAGTCAGTAGCGTCTTATAGTCCGTAGCGTCTTATAGTCCGTAAAATACTGTAATATGACATAGTCTAAAGTTCAATTCATTACTTATTACTTAAAATAGGCCCAAATCAAGGGCCATAAAATCTATCAACTGATGAATTTATATTAATTGCCCCTCATGACTAAAGACTTCTTTTAGCAGAACTATTATATTATTAATACAATCAGTTGCCAGCAACACAAATAAGTCTTAAATGTCTCCATTTAGTGCTTCATTTTAATGGAGCTACTCTCTAAATATTTGGATTGCGTAATTTATTTTTATAAATTGATTTTATAGTGATCTCTTCGTTGGTTCTAAGCCACAATTCTAACAGTCCTAAAGTGAAGCTACTAGCTAAGCACATGAAATATACCTGCACCAAAATCAAACAGATTATATAAAATTTCTTTGTTGGACTGATGAATTTTGTTTTATTTCAAGGTACTTGTTTCTGAAAGCAAACCAAGTCAAAGATGAGAGTGCTGACGATGAGATTTTGGACTGGGAGTTTACCGAATTGTTGGTTAGTGTCTCCTTTTAAACACTGAAGTACACATAAAACATTTATTGTTTGAATAATCACGGCTGAGGAATCAGGAGATTGTTTTTTAACCCAACTCTTAATGCTGGTGTCTATTCGGATGACTTTCAAGGGTTCTGAAGTCTATATGTTATAACTATATCTAGTTTTCTAGAAATTGGAAACACAAATCTATTTAAGAGTTTTGGAAATTTTTGTGACTACAAAAAAGGAGGAAGATCCCAAAACACCCCAGCCCTAGATAAAATAGGCTTAAAAATAGAAAAGAACTTTGATAAATATGTTCAAACTATGGATCTTTTAATTTAAATTAGAAAAGGAATCAAAGGCAGACAATCTCTGTTTGATAATCACAGAATTATATGGTAAAGTAGTGTTAGAATCACATAGTGTTATTTTTTTTTGCTGTATTACTGTAGCCCCCATTCTATGCATGGGTGGTTTGTTCATAGTCAGTAAAGGTTCCACCCGCTAAGGAGGCCTCATATAATCTTTTTAAGCACTAGAGTCTTATTATATTAACTCACGTTTTTATTTACCATTCTTATTCTATTCTTCCTTGAACTGGCTATGGCTTTAACCTTTTTAGTGCCACACCTTAACTTAATTTACTTAAACTTGTTAAATCCTATCTTTTTCTCCTCAGCCTGTGGTCGCTGCTTACTTGGTGAGTGCTATCGGCCAAGGAAAGAAAGACCCCACTCTGACCACCCCACTCACTAAGTTACTGCAGCAGTTAGATGCCAAACTGACCAAAAACAAGTATCTACTTGGGGTAATTAGAAAACATTTGGTTGTTGAACAATGTCAAATATCATGAATTATGATATCTCTTTTAGCAGGTTACTGTAAATTTGTTTGAAAGAAATTTCATCTACTGAAAATTGATCGACGGAAATTTGACCAAACGGAAATTTGGTCGAATCTTCTTTTCAGTTCACGCGTTAAAACTTTCATCAAATTTCATTTTGGATTCATTATACTACATAGTAAAACAAAATAATGCATCAGTTTAATCTTAGCACTGTATGACTAAAAATATAAATTTATTTTCAAATAAAAAAAAATATAAACATGTCATTTATTTTACAACCTGATTGTCAATTTATAAAATATAATTCCAAAAAATGTTGGATTAGAGCATTTGTACAGTTACTTTTATTTTATTTTATCTGTATATTATTTTATTTCAGGATGTGCTGGGTGTAAGTGATGTCTGTGTATTCAGCACAATTTTCCCTCTGTTAGGTCTGAAAAATGTTGGTGAGTTGTTCAATCCTCATTTCAGCATATTCTAAAAATTAATAAAAACTATTAAATATTCGTCTCTATGTATCTTTAATGCAGTGATTTAAAATTTTTATTTCAAGATTGGCTTTACTAAATTCTAATGTTTGAAAATACATCAATGATTGATGCCTGATGGTTTAAAGATAAGATGGCAGGGCCATTTAAAATGTACCATAAACCCCTAGACAGAACAATAACTTTAACCACACATTTCAAACCTCTGCTCACTTCAATGTAATGAAACAACACACATGTTTGCAGAAGTCATTGACAAACTGCCCAGCTTGCAGAAATGGTGTGAGAATATCAAGGCCAATCCATCTGTTCAAGAGGCAGTGAAAGAGATTACAGGAGGTGGTGGTCATGAGGCTTTCAAGGTGAAAAATGAAATAAGAACTTTACTGGGTGTCATTTGAGACATGTTAAAATGCTGAATAAACTGTACCCTGGTTATAATACACTACTACATGCACACTGCCCGGTTACTATGTTCTATAGGGATCCAGATTATTTTAAAGTACTCTCCCATAATCTTCATCTTTGCCAGCCATCCCTGCTTGCTCAAAGTTTCCCTCCCATCGTTGTCCCTGGCGGCCAAGCCAAGACAAGTGCTTCCCCCACACAAGCCACATCAACTCCACAAGGGTCTGTGTCTTCAGATGATCAGGTATAAAACAATTCCATGTCTTAGTTCTGTTTTAAAAGTTTTCTAATGGTTAAACTTAAGTATTATTTGACATACATTGGTTCTGATCTTTAGTGCCAAACTAATATCTATTTATATATATTATTGAACTAGAGCTTCTTGAATGCATTATTAGTAATTGTTCTTTTCATCATTTATTTTTCACACAACTTTGCTGCAGAATTAACAAGATGTTACTGGATTTTCATTAGCTAAAAAAAAAATTAGAACAATTTGAAATGATAGAAATGCTGATTAAAAAAATGATCAATAAGATTTATTGGTAACTGATATTAATAAATAACTTTCTTATCTCCAGATCCCAACAACCAATTTTTCTCAGGAAGACTTAGATGCAGCACTGAATGCTTGGAAAAGAGATCCCAAAGAATGCCCCCAACCACGCACCAGACAGCATCCAATGTAAGTTCATCATTAGCTGCGTCTTTGTCTCTATGGATTTGGAAGGAGAAAAATAAAAGGCGTTGTCACATATTTTTTAAAAAAAAGTGAATCTCATTTAAGTGTACAGATTTTAAATAATTTTTACTTGTTAATTTTGTTTCCATAAATATTTTTGAGAAATTTAATGCTACACAAAAGTAAATACCTTCAGTTAAATATCAAATAATCATTTAATAAGGGAAAAGTTTTAAATTCAATTTAGTTGTAAGTGCCACATATTAAATATATATATAGTATATAAATAATAAGATCACATGACCACATCAGACATTGAGTTACATATATTTGTATCTCACTGTGTCTTAAGTGTAACAAATAAACAACAACTCTATCTTCAGCTTACCTGATGCGAATTCCAGGAACATTCTAATCACCAGTGCCCTCCCTTATGTCAACAATGTCCCTCACCTTGGTAACATCATAGGTTGTGTGCTGAGTGCCGACGTCTTCTCCAGGTAAACCTACTTAGTTTTGTTCATTAGCCTTTTAGTTTCACTTACTAAATAGGAATCTAATTCTAATAGCTCATTACCTATGCAACTAGGACAGTGTACAAAATTAGTTTTTAGCTTATTTCAATTTTTTGTATGCATCAGGATGTTATGAAATATACAGCTTGGAACAAACTTCAAATAAATATCTGTCAAATCAATGTTATTTAACTAAAGTAGAAATAGTTCTGCATCAGTGTATTGAATGAGTTATAAGTTTGAGAAATTTATCTAACAGCCTAAGTCTGCACACCATGTTTAATGTGTTTTTTTAAAACCCAAGTATTAACATTAACATAATTTGTTATTTCCCATTATAGGTTTGCCAGACTGCGAAACTACAATGTGTTGTACCTGTGCGGTACAGATGAATATGGTACAGCCACAGAGACTAAGGCCATGGAGGAGGGAGTGACTCCGAGAGAAATTTGTGACAAGTACAACAAGCTACACACAGAGATCTACAAGTGGTTTAACATTGACTTTGATTACTTTGGCAGGACAACAACAGATCAGCAGACAGAGTGAGTTGAACATGATAAATATTTATATTTCGGTGGTACTGATTGTGGCAGTTGCTAAGAAAATAATAAAAATAATAATTTTTGGTCATCTACAATAAAAAATATGTATAATTTTAAACATTAAATTCTGAACATTGTTAGCTATTTAAAAATGATGAAATCCATTGTTAGCTTATGGGTTGTATATTAAGGGGGCTTTAGACCTGATTTGGCCAGAGGACTTTAGTCTGACAATGCCTCTCTATCTTATGTCTGCACGTACACTAGGGGTCGCAAACCGGGATTTCGAATTTCGGGAATACAGGACCATAATTCATGCTTGAAAATACCAGGATAGGATTTATGAAAACCGGGATTTTCGATAATCCCCTGATTTTATTTTCAATATTTTTTAAAATAGTTTTTCTTAGTTTCCACGTCATAGTTAAAGCAAGACATAGCAATAATTTTTGAGATGCGCAAATCCATTACACCACGTGTCACAAGGTCAAAGAAAGCCGACCGATCTTTGTACTACTGTATCTTATTTGTCAAGAATCATGACGTTGTGATTAGTTTTGTTTTTTCATCGTGCTTGCGTAGTGTGTAAGTGGAGTCGAGTCGCGACCTGAATGTACAGGAGGTAATCCCTTATTATGGCGCATTACTCAAATCACGGGGTCAACTTTTAATTTTAAAAAAATGTTGATTGCTTGATTTCTTTTAATTATGCAAAAAAACCTACAGATTAAAAAATATGAGTAAATCCGTATTTTGATAATCCAATGCCTTAAGTTTAAGACACAGAAAAATAATGCTACTTCTATTTTGTGATAAGAATATTAATAATTTACATTCAACTCATAATTGATTTTCTAGCTATTTTGTCTCAAGCTGAATTTCCCAGTTTGTATGTACCGTACCTAGCCAAAATTTACATGTCTGAATGTCCCAATTTGTCTGTACCATACTTAGTCAAACATTTACATGACAATTTAAACATTTAAAAAAAAAAAGTTTTACACGTCAAACCAATTCGATTGAATTAATATTTTTTTTAAAATGATTTATTTTCCAAGGTTGATAGAAAGAAATGGGGGACCCTGAAAAAAAGAAACCTAAATTTAAAAAGCATATGAAACTATCGGAAAAAAAGACATCAGTGTGGCATTATTTCTTGAAAGCTACAGACACTCTCTCAGCTAACTGTATTAGATGTAATAAGATATTTAAAACATTAGGAGGAACAACTTCAATCTCAATTAAAGTCTGCACTTTCCAATGATTACTTGGACGTATTTCTAAGGCCAGATTGCGACCAGATGCGAAAACATATCGTGGATATTCAAAAGCATGGTCAGACAGTGGATTCCTCTTTGGAAATATCTTTGAACAATGAAATTGAACATCTTGGATCTGAGCTTGATGAACTTGAAGATACACTGCCGCTTAAGAGACAATTAGAAATTGAAATACAAAAGAAACTTCAGGCTTAGGATAATACTTCCAGACCAACGGAAAAAGACATTGCTACATTGGTAAAAATAGAAATGGCTTTATTTGAGAAAGGCGGTTCAAGATGAAAATATCTAGAAATTACTTATGATAGCCTAAGGTCTATTCCTCCGACCAGTGAGGAGTCAGAGAAGGTGTTCTCGTCATCAGGTTACAAAAAAAAGGTTACTTTTGTAACCATTTGCGGCCAAACATTAGACACGTTTTCATTTTACCATTTCATTATTTAAATTTGACCAAAGATTAAAACAACACTGTTTATTTTAATATTTGATTATTAAAAATTCTCTAAATATCAAAAATATAGAAAATACCGGGATTCCGGTATTCGTAAACTTCAATATCGAAAATACCGGTTTTGGCAAAAGCGACAGGTTTTGCGACCCCTAACGTACACTTAACAATCAGAATCCAGTCAATATTTCAAAAGAGAATTCTATTTTTAGACAGGTCCAATTCATGACAAATCACTTTAAAATTATTTTGTTTGACTTGTTTTCCTCTCTCTAGAATTGCACAGGACATTTTCTGGACGTTGTACAATGGAGGGTATATATTAAAAGACAGTGTAGACCAACTCAAGTGCATTAACTGTGATAGGTGAGTTGAGCTGAAAAATACAATTACAATTTATTCTGTTTGAAGATGGTGCTTCCACGTTTTTTCTTGAATAAAATCTTCAGCCTTCTTGTTTGCAAAAGTAGTTTTAGAAATCTTTTGTAATGGGCCTGTAATTAATGTTCTTATGAATTCTTTTGAAGACATCGAGCAAGATAAACCATTTTTATATTTTTAACTATGATTTCAATTAATAAACTGTTACTTTTGCCTCCAAAGCTTAACTCTCAAAAGACTGTAGATTTTTCCGTTTTTTAATGACCATGAATACATCTTATTATTGAATGTATCTCATGGCTGTAATTTTGTAGCTACCTACAAGTATTATATATCATTTTAAAGGTAATTGGATGCTCTTTAATTGATATTTGTACTTTGTTCAAAATATCCTTGCTAAAGTTGATTTATTATTTTTGGGCAAAAAAATATTTTTTAAGTCAACAAAAACATAACATCACAGTTTTACAAAGAAAGAAAACAACAGTGTTTCCAATTATATTTAAAAAATTGATTATTTATTAGAATGTATTCAATACTATAAACATATTTAAATTTCAAAAGAATAGACTCATTAATAAAAAAGTTATGACTATTTATAGACAACATAACATTCAAGGAAATATTGCCCAAAAAAGTCAAAATTATTTTTTAAAAAATAATAATAATTTTTTTTTCAAAGGAAAATATATACTGCATCAAATTATCCCTTACAACATTATTAGTAAGTATTATTTTAGAATAAAAGTTAAGAAAAAAAAGAACATTTTAATAAATAAACATTTTTAATGCATCCCCAAGATACCGATCAAATGATTTAATCCTTCGCCAAGACCATGCTTATAAAAATTCTTGAAAACAATTTCTGTATTTATTAAAACATACAAAGCCTGTGACATAAGCTCTGACCATTTTACCTTTGTTTTGGTAACACACAGTTAATTTTTTTAGTTATTGTCAGGCTGTGGCCCACGGCGTAAAGATTTGAAGCTTTACTGTAATGGGTTCATCATCAAAGATGTCCTATGTTACAGTAATGGGTTCATCATCAAAGATGTCCTATGTTACAGTAATTGTTACATTTTCTTGATGATGATACAGTTCTTTGTATTTTGCATTGAGATACATAAGAGTCTCCCAATTTTGCACAGCATGTCTCTTTTATTTTCAGTATCCGAAACTTTTAGGAAACTCAATATAGCCTTGAATATCTCCTTAGTCATAATTGTGTTGCTCATTGTCCATCATAAAAGGATTTCCTGGACATTTCTTGTAAAATAAAGAGCTTGTATAAGCCCTGCATTCATAATAAATCCACTTAGTAGATAAAACTCCTCTTCACTGATGTTGTACTGGTACCAATTTTTGAAAATAGAAAGTTTCTTTGGTCCATTGCCTTGCGCACTGAAACATAATAATATAAACTACAAATTAGTTACAATTACAACAAATAAATAATGTAATCTATTTAAGAATTTTATACTTCTGGAACTTGAATAAAGCTACTGGTTAGGGCTAATAATAGTGCCAAGAAAGTATCACTGTATGAGTGAGTTGAGTATGAATGAAAAAAGAAAAAAAACCTTGAATACTATTATTATGATCATAATTTAAAATATTCTCTGTATATGACAAACAATCGTCAGAAGAAGCACTGAGCACGAAGCTCTCTATATCAGACACATCTGAAGTTCTAACTTCATCAAAACTATTCCTCTAAGGAAGAATTATTGTCCATCTCAAGCTTATAATCAGAATCAGACTCCATAGCAATGCTTTACTGTGTAGAAACAGTGAACCGGTCTTTTGGCAAAACATGTGTAAATTGTGTAACACGGCAAAAAAGGAAGTTTGAGAATGGACAAGTTGCTACCAGATTTCTTCAAGAACTAGTAGTATAAATGATTGTTCTTTATTGCCAAATAGAAATTTAACATGCCAAAATAGTAAATCTTTATTTTCGCCGTTTAATATTATTTTTTAATATATTTTAGTGGTAGTTTTTTTCACACGTCAGATATGACCGATTTTTCAATCTCTCGTCTTTTGAGAGTTAAACTCATTAAACATGTACTTTATGATAACATCTTCAGAGTCCTAGCAGACAGATTTTCCAATCTCTTGTCTTTTGAGAGTTAAACTCATTAAACAATTTATGATAAAATCTTCAGATTCCTAGCAGACAGATTTGTTGAAGGCACATGTCCTTTGTGTGGGTTTGACGATGCTAGAGGCGACCAGTGCGATGGCTGCGGTAAACTCATCAATGCCGTGGAGCTCAAGGATCCCAAGTGCAAGATGTGCAAGAAATCACCTGTGGTCCAAACCTCAAATCACTTATTTGTTGATTTACCGAAGGTACTTGGCGGAAAAAACAACAACAACAACCCAACTGCTATTTTATTTTATCTTATTCGCAAGTTTTATCCTGACATCTGTGATTATTTGGTAATACAGCTATTTTACTTAGTATTGTCAATGCTCAAAGATGGCCCTACATGTCCTGTCAATGCTCAAAGGTGGCTCAACATGTCCTGTCAATGCTCAAAGATGGCTCAACATGTCCTGCTTCCCCACACACTTAGTATTGTCAATGCTCAAATATGGCCCAACATGTCCTGCTTCCCCACACACTTAGTATTGTCAATGCTCAAATATGGCCCAACATGTCCTGCTTCCCCACACACTTAGTGTTGTCAATGCTCAAATATGGCCCAACATGTCCTGCTTCCCCACACACTTAGTGTTGTCAATGCTCAAATATGGCCCAACATGTCCTGCTTCCCCACACACTTAGTGTTGTCAATGCTCAAATATGGCCCAACATGTCCTGCTTCCCCACACACTTAGTATTGTCAATACTCAAATATGGCCCAACATGTCCTGCTTCACCAAGCTATTTTTGATCTGGTCATTGTCAGATTTACAGGGAGTTTTCCTCCTCCCCAAGAACATTGGCTTCATGGGGCTGATAAATCCATTCTACCCCAAGAACATTGGCTTCATGGGGCTGATAAATCCATTCTACCCCAAGAACATTGGCTTCATGGGGCTGATAAATCCAATCTACCCCAAGAACATTGGCTTCATGGGGCTGATAAATTCATTCCACCCAACTGTTTGGCCATAGTAAAGGATGACCTCAGACAATGCTACCATTGTACCACACACACAGCAGAGATATTTAAAAAAAAAATTCAGTCGAGACAAAGGACTTGAGCATTTGTTTTTATCATGCATTTTTCTTCCTCCTCTCTTAAAGCTTGAACCTTTACTGAAAACTCACCTGAACCAAGTATTTGAGACTGGCATTTGGACAAACAATGCCAAGGTCATCAACTACTCTTGGATATGTAACAACCTCTAACCCCGCTGTATCAGTTGAGACCTGAAGTGGGGTTTACCTGGAGAAGACACAGACAAGGTGTTCTATGTATGGTTTGATGCACCCATAGGATACATAAGCATTGCCACCAACTACACTCAAGACTGGCAGAAATGGTGGAAAAACCCAGAAAACGTAAGTTCCTCGAGAGTTATTATTTCAAATCTGTTTTTGTATTCAAATAGTTTTATTAAATACACACACACTGATGTAACTGGAACCATCATTTAAGGAAGTAAACAAATGCAGTTAAGGATTCAAATTATGAGTAGTTTATACAGGCTACATTGGGTATACATTTTAGATGGCCAAATAATATCTTTATAAATTTGTGTATGTATTTGTCCATCTACTTGACAAGGACCACCTTTGTCGTCGGAAGGTTGCTAAGGGTGCTTGTGTCTGTTGTGCTCAGATATGTAATGAGTCCTATCCTTAAGATGACATTCTTTTATTGATCTAAATAAAATGATAATGTGTTTTGAATACATTGTACGTATTCATTCTCGGCATATTGATAAGCATTCTGATTTAGATAATGTTTAAACTGGACAAATTTAAACATAAGAACTTCAAAGTATTTCTCAAGTACAAAAGTCAGCCATCATGTATCATAAGACACCACATTGCACAAAAGTCAGCCATCATGTATTGTAAGACACCAAATTGCACAAAAGTCAGCCATCATGTGTCATAAGACACCACATTTCCTAAATGGCAAAATGAACTGTAACAGTGATTGTTTAGATTTTGTAACACCGGGCGGAGCACACAGGGAAATTCTGACTGATTGGGGGACAAATGAATTTTTATATCATTCGGTCCTTACTTTGTGTGAAAGTATTTGCCCCCATCAAGCTAATCTTAGGTTTCTGTGATGAAGAGGGTGGGATGTATCCACCAAGATTTTTTTAGCTTTACAAATACATTTTGCTTCAAATAATTCTTCAAAAGCAGCTAAATTTGTATCATATTACTTGCACAAAAGTAGACAAATCATCTCTTACTTGTGAACAAGTCATTATTTTTTCCTTTACCATAATTTACATATAATAATAGATATTATTTATTTAAAAAAAAATCATACCCTAAGCTTCCTGAGGAGGATTATTGTGCCTCATGGTCTTGATGAGATAATCTTGCAGTGCACTAACATATTTATTTACAGTATGGTGCTGTCTACCAAGTTTGTTGTGCCACTGTTATTGTGCCTCATGGTCTTGATGAGATAATCTTGCAGTGCACTATCTTGCAGTGCACTAACATATTTCTTTACAGTATGGTGCTGTCTACCAAGTTTGTTGTGCGAATGTTATTGTGCCTCATGGTCTTGATGAGATAATCTTGCAGTGCACTAACATATTTATTTACAGTATGGTGCTGTCTACCAAGTTTGTTGTGCCACTGTTATTGTGCCTCATGGTCTTGATGAGATAATCTTGCAGTGCACTAACATATTTATTTACAGTATGGTGCTGTCTACCAAGTTTGTTGTGCCACTGTTATTGTGCCTCATGGTCTTGATGAGATAATCTTGCAGTGCACTAACATATTTATTTACAGTATGGTGCTGTCTACGAAGTTTGTTGTGCCACTGTTAAATGCTGCTGTATTTGTTTCAAGAATGGCATGGTTTCATTATTTTAAAACGGAAACTTTCAATTTGTATCTCTTCCAGGTTGAGATGTACAATTTCCTAGGTAAAGACAATGTACCATTACACAGTGTCATCTTTCCAACCTGTCTGCTTGGAGTCAAAGACGGCTATAAAGTAATAAATCACATGGTTGCTACAGGTAAATACAGTGTATGTCTCTTGGCTTAGTTTAACCATGCTCTGTGTCACAGATGAGATGGTAGTGTGAGGTATGGCTCGTTGCGTACCAAATAGTATTGCTGTTGGTTAATGTGGGGCTGCTCCTCTCTGTGATAGTTCAGTATCCAGACGTTGAGGAATACAACAAAGACAACACAGACGTAATTGAATGACTAAGAAATTCATCATCATTAACATTTATAAGCAAGAGAATGTATTGATAGACCCAATAGTCTAGTAATGTTTTGTTCCAACCGTTAACATCCATTAATCTTTAACACTTCCAGAACAATCCCTCACTTCCCCTGGAAATTGAACACCAGCTCATTTATCATTAAATAAAAGTGGTGCCACATATTGGGAAGTTCCGAACAATTATAAGATACATGAATAAGCAACGGAGCGCCATTGTTAAACCCCACCCCAGTTATTTTTGACACTCTGGGGACATGTTAAAATTGTCATTGTGAAGGCAGCCCTGTTCAAGACTATTTGACTTTAAAACTTATGATCTGTTTACCTCTTGATGGAAAAATCCTACTTAAGATCTGGGCTTAAAATAGGACAACACACACACTAGATTATTGCATCATTTATGATTTCAAAGATGATATTTTCAAAAACTATTATAGCTCAAATAAGTTCTTATTTTTTTCCCCAGAATATCTGAACTATGAAGATACAAGGCTTTCCAAGAGTCGTAACAGTGGTGTGTTTGGAGACCAGGCTGAAACCACTGGCATTGATTATGATGTTTACAGATTTTATCTGTTGTACCTGAGGCCAGAATCCCAGGTTAGTTCATTTATATTAAATGCATACCATGTTCAAGGTCAGTTGACCATTGGTCACCTGCAAGGTTTGCTACTGTGTCAAAATAATGACAAGACTCCAAGTAAATAATCAATAAATGAGATTCTACTTGTCTCAGTTAAATTTCTCTTGACCTATTCTAGTCTGTCTTAGTCTACTTTGAATATAATCCTTTTGTATGCTATTGTTAACATAGGGAAATATATGTTATGAGAAAAGACAAAGGTATATACATGAAGGGAACAGGCATAAGGGAAATATACAAGATCAGAAAAGACAAGAATAGAATATACATGAAGGGACCGGGCATGAAAGGAACAGACATACAACACACTGACAAATTACACAAATATATGAGACACAAGCATACGACAAAAACACATCAGACACACTTAGTCATAATAACAGGACACGTGTGTAAGATGATCATACATTATAAGGAACATATTGAAGACGAACAGAAATAAGACTCATAGATGAGCGTCACACAGACAAAAGTCGCAGACACTTAAGATGCACTTATTAAGACTCGGCAGAAAAAGTAGCTGAGATATAGGTAGGCACAAAACATTAGAAACCCGAGCCATTTTTGTGTTACTGAGCCATTTCCATACTTACTGAGCCATTTCCATACTTACTGAACTAACATTTGTTGAGACCAATATAGTACATACATTTTTCTTGGTGTTGCCTTCCCCTACGACATTTTACAAACTGTAACACGTTAAGTGACGTGTTCAACCTGATCATTTTTTAATTATATTCACAATCACTTGTTTTATTAATAGAAGAATTTGGTAGACAGAAATTCGTTTCGCATACTTGAGACGCATTCACGGACATAGGACGCACCGACCCAGTACACACAGACCCATGACACACATAACCAGGACACACATACATAAGATGTTCAGAAATGATACACACATAAATAATAGGCAACCGACATAATATTCACATGATGGAGACAACACACATGAGATGCATTAAAAGAAGACATTCGGACGTAACACATACAAACACAGACCCAAGACAAATGGCCATAAGAAGCATAGATATAAGACACATTTTTGTAAACTATATCCCCCTTTATGATGTTGACTAATGTCCTACTACAATAAATTTTAAAAAATATCCCACTATATCCATGTGGACAAATGGTATGGCATCTTTCCGTCTACGAGAGACGATAGATTTATCTTGTCTGATTGCAGCTCTTGGTGTGGCTAGTGAGACCGATCCTCGAGTGGCAATCTCTTTTGGATGTCCTTCACACGAATGCGGTGGAGCAGTGTTTTCTGGCCTTTGCGCTCTCTTTACAGCTGCTTCCGCCCTGTAGAGCTCCTCGGCACGTACGGATCCTTCCTTCACGATGCCCCGCCATGTGGATCGATCCTCCGCCAGGTCCTCCCAATTTGAGATGTTGATGTTGGCCGCCTTCATGTCTCTTTTGCATATGTCTAAGTATCTGAGACGAGGCCGTCCAACTGACCTTTTCCCTGTCGCCAGCTCGCTGTACAGCACATCCTTAGGTATGTGACCAGGCTGTATTCGCTTGACGTGCGCAAGCCAGCGGAGGCATCTTTGGATTAAAATGGCTGGGACGCTGCACATATTTGTTTGAGACAGGACATCCGTGTTGGGGACTTTGTCTTGCCATTTGATGTCAAGGATGCGGCGCAGGCATCTGAGGTGGAAGCCATTGAGCCTTTTTTCATGCCTTGTGTATGTGGTCCAAGACTCGCATCCATAGAGGAGTACGCTCAGTATGTTGACAAATATACCACTACATATATGTTGAAAATTTCCCACTAAATATGTATTATGCTGTCAGATCTCCCACTATATATAATATATATATATACATATATATATATATATTAACAAACATGCCGAAATCTGTATGTTCACAATCATACATTCCCCTTTTCATAACATATATTAACAAACATGCCATCTGTATGACATACATTCCCCCATCCATAATAAATATTAACAAACATGCTCCTATCTGTATGTTGACATACACTCCCCTATCCATAACATATATTAACCCTTTGAACCCTTGGCTCCTGGGCCTAAAATACCCATGCTCCAGGGAAAAAAAGTCCACACATGGACACACAAGCAAACAAAATCAAATGATTATAAAATTAAATACATTTTATTTATTTCCATCTAAATGTGTCTGTTATTAGTCCATAACTATTATAAAATGTATCACAGGGATAAAATTATCTTAGAAATGTTGTAAAATGGCATAGTAAAAGGTCATTTATACTACCCTGATTTTTCATAAAAGCCTTGGCTTGAACTAGGGGATAGACCTTATGTTGTTCATTTTATTCCCAAAGCACACATCGATAGCACTAGATGTTGAAGTCAATCGATCATCACTATCATTGTCTATTTGTTTATTTCAAACCGTTTTCAAAACAAAATAATAATCCTCTGAATTATTTCATCATCATCATCATCAGGTCCCGTAGTCATTCGACCGTTGGGGCGCCACAGATGGCATGTACACTATTCTTCTCCATTCCTCTCGGTCTTCTGCATCGCCTAGTTTTAATCCCGTCCATTCTTTGATATTATCTTCTCATCTTTTTCTTTGTCTTCCTCTTCTCCTTCCTCCTCTAGTAGTGCCCTGAATTATTTACATTATCATAAAAACTACTGTAGTTTGTGTCCTTTAGAGAAAAGCAATTTTTGCATCTTCGTCCCCTCTATACATCGAAAAACATTACTAAAACATATCAAAAACGATGCACCCATGGGCGCAGCCATTACAATATAAAGAACTAAAATTACATTTTTAGAAAAATTAATTTAATAAGAGTACATTTTTAAATCTATAAAATATATATATTTGTCAGTTAATCAATAAAACCAGTTGCTTATAATATGGGTAAAAATGTAGCAGCAGACATCATATTCTTTAGAATCTGCTGTATAAGTACCATTTGTATTTTAAATATTCTTAATTATACTTGTGAAAGACATTAAATAATATTAATTTATCTTTACTCCAGTTTTGTGGTCTCCATGTCAAGTTTGTAACAGAAAAAAATGTATATCTTAGAGATAATTTAAAATTATTTTTTTTAAAAAGTAATTTTCACAAGACAAATTATCTTTGCTTTTGACTTATTTTATTTCAACATAAATCGATCAGAGTTCTGTTGTATATATCAACATAAAATGATCACAATTCTGTTGTTGGCCAATCTTATACTTATATTGAAGTACTTGAAAAAAAAAAACGGGATGTACATAGGTGTTAAAGATGAAATCAAGTTTGTCTTTATTAGGAAATAAATGTCTAAATCTTAATTATAACAATTTTAGTTGCAAGTTCAAACTTGTGAAATTTGAATAAATTTGAACTTCTTTTGGATATTCCATTTATTCTGTTGAGACCCAATCCTTCGTTTTTTATTTTTTTATGGCCCTCTAGCTAAGTGCTTGCCAATATTGTTTATGGGTTAATCCAGCCCAGCTTTCATCTGCTAACACCTGGTCCTTATTTGCAGTGGCGGTTTAAAGCCTGGACTCCAATTAATGAAGTGCCCCCCTTTCCCCCCCAAGGGGAGGCCACCAATAATAAACTTGGCAGTTAATAAACCAATTTTTTATCATTATACTCTGCACGGATTTAGTTCACAGCCACCGGCTTTGGTACTTTATGAAGTGGCGTGGCTAGGGTAATTGCCTCCCGGGGCGGACCAATATTTTGGCACCCACTTCAACGAAAAAAAACCAACTGCAGTTTGTCGAAAATGCCACCCCTCTATATGAAGAAGACAAGTGGCTCTGGAGGCGAACCGCCACACCCCCTTCTCATTTTTACGCAACTGACTTTCAGACAGCCATTTGTCCTCATCTACTGCAGGACATCACCTATACTATTAGACCAGGACTCATACATATATAATCCCATTGTCAATTCTATATGTCTCATTGAAGTCATTTCGTAATTCGTTATTAAAAATAAAGCGAAGTTAAAAAAAAAAAAAGTCAGCTCTTCATTTTGAAACACAAAATATACCAAACATAGACCAATCCTAGACAAAACATATATGCAAAACATGAAAATAAAGATGTGGTAAGTTGTTATTAAACTATAAATTGTATAAAAATAAAAACAATTTCTAAATTCATCAACACATTCAAGTAGTCAGTGCTCATATACAGGTCAGCTAGTGTTTCTTTCAGACATTCCCCCCCCCGGGGATTTTGGGGGGGGGGGGGGCTGTGTCATTTGCCAGTGCCAGAGGCGTAGCTAAGGGGTGGCAGATGGGGGCATATGTCCCGGAAGCCAGACTAGCGGGGGTGGGCTTTTATGGTATTTAATGTTTGGAGATAATCTGTTTCAGAGTTGGGGGGGGGGGGGGCCGCATAAAAAATGAATCTTCCCAAACACTGTAGATATGCCCCTGCTGGTGGCGTCGAAATAGGGCGGGTGGGAGCTCCGCCGAGGTGTCACTTTTTCTTTATATGCCGGTGTGGCATTTTTCAAAAACTGCAGAGTTTGTATCGTGAAAGGGAGGACAGCAAAATTATTTTCCCGCCCATGGCGGCAGTATTGGCATTATGGCGTCTAGTTCCATACATAAACTGAATTCACTCCGTTTGTGGCGTGCCCCAGAGTAATCATTCGGCACAAGCTTATGATCAACCCCATACTGTACCATTGATCAGCGTGAGTGAAGGGCTGCAGAAATTTAGGGTAAAAAATATAGTTGGGCAATTTCAAAATGCAGGGGTGCATATTGGCGCATACTTGAATTTGTTGTTTCTTTCAGACAATTTTGAGGTTGCATTTCAAACTTTTGGTTGGGGAGTGCCGAATATAGCCATAATAATGATTAAAGACATCCTAAATTCCGCACCAGTGAGATTTAAACTATATTTATTCTAGTTGTGTCACCCTTGAGGGTAAGCTTTTGCCCTAGCTTAATATCACCTATTACTGTCGTCGGCAAACTCATTAGTCAAAAGAGCCAAAAATCAGCAGCAGGACGATTTAAAAAATTTTGAGAGCCAAATTTCTTTTCATGAACTGGTCAAGAACCATGTCTCAAAACCGATTTGTGGCCGACTGACTGAGCCACACTCAGGTCGCTAAAGAGCCACATGCTGCTCGTGAATCGCGGTGTTCCGACCACTTTCCTATTAAATCTTTAAAGTCCACAGAAAATGTTTGATAAATTAAAAATATAAGAATGCATTTTGTAACATATCTGAATTTAGTTTATCAACATTCTACACCTAATTGGAGAGCAACGGAAGAAATCCTAGTTTAAAATTGTAGGCGTCACTCAACCTTAGAACAATCGTGTGCACCCAGCAACCCTTACGATGCTGGGTGCCCTCGGATTTTTTAGGGATTTAAAGATGTGATGAGGTTATTTTCTTAATTATCATCTTTCAATGCTCTGTGCAAAAAAAAAGGGGGGGGGGGCACAACGGAAAAGTGCTTGACCTGCTTGTGATGGGCAAAAAAATAATTGTATAATACTAAAAATAGTAATATTGCTTTGATTTTAAAATTAATTTATGGGGATAGCTACTTAATTAATAAATGTATTTAACACACAAAAATTAAAAAGAGTTCCTTCACTAAAAAGCCCTGCAAACATTAATTTATATGCTGAACGCAAATGAAAAAAAACTCAGAAACATACATATATTAATTAGACTATTTTTTCTAAATATTTCCAAATTTTACCAGAGTCAAAAAGAAAAAAAACTGTTAATAAGAAAGGTCTATACATTTTAATGGGTTTAGAAAACTGGTCATTTTTATAAATCGTATATGAATGGTATAACTATTTAAGAATACATGAGTTGCTTACAAAAGACATTAAATATTTATTAATGTGTGATTTTATCTAAGGGAAATCGTTTTACACGAAAGTATATATTTCCCAATATTCAGTTGATTGAAATGTGCATTTGTAATTTGAAAACACTATAACATTTTTTCAGATAAATTACAAATTGCCTCTTAGATATGCTTTAAGGCACTTTTTTAAAACCAAATCCACATAATTTATTTAAATTGAACAATATAGAAATAAGAATTTTTTTCTAAAACTCGTACCAACAAAATACTTTACACAACTTCACACAAAAATATTAAAAAATTTTTTTTTAGCTTTCTGATTCCCACCTTGTCAAAAAAACTTTTTAAAAAAAATTCGTTCAAATAGGTGGGGCATAATAAATATAGGCTATGCATTTAGGTTCTGTTATGCAGGAAACATTGTTACAAAAGTAGGACATCTCAAAGAAAAAATAAATGCTTTCGATATAATAATTGATGAAATGTGCACTTTTTGTATGCGCCAGTTAAATTCTTAATTAAATATATAGGCCTATATAATATATATTATGTATATAATTTTTTATAGCTTCCATTAAATATAACTCAACACACATGGAGTCGATGAAACGTATTTATTTTTCAAAGACTAATGTCATCATACAATTTATAATTAGCACCTATCCCTACTTTAAAAGTGATGCTTTTATGATGAAATATAATTTGAAAATAGATTGCGCATGATTGAGACTTATGAAGAACTTATTATTAATATTGTAGATTGTAGACCTTTGTATCGATGTTAAGGTAATTAAATATAGTGTTATTTAAATCTTTAAAAATATCGAAATATTACGCAAACTACAGGAAGTAAGACATCGGCTTATAATCTGGAGTGGCCAGTACGATATTATTAATCGAATACTGTAAGCCTTTGACAATCTTGGCTTTATATACGGATCATGAAATGTATCTAGCCTAGCGATATTTCATAGATTCCACTAATTGTAATCGGTTAAGGGCACCAGATACTATGCCGATGCTTTTAATAACCTTTTTTAAAAGACAATGGAGTCGTTTTTAATAAAATAATATAATCGTTATATTGTTATCACTATTTGCTCCGGCGGGGGGCATTTGACTTTCCAGAGGGGTGGGGGGAGTACCCCCCCCCTCCCTGAGAGATGGCTGAAAGAAACCCTGAGGTCAGCGGGCACCAACAGCACTGGCTCCACAAGACAATGAAACCCCATAATTTTATCGAAGTGGCTATAGGTACACGTGTACCAGAATTGAGAGGTTGGAATTAAATAACGATTTGAAATATTTTTGTTGGGTTTGTAAGACAAAATGAGGTATCAAATGAAAGGTAATTGAATGTAATATACGTTTGTAAACTTAATTCTTAATTTAAACTAAAATAAACTACTGCAAATGACATCCGAATAGCATTGAGTCTAATGTGCCCCGGGTCCGAAAGGGGGCGCTGCGTGTCCGGGTCCATTTCGACTAATCTTTTTTTGAGGAGCTTTGACAAAACAAAACTAAAAAAGGGAAGAAACAAAGCAATTTAAATGTAATTCCCGAATGGCTTTGATCACTTTGAACTGAACATCTGATAGTGTGCGTTCAGTGACTTCAGGGTATCTTGAACAGTCTCCTGTTTAGATTTGCAGATTGTTTTACAATAGTGCACATCGCTCTTCGAGCCATGAAGTGTCCCCTTGTTTGTGTGTCCCAGATACGGGAGGATTTAGTGCTTCTGAAATCGGGCGGTAGGCCTGTTGTTTAAATGGCGGCAGGTAGGACGTAGGACTGTCTGTAGGCCTATTTCTCAAAATACACGGACCCAGTGTTAAAAAAACAAAACATGCTCAATGTTAAGCCCTAGGTTTCCCTACTTTTTTAATTATTACCTTTTTAAAATAAATTCTGTATTTTAAAAAAGTTAGCATGAAAAAATTCACCAGCGTCCCCTTAGGTAATCCTACCACCCCCTAAGACTATGGAACATTTTACCGCCCCTCTACACCCTAGCTGCCGCCCTTTAATCAATAGTCCTACACTCTATCTGCCGTCCTTTAATCAATAGTCCTACACCCTACCTGCCGCCCTTTAAACTAGAATCCTACAGACAGTCCTACACTCTACCTGCCGTCCTTTAATCAATAGTCCTACACTCTACCTGCCGTCCTTTAATCAATAGTCCT
The DNA here is from genome assembly GCA_964017045.1 of Omphiscola glabra. NCBI lineage: Eukaryota > Metazoa > Mollusca > Gastropoda > Lymnaeidae > Omphiscola > Omphiscola glabra. The sequence continues at coordinate 10,245,899 of OZ024804.1, read as the reverse complement.
ACAGACAGTCCTACACTCTACCTGCCGTCCTTTAATCAATAGTCCTACACTCTACCTGCCGTCCTTTAATCAATAGTCCTACACTCTACCTGCCGTCCTTTAAACAATAGTCCTACACTCTACCTGCCGTCCTTTAATCAATAGTCCTACACTCTACATGACGTCCTTTAAACAATAGTCCTACACTCTACCTGCCGTCCTTTAATCAATAGTCCTACACTCTACCTGCCGTCCTTTAATCAATAGTCCTACACTCTACCTGCCGTCCTTTAATCAATAGTCCTACAGACAGTCCTACACTCTACCTGCCGTCCTTTAATCAATAGTCCTACACTCTACCTGCCGTCCTTTAATCAATAGTCCTACACTCTACCTGCCGTCCTTTAAACAATAGTCCTACACTCTACCTGCCGTCCTTTAATCAATAGTCCTACACTCTACATGACGTCCTTTAAAAAATAGTCCTACACTCTACCTGCCGTCCTTTAATCAATAGTCCTACACTCTACCTGCCGTCCTTTAATCAATAGTCCTACACTCTACCTGCCGTCCTTTAATCAATAGTCCTACACTCTACATGACGTCCTTTAAACAATAGTCCTACACTCTACCTGCCGTCCTTTAATCAATAGTCCTACACTCTACCTGCCGTCCTTTAATCAATAGTCCTACACTCTACCTGCCGTCCTTTAATCAATAGTCCTACACTCTACCTGCCGTCCTTTAAACAATAGTCCTACAGATAGTCCTACAGACAGTCCTACAGACAGCCCTACAGACAGTCCTACACTCTACCCGTGGCTCTTTATTGATTAATATAACAGCCGCCTTCTCCTAATGAAAAAAAATGACACTGTTACCCGAGTTCAACCGTCACGTTCGCTGCCTGGCAGCCTCTTTTTCCCCACTCAGTACGACTGATCTAAACGTGGAGTTTGTGGAAGGGCGATTTCGAAAAGGAAGCAGGACACACCAGAAGCAAAATATATAAAAGAGATTGCATAACAATATTACGGAAACCAAGCGGCAGACAACCCACGGTAGGCCGATACTAATGTGGATATATGGTGTGGAGACGGAGTTACATCTACGGGTGTCCGTGCCTGTAGCTGAAAGGCCATAGATCGATCTGAGGGGAGGATGTAGTGGACCATGCGAGAGCCCGTCTCGGGGTGTTGATAGTGATTGAATGGCTAATCAGCTAGAAGAAAATAGACACTTGACCTCGCATATCCTTTTTTTTTTCTTCCTCCTGACTTAAGATGTCTATTTTTAATTTTTTTTTTTTCAGTTTCCAAAATAATTACTGCGTGTAATGTTACCCTCATCAAATGCAATACACAAAAAATTCATTCGTAAATGGAGCCCACGGTTGTGACGTCACATCCGTAGCACGTCGCTTATCCAAGATTGGTGTCACAAACAGCGTATCTTTGCACCATCCCCTCTCCCCCCCCCCCCCCCCCCCAATCCCCCGGACACCTAACTTTTCAGAGAAATTTCGCGGCCCACCAAAAGTGAAAAATGCGAAAATATACTAAATAACACACTGTAGTTAATGTTTCTATATGTCTGTACCGTTGAAAGTTATCACATTACAGTGCATTGCTCACTATTGACAGTCTGTACTGGACACATGTCTGCTAGAGCAGAGTTAGACGACAGCTGGGCAAACATGTCCCGTTGGAAACAGCACGGTATATTTGTGTGCCTACATACACGTTGTCCTTTTTATCCTCTCGGAGGAATTTAGCCCGGAACACCTTGCATCATCTCGCGGCACACCAGTGTGCAATGGCACCCCGCACACCAGTGTGCAATGGCACCCCACACACCAGTGTACAATGGCACCCCACACACCAGTGTGCAATGGCACCCCACACACCAGTGTGCAATGGCACCCCGAATACCAGTGTACAATGGCACCCCGCACACCAGTGTGCAATGGCACCCTGGCTTGCGAAGCTCTGACATATAGCCAACCCCTCGGGACGCTGTTTCATTTCCACGTAGAATGTACACTGGAGGCGGAGAAGACGACAGAAGAGCTCTGTGGCTCAATGTCATGTTTCTCCCCGACTTGGTCTATTGTTTAAAAAAAAAACTGGTGTTTAACATACCAGTTTTGATCCACTTCCTGATCTCCAATTGAGCTGAAACTTTGTACACTTACCTAAAACAGTTGACAATACGACCTTTCGTGATCAGTAGGTCACCAGTGACCTGCACAAACCCTTTATCTGCGTGTCAAATCTTCCACCTCAATTTCGACACATGTCCCGATCTCCATTCGAGCTGACACTTTCACTAAAAAGTACAAAATAAAACTATATAAAAAATAATTTAAAAAAAACCCAACCTTTTCACCAAAAAGCGTGGGGGTGAGGGGGGGGGGGTTACACATTTAGAGGCGGTATTATCGGCCAACTACAAAATTGTTTTGTGTGTATGGGGGGGGGGGGGATCTTGGCCAGCCCCGTTCTTTTTAGCATTAACCCTATAGTCACACTTTGCTCCCAGTGTTACAGTAGATACCTTTTTACTCAGCAACTAAATAAAAGGACATTAAACGAGAAGAAGCGTTTGATGAAATGAACAATTTATTCGTAGGTTTGTGTTCAATTTATTTTTACAATCTTTTCATGCGGATGCGTTGAAATCATTGCTTTGTAAACAACGATTTCACGCAACAAATTTCCACATAATCTCATATTTCCTCATCCAGGGCTTTAACTAAAGCACATTATCATGATGAACTACAGCCCAGGGGCAGGTGATCTTTATGTACAATTTCCGATTGTATTACATTCATGATTTGTGTTACCACAGCTTTTATATGATACATAAACCTAGCAGATGGTAGAAGAGTTTTCATAAGCAAGGGGGAGAACAGGCATGAGTGGACTAGACGTGAAGGGAACAAGCATGAAGGGAAAGGGCATGAATGGACTAGACGTGAAGGGAACAAGCATGAAGGGAAAGGGCATGAATGGACTAGACGTGAAGGGAACAAGCATGGAGGGAAAGGGCATGAAAGAAACAGAGTCACAGACATGAAGGGAACAGGCATAAAAGAAATAAGCATGAAGGGAACAGTCATGAAAGAAATATACATGAAGGGAACAGCCATAATGGAAAAAGACATGAATGGAATAGACATGAAGGACCAGGCATGAAGGGAACAGACATAAAGGAAATATACATGATGAGAAAAGACATGAATAGAATAGACATGAAGGGACCAGACATGAAGGGAACAGACATACGACACACTGACAAATGACACAAATATATGACCAAAACCCTTAAGACACACTTAGTCATAACAACAGGACACGTGTGTAAGATGATCATACATTAAGATACACTTATTGAAGACGGACAGAAATAAAACTGATAGACGAACGTCACACAGACAAAAGTCGCAGACACTTAAGACGCACTTAATAAGACTCTCCAGCAAAAGTCGCGGAGATATTGGTAGGCACAAAGCATTAGGAACCTGAGCCATTTTTGTACTTACTGAGCCACTTCCATACTTACTGAACTAACATCTGTTGAGACCAATCTTGTACATAAGATGTTCAGAAATAATGCGCACATAAATAATTGGCACCGACAAAAGAAGAGGACAAACACACATGAGATGCATTGAAAAAAGACATTCTGACGTAAGACATTCGCACACAGACCCAAGACACACGGACATAAGACACAGACACACGGACACAAGACACTGACCCAAGACACACAGACATAAGAAGCATAGATATAAGACACGTTTTTGTAAACTATATCCCCCTTTATGATGTTGACTAATATCCTTTACAATACATTTAAAAAATATCCCACTGTATCCATGTGGACAAATATCCCACTACATATATGTTGAAAAATATTCCACTACATTTGTTGACAAATATCCCACTACACATATGTTGATAAATATCCCCCCCTGCATATGTTGACAAATATCCCTCTACATATATGTTGAAAAATATCCCACTACATTTGTTGACAAATATCCCACTACATATGTTGATAAATATCCCACTACATATAATTTGAAAAATATCTCACTTAATGTATGTTGACAAATATCCCATTACATATACATTTGGAAAATATCCCACTTCATATAATTTGACAAATATCCCATATATATTGACCAATATACCACTACATATATGTTGAAAAATATCCCACTAAGTATGTATTATTGCTGACAGATCTCCCACTAACATGCCGGAATATGTATGTTGACATACATTCCCCTATCCATAACATATATTAACAAACATGCCGCTACCTGTATGTTGACAAACATTCCCCCTATCCATAACATATATTAACAAACATGCCGCTACCTGTATGTTGACATACATTCCCCTATCCATAACATATATTAACAAACATGCCGCTATCTGTATGTTTACAAACATTCCCCTATCCATAACGTATATTAACAAACATGCCGGAATCTGTATGTTGACATACATTCCCCTATCCATAACATATATTAACAAACATGCCGCTACCTGTATGTTGACAAACATTCCCCCTATCCATAACATATATTGACCAACACCACTCCATGCAAAGCATAAAAAGAGATTGTCGTAGCGCGCGGTATCGCGTTTGTTTCCCCCTCGTAAGGGTTTATCCTGTTATTTACAAGTAGACTCAGCAAACATCTGATCGCCTTGAAATCGATTCAAGTACTATTTACTTAGGCGATACTCGGATTTTATATCCCAGTTCGTGTTACGCTGCATCACGTGACGGTTGGAGGACCAAGTGTCTTATTCTACGTTATAGAGAACTTCAAGGAATTATTATTTTTTTGCATTCGCCTTTTAACTAGAACTTTCTGGAAGGGAACTTCAAGAGGGAGTTAATTAAAAGTATTTTGGTAAGATTCTTTAGTGTGATGATTTTTAATTAATTTGTTTTATTTTTTCAATTTTTTTTTTTTTACATTTCAGCAGCTAACGTGAAGTTATTGAAAGTTTTAAATTTAAAAAATCAAATCAGTAGAGCAATTGATATTTGTTTCTTTTTCCGTCTTCATCGAGGTAAAACTACTTGTAGAAACTGAGAACACAGTTGAAAAGAAAAGAAAAACACACACACACCCACACATAAAACACACTTAATTTTAAATACTAACTTTTCTTTCAGCGCGTTTTCCATTTTTCTTTTAATTATTTCCAAGCAAATAAATTACGAGTTCTCCAATGCAAATGCCACACAAACGTGCAATTAAATACAATAAACACACAGTCATAAATGAAATAGAAGCGAATTACGCATTCAATTAAAATACAAACATAATTCAATAAACCGACAGTCACACATTGAACAGAAGTGAGCAGCACATTCGGTTAAAATACAAACATAGTTCAATAAACCGACAGTCACACATTGAACAGAAGTGAGCAACACATTCGGTTAAAATACAAACATAGTTCAATAAACCGACAGTCACACATTGAACAGAAGTGAGCAGCACATTCGGTTAAAATACAAACATAGTTCAATAAACCGACAGTCACACATTGAACAGAAGTGAGCAGCACATTCGGTTAAAATACAAACATAGTTCAATAAACCGACAGTCACACATTGAACAGAAGTGAGCAGCACATTCGATTAAAATACAAACATAGATTCCATAAGCGGACAACAATGTGATCAATATACAGAAACATTCAATCACAGACACGCGAAACGGTCAATAGCCATATCAATCATACGTCTAATTAACTCCATCGCTTATACATTTGATAAACCTCCCGATAACGACATGATAAATCATTAATAATTGTACCAGTCATTTACTGAGGTCTCATAGGCCAGTGGCGCCAAATCTGTTTTAGTGCCGCGACCACATGATAACGTTTGTGACGTTGTGGCGGCCCACAACCAGGATTATGAAACGGGAATGGAGAAGTGAAATTGGGGAGGGGGTGGGGGGTATTGGCTATCAATGACTTATCAATATTATCAAGTTTTAAAATAATTTCCGTGTTACAATTATGTTTCATAATTGAATTATAATCATTTCATAACAAAGCAATTTTGACTTTTTTTTTAATGCATTTAGAAAAAAAAGTTGCGTGGGTGGGGTGTCCTTTAAAAAAATGTACAATAGAATTAAATGTTCACTTTACTATGTGTGATTGTAGCCCACACAAGGAACATTTAAAAGTTACATAATGTCATTGGAAATGTTACCAGCTTTAAAGCTTACTCACAGATTATAAAAGGACAACAACAAAAGGGTCACAAACCCACCCCTCCCCCACCACTTCAAAGAAAAGTAAAAGTAAATTAAAAGCAATACAAATTATGTTTTTTTAATGAAATTATCCGCGAGCCCCGAACTGATTTTTAAAATAAAAAGTTTTGTGTAGCTATCGTGTAGTGACGACATGAAACTAGCCTGATCCTTGAAAATAATGATAATTAAATTTAAATTTTAAATGGACGTTTTTACAAATTGGATGAAAATGAATACCCCACTCCCACAAAGAAAAGGAAAAAAAAAAAAAGAATAATATTAAAAATAATAAAGAACCCGTTTTCCAACGACCCCCCTTGCGTAACCGAGATACGGGGGGGGGGGGGGGAATATTTTGTAACCCCAAAGTCAAAATGTAAAGATTAAAGGCATCGGGGAATAAGAGGATAACTAGTTGATAGAGAAAGTTTAACCTTCATGTCAGAGAGGTGATTTCTGGTATTTTTTTTTTTTTTCATTTTAAAAAATCAAATGGCATGCTTTAAAAAAAAAATGGTTGCGTCTTCGGGGAAACACATTAATTAAATGTCGTATTACTATTTACGTATAGACCTATTTTTCCCCCCGTCTATTAAAAGCATATTCATATATTTTTTTTTTTTAATTTATCTAGAGGAAAAAAAAAATAACTGATTTGTTTCTTTGCTTCCCTTGCAAATCAACATTTTATTAATTTATAGTGATTTATTTAGTGTGGGAAAATGTTTTTACCTTGAGGTATGAAGAGTTAAAAAGCAGAAGACATCCGATGATTGTCAGAGAAATGTAAATTTAAAAAAAATATGCATTTAATTTAACAAGGCTTTTGTCTTTATTCACAATTCAATGTCAACAGAGAGGGTACTAATATGAAGATTATATAGATCTATGTACATAATCTAGCCATTGACATCAGTGTTGCGGGCTTAGTCGGTCGGTAATTGTTATATATTGTGATGTGCCAGCCACATTATCGCACAACGGGTTTCCCTGCCGTGGGCTGCTGCCAACGATATGAAACGCGAATGACGTTCTGAAGCCATCAGTGATGGCATCTATGTCGAACTTATGTATGAACTACACCTGAAGCATGGGTTTGCTGGCGGGAATTCGGTATTATTGTGTTATATATATATATATATGTTGTTGTTCGTCCGGTAAATCAAATGTAGATATATGTTGAAAAACACACACACACAAATAATTATTTGTCCAAAAAGGGTATGGAGTTGCACAGAGAAAGGCCAGAAAACACTGCTCCACCGCATTCGTGTGTGGGACATGCAAAAGAGACTGCCACTCGAGGATCGGTCTCACTAGCCACACAAAGAGCTGCAACCAGAGAAGATAAATCTATCGTCTCTTGTAGACGGAAAGATGCCATACATATATATATATATGGTATATATATTCAAGACAAGTGTATTTCTCAGAACTGTACCTTTAGGTCAAAGAATTGCTGTGTTAACCTACTTAACCATGTCTACTTCGTACTCATACGTTTAGCGAAACAATTTGGAGAGAGGGTGTGTTGGACAACAACAAAAATGCTACAATGATATTTTAATGATACATTATTTATAGCATTATTTTTTTTAATCGTATTTTTTTTAATGTTTTTATAAACCGCCTTGACGGTTTTCTTTTCCGTTGCCTTGTCATGGGCAATGGTGCAGCAAATTTTTTTGGGGTAATTGCAACTAATTTATTGGGTTAAATTCAGCAAATCTATTGGGGTAAATTCAGCAAATCTATTGGGGTAAATGCAGCAAATCCATTGGGATAAATGCAGCAAATCTATTGGGGTAAAAGCAGTAAATCTATTTGGGTCAAGGGAGCCTTGTCGATTCAAATGCTATTTTGCCTGATTTCGTCCGTATGTCAGCTAGCACGACGCTCGTTTAGTCTTAGGTGTACAAATAGAAAGAGATGATTCCTCGGAGCATTGCCTAAAATAACACCGCGCTGATTGGGAAATACTAAAGAGACAAGCATCAAAGTGGACGCTACAACTACAAGATTTTGAATCAACCAAAAAAAAAAACAAAAACAAAAACAAATACCACACACAAAAAAGAAAAAAAACCCTACTCTACAGGGTTACCGAAATTTTGGGGGCCACGTTCACCGTTACGGTAAATTTTGAAAACTTTAAAAAAAAAAACCGAACAAACTTTCCAGCCGTTAAAGCGTCGCATGGTGTGTGGGGGACATGTCCTTAGAGAATGTATCGTCATGTGAATTGTTGATTAAACAAAATCTCTGGCGTGTAGATTGGCCCCGGAGTTAAAACGATTGTGTGTGCAGTCATCACGCTATTATTGTTTTTTTTTTTTTTTCCATCCAATTTATATACACTCAAGGGCAGTAACTTTATGCGTTTGCCATTTTTGCGATTTTTTTTTAAATTTATTAAGTTGAACTATACAATTCTAAGCAAAAAAAATATATTGTCTCGGATAAAAGTGAGATCCCAAGACAATATCCACGCGGCCTGCCAAAAAATTAGAATTAAATAACTCCATGCGGCCCTCTGACCAGGAGAGGTTGCCCGCAACAGTGCAAGATCTTCGGTGTATAGAGTTGTGACATTTACACACCACCAAGAGAAGTATAGATTTGTGACATTGACACACCATCAAAAAGGGTATAGCGCAGTGACACTGAGACACCACCAAAAGAGGTATCAAGTAGTGAAATTGACACACCGCCAAAAGGGTATAGATTTGTGACATTGACACACCACCAAAAAGGTATAGATTTGTGACATTGACACACCACCAAAAAGGGTATAGCGCAGTGACATTGAGACACCACCAAAAGGGGTATCAAGTAGTGAAATTGAAACACCGCCAAAAGGGTATAGATTTGTGACATTGACACACCACCAAAAAGGTATAGATTTGTGACATTGACACACCACCAAAAAGGGTATGAGGTGGTGACATTGACACACCGTCAAAAGGGTATAGCGCACTGACACACCGCCAAAAAGGGTATATCGCAGTGACATTGAGACACCACCAAAAAGGGTACAGGGAAGTGACACTGACACACCGCCAAAAAGTGTATAGTGCAGTTACATTGAGACACCACCAATAAGGGTATAGCGCAGTGACACTGACACACCTCGAAAAAGGGTATAGCGCAGTGACACTGACACACCACCAAAAAGGGTATGGAGTTTTGACACAGACACACCGCCAAAAAAGGTATAGCGCAGTGACACTGACACAACGCCAAAAAGGGTATGGAGTTGTGACACTGACACACCGCCACAAGAGGTATAGCGCAGTGACATTGAGACCCCGCACAATAGTAGTGTCGTGTCATGTCATGAAGTAAGCAAACATGTCTACGCCCACATGGGTGCAATGCGATACGTTGATAAGCCCTCAAAGAACAATTAACCGTCAATGACCTTTTTTCTCCTCTCCCTTTGATTTCGCAAACTTTGTTTCGCTCTGCGAAATTAACCTCACAACAACAACCATCGAGCCGAAGTGGCTGGTATACGGTGACTTTTGACGGATGTGCTGCGCCACAATAGTGTGCCGAAATATTAGCTAGATGTGCCGCGAAACGTCTGAGAGACATTGTGATGTGGCTGGTAAAAAGAAATAATTTAAAATAATTTCTCTCAAAACTTCTTTCAAAAAAAAGGAACAAAAGAAATTATAAGCAATAATTGAACTTATTTTTTTTACAAGGGATTTACTCGGTTACCCTTTACACACAAAAAAAAGTTTGAGCTGTTAATGTGAATCATGACCTCGTGACCTCTTACACAAACACACGCGAGTTTCTTGTTCAAGTGAGGTAGCCTCACGCTGATTCTGTTAATGTTGAAAAGCCTAGCCCAAAAATGTACTGGTCTCTCGCATCGTGGCACACTCGAACGTTAGTGTGCCGCTGGAACTAACTACATAGGATGTGTGTGCCATGAGCAAAAATAAAAAGTCTGAGAACCAATTTATTAGAGATTATACAATTATTAGTATCCCCAGTGATCTGTCAATTTAAAAACGATATGAATCCCAACAGAGTTACGGAACCTTTACGAGGTTAGGGATCGTTAAGGAGTTTCGAGGAACTCTTACGGAGTTATTCTCCTTTCTTACTGAGGTTTGAACCCTTTAAGACAGGGTTTCCTAACCTGGGGTGTTTGCAACCCAGGGTATGTGAAATGGAATTTCTAGGGCGGCGAGGACAAGGATTATATAGAAAAGAGCGGACGTTAGCTTTGAAATTATGACATAATTGTTGATTTAAATTTTCATCTAAATGTTAATATAAATGTTAATGTAAATTTTGATCTAAATCTTGATATAAATATGGATATGAATGTTGATGTATTTTTGAAGGATCGTTTATAAAAAAATGGACCTTCTGTATATTAGCCACGTGTTAAATGTTCTAAGCGCTACAGATTTCTTTGCTTTTGAAATACTGGATTAGAAGTAAATTGGTTTTAAATTTTAAAATGCATATTTTATTTTGCTAGGGGGTGCGAGACTTCGCTAAAACAATTCACAGGGTGTGCGAAAATAGTTAAATAAATCGTAGGGGGTGTGGGGTATAGAAAAGGTTGGGGGAACACTGTCTCCGGATTTTGAACCATTGTTGGATTGCGAATCCTTACGTGCTGAGCGATTTAAAATGAGTTCCCGTGGGTTTCTCTTTCTTTCAAATTTTCAAAACAAAAATTTCATTCTTACCTGTTTTCATCATTTCATTCTTACCTGTTTTCATCATACCATTCTTACCTGTTTTCATCATTTCATTCTTACCTGTTTTCATCATTTCATTGCTCGTCTTGGATAAAGAGAGTATATCATATATATATATATATATATATAGGTATATTTAGGCTAGATTTTGCATGCGATCCTTATCACACCAAACCATCGACTTTACTAAGACCTTATAAACCAGTTGTTTCTCAATCTGTTTAATGTACTGCGCCCCCTACGAACCAGAGGCGTAGCTATAGTATTTGGCGCCCGGGGACGAGATTCGCACCCAGGGACAAGATTAATTTTAAAGCGCCCCTTTTGTCTTTTTTCAACCCTCAAACCCATTATTTTATCAATAAAATAATATCAAAGCACATTTTGGCGCCCCTAACTAGCTAGCGCCCGGGCAAATCTGTCCCCCATGCCACCCCTTCGCTACGCCTCTGCTACCAACTACTTGGCTATGACTCGCAACCCGACAAATGGTTTGACTAGGTCAAGCAACCCGACACCTTGAAACCCTGGCGAATTTTGTTTGACTAGTTCTCGCTACCTGACGAATTGTTTGACTAGCTCTCGCAAACCGGCAACTTGTTTGACAATGTCTCCCAACTCGACAACTTGTTTGACCCTGTCTCGCAACCCCGACGAATTATTTGACTAGGCCTCGCAAACTGACTAATTGTTTGACTAGGTCTCGCAAACTGACAAATTGTTTGACTAGGTCTCGCAGACTGACAAATTGTTTGACTAGGTCTCGCAAGCCGACGAATTGTTTGACTAGGTCTCGCAAACTGACAAATTGTTTGACTAGGTCTCGCAACCTGACAAATTGTTTGACTAGGTCTCGCAAACTGACAAATTGTTTGACTAGGTCTCGCAAACTGACAAATTGTTTGACTAGGTCTCGCAAACTGAAAAATTGTTTGACTAGGTCTCGCAAACTGACAAATTGTTTGACTAGGTCGCTAATACCCCTACAAAAGTAACCATGCGTTTTCAAATTAGTACTAAAAAATGAGCTTGGAGACAGTATTAGAGAACACCTGCACAACATCAATGAACAACAAGCCCTTTGTCTCGTTCCTTTACATTTCAGCAATGCTAACCATAAAGGAATATTGGGCATTGCAGTGTCTGGTGTATTGTACGCAAGTAAGACAATAGATCGAATTTAGATGAAAAAAATAGATTATTAAAAGGATTTGATGCGTTGATTCCAAATGGTATTTAAAAAAATCACAATTTTACATAGCTCCAATGTCTTTTTTTCCTTATTGGGTTTTATAGTGTACGTCCATTCGCTATCTTTGTTTTGTTTTTTTGTTCAAGGACTTGTGCCCATTCGTATTCTTTTATTTTCTTTAGTTTTGTAGATATAGGGAGGATATGCATATATTATGCAAATTTAATTTATATTTATATATAAAAATATGTTTTGGTTTGTTTGTTTGACTGAAACGATTGAATTTGTATTTTGTCTAATCGTGATTAAAATGTAAGTATGATTAGACGAAATACCTCTTCAAACATAAAGCCTAAGATATGTTGCTTTATTTTCACAAATTATTTGTATCATTGATCCACTTGAAAGCTTTATCACAGTCCAGCCCTCTTGTAGTTATTCAATTTATATTATGACACATAGGACATTTAGAACGTAGAAAATAAGTTTCTGACTTATTACATGATATCAGGGGCGTAGGAATAGGAGTGCGCAGGGGGGGGAGGGCGGATCTTTTTTGTTTATATTGAGCGGCGGTAATTTCAGCCAGGTGCAGATTTTTTATTGTTTTTGTTGCGTGTCAAAGTGCATGGCCCCGCCACCCGGTCGGCACTAACACTAGCTACGCCACTGCATAAAATACAATGTTAATATAATAATGTTATACAGTAATTTAAACTTAGACATATAACTGTATACCATAATTTTAAAATTTCCACCCTTGCTCTTATAACATTTTCCCCCTGAATCTTAAAATACCCCCCCCCCCCCCCGCGCCCACCGACACTAAAAGCGAGGAAATCCTGATATAGACGGACTTCCTCGGATCATCACTTTAATCTGATGTAAAATTAAAATTTAATCTCAGAGAGAAAAAAAAAGCAGGGTAAAAAAAACTTTGATTTAACTGTGTTCGCCGTTACGTCCTACTTTGACATTATTGTATATGTTCATAATAACCAGGCACATCTGTCACACGCTGGTATTGAGTAGCTCGCTGTGCAAGCAGGGTAAGTCATGGCATCCGTGCAGACGGTTTTTATCCATATATTATGATATCAACAAATACATTTACATCTCTTCAATACCCCTTCGGAAGTCGGTCATTTTAACAAAAATGAGGTTGTGTCAACTAAATAAACAACGTGTTTCACTATATCAGGTTTATTCTGGAGTTTGTCTGTGTCCCTGTCTAACAATGCCATTATGTGGATAAATCAACGTCTAACAATATCGTGTGGATATGTCAATGTCCAACAATACCATTGTACGGATATGTCAACGTCTAACAATATCATGTGCGTGGATATGTCCACGCCTAACAATCAAATGATGAAGTGTAGGTACAGCCATTCATTTAATGGATGACCGCATTAGTGCATAAATCTCAGTGCATTATTTGAGATTTGCACAGCTGAACAGACAATGCGGAACAATGGAGAAAAATCGATTGGAGATTATAAAAACATAACGAGAGAGAGAGAGAAAGAGAGAGAGGGGGTGTGAGATCTGTAGTGCAGGACGGTAAGGTATAGTTTGTGTGGCCCGTAATACAGGGAGAGAGAGAGAGAGAGGGTTGTGAGATCTGGAGTGCAGGACGGTAAGCTATAGTTTGTGTCCCGTAATATAAGGAGAGAGAGGGGGAGAGAGTTTAAGCGACAGGTCTCATGATGACATCACCAGGTGTACGCTATAAATAGCGCGTCGCATCAAAGAACATTCCTTACAATTGGCCAACGAGAAAGGTAAATAAGTTAACGAGCTGAGACCACTCATTACCTGTAGCCATTGTGTAACACCGTAGCCATTTCTCGCCTTGGTTCTGAGTGGATCAGCTTGACTGACCGTCTTAATTTCCATCGTCTTAATTTCCATCGTAAGGGGGAACAGATTGACAATGTTGACCGTCACAGAGAGTGACATTGACAACTGTATCAAGAGCTCACAATAAGGTAATGTCCAACTAAACCTATGATATACGTTGATTACCAACGTTTTATTACCCGGTGAATTCTTATTTTATTGGTTTTTAGTATGACCTGTTTAAGGGGTCGTTAATGTTGCGAACATCCATTGGGCGTAACTGTGGCCAACAGATTTTGTCAATATGATTTTTTTTCAAAATAATAGTGGCTTATAAGATTATTTCTCATATACATTTTCACATTTTTTTTTGTTGTTTGTTGCAATATTCTCATTCTGAGATGAAGCAATGTTGAAGATTAATTAATTTTTCCAACTTGTTCATCTCATCGTTTTTCTCCGAGTCGGGCGCCTTGGGCGACGAATGATCATATTTGTTTAGTTGTCATGTCTCAATGAAAGATCATAACTTACTGTAAACATTAGTAATACCGCAAGGCCCTGGACACTGTGTGACATCTGTCTCACTATGAGGTCATACCTCTTATAAACATTGGTATTACCGTAAGGCCCTGGACACTGTGACAACTGTTTCACTATGAGGTCAAACTTCCTGTAAACATTGTTATTACCGTAAGGTCCTGGACACTATGTGACAACTGTCTCACTATGAGGTCATACCTCCTGTAAACATTGGTAATACCATAAGGCCCTGGACACTGTGACAACTGTCTCACTAGGAGGGCATACCTCTTATAAACATTGGTATTACCGTAAAGCCCTGGACACTGTGACGACTGTCTCACAATGAGGTCATAATTCCTGTAAACAATGGTATTACCGTAAGCTCCTGGACACTGTGTGACAACTGTCTCACTAGGAGGCCATACTTCTTGTAAACAATGGGATTACCGTAAGGTCCTGGACACTGTGTGACAACTGTCTCACTAGGAGGCCACACGTCCTGTCAACTCTGACAGCGCGGCATGTTCCTAGATCCAACATAAACCCCGTCGCTTCATGAGGTCATAATTTCTGTAAACCTTGTTAGTACATTTTTTGCACCCGTTAACTGTATAACAAGGCTCTCACGATAAGGTCTTGTGTCTGGTTATCATCTGTTGTTGTATAGCTGTTTCACATCTTCTTATATATATTTTGCTTGTGTTGTGATGTGCCTGCTTCCATTTCCGGATAGCGCGCAAAATATTATTTCCGATAAATACGCTAAATGATAGACTATATATTTTTGAATAACGCAACTGCGTTTTGTGCGAAATATTTTCTTTTCTTTTTGGAAAAAGAAATCGTCTCAATTTAAATATAATTTTAATAAATATTCCGTTTAAAAGTATTTGAAACATCAGAATATTATTATAGTTAATGGGCGTGAAGTGTGCTCTGAAGTATCATAGGGGGAAGGGGTGTAGCAAAAAAAAATTGGGATTCTTAAATGTGCGTTACTTGAAGTTCATGTTTTGTCAAGTAACTTTAGTAGATGGGACGTTCACGCATTGCTGTCGCCAAAGTTTGGCGAGGTATAACCAGTTGTTATGATTATTTCTCTAAGGCAAGCCGTGCTCGATGGTGGCCCCCTTACTTGCCGTAGCTAGTATGTTATTTCTGGGGATGTCTTTGTCATTGGAAGACTACTGCACACTACGAAACATTGGCTCCCATTCGGTATCGGTTTCAAGCTGGCTGGTATATAATCATACTTCTTGCACAAAATCTTAAATCTGGGACAGAACAAGAGTATGTCCGAAGAATGCAAAGATTATATGTCTCGAAAGCTAGACTCAACCAGTTTCAAGGTAAATTTTGTTTACTCAAGTATGCTCAACAACTTATCTTCAATATTTTCCAGCAATTTCATCCATACGTCTTTGAGCCTTGAACTTTGAACTGAACTGTTGCTGGAAGGAGTCATCCTAAGTATACCCTGTAGTGACCTATGCAAAACAGCTCTCAGAAATTCACTAATTGCCGGAAGGATGAGCTCTTCACCTAAGGTATGGGGTGGGGGGGGGGCGAAAGAGGGAGAGGAGGGCGGGGCTTTCCAGATCTAGCAACCAGTCATCAAATTGTGTAAGACACACGCTTACCACCCGTGCTTTGTTGAGGATTGCAATATATAGGCGACAGGGAGTGCAGTTTGTTTTCTTCGAATGTTCAATCAGACTAGAAGTCTTCGTTGCCTACTTTGAAATATACCTTTTCGCCAATGACGTAGGAAGGGGCGTCTTGGGGTGCGGTCCACCCCGGTCATCACTTTTTTTCTCTTAATAATACGGGGTGGGGGTGTAAAGGGGGGGGGGGCATCTTCAGACAACTCTTGTGGGTTTGTTTTTTTTTCGTGGGAAATTTTTCGACCCGCCCCTGGTAGCATTAACTCTAGACACGCCACTGCTTTCTGCTTGCTGTCAGTTGCGAGTTTTTTCTGTGCTTGTTTAAATCCATGTCTAAAGTATACACAACTGTACTGTCTACACTTTTCTTGTGTTTAAATCCATATCTAAAGTAAACACAATTGTACTGTCTACACTTTTTTTGTGTTTAAATCCAATCCATATCTAAAGTATACACAACTGTACTGTCTACACTTTCCTGTGTTTAAATCCATATCTAAAGTATACTGAAATGTATCGTCTACACTTTTTTGTGTTTCTGACATCTTTATTTGGAGCTCGACTTAATATTAATTTAAAAAATAAATTTTAATTAAAAAAGGATTGCCTAGTAAGTGTGTAGATCTATGTAAAATTGTGTAGGCCTATGTACAAATGTGTAGATCTATGTAAAAATTTGTAGATCTATGTAAAAGTGTGTAGATCTTTGTAAAAGTGTGCAGATCTAAGTAAAAGTGTGTAGGCCTATGTATACTTGTGTAGATCTATGTAAAAGTGTGTAGGTCTATGTATAATTGTGTAGATATATGTAAAATCGTGTAGGTCTATATATAATTGTGTAGATCTATGTAAAAGTGTGTAGGCTTATGTATAATTGTGTAGATCTATGTAAAAGTGTGTGGATCTATGTAAAAGTGTGTAGATCTATGTAAAAGTGTGTAGGTCTATGTATAATTGTGTAGTTCTATGTAAAAGTGTGTAGATCTATGTAAAAGTGTGTATGTCTATGTAAAAGTGTGTAGATCTATGTACAATTGTGTAGATCTATGTAAAAGTGTGTAGGTCTATGTATAATTGTGTAGATCTATGTAAAAGTGTGTAGATCTTTGTAAAAGTGTGTAGGCCTATGTAAAAGTGTGTAGATATATGTAAAAGTGTGTAGATCTATGTAAAAGTGTCTATGTCTATGTATAAGTGTATAGGCGTATCTTTCATTTATGATCACTAAAGCTTAAAGTTATAAAATAATCTAACGGGTTGATCCATGCCCCAGTAGTTTATAACTACCCCCTCACTAGACCCTACGAAATGATATTACATGGTTACAATCTTGTCAACAGTAACTCTTTGATAACCCTTTTTTTCATCTCACACTCAATTATTCCGTTCAGAAACACAGAAACAATCACCAGAAACCCAATTTAGATAACTCGACTGTTTAAGTATAAATGGATTTTAACTTACTTTTTATTTTTCTCAACAACAAAAAAGAACCCCCAAAAAACCTTTAAAAAAAACACAAACAAACCATTAAAGCACACATAAACACAAACAAACCATTAAAGCACACATAAACACAAACAAACCATTAAAGCACACATAAACACAAACAAACCATTAAAGCACACATAAACACAAACAAACCATTAAAGCACACATAAACACAAACAAACCATTAAAGCACACATAAACACAAACAAACCATTAAAGCACACATAAACACAAACAAACCATTAAAGCACACATAAACACAAACAAACCATTAAAGCACACATAAACACAAACAAACCATTAAAGCACACATAAACACAAACAAACCATTAAAGCACACATAAACACAAACAAACCATTAAAGCACACATAAACACAAACAAACCATTAAAGCACACATAAACACAAACAAACCATAAAAAACAAACATAAACACACAAAAAAACATAACAAACACACATAAACACAAAAAACATAACAAACACACATAAACACACACAAAACATAACAAACACACATAAACACAAAAAACATAACAAACACACATAAACACACAAAAAAACATAAAATACACGCATAAACACAAAAAACATAACAAACACACGTAAAAACACACAAAAAACATAACAAACACACATAAACACACAAAAAACATAACAAACACACATAAACACAAAAAACATAACAAACACACATAAACACACAAAAAACATAACAAACACACATAAACACAAAAAACATAACAAACACACATAAACACACAAAAAACATAAAACACACATAACACATAAAACACACACATAAACACAGAAAATTAAAAAAACAAAACAGCCAAGCCTTAGATTTTTGTATGTGATGAAGCAAGTGAATCTTTTTGTTGTTGTTAGTTTAACCAGTTCTCCGTAAAATTCAAATTGAAACACAATGGCACCATGAACGTTCAGCATTTTATTCCTAAATATGACAGTCTATTTATGAGACGCTTCAGTCCAACGTGACACTATTGTTCAGGAAAACTAAGCCATAATAGAGATAATACGAGTCGCATTCCAATTGTTTTTGTTCTGTGTCCCATGTACATTTTTTCTATTGATCAGTCCACAGATTTTTTTTTTAAATAGTCAATTTATTAGAGTTGTTTGCTCATAGACCCGCCCCCACCCCTTTTTTGTGTCTCCACTCTATTGCCACGCCACTGGTTTTTTTTTTGGTTTTTTTTTTAAATCTAGCGTGAAAATTATGTGCTTTTTTTTTAAAAAATTATTTTTTTACAAAAAAACGGATTTTTAAAAAAGTTGACATTACAAAATTCACCAGCGCCCCTTAGGTAATCCTACCGCCCCCCCTCCTTTAAGACTACGGAAAATTTTACTGCCCCCCCCCCGCCCCTAAGCAGTCCTACTTTGAGAACCACCGATGCAGAGCACCATGTGTTTGTATAGCGTCTTTAGTGTAGGCCACAACAAACTTGTCTATTTCCCACCTGTTCTCGTGACGGGAGCATAAGGTGAATATGACCAGCCACAAGATCCTGGTTGGGAGGACAGATGTTCTAAATTAATGACTGTGATAATTCATCCCATTAATTCCCACCAGTCCAGATTCATTCCCACTACCCCCCCAACCCCCCCATCCCCCCAATCTCCCGCAAATGTCCAAAAACCTACATTAGCCCACTACCCCATCTTCCCACCCACCACATCTACCCGACCTCCCCCCCCCCCCCACACTAATGTCCATTCACCCACAAGCATCTATCCCCGTCTATTTTAAGTCGACTACATGTAGGCCCTGAACATTCTTGGTTTTCAAACGTCACATATGATGAACACAGCTGCATCGAAACACTTTGGCATTATTTAACAAAGGGAGAGTAGACGTTGTTTTTTAAAATATAAATACAAGTCAGGGGGTTCTTTAACTTTCTGCAGCGCCACATTGTCCGCCATCCCCTTCTCATTTTCAAAACATATCTCCCGCACCACTCGATTAAAAAAAATAATTAAAATAAACCTGTTTTTCTTTCTTTTGGATCTTCCGGCACCCTCCTGATTGCCACCGACACCCCTGAATAAGGACCATAATTACACAGCGGTTCCTATCAATTAACCACTTGGTCTTTCTGTCAGCGTCGCGAATACTTCGTCAATTTTGTTGTATAAATTACGTGTAGAAGACTCGCGTAAATAGTTGGGGTGTTCGTGAACTTCTAGTTTAGTACCACTCACATGGCTGTGTCACCCCTTTGGGACTGGTGGAAGTACATCACTCACATGGCTGTGTCACCCCTTTGGGACTGGTGGAAGTACATCACTCACATGGCTGTGTCACCCCTTTGGGACTGAAGGAAGTACATCCCTCACATGGCTGGTTGCAGTCCATTGGGGGCTGGGTTCGGGGCGTCGTTTAAGGAGATAGAAACAGGCGCTGAGCTCTTAAAGACGAATTACAGATAATTTCTAGAGAGAATAAACTTTATTAAGGTGACTGGGTTGCTGTCCGGTGTGGAAAATGCCTAGACCACTGGTTCTCAACCTTCCTAAACCGCAACCCTTTAACACAGTTCCTCATCTGTTGGCGACCTCCAACCACAATATTAATTTCGTTGCTACTTCATGACTGTAGAGTATATGTGTTTTCCAATGGTCTTTGGCGACCCATGTTAAAGGGTCATTCGACCCCCAAAGTGGTCGCGACCCACATGTTGAGAACCGCTGGCCTAGACAATGATTTAAAAAAAAAACACCACCACCACCCGCACCCCTGGTGTATGGGACTCGATAACCTTTGATTGCAACTCATCTAAGAGCAAGGGAAAACTCTCAATTCAAACCCGGGCATGGAGTCCCGTATTAGGCGATATGACATTAGTGATACACGGTTTATAAGTTATTCAAATTTAAAATAACCGCGGAGAACTCTTCAATCGGCACATTTCAGAAGTCTTGAGGTATTTTTGTTGTTTGTTTGGACGAAAGTAGAATGACCGCATCGGAAACGGGTTCAATAAAGCACATCTGTGAAAATGCAAGAAAAGAGCTTCGTAACAAACTTCCAGATCGCAGGATAGCGATAGAACTTGGGTAGCCAGAGGACACGATTCATATTTAAAGAGCCTCCCTTTCTTTTTTTAAACTCTCAAACCCATTATTTTCATCTATAGAATAATATCAAAGCACATTTTGGCGCCCCTAACTTGTCTGGCGCCCAGGAACATCTTGCCGCCCTTAGCTAAACCTCTGTGTGTATCAAGATGTTTGTAAGAATTTTTTAACCGTGTCGTCCACTCAATATCATTATAGCCGAATTACCTTCTGACTGCTCCACATCCACTCAATCTCATTATAGCCGAATTACCTTGTGACTGCTCCACATCCACTCAATATCATTATAACTGAATTACCTTCTGACTGCTCCACATCAACTCAATATCATTTTAGTCGAATTACCTTCTGACTGCTCCACATCCACTCAATATCATTATAGCTGAATTACCTTCTGACTGCTCCAATTTTCTATATCTGAGAAATCGATTTAACACCCCACCCCCCTACCCCATTCTTGAAATTCAATTAAAATACCTTTGTTTTCAGAAAATTTATTTGATGCGTATTCAAATGGTTGCAAAACGGTTAGCCGATAATCATCTTGTATTCATCTTTGCTCGTCTTTTGTGAAACGAGTTTTGAAATAAAGGATAATAAATGAAGGACTTCGTTAAAGCCGTGTGACTGAAATAGCAGAACAGGGGCTGCGTTCAAGCTGTGTGAGTGAAATAGCAGAACAACGTGTTGTTCAACAACGGCGATCTCTGTAAGTTCTTAACCGTGTGCTCTGCTTCTTGTCGTATTTTCCTCTGTCCTGTCTGCCGAGGAAGGCTCTTAGCCGAAACGTTGACACCTTATTGTCCCGTCTTTTAATGCAAGCTTCTACATACAATGTTCTACTATTTCATTTCGAAAAATGCACTGTAAAGTTATTGTATGCGACTAGCAATAGAGTTCGTTTTAATTCTCCAAATAAAGAGATACAAATTGTAAATTTAATTACACGTTCATTTAAGACTCATATTCACTTTACTGATATTAGCAAGTATTTCTGGTAAATTAACAGTATGTGGTGATTTTGTTTTGGTAGTCGTGGTGGTTTGGAAAAGGGGGGGGGGGTGTCCCCACAACAACAGAATTATAAGTATCTTTTATAAGTTTTCAAAAGCTTTTACTAACAAATCATTAGCTCGCCTTTCGTTAACCAGCGAAGTGTCTGTTTTTTTTATGCCCAGTTCTAAATATATAAAAATCACCAGCGTCCACTTTGGTGAAGACCAGCGACTCAATAAATCTTCAGAGCCTTGAGTGGTCAAAAGCGGGGGCCGGGACTAACACCCAACCATGAGAACCACTGTTCTACATGCAAACTGTTATCATATTCAGGTGTATTGCTGAGCTGTATTTCAACAACCAATTTTTAAAAAAAACCAAGTTTGGGAGCTTATGAGTCGGCGGTTCTCTTTATGATGTCTCTCTTATAACATATGTCAATGTGTTCACTATGTATTAAACAGCGTACGAGTTAAGGCTTTTGGTTACAACTTCCATAAAAATATGTGGTGCAGCGTATCATATGTGGTCGCATGTTCCATTAGATAATCAGTAGGCCGGCATCGTTAGCTTTTCGGTTATATTGTCCATAAAAATATACAATCGACATGGTCTTCTTTAAAACTTTGGTCACGTGTTCTATCAAAAATACAGTACTTTGTCAAGAAATTATTCAAATGTCAACGAAACCATTCAGTAAATTGTTTTTAAGTATTCATATGTTAACTAAAACATACAGTTAGTAATTTTTAAGTATTCATATGCTAACTAAAACATACAGTTAATAGTTTTTTTAAGCATTCCTACCAACTGAAACATACATCATATAGTTTTTAAGTATTCATATGCTAACTAAAACATACAGTTCTTAGCTTTTTAAGCATTCATACCAACTGAATCATACATCATATAGTTTTTAAGCATTCATATGTTAACTAAAGCATACAGTTAATATTTTTTAAGCATTCATACCAAAGTTTTTAAGTATCCATATGTTAACTAAAACATACATCATATAGTTTTTAAGGATTCATATGTTAACTAAAGCATACATCATCTAGTTTTTAAGGATTCATATGTTAACTAAAGCATACATCATATAGTTTTTAAGGATTCATATGTTAACTAAAACATACATTATGTAGTTTTTAAGCATTCATATGTTAACTAAAACATACATCATATAGTTTTTAAGCATTCATATGTTAACTAAAACATACATCATATAGTTTTTAAGCATCCATATGTTAACTAAAACATACATCATATAGTTTTTAAGCATCCATATGTCAACTAAAACATACATCATATAGTTTTTAAGCATCCATATGTCAACTAAAACATACGGCACACAGTTTAACGCCAAGCTGCCAGGCAGAGATTCCAACACCTCCGGGGGAAAAAGAATACGCACAAGGAATGTCTGCTGCGGAACAAAACAATGGTGTCTACGTCACCATGCTGTGCTTCTTACGACTATACGTAGAGGTCGCCAAGTGCAGTGTCCACCTTTTAAGGAATGCCGCCAGATGAAGTGACACATGTGAGGAGTGTCGGTGATTAGAGGCACGCCCAGTTGTGGTTGCTGCCACCTGTTATGTCGGGAACGATTAAGGGGGTTGGGGGGGGGGGGGTTAAAATCATTATTTTATTTTTTTGTGGGAGTGTTTAAAATTTAAAGAAATTTATTTATCATTTCAAAATTTAGAATTGCGATTTTAGGTTATTTTTTATTATTTATTTATTTTTTAAAGTTTTAGAATGGGGTTAAAGTTTAAATTATTGAGAACCGCTGTAGTACACAGAGATATATAAACTGTCATAGACACACCCAGTGCAAAAAAAAAATATAAATTTGTTAGCTCGCTGGAGAGAGAAAAAAACAACAACAAAACACTGGGAAAATGTTAAAGGTAAATTTATTCGGTTTTAACATAATGTTAAAATACATAATCAGTGCAGTATTTCATTGGATTCAAAGAGACAGTTATCGAATATTTTATCGAACCAAATACGGTCAATACTGCTCGCAGGTAATGCTTTATATATATATATATATATATTCTTGTACACGAGGCGTTAAATTCCTACATACAACATTTTACAGAGTCTGTGCTAAGTAAATAGAATAGGTAACAAACAGGTCCAGAAATATGGATTTTTGCCTTTAACTTTTACCAATTCAGATACGTGTTTACTTTGTAATGAGGCTTACGTCCAGCTAAGATTTCTTTACCAAAAGGGCAGGAGTAAAAAAAATAAATAATTATAATTATCATTGCATGAAGATTTTCTAGTGAAAAAAAAAATTCATCTGATTTATCTAAGTACCACTTTGCAGCGTTTTTTTTTTCAATTTAACAGCATCTGACTTCACGAAACAGAATGAAACTCTATTTTTAACGATAATCTTCTGTGTTACATGCTCCTATATTTAGCAAAGTGTCTTTTTAAAAAAAAAATAACCAAAAGCATTCCGTTTTAATAAAGAAACTCTGATTTTTTTATATTGAGAATCTTTGATCAAAAGTCAATTGATTAGGAGCACCTTACTATTTTTTTAAATCTATAGTAAAGACATATGAATAAAAAATAATCCAGTGAACATGATCTGCATCAGAAGCCATGCATCATTTTTCATTTTTTCCTGAAGACTGAAAATACCGCTGCTTTTTTGTTTTCTTTTTTCAGTTTTACATCAGGTTGGCCAGGCAAGAAACAAAATGTACTGCGAAATATCCTTAAATCCCAGTGGGGTCGCTAGTGTTAGTGACAGGGCCGACCCTAACAATTGCGGGGCCCTATGCGAAACGGATTGCGCGGGGCCCATTCTGGGTAGAGGATAAGGATAATAAGTGAAAATTAAGATTTTATATTAGAAAATAAATTCGGGGCGGGGCCTATGAAAGTGCGGGGCCCACTGCGGCCGCATAGGTTGCAGTGGTCTAAGGCCGGCCCTGGTTAGTGATGTCCAGAACGGACCTAAATGTTTGCTTCCGCACGCCCACAAGAAAAAATATCTCCACAGATGGCTAAAAATCCCCATTTCTCAACATATATATAGCAAAAAATCTAAAGGCCACCCGGTTCCTACTGCAGTGGGGAAACTAGGTTCACCGGTCCGCCAAAACTCTGGGACGCACTGCTGTACACGGTGTTCGTGGCATTGATGAGATGTCAAACTTGTCTATCCTCAGGTCACTACCAACACACGAGAAGACATGCGTATTCTGTGCTCCATCAAACTGATGTGTTTGCTACTGGTGCTGACCAGCGCCATGGTGACGACATCCCCTCTCCGGAGCACTTCAGACAGCAGTCTGTACCGGATTTTGGTCAAACGAGCCACCGAGCAGAAGACGACCCCATTAAACTGTCAATATCTTATTGCGTAAGTACAAGGGGGTGAAAAAACAACTCCGAAATATTAGATTTTAAAAAAATCGATACCAAAACATAATGAATAATCGTAAGGGTCGAGAGAGCAAGTTTGACTTGTAGATTGGTGGGGAAGAGAAAGAGGAAGATCTTTGGTGGAGTTAGGCGGTGGGGAGTTTGGGCAGAAACGGTAGGAGGGAATGGAAGGGGAGATGTTAGTAGATTGGGATTGGTAGGGGTACAGGGGTTGGGGGGGGGTAAGACAGTGGCGTTGATCTGGGTAGTTAAAGAACGCAGAAATATTTAGGCATCCTGTCACGCTCTACCTCTTCCATTTGGTTTTGAAATTGTACAATTGCTGTCATGTTCTACATCTGCCATATGGTTCTGGTAGGGTACGTTGCTGCATCCATGTACTGGCATATGTGCAACGGTTGGGGAAGCGATGCTGCCACCCTAACGACTCCTAGCAGATGCCAGGGCAGCCTTGAAGCTTTCGATAGATGTCGAGTTCACGGCGGTATTGTCAAGGTGGTTTTGAGATTGTTCAAATTCTGTCTCGTTCTACATCTGCCATTTGTTTTGAGATTGTTCAAATTCTGTCTCGTTCTACATCTGTCATTTGGTTTTGAGATTGTTCAATTGCTGTCCTGCTCTCCATCTGCCATTTTGTTTTGAGATTGTTCAATTGCTGTAACGTTCTACATCGAACATTTTGTTTTGAGATTGTTCAATTGCTGTCCTGCTCTCCATCTGTCATTTGGTTTTGAGATTGTTCAGTTGCTGTAACGTTCTACATCTGTCATTTGGTTTTGAGATTGTTCAGTTGCTGTAACGTTCTACATCTGTCATTTGGTTTTTGAGATTGTTCAGTTGCTGTAACAATCTACATCTGCCATTTGGTTTTGAGATTGTTCAGTTGCTGTCCTGCTCTACATCTGCCATTTGGTTTTGAGATTGTTCAATTGCTGTCCTGCTCTCCATCTGTCATTTGGTTTTGAGATTGTTCAGTTGCTGTAACGTTCTACATCTGTCATTTGGTTTTGAGATTGTTCAGTTGCTGTAACGTTCTACATCTGTCATTTGGTTTTGAGATTGTTCAGTTGCTGTAACATTCTACATCTGCCATTTGGTTTTGAGATTGTTCAGTTGCTGTCCTGCTCTACATCTGCCATTTGGTTTTGAGATTGTTCAGTTGCTGTAACGTTCTACACCTGCCATTTGGTTTTGAGATTGTTCAGTTGCTGTAACGTTCTACATCTGCCATTTTGTTTTGAGATTGTTCAGTTGCTGTAACGTTCTACATCTGTCATTTGGTTTTGAGATTGTTCAGTTGCTGTCCTGCTCTACATCTGTCATTTGGTTTTGAGATTGTTGAATAGCTGTCGCGTTCTGCATCAATGGGATAGCGTGAAGCGTGGTTTAAGAATGGGGTTCAGTGGTAAGGATGCGGGCGCTTGAATTGAGGGCCGATTAGTAGAGGTAGAGATGGGAATCGAACCTTCTTTTAGGGATTCGAGTTCGGTTCAGTAAAAACTCGAGTTCAGGCTCGGTTCGGTTAAAAACTCAAGTTCAGGCTCGGTTCGGTTAAAAACTCAAGTTCAGGCTCGGTTCAGTAAAAACTCAAGTTCAGGTTCGGTTCAGTAAAAACTCAAGTTCAGGCTCGGTTCGGTTAAAAACTCAAGTTCAGGCTCGGTTCGGTTAAAAATTCAAGTTATGTTTCGATTTGGTAAAACCTCAAGTTCTGGTTCGGCTCAGTAAAACTCGAGTTCAGGTTCGGTTCAGTAAATACTCACGTTCAGGGTCAGTTCTGTAAAAACTGAAGTTCAGGTTCGGTTCAGTAAATACTCACGTTCAGGTTCGGTTCAGTAAAAACTCAAGTTCATGTTCATTTTCTTAAAAAACCCAAGTTCAGCTTCGGTCGTCAGCCGGATTCGAATTCGGTGTTTTCGGGTCGGTTCGATTTCCATCTTTAGACAGAGGGTTGGAGAGAAAGTGGTTGCTAGTTGCTTTGCGTGTTTCAATTTTTCGATACCAAATGTATTAAGTCTGGTGCTTTGTCTCCAATGCAGAAGAAAAATATACACACCCTCGTGTGGCTACTTCGACGCCTGGAACAAATAACTGACCAGTCGCTACCCTTGAAAAAACGCTGGCTGTAATCTGATCAATCTACGTCACTGCTAATTTTATGTTTTCTGCTTTATCCATGTACCGTTAAAATAAATTTTAAAAACGTTCAATTTTAACTACGATGCCATTAAGGACATGTATATATCAATGCAGTTTTAACCAGTGGTTCTCAAACTTTCTTCATCCACATAAATTCACCCCTTGCCCCCCTCCCACCCCCTCTTCTTTAACGGCTCTAAACTTTATTCAGGAGAATATATTTTTTTCAAAACCATTAAAAATTTTTAAATGCATTATGATCCATAATAAAAAAAGGTTCGGAAACCTTGAGTCTGCTTTTTATATTATTTGTTTTTTCTTTGAGAAAATTTGAACAGCCGCAATAAAATCACACCATCCCCAAACATTTGACATACTGCAAAGATATCTGTGTTTGATGACTTGTGCGGGCGATCAAGGAATAGTTTAGCAATCAGATGTCCGACGACGATGAATGACAGAATGAAAAAAAAACTGAGTAAAGACGTTTTGGCCCTTCAATATAAAGGAACAAGGAAACAACGGAACAAACCAGTTATTAACTTTTTGGAAAAAATCATATCCAAGATTTTTTTTCGAGTTCTTAGATCACAATGAATTTTTTTTTTTAAGTGCACCCCCCCTCCCCGGACAAACCATTTAAAATAATTTAATCGCCCCCCCCCCAAACTGGGCCCTCCCGCCAACCCCTGAGAACCACTGGTCTAAACCCTTTAACAAATACATACGAGTTGCAATGACAACAAATACAGACATACAATTTAGAAAAAAGCAGAGATGCCCCCTTAAAAAAATATTCACACAGACCATAGAATAACAGATATACACCATTAGAATAACAGCCAATCGCCATTAGAATAACAGCTAATCACCATTAGAATAACAGCCAATCACCATTAGAATAACAGAAAATCACCATTAGAATAACAATCACCATTAGAATAACAGGCATACACCATTAGAATGACAATCACCATTAGAATAACAGGCATACACCATTAGAATAACAATCACCATTAGAATAACAGGCATACACCATTAGAATAACAGACAATCACCATTAGAATAACAGGCAATCACCATTAGAATAACAGGCATACACCATTAGAATAACAGACAATCACCATTAGAATAACAGCCAATGACCATTAGAATTAGAATAATAGAAGTGCACTTCACAAGCAGACGGTCCAACATTTTATCTCCTAAAACAAATGAAAAGAAATTGTAAAAACGCCTGTATTAATTATTTATTGTTAAAATTCGTGTCTTGATAAGAAAAAGTGGACACACTATTTGTTGAATTGTATAAGAAGCACATTTGAGTTGTAATATTAAACTAACAAAAATGTATATCGTCTTTCCTTTGCGTTATTTGTCTGAATGTGTGCGCACATGGCATTCTTGGGAGCTTGTGTCTTTTTAATACTTTGTTTTAACTTCCCTGTCGTTCCGTATCCGGAAATTCGATCGCAAGAAATTTCGTCGACGGAAAATTGATCGAACGGAAATTTGGTCGAATCTTTTTTTTTTTAGTTTACACGTTAAAATTGTGCGTCAAATTTCTTTTTGGATGCATTATTTTGTTTTGCTGTAAAGTATAGTGCGTTCTAAAAGAAATTTGACGAACATTTTAACGGGTGAACTGAAAATAAAATTCGATCGAATTTCCGTCGATCAATTTTCTGTCGACGAAATTTCCTTCGATCAAATTTCCGGTAACCCTGTCGTTCGCGTGTTTCTGGCTGGGTGTCGAACATCTTCGGGCGGCTCTCTTGACGCACTTCTCGTCAACCCATTGAGCTGAAACTTTGAACATTTACTCGTTGCCACCGACAACACACTCTACCAAATTTTCAGCTGAATTTCCCCCCCCCCCCCCCCCCAAAAAAAAATGTCAGTTTTTCCTTCTTTTTTTCCCAAGGGGAAGATGAAGAAAATATGATGACACTGATTTTATGAAATAAAGTAAAAGATTGGTACAAGAACCTTTTTTCTAGGCGTTGTTTATCTTGTATACATTATCTACATGAAGCACAACTTTTTTTCCTTATATGCCTATCTTGCATTCGTCCGTCCACTACTAGAATATGGTGCGATCATCTGGGACCCATACCTAAAGCAAGACGTGGACAAGTTGGAGCGAATCCAACGTAACGCAATGCGCTTCATAGCACGTGACTACAAAACCACCACTCCTGGCTACGTCACTGGCCTTTTAAACAGATTTGACATCCCCACCCTCAAGGACAGACGAGAAAAGATCCGCCTAACATTCTTATATAAAATGGTCATGGGGCTAATGCTGGCCATCCCAGCAAACAATTATGTCACCCCACAGAAGCCAGGCCGATTAATTAAAGCCAAACAGTCACTTAACACTGACTTAACATCTGACAACCCCATGAGAAATTACACCCAGAATATCAAATGCTTCACTGTGCCTCGGAGTAACACAGTGCAACATAAACAATAATTCTTCCCACGCACAATAATCGCTTGGAACCACCCGGACAATACCGCCGTGAACTCGACATCTGTCGAAAGCTTCAAGGCTGCCCTGGTACCTGCTAGGAGCCGTTAGGATGGCAGGATCGCTTCCCCAACCGTTGCACACATGCCAGTAGATGGATGCAGCACCGTACCAGAACCAGAATGACAACAACAACAAAAATAACAATACATTTTAAAAAAAAAATAAATGTGAGAACTTACATCTTCTGGAACCTATGGGGGATAACTACCATTAACTTAATGTTTCATGAAAGGAGTGTTATTTCAGGTGCTTTCAAGAGTTAAGGGAGGGGGGAGAAACCAAAAACTTGGTCGGCTTGATAAGTTGTTTATTACTGGAGGCACCACATTACATAGATATTTAAATAAAACCTGCAAATTCAGAGGGGTAGGGGCGAATGCCCCACCCTGACCTACCCAAACTGTTTCATAACACCCCCCTCCCCGCGCCGGGATCGCCGGACTCCATGGTAAGGCAACTCGTACGAGTCCACCGTCAGTTGCATCCTACAGTTTGGGTAGGTCAGGGTGGGGCATTTGCCCCCCCCCCCCCCCGTGATCGCCGGACTCCATGGTAAGACAACTCGTACGAGTCCACCGTCAGGTGCATTCATCAGGAGAGCACGACCGTTGAGGGAGGTGAAGGGCGGAGGAAATTCGTCTGCAGTTGTTT
This sequence comes from Omphiscola glabra, assembly GCA_964017045.1. Classification (NCBI taxonomy): domain Eukaryota; kingdom Metazoa; phylum Mollusca; class Gastropoda; family Lymnaeidae; genus Omphiscola; species Omphiscola glabra. The sequence goes on along the minus strand of OZ024804.1, from coordinate 10,215,335 downwards.
TTGGTTTATTTTTGCGCGCCTCTTGTGAACAGTGAAAAATACATTCTTATTTTAATAGTATGGTTCATTTTAAATATTGATTCTCTTTTTGTTTCATTCTCCATCTGTTTCATTCTCCATTTGTTTCATTCTCCATCTGTTTCATTTTCCATCTGTTTCATTCTCCATTTGTTTCATTCTCCATTTGTTTCATTTTCCATTTGTTTCATTTTCCATTTGTTTCATTCTCCATTTGTTTCATTTTCCATTTGTTTCATTTTCCATTTGTTTCATTTTCCATCTGTTTCATTCTCCATTTGTTTCATTCTCCATTTGTTTCATTTTCCATTTGTTTCATTTTCCATTTGTTTCATTTTCCATTTGTTTCATTCTCCATTTGTTTCATTTTCCATTTGTTTCATTTTCCATTTGTTTCATTTTCCATTTGTTTCATTCTCCATTTGTTTCATTCTCCATTTGTTTCATTCTCCATTTGTTTCGTTGACTGGTGAAAGCTTCTTGACGACTTGTTCTTTTGACCACGGGGTGGGGGGGGGGCGGATTGTTCCTAAGATTTTCCACATCCTGTGTTTTCTATTTCCGATTGCTTTTTACAGGATGCCAACACCCCCCCCCCAACCCCCATTACACATTTCCTATAGCATATGTGGCTTATGTTTGATGTATGAATTTTCTGTATGTTTTGTTGTTTTCGTGCGATTGGGGAGCTGGGACAGCAAAGACAAAGGAATATGCCCCCCTCCCCCACAATTTAGGCTTCATAAGCTCCATCTACGCCACTGCAGGAAAACATCCTGAACCAACAGACCCAGTCACGAAAATTGTCTCCTGAGTTAACGCGTTGACGCTAATAGGCAATGAAAAACTGTAGTCCCGTTTTACTGTACTTAAATTGCTGTGCTTCTTCTTCTTCTCTATTTTGAGGGCCCACGACCAATGTATTGATCATCCTGGCCCCTAGGTTTCAGAGGGGTTTGCGACGCAACCGTGCATGGTTATGAAGGCGATACTTCATTGGTGCAGTATCGCACTTCGCTGGTGCAGAATGGCACTTCACTGGTGCAGTATCACACTTCGCTGGTGCAGTATTGTACTTCGCTGGTGCAGTATCGCACTTCGCTGGTGCATTATCGCACTTCACTGGTGCAGTATCGCACTTCGCTGGTGCATAATGGCACTTCACTGGTGCAGTATCGCACTTCGCTGGTGCAGAATGGCACTTCACTGGTGCAGTATCACACTTCGCTGGTGCAGTATTGTACTTCGCTGGTGCAGAATGGCACTTCACTGGTGCAGTATCGCACTTTGCTGGTGCAGAATGGCACTTCACTGGTGCAGTATCGCACTTCGCTGGTGCAGAATGGCACTTCACTGGTGCAGTATCGCACTTCGCTGGTGCAGAATGGCACTTCACTGGTGCAGTATCGCACTTCGCTGGTGCATAATGGCACTTCACTGGTGCAGTATCGCACTTCGCTGGTGCAGAATGGCACTTCACTGGTGCAGTATCGCACTTCGCTGGTGCAGTATCGCATTTCGCTGGTGCAGTATCGCACGTCACTGGTGCAGTATCGCACTTCACTGGTGCAGTATCGCACTTCACTGGTGCAGTATCGCACTTCACTGGTGCAGTATCGCAAGTATTCATAAAATTCATTTTTTAGTCTGTGGCATAACTAGGAGGGTGGGCAAATATTCCCCACCCCCCAAACAAAAAACAACATATTCTGCGTTTAACCAGAAAAAAATGACGGCTGCCCGGGATTGAACTGCCCCGGCGCCCCGCCTACCACCCCTCCCAGTAAAGCGCCAGTGTTTTCACTAATCTAGGCCATGTAATTCATACTCTTGATACTCGTCACAAACCTCTTTGATATCCCATCCCCCTTCAGACAGTTTCCTAACGATTGACGCATGTGTGCCTCCAGCACGTGTTGCGCTGTAGTGGCCGTGTTTGTTAAAACTTATATCCAAACACGAGGCAGACAGTGTTTAAACGACACGACATTATGGCGCGACTGTTCAATTGAGCCGAGGACATTTTTACGACGTTTTCTGTTGTTTCATTTTCAACTGCTGCTTTTTTTGTTTGTTTGTTGGTTTGTTGGTTGGTTGGTTTGTTGGTTGGTTTGTTGGTTGGTTTGTTGGTTGGTTGGTTTGTTGGTTGGTTTGTTGGTTGGTTTGTTGGTTGGTTGGTTTGTTGGTTGGTTGGTTGGTTGGTTTTGGTTGGTTGGTTGGTTGGTTGTTTGGTTGGTTGGTTGGTTGGTTGTTTGGTTGGTTGGTTGGTTGGTTGGTTGGTTGGTTGGTTGGTTGGTTGGTGCTAAGCTGTGATTCAAATAAAGCACGGTGAATAGCCCAATACATAAACCCGTTTAAAGGAAAATTTACCATAAGTAGGTACATAGAGAATATGGTGGACATAGAAAGGTTAGGAGAGACGGGGTAGTAGAGGTAGACAGGGTCGGGGAGGGGGATAGAGTGGAAGTGGGGTAAGGTGTAAGGGGGTGAGGTTGGACGGGGTAATGTCGATGGGATGAAGGATAAGGAGGTGAGGTGGTAGAGCAAAGGAGGTGGATTCTTGTTAAAAATGTACTTCTATATTTTAAACAAAAATCTATTTAGTCTACTACTTTCCTCTGATGCACATATAACAATAAACACCAATGTATTATGTTTCGTAATTTTGTCTTTTTTTTTTTTTTTTTTTTTTTTTTGTTATGCAGAAATTACATACGCACACGTTCTTGTGGCTTCTTCGATTCCTGGAACAAGTAACTGACAAGACGATACATTTCAACAAAACGATACGCAACATCACGTGATCCCTTCGATTCTTGAAACCACTAGAGCTGTTATAAGTGATAGGACACATCGGAAAGCCTATATCTCATGGAAAACTTTTTTATTTGCATTAAAAATATATACGATACGTAAACATGATAAATTACATGTCCAAGCATTATGTACGTGTTGTCAATATGGGTAACAGCATTATCATAACCTACCCGCACGATAATAAAAAAATGTATTTTAACATAGATTCTAGAGTTTCACAATACGTCGACCCAAGGGACAAACATTAAGTGTCACAAGACTTATACTCTTGAATACCACTTACCGAAACAAGACTTATACTCTTGAATACCACTTACCGAAACAAGACTTATACTCTTGAATACCACTTACCGAAACAAGACTTATACTCTTGAATACCACTTACCGAAACAAGACTTATACTCTTGAATAGCAATGCAGGCCTTTTGAAATCAGGGTTTCTTTCAGGCATCTCTCGGGGGGGGGGGGGGGGTTGTGGCCTTCTTGCCCCTGTTTGGTTTAGTCCCCCCCCCCCCACCTTGCATTGAAAGATGATAAATAAATAAAATATACATACCGCATCTTTAAGCCCTAAAATGTTCAAGGCCCACTGCAATCGTATGGGTTGCTGGGCTCACACGTTGATGCAAAGGTAAAGTGACACCATCATTTTTTAAACACGCCAATCTTCCAGTTGCACTCCAGGTGTAGAATGTTGCAAAACTAAATTAAACTGTTTGCTAAAGAGAATTCCTTCACTTTGAATTTATCTAAAATTTTCTGGGGATTATAAAGATAAAATAAGATGTATTGAGCTAGTGAAAAAGCATACCCTCAAGGGTACAACGGGATTTATTTTTACGCCCCCATATAACTCTGAAACTAATTATTTTCCATTAATACCATCTTAAGGCATGGACCCAGTGGGCACTGGCCCAGGTCCCTGCGCTTCTATGGGGCTCCCTCGTTCCTAGGAAACTCACTATTATATAGCCATTATGCTTTACATATTGTTAATGAATTTTTGAAAGATTTTGACAATTTAATTGGATTTAAAATTCCCAATTTCCCAATTTTAACCAACGATATAGATCGGCACATTCCAAAATTAATATTATAAATGCGAATCAAAGTTGGACAATTTAAAATTTTTTAAAGGGGAATATTTTATATTAAAAAATTATTTTTATCTATCTGTCAATAATGATAATTGATCATCCTCTGTGATTATTTATAGTTTATTTCTGATGATGTTTAAAAAGTGTTATTGATTTTAAATGATTTTGTTTTTTTGTATCAATAAATTGAGTCCATCGAGGTTTAACTTTATTGAATGTTTATTTTTATTTTACATTTTTATTCTTGATGAGTTGGTGGGGAGCAGGAACTCTTAACCCCCCCTCTGTTTGAGCATGGGGCGAGTGCCCCTTCGCCCCCTTCTCACAGCCCAGGTGTGTTTTGTTGCTAGGGGGGCCCCAGTGCATTGCTGTGCCCAGGGCCTCCTATGTTGATAAGACGGCCCTGCCATCATAGCCCATTTTGGTATATCCCATCTGACACCCCTTAGCTACGCCTCTGGCAACAACCCACTAACAATTGGTACTGCCCCCCCAAAAAAAAAAACAGCAACTGAACTTCTCCCCCCCCCCCCCCTTTCCCGGGAAAAATGTCTTACTGATTAAATAGCAGAATTAATGATTAAATAACAGACTTAATGATGAAATAGAAGACTTACTGATTAAGTAGCAGACATACAGTTTGTATTTTTCATTTCTTAGAAGCACGTATTTTCTTTCCTTATTTAACTAAAAGCATTAATTGACTTTCACTTTTCTCATGTATGTATGTGTGTGCGTGTCCTCATATTACCAGGGTGGTAATAAAGAGATTTATTATATTTTTTAAAGAAAATCATTTATCATCCTAGCAGTTTGATTTCATAGAAGAAATATGATAATAAAAAGAAAGTTTTCTCTTATATTGCTATATATATCTATATTATCGCGTATCCTATATTTATAAGTAGAATTATTTTAGCTTTAATTAAAACTGAATAGTGATTCTCAAACTGTTATTGTGAACTTGTCTTTTTTTTCTTTCTAATAAAGAAAATAATTTAAAATTCGCTTTAAAAGAATTACATTAAGTATTTTCACCATCATCATCATCATCATCATCATGGTCCTTAGTCATTGGACCGTTGGGGCCCCACAGATGACATGAAAACCATCCTTCTTCATTCCTCTCGGTCTTCTGCACTACGCATAGCGTCGCCTAGTTTTTGTCCCGTCCACTCTTAGATGTTATCTTCTCTTTTTTTACTCTGTCTTCCTCTTCTTATATTCTTCCTCCTCTAGTAGTGCCCTGCATGATTTCTTTGGCGAGCCCTTGTTTTCTGGTCACGTGGCCATACCACTCAAGTTTGCGCTTTATATATAAATAAATAAATATATATATATATAATATATATATATTTATATATATATATATTATATATATATATATATATATATATATATATATATATATATATATATATATATATATAACTGACATAATGAGACCAAATCCAGCAAGTTGTGTCCAAACATAAGAAGCAAATGGATGAATGCAATGAACAGATAGTCAAGATGCACACTCATGGCAAAGTCGTCGTGATGAAAGGCCACTCGATATGAACAAAAAATGACACCATAAGAAGTCACCCTATTAATTATCTTTCGCTTGTTTAACAGTTTTAAAATTAAAAATAAATGTCAATTTGCTTGTATTTATGAATTTTTAAAAAAAATATATATATTTTGTTGTGTAACTTTAAGAAACAAATTTTTAAGAGTACGAAAATTATACCGCTACAATTTTACAAACTATTATAGAAAAACGTTCTCCGCAGGAGAAATCGGTGCTCTACACTTTAAAGAAGATAATGTGCTTTATTATCTTTTGAATGCAATGAAGCTCCCCCCCCCCTTCCCACCTTTTTTTTTCCTCCAATTTAAACCGCGTAAGACCTAAAGAAACATATCTACTCCATGGTTGCTTCAGCTCGTGTACTACCCTAAAAGAAAAGGATCCATCGCATGAACAGCAAGAAACCCGACACCCTGTATACAGCTCGCAGAGAAAAAGCCGATGGCCATAAGACATGGTTCCTTTTGGTCGTTTGCCTCTAGCATCAGTTGGCGAACGAGAACTGAAGGAATAAATAGAAGTTAGAGTGCTAATCAATAATTATTTTTAAAGGTTAACCACAGGAAAGCCATTCCTCAAGCCCGTGTCTCCCATGCACTAAAGTCTACAATATTTAGTTTGTTTTTTTGTTTTGGGTTTTTTTAAATTAATAATAAAAATAATAATGAAATAATATATAATTAAAATCTGACGTATACAAAAGGGCGGACTACTTTTTTTTAACCCCTTAGAGCAGTGGTTCTCAACTTTCCTAATGCCGTGAACCTCTAATACAGTTCGTCATGTTATGGCGACCCCCAACCAGAAATTATTTTCCTTGCTGCTACATAACTGTAGAGTATATCTGTTTTCGAATGGCCTTAGGCGAACCCTGTGAAAGGGTCGTTAGACCCCCCCCCCCCAAGGGGTCGCGACCCACAGGTTGAGAACCACTGCATTTGAGGTTGTAAGTCAAAATCCCGGCTGTCTACTATCTATTTCTATGGTACATACTCTGAAGGCCTCGAGCTCAAAAGTCCGCAATACCAGGGCAAACATATCAAACATATGCCAGGAACTTAGGGTAGATGGATCTGGCCATTCTTGAACAGATGAGCTTAGAAGAAAGGGAAAACTCTTTACAACAACCACCCTGCTTGTTAAGGGTTCTGGTTGTTAGCACTGACAACACTACATGGACATGGGTATTAATTTTAGTACTATGTATTGTACTCTTTAGTAGTATGTATTGTACTCGTTGGTAGTGTGTATTGTACTCGTTACTAGTATGTATTGTACTCGTTGGTAGTATGTATTGTACTCGGTGGTAGTATGTATTGTACTCGGTGGTAGTGTGTATTGTACTCGTTGGTGTACTATGTCTTGTACTCGTTGGTAGTATTTATTGTAATCGGTGGTAGTGTGTATTGTACTCGTTGGTGTACTATGTCTTGTACTCGTTGGTAGTATTTATTGTAATCGTCAGTAGTATGTATTGTACTCAGTAGTATTTCTTGTACTCGATTAAAATTTTAGCTACGGATGCTGTGTCGGGACTTCGATGTTCCCGTAGGGATCAGCTGTTTCCGGAAGTGTGAATCTGCTGACTGGGAAACCGTAGTTTCTGCATTTTAAAAAAAACAAAACAACCTTCGCGTGATTTTTTTAGTTTCACCATAAGAGGCATGTCCAGCAAAATTACTTCCTCGTCTCCTGGAGAAGGGTCAGATTTTAACAACAACAACAACAAAATTGATAATAATAATAAAGAGAGGCAAACAACCCGCACACACATTGATATGTGTACATTCACCGACGTATCTTATATAAAAAAAAATTCCTAACACTAATCCCGTTGTCAACGAATAGTGTACATTTATAACGAACAAAAATACAATAACTTTGCCATGTCTCTTTAACATTTAATAAACGAAAGCTGATTTAAAAACCTGGATCTGTTTTTGTTTCTGGATGAAATGTTTAAAGGGTCATTAATGCGCAGTCACCTGTCTCTCTAGGTTACCGGAAATTTGATCGAAAGAAATTTCGTCGACGGAAAATTGATCGACGGTAATTTGATCGAACGGAAATTTGGTCGAATCTTTTTTTCAGTTCACACGTTAAAATTATCGTCAAATTTCTTTTTGAACGCACTATACTATATAGTAAATCAAAATAATGCGTTCAGAAAGAAATTTGACGCAAAATTTTAACGTATAAATTAAAAAAACCATTCGACCAAATTTCCGTTCGATCAAATTTCCGTCGATCAATTTTCCGTCGACCAAATTTCTTTCGATCAAATTTCCGAATACGGTCTCTCTATGATGAGAGTTCACGTGCGCCTAACAGACAGCAGAGAAACCTCTCGAACATTTTTGCACATCGGAGCGCCGTGAGCATGCTATCATAGCATGAAAATGAGCGCTATATAAGTACTCCAATCAATCAATCAATCAAGACTTGAAAACTTTTTAGGAAAATAAACATTTTATGTTATTTGAAACCTAAAATGTGTATTGTTAGATCCAGCGCTGTAGAGCTGACCTGAAGCAATTCGAATCGATTGCGTTTTATATCTCTACAAAGGCGTAGCAAAGTGGAGGGAAGGGGGCAGACGGCCCCGGGTGCCAGTCTAGCTGGGGGTAGGGTTCAATATGAGCTTTGATTGTATTTTATTGATGAAAATAATGAGTTTTAGAGTCGATTAAAAAAAAGGGGGTGGGGGGAAATTGAATCTTGCAACCGGGATCCAAACACAATAGCTACGCCCCTGTATCAATACGCCAGATAGCTCGACATCTCTACTTATCTCTGTATCAACATACCACAACCATTCTTCCAGTCGATAAGTGAATCTATTCACAACGAACTTCCCATTGTTAGATTCGTGGTTCGCGAAAAGATCTGTCTTATTTCAGTGGTATGAAATCGATGTCACGCTTTCCCCCAGCTGTGCTGAAGTGATGAAGAAATCTGGAAAAGTTTGCTCCAAAAAAAATTGACCATGTCATAACTATATGAATAAAGAATTTAACACGTGGGCAGATTCCCCCCCCCCCCCCCCAATCCCTATGCCGCCATGCGATTAATAGTAAATCAATAAAACGCATAAATATTTATTTATGAATAATGGAGGTGAAGATAAGGAATAGATAAAAGGGATATGAACACACGCACACAAAATAATATTACTAAAAATATCTATTTGGTTGCTTACCTGTAAGGTGACATGCTGTTGGCAATCATAATAAAAGACAAATTATCGTATGCACTCGAAAGGGGGAAGACACAAGCTATTCGCATCTAAAAGGGGGGTCGAGTCTAGGGTCAAGTCAAGTCTAGAGTCAAGTCAAGTCTAGGGTCAAGTCACGTCTAGGGCCAAGACTAGGGTCATGTCTAGGGTCAAGATTGGGGTCATGTTTAGGGTCAAGACTAGGGTCATGTCTAGGGTCAAGACTAGGGTCATGTCTAGGGTCAAGACTAGGGTCATGTCTAGGGTCAAGACTAGGGTCATGTCTAGGGTCAAGACTAGGATCATGTCTAGGATCATGTCTAGGGTCAAGACTATGGTCAAGTCTACGGTAAAGCTAAGAAAACAAAATAAAAAATGTTTCGACTTAAAGAGTCGTTCAGTAGCATGATTATAATAGTTACGCGACGTGATTATATGAGATGATAGAGCAACATGATTCTATTAGATAGCATAACATGATTATAGTAGATACAGTATTCAGAACAACTAGATAGAATTACAGTACACGGGAGAATCATAAAAAATGAGAAATGTTGACGCAAGGCGCATGCGCTAAAAACAGTTTCGAAATAAAAAACAAAGCGTCCGCTTGACTTGACTTCTTGGAGCCTGGCCCTTTAGTCAGTCCACCTCGATCCCGCGCATTAGTACCCGTGCACTAATGCCACTGAGAAATAAACTTTATATATATATATATACATAGCGTATACACGTTATAAAAAAAAAAATCCCCCCCCCAAAAAAAGCACACATTTGTTTACAGAAGAACATTAGCATATTATTGTGTGGCTGCCTCATATTTTATCTGACCGAAAAGTCCAAGTGCATTGTGATTTGAAGTCGTTGTTGAATGTGTGCCACCATCGAATACTTATAAAATCCTGGTTGATGTCATTTAACTCTTTTTATCTAGGTACAAAAACTATATTTTAAAAAAAAATTAGATCCGAGCTCACCCACTCACTCAACCGCGACGCAGACGCGATCAAACCACAATCATTTTGAGCGAAAGGGTCAACCCGCCTTCGTCGATCCAGGAGTAGAGAACGAGGCGAATGTTCATCTTACTTAAGGTACACTGTCAAGGCAAGGGTTATGCTTGAAATTGATCCCAATTGTTTTTTTTAAAATGTAACAGGCATCAAGTATATCTCGTCTGTTCCCATTATAGAAATTTTTACTATTTATAGCTCACATTTCCAAAACTTCTAGACAAATTTTCTCACAACCATTTCAGATGGGGAAAAAAAAGGGGGGGGGGGGCACACAGAAAAAAAAAGATTATTTCTGCATTACTGAGTAATGACAATTTAGCTTTTTATCTCCATTTTTGAAATTGAAAAAAAAAAAACAAGAAAAAAAAAATCCACAACCATATAAGATATTTATGGGTTTTTTTAAACTAACATTTTCGTGCATTTGGGACCACAAATAAATAATTTGTTTCTGTATTTCTCAACGTTACATGGCAGGCATTACATTTCTTTTAATTCCATCTCGTTATTTAGCTTCAAGTGTCAACTTTTTAAATGTAAAGTCAAAATATATTCTTGTGTGTGTGTGTTTGTTTGTGTGTGTGTGTGTGAGTACTTGTAAGTGTGCGTGTGAACCCGTGAGTGTGGGTGTGTGACTGAGTGAGTATTTTAGTGGACGATTAGGTTTAGTGGGTGAGTAGGTTTAGTAGGTGAGTAGGTTTAAGTGGGTGAGAAGGTTTAGTGAGTGTGTAGGTTTATTGGGTGAATAGGTTTAGTGGGTGAGTAAGTTTAGTGGGCGAGTAGGTTTAGTGATTGAGTTGGTTTAGTTAATTAGTAGGTTTAATGAATGAGTGAGTAAGCGATTAAGTGATGAACGAGTGAGTGAGTAAATGAGTGAGTGAATAAGTGAGTGAGTGAGTGAGTGAGAGAGTGAGTGAATGAGTGAGTGAGAGAGAGAGAGTGAGTGGGTGATTGTTCCAATGTGCCCACGCCTGATCAAATCATTTTTTTCCCTCAAGGATTGCCGCCTACTCTCTGGCGACAAACTTACATGACTATTGATATCCTGTCCACCGCCCCAAACGTAAGTCGGACCATCGTGTACCGAACTCAAAGTAAGGACAAACGAACAAATTATATGTGATGGGCTAACCTTCAAGTCGTGCAAAGTAAATACGTAGTGAAACAAGACTTGCTTGGGTTTGAAGACAAGAGACAGGACGATGAAAATGGACGCCTTCTTCGGCTAACAAAACAAGAAACAACAAATACACCCATACCTCGCTTTACGGCCTAGATACGTTCCGGAAAAGTTGGCCGTAAAGCGAAAAACCGTATAATGAATCAATAATTTTGATATAAACCCATACAAATTTAATTGGATCTGTTCCAATTTTTTTATAAAATAATATAGTCGTTAGTTCATAAATCATTTTATTCTTTTCATTTCCTATAAAAATAAAAGTACAAAACATTGTAATGGTAAACAGAAATTAAAAAAATAAACATATAAATTAAAAAACAAAAGAAATCATATGCACATATTTATACATAAAATAAAATGTTTAGAAACTTTATAATCTGATGAAAATTAACACGAAAAATCATCTGCCATCTTCACTTTCTGCTGTTGTGGATTGACCCAGTTGAAAATATTGGTGCAAAGTTGTCTGCTTCGCCTTGCTTTCTGTTTCTTTTAAAAGAGTTTTGTAACGGGCAATTGCTGAATTTACTCCTCTAGACACTTTAGCGCTGCGTTCTTCTTCCACGTATCTAATAATTTTTCCATGTTCTCCATTATGGTGCTTCTTCGGCGAGTTACATTTGAAAAACTTAAATGTGCAGCAGAGAGCGACTGCGTTTTAATTTCTTCTTTCTTATCCCGAATACATTGAAATGTGGCCTTCGCCAGTCCTATTGCATTGCAAATTTTTATAATTTTTTCACCAGCTTCAATGCGATGTAAAACGTCTAATTTGGTCTCTAGCGTGATAGACTTTCGGTTTCTCTTTTTATCAATACCGATATCTAACTTCAACGAACGTTTCAGTGACATTTTTTGCTAAAAAAGTAACGAATATATTTGAAAGAATTGATGAATTAATTACATAAATAACGAAAATACAGTCAATCTGATTCATACGTACCAAATATGCTTACAATTCACAAATTAATCCAAACAAACAAAACAGAAACAAAACCCAACCAGAAAAGAAGCAGGAACAAACACGTCAACTTACTGAGTCACATGATATGAATAAAGTGGGATAGCACAGGAAATAAGGCTGACTACTAAAGCAGAGCCGACTAAGGGGAGAAGCTGAAACTAAAGAGGGGGTATCTATTGGCTGTATAATGAAACATCGTGGGCCGTAAACCGAAAAAGTGCCATAATTTTAAAAGGCCGTAATAGCGAAATGCCGTATAAAGAGCGGCCGTATAGCGAGGTATAGGTGTACTTTAGATTTAAACATAAGGTTTCGGAGAATAAAGGATAAAAAAATGAAGGGCTGCGTTCAAGCCGTGTGAAGGAAATAATGGAGGGTGGTGTGTGTGGAAGCTTGAATTATAAAGACAAGACAGTAAAAGAAGAACGCGTTGGCTTAGGAGCCTTCCTGGGGCAGACAGGACAAATAAAGAAACAACAAGAAGTAGAAAGTGGTTATAAAACTGAAGTGTTTTGCCATCAATGTTATTGCCGGAAATTGGGATTTCCTAATTATTGGTTTGTTGAAACCCAACTTCCGTCAATAACTAATGGCAAAAAACCTTAATTTTTTAAAAACTTCTTTCAATTTCTTGTACTTTCTGCATTTGTCCAGTCTAGTGAGTAGGAAGGTTCTTAACTAAAAAAAAAAAAACGTTCTTTTATTGTCATGTCTTTATATTCCAAGCTTCCACATATCTTGTTCTTCTACGTGTGATCAAAATGTTGTCCTTAAATTTTGGTTTCTAAACAGAGACTTTGAGAAGTACAATTTGTAATTGTCATGTCTCTTTTTTGTTTTCAAGCCTAAACATATCTTGTTCCATCTTTTCCAGATATAGCTATTATCTCCTAGATTTGACTTTGTACCGCGCTTCGAGCCTTTGGGGAGGAAGCGTGTTTTTTCAAATTAACTTTATTATTATTATTATTGCTCTACCATTTATTAAAAGTGAGAAAACAACTTACCATCCATATTTCTTTACGCGTTGGTTTCTATGGTAACCTGGAATAGCATTCCGTCTCGTGATCTGTAATCATTTCTGTATCTCAAGTTACGGTGCGGGTATTCAAGTTTCTGATTAGTCAGCTATGCAGGGGGGAAAAGTCGCTAGGTGTGTCGGTCCTGGTTTTAGAACTTTTACATTTCTTTCGGGAAATCCCACAGATTCAGTATTAACATATTATTATTTTATAATAATTTTATACTTTTTATTTCAAAATATATTTTAGTTTTCATTGGTTAAAACTGGCGTCTCAGCATCACCTGTATTTCATGTGATTGTTATATTATGGCTTTTGACGTCATTTCCACTTAAAACATGGAGGATAAACCACATTAAATACAAACTCTGCCTAGAATGTTCGAAGAGTTTTAATTTACATTGCAGCTGTTTGTTTCTTAAATTCTTCAATTAATTATTTATCTTTGTTGTTAGTTCGTGGAAGAAGGCTTTTTGCCGACATGTTCGTTGTTCTGTTGCATCCTCTCCCACCCCCACCCCCAGGTTTTCCCATACTTAGTTTCGCTCATTTCCTAAATGAATCCTAGACGCTTTTGTATCCCCTTATTTTATTTCTAGGTTGTTCAAAGGCTTCTAAGATGTGGAATGAATTGGAAGGGGTTTTTGTTTTTTTATGGTTACCAGAAATTTGTTTTGAAAGAAATTTCGTGAACGGAAAAATTGATCGACGGAAATTTGATCGAACGGAAATTCGGTCAAATCTTTTTTTCAGTTTACACGTTAAAATTTTAGTCAAATTTCTTTTTGAACGTACTATACTATATAGTAAAACAAAAAAATAATGCGTTCAAAAAGAAATTCTGGATCAGGAGTGTCCCTTTGGATCAGGAGTGTCCCTCTAGATCAGGAGTGCCCCTCTAGATGAGGAGTGTCCATATGGATCAAGAGTGTCCCTCTAGATCAGGAGTGTCCCTCGAGATCAGGAGTGTCTCTCTGGATTAGGAGTGTCCCATGGATTACCATTTAATTAACATTTATAAGCCTAGTGAAATGGAAATTTCTCAGAAATGTTTTAAAATCTTAAATAAAATTAATGCACAAATTATTCAGGTAGATACACCAAAAACAATTACACCATATGCAACAGTAATTATTCATGTTACAGGTTCGTTCAAAAGTAAGCTGCACCATTGCCTGGTTAGCCCCATTGCCTGGTTAGCACCATTGCCTGGTTAGCACCATCGCCTGGTTAGCACCATGGCCTGGTTAGCACCATTGCCTGGTTAGCACCATTGCCTGGTTAGCTTTCGTGTCTCGTTCGTCACAAATGCATTTCTGAATCTTTCTCTGGACTTTATCTGTCTGTCTTTTAGTCTTGATCAAATTTGAGTCAAACCCGTCATTAATGTATAATGAAATACAACCCGCCGAATCTGAGGAGAACCTCTCCATATTACAACTAATTTAGTATGCATACTTCATTTGGCCACGTAATGAATATTTTAATTGCAAGATAATTTAGTAAAAAGGTTTTTCTTCTTTTATCCATTATGCCAAAGATGTCAGTCAGAGTAACCGATAGTCGAAAGTCCACTAATGAGAATTTATAATTTCAAAAAGGGTTTCTGCTTTCCTTGTCTCAGTCGGTAGACAACAGCGCGTCATGTTATTGAATATGAAAGTTAAATTGCGTTCTTAAACTTGACGCGTCTGAGTAGCGTACGTCCCAGGGAACATGAGACATGATCATGGCTGGCGTGGGTAGCGTACGTCCCAGGGAACATGAGACATGATCATGGCTGGAGTGGGTAGCGTACGTCCCAGGGAACATGAGACATGAGCATGGCTGGCGTGGGTAGCGTACGTCCCAGGCAACATGAGACATGATCATGGCTGGAGTGGGTAGCGTACGTCCCAGGGAACATGAGACATGATCATGGCTGGAGTGGGTAGCGTACGTCCCAGGGAACATGAGACATGAGCATGGCTGGCGTGGGTAGCGTACGTCAAGGGAACATGAGACATGATCATGGCTGGAGTGGGTAGCGTACGTCCCAGGGAACATGAGACATGATCATGGCTGGAGTGGGTAGCGTACGTCCCAGGCAACATGAGACATGATCATGGCTGGAGTGGGTATCTGTTATGGGAATTAAGCTAAATTTGATGAAATCAAAGCTTGTTAAACAAAAACTATGTTGCTGTTCGTCCGTCAAATCGACTAGGACCAGCCAGTCATCCGGTTAAGGGGATGGGTTACGTGAGTTCGTAGGTGAAATATATAACAAGCCGTTTAATACATTACAAGTCTAAATTGTAGCATTGCACACACACACACACACACACACACAATAGTTTCAACTAAGGTTGGTATTGAAAAAACAACAGTTCTTAAATAACCTAGATATGTAACTATGGTAGGTGCCACACAGGGAGAACCAAAAAAAAAATTTTGCCCAACCTCCCACTCCCTCCCCTCCACCTCCTAAAAATAAGATTTAAAAATAAAAAAACGACTCTGAAGGTGGCCACAAATGTCATCCCTAAATAATTAGAGTACAAAAATTGCCGACCGGAGAAGAACATCCCCTCCACCCACCTTTCCTAAGCCAGTGCACCCAAGAATACATTCATTTAAACAACATACAATACATATTTTTTAAAAAAAGACTCGTGAAGAATTGTTGTCAGTTAACATCCATTTCATTTTAGTTCTAAATTTGCACAAAATTTCATTTTGTGGGTTTTTTTCTGAAAAAAAATTAAAATAAATTTAAACAATTGAGTTTTAATTTGAATGAAACAACTCAGAGAACACAAGAAAGTAATCTTCGAGAAATAAAACTAAATTTCTCCTTTCATTAGCCTCCCCTTAAGAATCCTACTGCAAAAAAAAAAAAATTGTAGTGGTTCCCAAATTGTGTAGTGGTTCCCAAATTGTGTAGTAGTTTCCAAATTGTGTTTCCCAAATTGTGTTGTGGTTCCCAAATTGTGCCTTTTCATAGGGGACGCCGAAAAATAGTATACATCTTTTCCCTATTTCATCTCCATCTTCAATTTAAATATGACAGGACGCGAGATTTAGCCGGCCTGGTGCAAACCAGTAACTCGCTTCGTGATAAATGCTTACAGGAGCCTCTAGACCAGGGGTGGGCAAACTTTTTGTGCGGAGGGCCACATTGACAAAGGTAAAGCTATTGGGGGGCAGCATGTATATTATGTCCAATTTTTAAATATCGATAAACATTTCCCTATATTAAAATCGGTAGTTTCGCATTTTAGCATTACATGACAAAGGTCAAGGACTGTTTAAAAAAATAGAAAATGAGAAAGAAATTTGATCAAAAATGTTTTAAAAATCATAACGGTCAACAAAATAACTTAAAAACATAGTAATTTTTTAAAATTTCTAAATGCCTTCGAGGGCCACATAATATCAGTTGCCGGGCCGCATGCGGCCCGCAATTTTCCCACCCCTGCTCTAGACTCTAGAAATGGTTAGTACATATATTAATAATGATCATTCTTTTTTTTTCTTTTTTTTTTTTTTGGTGGCGGTGAGGTGTAGTTTTTTTTTATAGCTTTCTATGGACTATAATTAGCTGTCGGTCTCCCCCGGGGCTCATAAAACACTTAATGAAAATTATTTGTAACCAAGTAAAGTGAATTTATTGAAATATTTCGCACAGGATAGTTTGTATGTTGAAAATCGATATGTTTTTTTAAAAAGATTTTAAAAATTTGTGAAAAATAAAAAAGCACAAACGCCAGTCAAGCGGTGGCATGAGTGTGGAGTAGATTGTTTTGACTTGATTTTCGTGATTACAGAAAATCAATGGTGAAATGAGACCACAGTGTGCCACTCAAAAAGAGAAAAAGTCGTTTCTTCACTGTTGACGTGTTCGAATTTTACACGGAACATCTTGGGGGAAAAATAGATATATTAACTAAAGGTTACTTAAATGAGAAACGTTTGGGAACCACTGATAAAATATATCATTTTTAAGACTAGACTTGACGACTCACAGGTTGGACCCCCCCCCCCCTCACGCCTTTCCTTTTGCCACCCTAGCACCGTAGCCGCTGATATATAAAAATGATCACGTGAGCAGATAACACTTTGGCGACGTGTATTGATTTCATATTCTGCATCGTGTGAACTACTGAACAACATCGATCATAATTAAAAATAAAATATGCTTTCAATAAAACTAAATTATTCATAAAATGTTCAATTGCTTAGCATTAACTATTATACCTATTAGATGTGCTGTAAATACCCTTAAGTCCCCTAAAAATGATTTTCTTATGTACCTGTTTAGAGACCCAATATCTATTCTGAGAAATGCATGTTGAAATCAGCTAGAAATGTCATTATTATTTCTCAAGAGCTGAATGACATAATTCAGCTTAAGCAGTCGACCCTGGTCACTGTCGAAGTTGGTCAAGTCCAGGCTGAGCCACGGCCTGTCCCTTGTTGCAAAATTTTCTGTTGGTTCGAGTTCCGGATTAGCGTTAAGATAATCTGTCAGTTTTGTGGCCACGCCGTCGCCGTCCTGAAGAAACAGCACCGGCGGACTGGACTCGGGGCCACCGCCGTTGTCGGGATGATCGTCCACCTGGGGGTAGTCGGCGATGGCGTGATGGCCAGACCGCTTGCCCAGCTGCCGGTACACACAGCAGCGACATCTCTCGGCCTGGTTCCTTTGGTTGCACGAAGGGCATTCACAGCTGGGGGAGGTCGGTGCGGCAAGCTGGACGAACAGTGCTGAAATTTGTTGGACACTATGTTATTAAATTATTTTGTGTGACTATGCATTGTGGTCTACTAGTTCAAACACTACAAAATATGTGTGTGGAGAAATAAAGATGCAGAGCTGTAACTTTGTGTAGGAGAACTGGAAAAGTACAGAATTAACTCCCACCACAGCCCACGGCCCGAGGGCCTCATACAGCCCGCTTAAAAGTTTAATGCGGCTCACAAGACAAAATGTAAATAGAGTTAATTATTTTATGTAAAGCTTTTGAAAATCAATAATCAAAGTTGTAAAACTGTAATAATAACAATCACATCAAACTTTTTTTAAAAAAAGTATAGCACTGCTTATATGTGCAACATATTTTCCATTTCATCTTTAGATTATTCTAGAACTCTAGATTCCTGGAATATTATCATGCGTCCTCCAAAAAATAAAATAACTTACGTGCCAAATAGTCCAAAATGTTGCCCACTTTTTTTTTTACAATATTACATATACATATATAATTAATATGTCACTGGGTATTGCCATTTTCGCCAGGGATTTAAATCTTTTCAGCTATGCTTCAACCTTACACATTTAATCAGATCATGTTGGAATTTCGGATTTTGTGTATGGTCACACAGCTGTTTTTCGCGGCGGGCCGGTTAACGGGACAAAAAGACGAGCGCGGGCCGGATAATCATTCTGTACAATACTTGCAAGCCAGAACGAAAGCTCTGGGAAAAAAAGACGAAAAACTAAGTTTAGTACTATTAGTATTCCATGTTAAACATGGGTGGGTGGCGTGCATTGCATTAGTAGAGATGCCGACGTTAGCAAAAAGATAGTTACATCAGACCAGGTGCGCACATATTCGAATCTCACAAACTAAGCAGCAAAAAAGGTTAGTGAGATTTGTGAAACTGACGTTTAGCTTTCAAGATATCATCAATGTTTTGTTTGGAATTGATGCATCCAATCAAAAGAATAGTTTACAAATGTCCATCCATCTCTCTCGTTCGAAATTATTACATCACATACTTCATTTTTGAAAACGTTTGGCACAGACATAAACTGTTCCGTGCATGCTGCAAACGTATGCCAACTCTTCCCTTATCTGAAAGTCCAAATTGACACCAAATATAAACACGAGACGTTGTGAGAGATCAGTAGACTCATTCAGTGCCGAAGAATACCACAGCGAGTTCCTAGCTTTCTCACGTATCTGTAGCACCATGTTCCAACACTCCTCTTTCTTTCACCCATTTGTGATAGTTATCAGACTATAATATATCAGCGGGAATATGCTTAATGGAAATTGATTCTTATTTTATTTATTTTTTAAACCAGCTTTTCCTAAAAATAACAACCTCAAGTTACTTGGTAGGATTTTTTAAATGATGTCATCATTTATTAATTAATTCTTATATAAATACAATTAGTTTGATGCTTTTCTGAGTTCGAGTTTGAACCACGCTATATTATTTCACCAGTAACTGTATTTTTACCACTGTTAGACTGTGATAATATATCTACGTCCACTCAATATAAATTAATATCAATAGCAAATACAGATCTGCAAAACAAAGTGACCACAGATTGCATTATGGACGTCTGTCATCTACTTTTAGTAGTTAACTTTTTTACGCCGACTTAACTCGGTCCGACCAGGCAATGCAAAGCAAATAGTTATTATATTTAATTTACATACTGTATGCTTATTTATTTAATATTAAGATACTGTATTGTAAGATTTGGAGACAATATGGTACGATTTTAGGAGTTTCATGGTAAACAGGTCTGTAATAAACAAGAAAATCTAGATACAATAATTTACAATTGAAAATGGTAAGTTAAGGCGCATAGCAGCCAAAAGGTCTCCGCACCCGTGAAGATCTCCTAGTATTATAAATATAATATTGAAATTTAAATTTTATCACAACGTCTCGTGTTCCATGCGTTTTAACAAGCAAGCTCAAGTACCGTCGGTGGCCCGGGTGTACTGCCCTCGCGGGCCGTATCCGGCCCGTGGGCCGCAGTTTGCTGACCCCTGATATTATAGTCAGACGATATGATTGCTACAAATGAGATGACATTTAAGACTTACGATATGATAATATAAGAAGCTGTTATTAAAGTTGCTTCGCATTCTAGCAGCTCTACGTGTGTGGTATATGCAATAGCGCAACCAGGTTTAAATGGTAAGGGATTGCGGAGAACAAATATTAAAAGGTCCACTAACCACTTCACCCCGACCTCACCCGTCCAAACATAAATACAAAATAACTTCATGTGATTGTGTCATAACGATTATTATTTCTACTGCTAGAGCCATGCAAAGAAAAAGCTGCGCCCGGGGAGGAAGCACGAAAACGGTGACCCCCCCCCCCCCCCCCGGGCCCCCGTTTGTTTTGGGAGAGAACATGAAGGGAAATTCCCGATATCTGTTATAAAGGAGATTCATCTTTTAAAAATATCGCAAATGCGTTTGGTGCCTAATATTTTTTTTTCTGAAATTGTTGTTGAAATAAATCTTCGTCGTACAAGCGGATGGGTCATTAGAATAGTTCAGGGGCGTGGAAAAAAAAGTGCGTGGTTGTGAGCCTTGTGGGGGTAGGGGCACTAATTAGGAATCTTATAATATGCGTTAATTGTATGCATGTTTTGTCAAATTTTCAGCTCCATCCCCCATTTCTCGATATTAGAGTTTGTAAAGGATATATACGAACAACTTTGTTGTTAGATGGTTGTTTAATTTATGTATTAGGGAACTCTCAATGTAATGTTTAATTTGCAGCTATCTTTATATTTTCAAAACTTTCTTTGCATATTAACATTACTGGTAAGTTTTTTATTTTGTTTCAGTCATTCAGTGTGATGAAAACCTGAACTCCTTCGAACAAACGGAAGCTAGGTTTTTTTTTAGGTGTGATCAACTATTTACAAAACATAAATTATACTTATACTGGATGAAAATGGATCTTTTACATTAAAAATTTACATTTACACACAAAAAATGCATAATTCACATTCCATGGGCGATTCCATTTCAATTCGAAAGTCACAAATGGGAACGATAGAAGTTACAGAGTTATGAAATCAGTTTACGACATCAAAGCTCGGCGACTACTGAGGTGTTCAAATATGTAAACACGCTAAACCGAATAGGAAAATAAATTGTTACTATGAGTAATGACTTTAAAATGTTATTTAATAAAAGAACATCGAATTACTTTCTTATGGTTCATATGCATTACTTTGTGTTTGCTGTAATCTAATATTAAGTGTTGGTTTTAAGATACTTACCTAAGAGAACTTATCTAAGATACTTACCTAACATAACTTATCTAAGATACTTACCTAATAAAACGTATCTAAGATACTCACCTAATAAAACTTATCTAAGATACTTACCTAACATAACTTATCTAAGATACTTACCTAACATAACTTATCTAAGATACTTACCAAACATAACTTATCTAAGATACTTACCCAACAGAACTTATCTAAGATACTTACCTAATAAAACTTATCTAAGATACTTACCTAATAAAACTTATCTAAGATACTTACCTAACATAACTTATCTAATATACTTACCTAACAGAACTTATCTAAGATACTTACCTAACAGAACTTATCTAAGATACTTACCAAACAGAACTTATCTAAGATACTTACCTAATAAAACTTATCTAAGATACTCACCTAAAAGAACGTATCTAAGATACTTACCTAATAAAATTTATCTAAGATACTCACCTAACAGAACTTATCTAAGATACTCACCTAAGAGAACTTATCTAAGATACTTACCAAACAGAACTTATCTAAGATACTTACCTAATAAAACTTATCTAAGATACTCACCTAACAGAACTTATCTAAGATAATCGAACGTATCCAAGATACTCACCTAATATCTGAAGACTCAAAATAAAGATTGTCATTATTTTTTTTTTAACGATGTCAAGTTAAAAACAAATATTTTAGTTTTGACTAGCAAGTGTTAGAAATTTTCCTTCTGAATTACGTTTATGAATAACTATATTCCTTCAATCCGTTTCAACAGAGACAACCTCTGGCCAACCAAACCCGGTAAATGACGGCTAACGGTAGCCTGCCAAAAGCTAATATGTCAGAGATATCGCATAAACCATCAACCTTAAATAACGGATTTTCACTAACGGTCGGGGAAATTAAAGCCAGTGGAATACCTATTTAGAAAACCTATTGTGTTTCGAAGTCTGGTGATACGTCTGCGAAGATCTGACCGATATCACGTTACAAAAATCACTTTAGCATACTTTGGGTGGCTTGTTATCACGAGTACTTAAACAAAAAGTCTAATGACATTTAGACGAACTCATTATTATCATATTATTATTTTATGTAATATATATATATATATATATATATACAGGGGTGATTACATGGTGAGGGGAACATTCTGAGTTGGAAAAGGGGGGGGGGGTGGCTCCCCCCCCCCCACCCTCACCGCTGGGTTTTGAATTTCTCCGGTACAGAATTAATATTAATATGGAAAAGAGGAATAAAGAATCTATCATGAACGTTTGAATAAGACACTTTTCACCAAGCAGACATCAATGAAACGTTTGAATAAGACACTTTTCACCAATCAGACATCAATGAATCGTTTGAATAAGACCCACTTTTCACCATTCAGCCATCAATGAAACGTTTGAATAAGACACTTTTCAACAATCAGCCATCAATGAAACGTTTGAATAAGACCCACTTTTCACCATTCAGCCATCAATGAAACGTTTGAATAAGACCCACTTTTCACCATTCAGCCATCAATGAAACGTTTGAATAAGACACTTTTCACCAATCAGCCATCAATGAAACGTTTGAATAAGACCCACTTTTCACCAATCAGCCATCAATGAAACGTTTGAATAAGACCCACTTTTCACCATTCAGCCATCAATGAAACGTTTGAATAAGACCCACTTTTCACCATTCAGCCATCAATGAAACGTTTGAATAAGACCCACTTTTCACCATTCAGCCATCAATGAAACGTTTGAATAAGACCCACTTTTCACCATTCAGCCATCAATGAAACGTTTGAATAAGACCCACTTTTCACCATTCAGCCATCAATGAAACGTTTGAATAAGACCCACTTTTCACCATTCAGCCATCAATGAAACGTTTGAATAAGACCCACTTTTCACCATTCAGCCATCAATGAAACGTTTGAATAAGACCCACTTTTCACCATTCAGCCATCAATGAAACGTTTGAATAAGACCCACTTTTCACCATTCAGCCATCAATGAAACGTTTGAATAAGACCCACTTTTCACCATTCAGCCATCAATGAAACGTTTGAATAAGACCCACTTTTCACCATTCAGCCATCAATGAAACGTTTGAATAAGACCCACTTTTCACCATTCAGCCATCAATGAAACGTTTGAATAAGACCCACTTTTCACCATTCAGCCATCAATGAAACGTTTGAATAAGACCCACTTTTCACCATTCAGCCATCAATGAAACGTTTGAATAAGACCCACTTTTC
Source organism: Omphiscola glabra (assembly GCA_964017045.1). NCBI lineage: Eukaryota > Metazoa > Mollusca > Gastropoda > Lymnaeidae > Omphiscola > Omphiscola glabra. The sequence continues at coordinate 10,192,151 of OZ024804.1, read as the reverse complement.
ACCATTCAGCCATCAATGAAACGTTTGAATAAGACCCACTTTTCACCATTCAGCCATCAATGAAACGTTTGAATAAGACCCACTTTTCACCATTCAGCCATCAATGAAACGTTTGAATAAGACCCACTTTTCACCATTCAGCCATCAATGAAACGTTTGAATAAGACCCACTTTTCACCATTCAGCCATCAATGAAACGTTTGAATAAGACACTTTTCACCATTCAGCCATCAATGAAACGTTTGAATAAGACACTTTTCACCAATCAGCCATCAATGAAACGTTTGAATAAGACCCACTTTTCACCATTCAGCCATCAATGAAACGTTTGAATAAGACACTTTTCACCATTCAGCCATCAATGAAACGTTTGAATAAGACCCACTTTTCACCATTCAGCCATCAATGAAACGTTTGAATAAGACACTTTTCACCATTCAGCCATCAATGAAACGTTTGAATAAGACACTTTTCACCATTCAGCCATCAATGAAACGTTTGAATAAGACCCACTTTTCACCATTCAGCCATCAATGAAACGTTTGAATAAGACACTTTTCACCATTCAGCCATCAATGAATCGTTTGAATAAGACCCACTTTTCACCATTCAGCCATCAATGAAACGTTTGAATAAGACACTTTTCAACAATCAGCCATCAATGAAACGTTTGAATAAGACACTTTTCAACAATCAGCCATCAATGAAACGTTTGAATAAGACACTTTTCACCATTCAGCCATCAAGTCACCATCCAAACATTGATTTTTTTTATTTTTTTTTAAATCATAAATTAAAAATGTAGATAAAGGCCTAAGAAAATATTTTTAAACTTGAACAACGACTGAACTTGATCAACTGATTTCCTGGAGAGTGTGAATAATTATTTAGCTTATATTGAAGTAGTAATTGTTTGCTATCAATTCAAATGCCCAACCCTTGGACTTGTGTACAAAAATAAATCAAAATTATAACATTTAAAAAAAAGGCACCAAACTGTTATTAAAATTTTTAAAGGAGTAAATGGTTCCTTTCAGTGGCGTAGTGAGGGGGCGCAAGGGGGGCATCATGCCCCGGGCGCTACTCACAAAGGGGCGCCAAATGGTATATTTTACTATAATATTGTATGGTTTTTCGAATAGGGGGGCGCTAAAAAGGTATTTGGGGGCGCTAAAAAGGTATTGTGCCCCGGGCACGAGTTAAGCTCGCTACGCCACTGGTTCCTTTCCCCCAAAAAAATCGTTATTTTTTTTTATGTGGACCATATTAGATCAGTATATTTATTGCAAAGACTGTGTAACCTTACATTATGCGATTACGTGAGGCATTTACTCGGAACAAGATGTCATTAAACTTCTGTGGCAGTAAAGACCCATAACACTTTACCTTATTCTTACTAAGTATCAAACATTGGCAAAATTGTTTTCATTTTCTGACTCTTCGTAAAATGAGATCAACATTCTTTAAAATTATAGTCAAGAGTACAATTATTTTGACATTCATATAAAAATTATAAGAATTGAAAGTAGACCATTTCTTTTTTTTAAAACGGTATTTTTTTTTAATTTGCTTCTGGTAAGAGTTGAAAATATTTGGGAAAGGTATTTATTATACTTGCTTTTGTGAAGGCCAGGCAGCTTTTTTTTATTGGAGTTTTGTAAAAAAAAAAGTACAATTCCTTTATTTTAATGAAAGTAGCTTAACGAAATCAATATCTTAAAATTGACAAAAAAATTTTAAACAACATTACTATTTAGTAACAACTTAAAATAATATAGTACTTGTATAACTACAACAAAGTCAGGTGGCAAATACATTCAGTTTCTCCTCTATTAATTGTAGAATTTTCAAAACTAAATTCAATTAAGGCCACGATTCTAGGGGAAGGGCTCAATGAGCCATCATTAGTCTCTACCCCACCCCCTTCCAAACCAACATTTGCTTGGGAGCCATAGACGCCGTCAAATTCTGCTTACCGTCTTTTTTGCCTATCAGTGTGACAAAACGGGGGCGAAACTAAGGACATTGTAATGTGTTCGATTTTCCAAATCTACACTTAAGGTTGCGACGATAAGGTTTGGGCACATATATATGAGGATGTAACAATGTGTTAATACTAGAGTAAGTACATGTATAGTGAACATTTTGTGTAAATACATTTAAAAACTTAAACAACGAGAGTGGAAACATTTTTACGTTGTGTAAAAACATTTAAATCACAAATAATTTTACAGATGTGAAAATAGAATCTTGAAAAATAAATACTTTTGTTTTTTCATTTCCCGAAAATAAAGTTCGGGTGCTTGAAAAAATAAGGGTTTAGATTTTCTTTAAATATTTGGAAATATTTTGTTTGTTTTTTTCATTTGCGCAAAATACAGTTTAGGGGCATGGGAAATGTTTATGAACTTTAGAATAGTTGTTTTTAAAAAAACAAGACTGTCACAGGCATGAGAACTTTTTATGAGACGAGTCTTTAAATATAAGAATTCATTTTGTAAAAGATTTTCAGATAATAAAGATAATGAGCGAGGCAGATGTTGGGTACATTTTAAATGAAGATACCAGTACATCAAAATCCGTTAATGTTACAGACATTTAAAATGGTACATATATTTTTCTAAGTTAACGATACGTTTTTATAATTTTTTTATGAAATATTTTTTCTTTGTAGTTCAGAGGCCAGAAAAGGGTTACATAGAAGGGAACGAATTCAAAACACAATAAAGTAGGAAAAGTAAATATCTATATAAAAAATTATTCTTTAAAAATAACGAAAGTCTAATGTACTATTTCCTAAAGATACATTGCCAGGGTGTTGAATTTTTTTTAAAGTTAATTTTTGTAAATCATAAATATATTAAAACCCGATTTGGTTACATACCTTAAAAAGTGGATTTTTAAATGTTGAAACTTGTTGAATGAAGCGCAAGATGCCTTCCATTATTACCTCAATAACACCGGGTCATATATTCTAGTTACTAATATACAGATACAAATATTTCAAAGTCTTGAGTCAATTGATTTGCTCTTAAAATACTAACTTCCGTTCTAAGTTCACATTATTTTGACTTTAATAAACACTGGCTCTAAATCTATTCTAGAATAGCAAGGTGTTTAGCTCTACACGAAAAAAAAAAAATTAAATTACATCGGGGGGCGTACGTAATCATATCATATTTAAAGCTTCCGCCCCCCCCCCCCCCCCCAGTCCAGTCCAGTGTTTCGTATCCATCTTTTCAATGAACACAACGTTTCCGTGTGAAATTCCAATGTGATCCACGAAATTTTAAAGGATTTCCTGAGATACGAGCTTCCCGTATCAATAGTTTTAAAACCGCTTTATGGGCACGATGCATAAATAGAATTTCTACTGTTATTTTTTTGTCTTCAAATTTAACTGATTGGCATTTAATTATGGGAACATGGGACACGTTACGTTTTCTTATACGATAGGAAAATAGAATTTAAGTTATTTTTCGAAAAATTTCATTAAACAGTCATTTATGTTACTAATTTTCATAAGAAAGGAATATTAATATTAACTTACGTGAGTTCCTTTCCATTCTTCTTTACTTTGTTTCCGTCTGGCTTTTTCGCCCACTCCTATTTTATCTCTCTTTTTAGGTAGGATATATCTCTCTATATACATTATATACATTTTATTTATATGTCTTGTTGTACAGATGAAGGCATTTGCCGAAACGTTTGCTTATGTGTAATGTGAAATTATTATTAAAGATTAATATATATTGTTATATTGACACAGATTGTTCGTGTCTATTTAATCTATTTTAAAGCTTATCGCAGTCCAAAACTTTTACAATTAGTTAACCTACATGCAATTTTTATTAGGGTGGGGCATTATAGGATATTAATATAAAATAAAATATTTAATCGCAGATTTATTACAACTATCTCAGAAGAAAAAACTTACACACGTAATGAAATGTCGATATTTTAAAGAATCTAATTTAGTGCAGTTATCTGGAATTTATTTTGTGAAATCAGTGGCGTCATATTTTTTTCATCTTACCCCTGAAAAAAAATCTAATGTTTCGGTTTGTGTTTAAGGGCTGAAAATTTGAAATCATGTGTTGTCATCGGTGACGAATCTATGTGCCAAATTTCAGCTCGATGTGTTGACGGAAAGTGGGTCAGTTAGCCGTCCGAAGATTTTTTTTTTGCCAGCCAGCCACGAACAAAAGCGACGTTAATACAAAGGAATTAAAGAGACAGGGCTATTGTTGTCCAGTGTTTTTTTAAGAGTCTAAACATATATCTTATTCTGTTATTTATTTCCTTCTCCACTGCTTGAGCGCGGTCTCTCATATTTTTGTCTTTAAAATACCCTAGTGTGGTTCTTTTTCTCCAAATAATAATTTTAAACAGTACATTTCTAGAGGGATTCTTCTAATCACACCCACACGCAGCTCAGGCTTCATTAAATCTCTGTCTCCCTAGCTCGCTGTATGGCTCATTCTGTCACTCCCTACCTCGCTCTGTCCCCCTCTCCCAGTGTTCCTCGATATTTATTTCTATTTACCCATCGCTCGCTTTCTTTCTCTCTATATCAAATATATCTCTCCCTTACCATCTCTCTTAAACTCTCTCTCTCTCTTCCCCCCTCTCTCTCTCTCTCTTTCTCTCTCTCTCATTAACAACCCATGGCCAACCTTACTATTTTAACTTCACTCGTCTATCTCTCCGATTATCGGCTGACACACAGAACACACATGCACAATTCTACTCGTCCCACTTGTTCAAAAATCCAACTTTTATAAAGGTTAAAATTACATTGATCCCGTTTTTTACAGAAATATCTCTAACCCCCCCCCCCCCACGCCTACCCTTCCAACACCCATCTCCACCCCCCCCCCCCCTTTTTCGGTTGGCTACTATTCGTAAAAAAAAGTTTTTATATCGACACACTGTCCGCGTGCTGTAACCAAAGACCAACTTGTCTAGACATAATATTATAAGACAGCCCTGGGTTAGAGTGGTCTAGAAGCTTGAGCTCCATCGTTTTGACATAAGCTTTCTGTTACGCCGATCACCCCGCCCGTAACCTTTTCCATGTCAGTTTCATTGCAATTCAGCAACGCTACAAGTGTCGCCTACTTTTAGACTAGAGCTCGTCTACACATCCTCTACTGAGGTCTTTCGAGATACATCCTCAAAGTGGTATTGTCACCATTGGTGGCCTGGATTGGCCAAGTGGACCAGGACTGGAGTGGCCAAGTGGACCAGGAATGGAGTGGCCAAGTGGACCAGGAATGGAGTGGCCAAGTGGACCGGGACTGGAGTGGCCAAGTGGACCGGGACTGGAGTGGCCAAGTGGACCGGGGCAGGAGTGGCCAAGTGGACCGCGACTGGAGTGGCCAAGCGGGACTGGAGTGGCCAAGCGGACCAGGACTGGAGTGGCCAAGTGGACCGGGACTGGAGTGGCCAAGTGGACCGGGACTGGAGTGGCCAAGTGTATATATATCGTTTAAAATATATTTTATAATTAGATCACTGTCTTTTTATTCATCAATTGCTACAAAGGTATCATGTTTAAATTGTCAAACGGGAAAGTATAAGCATTCATTATTGTGTTGTATTGTAAAATACATTATGTGTATAGTATGAGTGTTTTATCCTTTGCAAGATGCCAGGCTTCGAACTATAAACCCTTCCTGCAGTTACCAAAATATGTTATTAGAAAATATAATTTATAAAATGTCGCTGGGTCTAACACAGCACAAACTGCTCGGTCTAACACAGTACAAACTGCTCGGTCTAACACAGCACAAAATGCTCGGTCTAACACAGCACAAACTGCTCGGTCTAACACAGAGGGATGCATACTATGAGTTCAGTATCATTCGGCATATGAATATGGACAATCAAGTGTATGTGTACTAAGTTTGGTCAAGATCCACCTATTCATCTAGGAGTAGCCTATGCCTATATTATTAAGCCTATTGAACTTTCTGGATCATTCTGAATTAAATTTAATATCCTCCTCGAAACATGTAAAAAATGTCTTTTCTAAGTAATTATTCATCTAATGCGAAAAAATATACAACTAAATGTATTACTATAACTATATTACATTTAAGTTGAAAGAAGGGCCCCGGAGCCCATTCCATAATTGTACCGAATTAGTTTTGCCTGAGATATGGCCCTATAAAAATCATTCAGATAAGTTATGAAGTTAAAATTTTAAATTTGTCCCATTTATACCTATTAAAAAATGCCATAGATATAGCTTTTAAAGGTTATCGAACTTTCTGGAAAATGCTAGATTGAATAGTATTAGTTTTAAATCCACAGATATATCAGTACGGACAGGGAAGTGTATTGTTATCCCCCTATGCATATGTCCACCAATTCACGTAGAACCTATAGTGTTGTCTAAGCCTATTAATATTTATATAGCTTATAATAAGGGAAAATATGGATATTGTGAGTTCAGCACACTTCGGTATATGATTATGGATGATAAAGTGCATATATATATATATATATATATATATATATATATATATATATATATATATATATATATATATATATATATTAAGAACCTCTTTTAGCGCAGTTATGGGGCATTTTCCTTCATGCTCCCCTTTACAAACAGGAAAAACTGTTGTTTGTTTGTTTTGTTTTGTGGGGTGGGGGGTGGGGGGGTTGTCGTTTGGGGTGGAGCTGAAAATTTCATATAATTTGTTGTCATCGGCATTGAATCTATATCTGTTTCTTGGGGGTTGGGATTGTGTGGTGGGGCTGAAAATTTGATAGAATATGTTGTCATCGGTCGGCAACCAGTCTATGCTACAAGCTTCAACTCGGCAGGTTGACGAGGAGTAGGTCGATTGGTCATTCGATGACTTTTGCCTGCCAGTCAGCCACGAACAAAAGAGAAGTTAACATAAAGGATTTTAAAAAGTCACAGTCACGAAATCATGACACTTAACAAACATGACGCAAATTCAAAATAACATACTTTTTTCATAAGCGTAGATTTACCATCGCATTGCAGCGATAATATTTTACAGTAAAGCCGCATGAAATAAGAATTAATGGTTTGAAACCACAACCAAATTTCCCTTTTTACAAAGTTTATTATTTTCTTCAACTTCCCTCCACATCTCCAACATCACTAGTCTGTAAGTTAAGTTAAAAAACATAAGTAGTACAAAGTGACATTGTCCTATTACGTTATTGATTTGAAATATTATATAAATATTTGTGTATTCCATTTGCAGTTTTGAGTGTAGCATTATCGTAAGCGAGCTATAAAACTACTTTTAAAAAAGAAAATACCGAGCAGAAAATATATTCTGGATTTTATCGTTTAAATAAAATTGTCTCGGTAATATGTTTGACCTTAATCATGTGTCTGTTTTTGTTTATTTTCGCTGACATGACTATGTCGAAGTCTATGAACGATGGTAAGTTTTTAAAAGTTTAAAATTCAACGTGAACGAACAATAGTTACGCATGTATATTAATCAAACTCTAAAAAAATAGTATAAGTTTAGACTTAATTTTAATAAATCTACATACTAGTTAAAGCTGTGGCTGTGGTTCTCAAATTTTGCTATTTCTGGCCACCGCCCCCATATATTAATTAATTAAATTAATAAAAAAAATTAAATAAAACTTTGTAAGCTGGGATTTGTCATCTTTTTTAAAGTAGACTTTTTAAAACCAAGATTCTTTGATATGGCTAATGTGCTGTTGTGGTCCCCTTATTGGGAGTCACTTCCCTTTGTTTATGATAGATTTAGGGTTCGGGTTAGGGTGAGCGACAGAGGGACCACAACAGCAAATTTAACCTTTGATATTTATTAAGGTCTTTACTGATCTATTACTCACAAGTGCCATAATTCTGAAACTGAATGTGAGTGATATGGGCATGGGTCTTGGCCTTGGTAACCAAGACCAGCCCAAGTGATAGTTGTTTTAAATTTCACTTCTTACTGATTCTTAGCTAGAACGTAACTCACAATGTCTATATTTCTATGCTATTTCATTGCTTGGAGGATGTGGTCTAGCTAGTGTTAGTGCTGCCCGGGAGGGGCCAACAACTTTGCAAGCAATGTTACTCATATTAACCGAAGCCATCTATCATAAGTATCTGTGTTTTGATGAAACACAATTTTGACAAAGACAAAACAAATTAGCAAATCTTTTGCTTTTTTTTTTCAGTTGAATTTTATATACTAATAATATTATCAACTTACAGCAGCTTCTAATTACTCTAAGTCTAAGCATAAATGTTTTGTCCTCTCCATTAGATTAAAGGTCTTTGCTCACTGTGTGTTGAAAAATATTATTATCTCTGTCTTTCTTCAACTCATTTTTTTATGCTGACAAACAATATATCATATTATAAATTATATACTCTTTCTTAAAACTTTTATGTTTAACAAAACATACTTCTTGTACCATTTCCCAGGGCCCCAGCCCATTCCGAGAAGCACTGAGCTAGAGTAAGAAACTAAAGATAAAAAGATTGGCCAAATTCAATTTTAGTCTCTAACTTTTAGTAGAAAACTAATTTTAACCAAAAAGACTTGGTCTAAGTATTATTAACAAAAGTTAGATTGGGTAAAAATCTTAGTAATATTAAAATGTAGTTTGTGTTCAATAGAATAAAAATTAAAAACTTTTGTAGGCCTAAATTTGTATTAAAAATTGATTAATTGATTTTTTATATAGGCTATGAAATTTTTTTTTTAAATTCAATGACACAACATTAACCTTTGGCTGAAATAAATAAATAATTCTTAATCACTAGCCACTTGACTTAAGCTGAAGCCCCTTATTACCCTTAGTTAATGTAGGCCTATGACAGTACCCTTCAAAAGTGTACTAGACTGTGGATACTAGCCTACTATGTCACTTAATTCAATATTACTTGTAGGACTGTTAGTTTATTGATTAACTTATGGATGTCTATTATTTAGGGCCAGGCCAAGGGTGGGTAAGCTTTTTTGAGTGACGAGCCCTTTTTTTTGATTGAGGAGCACTTTTTTAGACTTTCTCTCTACTCGCATATTCATCTTGTCGATGGAGCGTTAATTTTTTTGTTTACACACGTGACATTTTAACATTTCTAACATTTATTTCATTCTTTGAGCCCTTGTTGTATTGAAAACCTAATAATTATTTATACTAATAGTCAGTCTATTGAGCAGCAATATGTGCATATTAGTAGTATATTTATATCTAAATATTGGCATAGTTTGTTAATGACTTAGGCCAGTGATCGGCAAAGCGCTGCTGACAAGTCGCATGAGCTGCAAGCGGATCTTCAGCGACCTGAGTGGGGCTCGGCAAGTTGGCCACATATCGGTTTTGACTCTGAAATGCATTGTTCTTGACAGATTCTTGAAAAGAAATTTGGCTTTCAAAAGAAAATTTAAAAAGTCTTGCTGCTGATTTTAGGCTCTTTTGAATAATTCGTTTACTGACCATTGACATATGCTAATATAGCTGAAATATGTAATACAGAATGGGGGTAATATTATTTACAACTGTGGACATATAGGCCAATGTGTTTTTTTTTTAATTGACATGTAAAATCAATCAAAACTCTAAGCAATATGGAAATATTTTTCAATCTGGAAAGAATGAGTAAAAGTGGCCGCAAAAAAGAATTTATATTGTGATCAAAGTTTTATTCGTAATGATAATGACATGGTGCTTCTCCCTCTTAATACTTTGAAACTATAGACAAGTACCAAATAGATACATGTGTAATTTGACCCCAAATCCCTACGTAAGCCACATGACTGTATGTGGTAAGCCACATAACAGTATGGGGGAAAGTCACATAACATTGTGGAGGTAACCACATAACATTATGGGGGAAGTCACATAACAGTATGGAGGTAGCCACATAACAGTATGGGGAAGTCACATAACAGTATGGAGGTAGCCACATAACAGTATGGAAGTAGCCACATAACATTATGGGGGAAGTCACATAACAGTATGGGGAAGTCACATAACAGTATGGAGGTAGCCACATAATAGTATGGAGGTAGCCACATAACAGTATGGAGGTAGCCACATAACAGTATGGAGGTAGCCACATAACAGTATGGAGGTAGCCACATAACAGAATGGAGGTAGCCACATAACAGTATGGGGGTAGCCACATAACAATATGGGGTAAGTCACATAACATGGTGGAAGTCACATAACAGTATGGAGGTAGCCACATAACAGTATGGAGGTAGCCACATAACAGTATGGAGGTAGCCACATAACAGTATGGAGGTAGCCATATAACAGTATGGAGGTAGCCACATAACAGTATGGGGGAAGTCACATAACAGTAAGTGTTACCATCCGGTGATCCACCCGCTTCCACCTCAGTTCCCACTTTCCGTACATTTCCATACTGCAAAAGAAAAAAAAATATCCACCAGTATGCGTCGGATTCAGAAGAGGGTCGCCATGATGGGCAGAAGGTATGAATTTAAATCAGAATGTGTCTAGGGGGAAAGTACGCAGTTCGTCGGGGATGGGTGATGCGAAAGTAGGGACTGGCTCTGGTAAACCTGGACGCCTGCATGCCGGGATGGGTGATGGGAAAATAGGGACTGGCCCAGGTAAACCGGGGCGCCTGCACGCCGGGATGGGTGATGGGAAAATAGGGACTGGCCCAGGTAAACCGGGACGCCTGCATGCCTGGATGGGTGATGGGAAAATAGGGACTGGCCCAGGTAAACCTGGACGCCTGCATGGTCACCGTATCTAGACTGAGTTAGTCTCAAGATTGTTGGCTGGGGTTCAATCCCAAGCAAAAGCTCAGAACACCATTCTAACACTGAATTCAAACCCTGAGATGGAGTCCCGTAGGCGGTATGACATGGACGTGAAACAGTGAAAGTTCCGATTACTCCTGACCTGTTTGTGCCGTATCCTCCACACATGATGTTCCCTTGGGTTGTCCAGATGCGTGGAGCGAGGTGATTTGCCGTCTAGCGAACCAGCTTATCCAACCCCCCCCCCCTTTTTTTTTTTCCCAAACCTTGTGATTTCGTGTACACCAAGGGTCTCCAAACTAGCCGGATCTCGCCCGCCGACGGTACTTGCATTTGTTTGATGAAACGTATGTTTACCCACAGAGAAGGAAAACTTTTTGAATTTAATCGCTGCCAACCTGATGTTGAGTTTCTGAAACTGAAGAAGTTTGCCGCGGGTATGGCGTCAGTGTTTGGAACACCTTCTGTCTGTGAGACAAACATTTTCAAAAATGAAGTCTGTGAAGTCAACACAACGAACGAGAGTGACTGATAAACATTTGAAAACAATTCTCTTGATTGGATGCAGCAATTCCAAACCAAAAATTGATGTTTTTTCTGCTTAGTTTGTGAGATTGGAATATGTGCGCACTACGTCTGGTGTAACTATCTCTTTGTTAACGTCGCCTTCTTTGATAACTTTTTTTAGAAAATAAATATGTTGGTTGTCTTTGTTTTGTTTTGTTTTTTGTGCATTGCACGCCAATCACCCGTGATTAAAATAAAACACTCAACTTAGTTTTTCGCCTTTTTTTACCCAGAGCTTTCGTTCTGGCTTGAAAGTATTGTACAGAATGATTATCCGGCCCTCGCTCGTCATTTTTTTCCATTATCCGGCCCGCCGAGAAAAATGTTTGGAGACCCCTGGTGTACACCAACGCCGCACTGTGGCGGGCGGATGCCAGGGAAAGGGCTATCTATTGGACTGTCAGAATTTTATAATAATTATGGATGGCCCCTTATAAGTAATATATACATGAATATATTTATCTCCCATACCTAAGAGGAACGTTACTTATGTTTCATTTTAACTATAATTTTTTAAATGATAAAACTAGATCATGTCAGTGGCGTAGGAAATGGGTTGGCCGGGTGTGGGGGGGGGGGGGGGTTGTTTAACCCCAGGGCGGTACTTTTTTTTTTCTTTCTTCTTTATATGGAGGGGTGGCATTTTCGGCCAAAATGTAGTTTTTGTTTTAGTGGAACGGGGCGCCGAAACGTCATGACCTGCTCCGGACGGCCCTTACCTTTAGCTCCGCCGCTCGATCCATTTATGGATTTTTATTGAAGTACATGCTCCATGGGACATCTGGGTTCTAGATGAATGCAACAACTGATTTCGCCACAACCTTTTTTTTTTTTCTTCTTTCGATCCATCAGTTGGGAGGGTGTAGAGTTCCGCCATTTTGGCTGATTTCTTTTGGTCTTCAGCTGTTGGACAATTTCTTATCCCCCCAAAATTAACTGCTGCGCAGAGCTGAACCAATTATGTCCTTTACTAACTGCTAATCATACCTAAACCAATTACGTCCTTTTACTAACTGCTAATCAGACCTGAACCAATTACGCCTTTTACTTTTACTAACTGCTAAGCAGACCTGAACCAATTACGCCTTTTACTTTTACTAACTGCTAAGCAGACCTGAACCAATTACGTCCTTTACTAACTGCTAAGAAGAGCTGAACCCATTACGTCCTTTACTAACTGCTAATCAGACCTGAACCAATTACGTCCTTTACTAACTGCTAATCATACCTGAACCAATTACGTCCTTTACTAACTGCTAAGCAGAGCTGAACCAATTACGTCCTTTACTAACTGCTAATCAGACCTGAACCAATTACGTCCTTTACTAACTGCTAAGCAGAGCTGAACCCATTACGTCCTTTACCAACTGCTAAGCAGAGCTAAACCAATTACGTCCTTTACTAACTGCTAATCAGACCTGAACCAATTACGTCCTTTACTAACTGCTAATCAGACCTGAACCAATTACGTCCTTTACTAACTGCTAAGCAGAGCTGAACCAATTACGTCCTTTACTAACTGCTAATCAGACCTGAACCAATTACGTCCTTTACTAACTGCTAATCAGACCTGAACCAATTACGTCCTTTACTAACTGCTAAGCAGAGCTGAACCCATTACGTCCTTTACCAACTGCTAAGCAGAGCTGAACCCATTACGTCCTTTACCAACTGCTAAGCAGAGCTGAACCCATTACGTCCTTTACCAACTGCTAAGCAGAGCTGAACCCATTACGTCCTTTACCAACTGCTAAGCAGAGCTGAACCCATTACGTCCTTTACCAACTGCTAAGCAGAGCTGAACCCATTACGTCCTTTACCAACTGCTAAGCAGAGCTGAACCCTTTACGTCCTTTACCAACTGCTAAGCAGAGCTGAACCCTTTACGTCCTTTACCAACTGCTAAGCAGAGCTGAACCCATTACGTCCTTTACCAACTGCTAAGCAGAGCTGAGCCCATTACGTCCTTTACCAACTGCTAAGCAGAGCTGAACCCATTACGTCATTTACCAACTGCTAAGCAGAGCTGAACCCATTACGTCCTTTACCAACTGCTAAGCAGAGCTGAACCCATTACGTCCTTTACCAACTGCTAAGCAGAGCTGAACCCTTTACGTCCTTTACCAACTGCTAAGCAGAGCTGAACCAATTACGTCCTTTACCAACTGCTAAGCAGAGCTGAACCAATTACGTCATTTACCAACTGCTAAGCAGAGCTGAACCAATTACGTCATTTACCAACTGCTAAGCAGAGCTGAACCCATTACGTCCTTTACCAACTGCTAAGCAGAGCTGAACCCTTTACGTCCTTTACCAACTGCTAAGCAGAGCTGAACCCTTTACGTCCTTTACCAACTGCTAATCAGAGCTGAACCCATTACGTCCTTTACCAACTGCTAAGCAGAGCTGAACCCATTACGTCCTTTACCAACTGCTAAGCAGAGCTGAACCCATTACGTCCTTTACCAGGGCTCGGTAACTTTTATTATTTAATTGTCCTTAATGGAGGCGCCAATTTTTATAAATTATATCGGTGGAAATATTTCGAGAGTCGCAGGCAGGTCGAAGTGTTTAAATGTCATAGTTGATAAGTGAAAACAGAAAGGCTATACCTTTCATATTTAAATCACCAGCTTGGCATCCACATGCGTGCCAAAGGTCCCGTGTATTCCTTCAAAGAGCAGACCACTACCCCATACCCTTTTATGATACAATGACGCTACTATTGGGGCATTATGCTGAAAAATAGTAAAAACGCAGTTCACATCGGAGGTCCCGATATACCCTGGGGCTGGATCAGCTGCAATATGCGAATGCAACGTTTTGCTGTTTTCGTTCTGTGGATGTGAGAATAGAAAAAAATATGTACACCAACTTCTTCAGTCCAACTCTAACGGGGGAGGCGTCGCGATCTTCCGCAGTTTGCGATCTACCGCATTGAGTGAAGATTTGTGTTGTGGATTTTGAAGGTGTCTCTAACACAGTCGATCCACGACCGGCGTTGTCTCCCACTGGCCCCTGAAAGCGGGGGGTTGGGGGGGGGGGGGGGTCCTGTTATTATAGGCTTGCTATGCGGGCTGGTTGGCCGGAATTCCGACGATCGGGCATCAGCCGAAACACAACGATAATCGCTGATTTATAGTACGCTCTAAAATAGTTGGGTATTTGTGATATGATATCGCTTTAAACGTGATTATGTTATAACGATAAGGTTTTTTTTTTAAAAAAATACTTTGCTCATTTGTACTAATCGAATTAGCTGCATTAAAATAAAACGATGATTGGGGTGTATTAGTTAGAAACGAATTCTATTTAGTTTTAGTGTGGGACACATTTTGAATGATCCAAAATAGCGGTTCTAAAAGAATTTCATGGATTGTAACCCCTCCCCTTTAATGGCTTCCCTGTGATGCCCACCGTACCAATTTTTCAATGTTTGTGAATTTTTTAATGAGTAATTGACGTAGCATTTGAACATTATCTACGCACTGGTTCTCAACTATAGAAGCATGGCATCACATGCAGCTGGCTCATAACCGCTGATCTGATGTCAATCGGGTTGTTGTTTTATGAAGTTTTTCAAAATTAATTTCAGAGCTAGTTTTTTTTTGTTGTCTTTCCTTACCAATTCTGCTGCAATACATTAATGGGACCGACACATTACAATCTCTGGAACTCTAGCTATGTGTCAGTTCTGACAATAGAAACGGTGGCCAGTAAAAGATGCGCCCGTTGCAAAGCATAACTTTAGGCGCCCTCTTCCACAAAACGTATATATTAATACATATATTTTGCATAAAAAATGACAATTTTGGCGCCATCCGAAGAAGGCGCCTGTGGTGGTATTTCCCCCTTCACCCCCCACCCCTGGGACGGTCCTGAATTTGAAAGATATATTTGAAATCGGTAGCGCCCCTTCGCCCAGGTCCACCACCAAGATAGCGCTTTTGTTTTAAAACGTGAGATATGAACACGTTAATGTATTGATAACACGACCCGTTGGTGTCAATGCTCTGATCAGCCGGTGGTGTGCTCCTTGTGACTCCAGTGTCGGAACATATCTGAGGGCATGTGAGTCAGTCCGCGTGAACTGCAGTACGTCATCCCGTCCAAAGTGCACGCTTCTGACCAAAAAAAAAATATCATTGGGGGCTGATGTGCTTGCTGGTGTGTTTAGCACTTACGTCAACATCAAGCCGGTGTGTAAATATGAACGGTGCAGTTCTTATGACAAAGCTTTGATGTAAAGTAAGTAATATAAAAGTGTGTTTTCTGGCAATATTTTTGGTCAATGTGCGATAGTTTTTGTTTTTTTTAAAGTTTGCCTTCGTTTGGGCAATTTTTTTTTAGAATAATAATTGATGGACTGTCCTGTCTATTAATTCAAGCTTATCATACCTTGTTCTATCGTTGTACTTTTTTGGGGTTGGTTTTAAATTACCGGCAATTACACACACACTGATTGGCGTTTTCAATACCGAGTTAAGCCAAAACGAAGCGTATCCGGAAATTTAATCGAAAGAAATTTGGTCGACGGCAAATTGATTGACGGAAATTTGATCGAACGGAAATTTGGTCGAATCGTTTTTTAAATTTATACGTTAAAATTTTGCGTCAAATTTCTTTCTGAACGCATTATTTTGTTTTACTATATAGTATAGTGCGTTCAAAAAGAAATTTGACGATAATTTTAACGTGTGAACTGAAAAAAAGATTCGACCAAATTTCCGTTCGATCAAATTACCGTCGATCAATTTTCCGTCGACGAAATTTCTTTCGATCAAATTTCCGGTAACCAAAACGAAGTTTTCGTTGACTGATGCCGTGTCCAAGCTAATATTACCCATACGGGATAACACTATTGTTTGGGATTTGTTGACTGCCATTACACATGCCAATATTACGTTATGCTAAATCTCCTGGCTGCACGAAGTCTTCCATTGGGTGTCAATGACAGCACTAGTCAAAAAAAAACGCACATAGTAAAGGTTTTGCCTTATCAGTGCCACATCTGTTTCACAATGTACCGGTTTACCCTAGCTGTCAATGCCCATATCTGTCTCACACAGTACATATTGCCCTGCCAATAGAAGCCTATGATGATCAAGTCATGCTGATGTTAATGATTTTAATTTTTTTATTTCATTATTTCAGATTGCAAAAAAGTTTGATGCTCTCACACAGTTGTAAACAAAGTCAGTTGATGGTTAGCAAGGAAGCCCCAACGCTATTTGACTTCATTCTAGTTTCATAGCTGTTGAATAGAAATGCTTTGCTTTTGATTGAGAACCCTTATTATCGAACGTTGACATCTCCTGTCACTATAACTAAACATAACAACGTTATGACGATGAAAACTGTTTGGTCGGTGGATCCAGCTTTTGATAACAAGTCAATGATTCCGTTCTTCCCTGGGCTGTGTAAGAAGTTCGTCTCCGAAGCTTTAAGATTTGAAACCATCCAGTGTTTCTGCAGAAACTGTACACATCCAAGCGCTGCTGGACTAAAGAATGGATCGAAACTTTATGGAGAGAAATGGCCAGCCACTGAGTCGAGCTCGTACAGATGGTCCTGTACTCACAGATTCATATCAGCAATTTCATCATGACTCGGTCAGCTCACAAATCTCAACCCACGGCGCTTCGCCCGGACGGAGTCGTCCACCATTTGATGCCTCATTGAATGAAACGCATAATGTTGTTGGCCAGCCCGCTATGAGTGGACACAACCAAGGGAGGCCTGACCAGTGTGAGCACCAGATTACGTCAACACCCAAAGCTGAACTGGGCTTAATAAGTGATCTTGAAAATTTGAGTCTTCCAAAGGATGCAGGATACGACAGCTTTGGTAAACATGATACTCCGGAAAGGATAAATGCTAATGTTGATCCATTGCACAAAAGGGATGTGAATGATGGGAGGCTGTACAATGGTCATACGGGAAGCGGCGGTAATTCGTGCGACCATCATGCAGGGGAGAGTCTGGATGTTTCGCCACGCACAAGGAAGGTGATGACACCTTCTTCTACTCCCATTTCCTCTGCTGAGAAGGCCAGATTGAGTTCAGGAGCCAGGAGTTCTTCATCATTGGGTTTAAAACTTGATAAGCATTTGTCAATTAGAAGTAAGCATCTCAAGAGTCCAGCTGTGCTCTCCGATGATGAATTTTTAATAAATGAATCAGATATGCCTGGCTCGGGTAGAAGGTCTGCACCAATATCTAGTAGAAGGGGTTTTGCTGGATCAGAAATGGCAGGTCAGGATGTGGGAACTCAATTTCATGGAGCTTCAAAGAATTCAAACATTCTAAGAAGAATCAAGGGCAGTGATGCCAAAAAACAGTACAAAAAACTGCAGCCTGAGCGTCCACAGTCCACTGGAATTAACAAGCCAGAGCGTAATGCAGCTATGCATTCTGACGTAGGCGCGTTGAATCCTCAAAAGTTCAGCAGCTACGACAGTCTAGTTCTGGCTCATCAAGATAGACCAAGATTACAGGACTATAGCCATGACAATAGGACGTATGTATATGTAGAAAAGCCTTATTCTTATCCCATGAATTCACGCAGGTGTCATTCGGCGATACCAGAGAGAGAATTTGTATGTGTAGATGACAGCTTCCTAGCTCGAGGTCAAAGGGATAACTTCCCCGGGCCTTATGGGACTTTTCCAAGCGAAAGGCAACTGACTCCGGCAGCACGATATACAGGGTCAGAGCGTAATGGATTATACGCTAACAGCAATGATATTTCAAATCAGGAGTTACTCGACCTGGCCAAAGGAGATGAACAATTGTCGGAGAGTTTAACAACCACACACTCTAGCAATGAGCAGCAGACGCCCGTCCTTGAAAAGACCAAATCAGAAACCCCCAGGACTGAAGTTTATAAACGCCGATGGTATCTTTTACTTGTGTTCGCTCTGTCCGCCTTACTCTGGAATGCCGTGTGGTCCACCTGGGGTCCCATTGCGCAATCAGCTAAAGATGTTTATGGATGGAGTGATGGCGATATTGCCATGTTCACCTGGCTGGGGAACATTCCATTTCTGGTGACCATGTTTCCTATCGCCTATCTGATGGATGTAAAAGGTAGGCTTGAAGTTCTGTATTACTTTCATGGCAAGACCATTTCACTTGAATAATGTGTACATTTTGTGATTTGAACAATGGGGGCTTTTCCTTTAAAAAAAATTATTTCATGATTAACTTATATTAAAAGTAGCAAATTTGATACCGCTCAACAGTAATGAAAATTCATTTTTTTTTTATAAAATGAAAAAAATTGCTTTTAGCTGGTCATAGATTTTGTAAAATGCCAAATTGTTTATGAAAATTATTCACAATGAAATGCGCTAAAAAATATAATTCATAGAGAACTGCTCCTTTTGAAACATGGAAGGTTATTTGTTGTTAGGTAACCTTATAATATTTATAGGTCCATCAGAGATAAGGCCTTCAAATAAGATTGTTTTTATAATGATGTTATTAATATTCCCATAGGTATGCGAATTGCTATGGTCTTGAGCTGTGGTCTGGCATTTCTTGGTACAGGTCTCAGGTGTATACCCTGTGATGTGCAATATGCCAAATGGTAATTTTTTTTTCATTGCTTATGACAATGGCCGGGGGTTGGTTTTTTTTTTTTGTTTTTTTTTTTTGTTAAAGAAATCTAGTCTTTTTCCGTGATTAAATATAACTTTGGTACCAAAAATGTAAATTATAAAATTGCAAATGCTAGAAGTAAAAATATTAACCAATCAGTGGAAACAGCCCGTGACACAGCCATAAACAAATGGCCGTGACACAGCCATAAACAAATGGCCCTTAGCCTGTTCTGTTTCATTGGTATTGGTGCGGGTTCAAACAGATGGCCAACTGAGTAGCTGCTGTTAACAAATACAACAATGTAAATCCAATCAGGCCCATCTATGCTGGCCAGCTGTTGAACGGCGTGGCTGGCACAGTCCCAATGAGTGGGCCGGCACTTCTGTCTGGATTGTGGTTTCCTCCAAACCAAAGAGCCACAGCTACAGCCTTCTCCACATTACTGGGCTACTTCGGAGCTTGCATTTCATTTGTTATAGGTAGGTTGATAAAGATGCCATTAATGAAGTGAGCATGTGTTGTAGTAGACTTGATTTATGCAAGATGCATGTGATGACCTGTAGATGTAAATAAGGACCCATCCATTAGTTACGTCAATAATTTTTAATAAATCTTGAGCCACTCCATCCATCTTGTCAAGAAAATATAGAAGAAGAAGAAGATCTATGAGTCAATTTTAGATTGCACAGTTTATTAAAGATTTGATAAGGTCTAAATATTATTGTTAGTATATTTATTGCTAGGGTTTTTTTCATTGATAAGCCAAATGTTCCGCTTTTGCAATAGCGCAAAGTAGCTGTTTAATTCATCATTGCCATATAAATACTATATGCAACTGACTGACATGATCCTTGTCTAGATTAACCATTTAGCGCTTAGCAAATCAGCATTCCTCTTTGTGCAAGAGTCATCTCACCTCGATCTGTCTTTTGGCAGTCAATCCATCTGGCAGCATTTTCGTTTGTTTGTTGTTGTTGAGGTGCAGAGGATAATTTCATATGCATCATTAGTGTTCTGGCCATTTAAAATTAGAAGAATTTTTACAGCCATTAAATTTAACAGATATTTTGCAACACATTTTCTAGGCCTAGTTTTGATTTTTTTTAAAAATATATTTATCTCTAAGAAAAATAGATTTCTTGATGTCAGTTTAACATAAATAATTGTCAAATATTTTCCAACCTCCCCCTACCCTCTATTTTGTTAACATATTAAATGACGGCCCTGAAGGAAAAAAATTTGATAAATCTATTTAGAACTCTGTTACATGGCAATAATATGGCACTCGGCTGTGTGACAGATAATTTTACCAAACGTTACTGTATGTTAGCACTTGAGAATAAATCTTGAGGCAAGCAGAGACTGAGCTTGTTAACCACGAGAAATGAAAGTGTAGAGTTTGTTGTATTTGGTATTTTAATGATTTAATGCTAGTGTATTGATAGGAGAGGGGATATTGCAATGATACCTGACGGATGGCGATGATCATTTATGATGTAACTGAGTTGAGCTAAGTTCAGCCACCTTTTACGATTTAGGCAGTTAACGTTTTTTTTTTTAATTGGCATTTTGAAATTGGCAGTCAAATTTTTTTTTATAAATTGGAAGTTAAATAACATAATTAGAAAATATAGGCCTAGTTAAAAAAAATTTTTTTTTTTAAAATCACGTTTATATAACAAGTGAAAAGCACAGCACATCAGTAGCAATTATTTCATAGGTAAATAATTTTATGATGTGATTGTGATGTGAACTTTAAGTTGGTGCTTTAAATCAGGTAATGATCTGATGGCTTTAAAATGTATTTGTAGGTCATTGACAAGTTTAGCTGCCGAAATGGCTCATTCATATTATACAATAGGCCGTTTATACAAATAAAATTTAATTACATGATGCTGTTGGTATTGAATAAAAAATTATTTTAAGTTATATTGTTGTTATGTTGATATTTTACAATCAATGTTTCACATTCAGTACCGTAAGTGTATCTTAAAATCTTGTTTTAATGTTCAATTTTCAGGTCCTTTGTTGGTTCCAGAGCCGTATTATCCTCCGCCCTTCAACGGATCTAGTTTAAAGTAAGATTAAGAACTTGCACTGTCTGTTCATATTTGTTAGTCAGAAACCAAGTTATTGTCTTGGAGTATCAAATGTCAGTCACCTTGCTTTCAGGTCATGTTGTGTGCTTTGATAAAATATAACACATATGTGCATATTGTGTATTCTTGATTGAATTTTAAACCTCAAAAAATGTCACGTTCGTTCTAAAAGTTTTATGGAGGAAGTTCTTTGACAAATTTTTTTTTTAAAAACTTTCTTTGTATTTTTTAGACCAGAAAGTAATTATAACATTTTAGCAGTTGTGAAGTCCACTGTTCATAAACCATGTATTTGGTGCTTTTGTTGTTCAAAACAGGGCTATACTAATTTGTTTTTACACATCAGGACAGTTATTTCTCGCAGTGTTCAAACCAGGCTGTAATTTTGCCTGGCATAGTTTCAAAGAAATGCTCAATGTACAATCCTGTAGTGCTGTTAAACAGCTTAAACATTCTTATTTTAAGTACCTCGAATATCAATATGTGTATCTCCTTTAAGCCGCTTTTTGTTTTAAAAAAATGACCTGGAAAAAGATGCGCACATTTTGTGTTTCTTCTATAATGTGAAATGAAATTGAACAGATTGGTCTGATAGTGTGGATTGAACAGATTGGGCTGATAGTGTGGACTGAACAGATTGGTCTGATAGTGTGGATTGAACAGATTGGGCTGATAGTGTGGATTGAACAGATTGGTCTGATAGTGTGGATTGAACAGATTGGGCTGATAGTGTGGACTGAACAGATTGGTCTGATAGTGTGGATTGAACAGATTGGGCTGATAGTGTGGATTGAACAGATTGCACAACAGTTGGAAAACTGCCATAATGATATGTGGAAGATGAAAAAGATAATTATTGTAGGTGATCGTCATCGTTTAACAACTTCACATATTTAAAGCACTTGTTACATATGCCAATTTATGTATCACTTTCCAAGTATCAAGTATAGCCATATCTGTTTGGTTCAGATATTGAGTCAAATTGATCTGGCTGTCCAGTTGATGGGGAGGGATTTGAAGAGTTTATATGAACTCAAACTCTAATGAGAATATTTTTTTTTAATGACTTAATATCTTATCCAATTTTTTCTTCTGTGCAATGAAATAGCAATTTCAAAGACATGGATTCCAACAGCTCTGGGAATGGCACAGCAGGTAAATAATGGTCCTTTCAGTACAGAACTATAGATTATTTCAACTAGTATATCCGTTATTATATGAGATTAACGTATTTTAAATCCTTTAAATTGTGCATATTCTATATATTTTAAATATTTTTTTTAATGATTGAGAACCATTACCTTTGAAAATTAATGCCCAGAAACCCTGATAAAACACCCCTGAATGTTGACATAAATGCAACTATTTAAAATATATCGTTTTTGTAAATCATTGTTGTTATATTGTATTAATCCATAGACTATAAAGACAACTTTAAATTTTATCCATCCTTAGATACCTCCGCACAAAAAGCTGGCATAATGAACATCCTATATGCTGGTCAGTGAAGGTTTCAGTTTTAGTCTTAATTTATTTTTATGACCAATATATACATCACACATGCCAACGTGCGGGATCAAAGACTGTAGAAAAAGTTGTTTTTTTTTTAATGTACAAAACTGTACACAAAGTTGTTTTTTAAACTGTAAAAAGCAGGAAAAACTGCTTTTAAAAAAAAAATTGAACGTCAAAAAAGGTATGTTATACCTCTCTTTAAATTATTTATCTGCCTGGCCTCAAGATGCTATTTTTGATTAGTTTAAAAATACAAACAAGTGTAATTTTTAATTTTGCAATGTAAACTGTATGCGATTGCAATGAAATTTGCAAATAAAATATCCGCCCTTATAACTAAATCCCATAGATTATCTACATGTGGGGCTGAGGAAAGAAGGATTAAACAGAGGTAGAATCTCCCTTCATTGCCTCAAAGTTTCGTATGTGTAACTATGTATTAAAATGGGCTGCAGTTTCATAATAGCCAGAACTTGAACTTACTTTTTTTTCTTTTTTTTTTTTTTTTTCCAAAATGGATTTTTGACAATCTGATTGATTAAGCATGCATAATTTAGGATATTTTTTTAACTCTTGAAAATCTGTTCTTAACCTTGTCCAGCTGTACACATTTTAATATGTTTTAAAACTGTACAAAGTTAAAGGAAACCATCCTGGTTGGCATGTATGATATATATATTGAATATTTATATATAGTTCCATATTTTATGTTGTAATCATATGAAGAATATATAGATATATTTCATTGATCATCACAACCATATCTTATTTTACCTCAAACATATACATTATACATATTATATACAGTATAAAAACCTTTGCTTCCTCTCACCATGTCACAGAGTGTGGAGCTGCTGGGGTGCTGTTCTTACTTGTGATCATTTATTTTCCATCCAAACCTCCCCACCCGCCCAGTGTGTCCGCCTCCATACCCAGGGAGAAATATCTGCCTGGCCTCAAGATGCTAGCCAGGTACACAGAATATGAGACAATGGGTTATTTAATTTACCTGGTCAATAGCCAGGTACACAGAATATGAGACAATGGGTTATTTAATTTATGTGATCACTTACCGCCATGACGCCCATTTGCAGCCTCAGCTTGGCAGTGGCTGTGAAGTTATTAGTTTTATTTGGCCTATAACTTTATAATTTTTGAATGAACATTAATCAGATTACAGACTTATTCAACATGAGTTGAACTTAAGACATTTTGAATATGAATTGGTTTAAAGACAATTTGAATATGAGTTGGATTAAAGACATTTTGAAAATGAATTGGATTAAAGGCATTTTGAATATGAATTCTATTAAAGACATTAAATATTAATTGGATTATATACATTGAAAGTGAATTTAATTATGGATATATTAATATCAGTTTGATTGTATACATATTGAATATGAAGTGGATTCTAGATATACTGAATATGAATTAGAGTGTAGACATTTTGCTTCTGCATTTAATTAAGAACTTTGGGAGAGACTCCATAAATTTCTTTACGTTTGTTTAAATGATGCAAAGAAAATCACCCATTGGCTGACAGTTACATCAATCGTTTTAAAAATTACTTTATTATACAATGCTTACACAGTGCCTTCACCCTTGCAGAAATAAACAGTTTTGGGTGACAGCAGTTGCTTACAGTGTCCCTATAGGTGTCTATGAAGTCTGGCAAGTTGTCTTAGATGTAATCTTTGACTCTAGAGTCTCACAGGTACAGTCAAACTAAGATGATTTTATGATAAATCTGAATTGAGAGATTTTTCTAGATTTTCTAAATATAAAATCTCGACACGACAGAACTTTCAACAAAAAACAGTATTAATCAGCATTTGACTGTGAAAGCATATTTGATATTTTTTATTCAAGTCCAGTGAGTAGGTGGTGGAACAAATTTTTTAGAAGATGAGAAAGAGATCTATAACATAATGACAGATGTGAGGCTATGTTAAAATTGGAGCATAGTATTATACTAGCTTTATACTTTAACCAAAAAGAAAGGGGAATTAACTGTAATGTAGGGAAATTTCTAAATGACTTAGAGTTGGAGTTCAAAACATCACTACTCTTTATAAGCTATATGTGCAGGCAAGCAAAAGAATTCATTCAAATGTGAACAAATATTTTTTTTTATTAACTATTTCTCTCCTATCTCTCATCCAGGAAACTGCTGGCTGGATGGACTTCTATGCAACTTTAGGAGGGTGTATATCAGGAATGTTGGTTTCAAGGTACTGTCTTCATTTCGGTTGAGATTAAAACATATTCCCTGGTTCATAGTAAAAAAAATATTTTTTTTTCCAAAAGTGGCAAAGACTTTAAAAATTGCAGTGAAGTTTCTGTTGCTGACTTTCACTGTGAATTGAAAGACTATAAGAATAGCATTGTCATTTTATGAAAGGAAGCATCATTATTAATCACTCTCAAAATTGTGCATGTTATTTCCCTAACAATACAAGTCATTTGCAATGAACATGGAAGGATGGAATGAGTGAGACTTGGTGTTTCTGTCTAAGGCTTGGGGGTTTTCTGTCTAAGTCTATGGCTTGGGGTTCTCTGTCTAAGGCTTGGGGTTTTCTGTCCAAGGCTTGGGGTTTTCTGTCCAAGGCATGGGGTTGTCTGTCTAAGGCTTGGGGTTTTCTGCCTAAAGCTTGGGGTTTTCTGTCTAAGGCTTGGGGTTTTCTGTCTAAGGCTTGGGGTTTTCTGGCTAAGGCTTGGAGTTTTCTGTCTAAGGCTTGTGGTTTTCTGTCTAAGGCTTGGGGTTTTCTGTCCAAAGCTTGGGGTTTTCTGTCTAAGGCTTGGGTTAGCTGCCGTATAGGAAGTTGTCAATCTGAATGTTCACATTGTTTACTTTAAGATATTTTTCTTTCCTTTGACACAAACACGTTGATCCTTAACATTGAAAGGGGTGATGTGAGATGATGGTGTGGGGAATTGAGGTGATAGAGTGGTTAGTTGTCATGAGGTGAGGATGCAGTGATGTGAGGTTATTGGTTTGGGAATGATGTAGTATGGTGATGTAAGGCATTGTGGTTAGTTGAGATGAGGTGATGTGAGGCATTGTGGTTAGGTGAGGTGATGTGATGCATTGTGGTTAGGTGAGATGAGGTGATGTGAGGCATTGTGGGTAGGTGAGATGAGGTGATGTGAGGCATTGTGGTTAGGGTGAGATGAGGTGATGGGAGGTTTTGTGGTTAGATGAGATGAGGTGATCTGAGGCATTGTGGTTAGGTGAGATGAGGTGATGGGAGGTTTTGTGGTTAGATGAGGTGATGCGAGGCATTGTAGTTAGGTGAGATGAGGTGATGGGAGGTATTGTGGTTAGATGAGGTGATGTGAGGCATTGTGGTTAGGTGAGATGAGGTGATGGGAGGTTTTGTGGTTAGATGAGGTGATGTGAGGCATTGTGGTTAGATGAGGTGATGTGAGGCGTTGTGGTTAGGTGAGATGAGGTGGTGGGAGTATTGTGGTTAGATGAGGTGATGTGAGGCATTATGGTTAGGTGAGATGAGGTGATGGGAGGTTTTGTTGTTAGATGAGGTGATGAGAGGTTTTGTAGTTAGATGAGGTGATGTGAGGCATTGTGGTTAGGTGAGATGAGGGGATGGGAGGTTTTGTGGTTAGATGAGGTGATGGGAGGTTTTGTGGTTAGGTGAGATGAGGTGATGGGAGGTTTTGTGGTTAGGTGAGATGAGGTGATGGGACATATTGTGGTTAGATGAGGTGATGTGAGGCATTGTGGTTAGGTGAGATGAGGTGAAGGGAGGTTTTGTGGTTAGATGAGGTGATGTGAGGCATTGTGGTTAGGTGAGATGAGGTGATGGGAGGTTTTGTGGTTAGATGAGGTGATGGGAGGTTTTGTGGTTAGATGAGGTGATGTGAGGCATTGTGGTTAGGTGAGATGAGGTGATGGGAGGTTTTGTGGTTAGATGAGGTGATGGGAGTTTTTGTGGTTAGGTGAGATCAGGTGATGGGAGGTATTGATTTCGGAATAATGTGGTACGGTGATGTGAGGTTATTGGTTTGGGAATGTTGTGGTATGGTGCTGGGAGGTACTAGTTTGGGAATGATGTGATGTGAGATGATGGTGTGGGGTATTTAAGCCTGGCTTTTCTCTTGTTGAATATTTTCGACCACCAACTCATTCATCGCCTTGAAATTCAAGATCCAAACAAAATTTTGTAAACACCTTCTTCTCTAACCAACAGATTTGCAGACTATTTTACCCGTCAGATGAAGCTGTTCCTCCTAGTCTTCTACTTTTTCTCAGCTGTTGCCATTTTGTGGTGCACTTTGGTTGTCATGGACATCTTACCATTTGATGTTGGTAAGCAGTTTCAGTGCTGATGGGTCTAGTTTAAAAATTCTATCAGGGAGCAATCTATATATAAGTAATAGCATATGCAAGGACTTCAATGATGTGTCAATCAGAAAGCTATCTATGTTTAACATTAGCACATAAATTGGGGATTCCCATTTTAATGCTCCCCTCTCCCACATTCCAACCTGAATGTGCATTTTAAGACACCCCTTAATAGCTTATGTCATCATTACCCAGAAACCCAATGTTGACATTGCCCCAAAAAGCTTATGTTAACATTGCCCAGTAAGCTAATGTTAACATTGCCCATTAAGCCAATATTGACCTTGCCCTGAAAAGCTAATCCATTTAGTTAAGCTATATAGGATCAGAGTTCATGAATTAACATTCAAGTTCTCACAACTTCTTCTCCCAGTGAGTATCTATGCAGCTATTGTCATTGGTGGTGTATTCCTTGATGGCGGGGCCCCCCTCTTCTTTGAGCTGGTCATTGAGGTCTCCTACCCAGTAGGGGAAGGGGTCACCTCCGGATGTCTGCAGATGATCTGTGCCTCGGCTGGGATTTTGTTTCTCAGCATTTTACAGATTGAATCCATAGGTGAGTGTCACCAAGTGTGTTGTAGCTTGCTCCATTTGTGTAGAAGATTATTTCACGTGTGTTGTAGATTACTCCATTTGTGTAGAAGATTATTTCACGTGTGTTGTAGCTTGCTCCATTAAAGTTCAATTTTCATTTTGATAGAGTATTATTTAATAGGTGTTTCCATTTTATGTAGAATATTATTTCATTTGTGTTGCATATTATTATAATAGGTAATTCTGTTTGTGTGAGAAGAAAGATTTAAAGAGAAACTTAATAATGAAGGTTACAACTATCACCATGGTTACAACTGTCACAATGGTTACAACTGTCGCCATGGTTACAACTTTCACAATGGTTACAACTGTCACCATGGTTACAACTGTCGCAATGGTTACAACTTTCACCATGGTTACAACTTTCACAATGGTTACAACTGTCACAATGGTTACAACTTTCACAATGGTTACAACTTTCACAATGGTTACAACTTTCACAATGGTTACAACTTTCACAATGGTTACAACTTACTGTCACAATGGCTACAACTTTCACCATGGTTACAACTGTCACAATGGTTACAACTGTCACAATGGTTACAACTGTCACCATGGTTACAACTGTCGCAATGGTTACAACTGTCACCATGGTTACAACTGTTGCAATGGTTACAACTTTCACCATGGTTACAACTGTCGCAATGGTTACAACTGTCACAATGGTTACAACTGTCACCATGGTTACAACTGTCACAATGGTTACAACTGTCACAATGGTTACAACTGTCACAATGGTTACAACTGTCACAATGGTTACAACTGTCGCAATGCTTACAACTGTCACAATGGTTACAACTATTACAATAAAAAAATGTAATCAGAGATATTTCATAAGATGAATCATTTTGATATTCTGTTCACAAAAATGTTCCCTACAATTTCTACTCTTTAAGGCAAACTTTGGATGAACTGGTTTTTCTTTGGCACCATAACGATGGCCATGCCGTTGCTATTTTTCATTAAGACGACGTACGGCCGCGCCGACATCGATGACTGTGAGATAGAGGTTTCGGCCAGCATTGAGGACTCCAACATCGTCGAGCAGGTCCGTGAAGACGATGATAAAACGCAGCTGTTGAAAGCAGTCGGCATTTGATAATAATATAATAATTCAATCACACCTAACGAAAGCAATGATAAATTTTATACCTTTTTTACAAAGTGTAAATGTTATTAATGGTCATAAATATGTTTGCTATTGAATCAATGGCATTAATATTGTAGATGTGTGTACATGATTGTGTACATGATTGTGTATATAATTCAATGAAAGATATATTTATTTATAACCTGAACTGTCTATCAAAATTCAGCATTAATTGTCAAAAATATATTTTTTTTTACATTTTTACTTATTGATTTTGTCAAACTATGTCAATTTTCTACAATATGTTCACATTACATAAATTGTTTGAAGTGCCTAGTATAAAATACAATTTAATGTAACATAAGTTTGTTTCTTAATGAAATCAATCATTTCAGTTTATTCATTATGTGTTATATGAGATACCGTATATACTCATGTATGTGTCGAGAAATTTCATTGGCAAACTTCATTTTAAAATGCAGTGTGGTCTTAGCCACCGGTCGGTTCTGATTTTGATAGACTTCTGTGCATTTTCTACATTGACTGCGGGGCAATTGAAAGTAAGGGTACTTACCCATTGCTGTATGTTGCCCCAGATACCAGGTACATGCACACACACACACACACACACACACAAAAGCAGCTGTTGATGCTTGACTGAAATCTGATACCAAGCCACATAAGTCATCGCTGACCGCTGAGTCCATCAGCCTCTATCGTAAGGAGGAGAGAGGACACTGATATGACCACCTGTAAGCCTAATGGCATTGGCCGTGGTTTAGTATACTGTGCAGCTATTGCTGCTAGGGAAAATCTGACAAAAATGATAAGAACACAGAATTTCATAGCCCCAAGTTTTAACCTCGACTTATCCACAAGTCATAGCATATTTCTTAATTGTTTATCAATAAACTGCCCTCGACTTATAGATGAGTATATATACCGTAGATAACCTTACAAATTCATTGGACCAACCTATGTTGGGTGAATTTTTTTTTTCAAATTTAAATTTTTAAATTATTTTGCTAACATTAAAAGTTCTTGTTGAGAACCACTGTAATTGGGTAATGAGATTACAGTGTGAGAACCTTTTATTTTTGGCCAGTAATCTTGCATTGACAGTGTGAGTACCTTTTAGCTTGTTTGCCAGTGCAATGTTGGCCCAAGATTAAAATGGTAAAACATTTTATATTATGTTGATGTGTCAGGCTGGTATTATGATGTGAGAGCCTATATATATATATTTTGACCAATGTAGTATCAATCTGAGATATGATGCAATAGCCTTATATTTGTTGACCAGGTGTACAACCAGTCTAGTGTAGGATCATTTTAGAGTTCCTTTTTTTGTTTTTTTTGACCAACTGGTAGTTGTTGCTGTAATAAATTAGAATGTTTGGGGTGGTGTGTGATAATTATGATTTTTGATAGTCCATCCATCCAACCCTGTGGCACTACAGCCCATGCTTAGATTCCCAGATGCTGTAGATACTTTTCTTCACTGTCGATCCATCTACGCCTAAGGTCTTCTTTTAAGCCGTTTTTTCCTCTGGGGTTTTGGTGGTGCCCCCTCTTACACTCCCCTGTCATTTGGCATTCCTTCTAAGTGCCCCACCCAACATAGGTGGCCCTTTTTCATTTCAGCTACTTGGGTGGGATCCTGACATAATCTATACAATTCCTGGTTGGTTCGTATTCTCCATCCATATTCATCCTTTGTTGGTCCATGTGTTTGATAGCTTCCCTGCAGTTAAAAACTGTCCCAAATGGCCTGATATCCATGCCTGCTACAATTTGCGTCAGTTCACATGATCAAATGATAGGCGCCAGAATGATCAATTTGTTGATCGTGGGCCCTCAAAATATAGAAGAAGAAGAAATTAGCTTCAAATTTTGTGTCAAATTTTTGTATGAATGCACTATTTTGTGTGTGGTTTCTCTTTTTTTTTTCTTGGACAGAAATGGGAATTTGATCAAATAATAATTTGCAAGTTGTGACAAGGCTTCATACAAAAATTGTATCAAAAATATGATCGTGTGAACTGACGCTTACCCATTTCTCCAACACGATGGTAAAATTGACATGATGCTGACTAATGCTATCTGTTTGACTTTCATGCACTGTTGATATTATCTAAACAGAGACAATCATTACAAACAGAATTAAACAAATTACGTGATGATGTGTAATGTTATCTGTTTGACTGTGTTCAAGACCGTGTTCATGCACTATTGATATTATCAAAACATGGACAATCATTGCAAATAGTATTTAACAGATGACATGAAAAACGTGGGTAGTTAAGTACCTCACTGTCATGTAGGGGAAAGTGGGGGGGGGGGGGGGGGGGGGTTTGAATGACTGGATATTTTTATTAAGGTATTGTGACAAGTGTTGTATGTTGTATCACATTTTATTAATTAAGTGGGCCACAGTTCATAGAGCTAGCATATAATTATTAGATAATGAAGACCAGTCAAAATTATTATTATTGGTGGTTTTCTATAGCGTGGTACCCCAGCCTAGGGCTGGGCTCACTACGCTGTACATACAATTTAACAATAATAATAAGGCACTTAAAAATTAACTTACATTAAGTTAAAAAAATTATATAAAAAAAAAAAAAAATTGTATTCGCCCAACCATTCCATAACAATTTACATGTCAAGCCATGGACGGCACTCAGCAGCATCGTTTTATCGGTCAGAGGGGAATCAGTCAGAATAGTAGAGTTTAAAGAGATGTGTTTTGAGTGCAGTTTTGAAGGCTGTGATGTTTGATATATTGCAATATATAGCGTATTTCAATAGGTCCCAAAATGCCCGCCATGGCTTCCTCACGTGTGCCGCAAAGTAAAAAAACTATTTATTAAAATCTCACTATTTTGCAGTGCACTTGTTAAAATTGGACAAACAGAGCCTTAGGAAAATCTGAATGCAGCAACAGTGACAGATAAAAATTTTGGAAACCTCTGGTGTAATTTTTAATTTTTTAAACATATCAGTTCACAACCTCTGTCAAGCTCTCTCCAGCAAGGGGATCCACCTAGATATATATCTTTGTTTTTGTTAGAGATTATATGAGACTTACCATTTGCATAAGTCACTTTGGTGTATTATCTAAAAAACTTACCTTCATACCCAACCACATTCTCTCTGCAAGCATACTAACAACTTGTGATTTGTCTCCAGCTGAATCAAACAACTTGACAACATAACCGACTTGTACTTGACAGTAATTTTTGTCTGTGAATGGCATTGTTTTTCTTATATTTTCTTTTAAGCTGAAATATTTAGAGCCATTTTCATGCATGTTCTTTTTTCCTCCTTCCATTGAATGCATGAAAATGATAGTTTCATTTGTTTATCTTTGAAAAAATTATGAATCTATTTATCATATCTTATTTAAGAAGCCCCTTTTTTTATCTTTGAATAGAACAGATACTTAAATATAATTTGATAAATAAACAGGCAGATGGGATTACAAGTTCATGATATTATAAATAATAGATATTATGCAAGTCATAACAATAAGATAATGGAGCATCATTACAAATACTCTTTTTTACTAATAATTACTACAATAAATCATACTTTTTTTTTAAAGCCTTCAAAATTTTTAATAAGATTGTTTCTTGCTAGATATTTTCACATGAACTTAATTGTTATAAAAAGGTTTTTGAATACAATGCCTATAAACCAGTCATCGAATGTAAAAATCAATTTATGTAAATGTTTCAAGGAATGTATATATATAATATCTATATTATAAATACCTATAAATCTCTAGGTGTGAAAGAAATTATGGTGTAATTGTGAGTTCATTAGCAACAAAATAAGATTCCTTAAAAACTGTGCTAAATGAGACCCTCAAAACTACTGCTAGTAAGTTTGGTGCGAAAATATTTTCTTTTGTTTTATGAAAGAGTATCAATTTAAATATGATGTTACAAATCTGAAGTGTAAAACAAGATGAGACATTAGATCATTAAGATAGTTCAGGGGTGTGAAAAAAAAGTGTGAGGTAGCATACCTGATAGGGGGTGGGGGGGGGGGGGTGGTAGTAAATTAAATTCTTATAAAGTGCACTGCTTGATTCATGTTTTGTCGAGTAACTTCAGTAGAGGAGAAGTTCACGATTGCCGCCACCATTGTTTGGCATGCTATAAAATAACACATTTTTGTAACTGAATATATATAATTAACTTTTTTTTTTTAATCCATGTCATGTATCTGGCTGGTGAATTTACAAAACTGTGTGGCAGGATCTCAGACACTCGCCCATGATTTCAAAGGTTTTTGTTTCAGTTCAGTTGCAGATCAGGAAGTGGGTCAAAATTGAGTTACAAGATTCGATCCAGACGAACCCCGGGGGTACTTAATGTTGTTTATTACAAATTTAATAAAATATTTGAGCTGGGGGTTGGGGGGTGGGGCAGCATAAGATATGTTTCTTTCAGACATCTCTTTAAGGGGGGGGGGGCGGTCAGAGAAAAGGCACCCCCCCCCCCCCCCCAGGAAACTGTGTTACGCAAAAAAACGGAAATATGTTTTCTAAAAAAAAAAAAAAAAAAAAAAGGCACAAAATAATCATTTGTTTAACATTGTTTCAGACCTGTTTACTCTTACGATTTTGGCGTACACTGTACGATTTTCAGGTGTATAAATTATATACACTGTTCACTGTATGTTTATTTTTAATATTAAATAATGTATTGAATGATTTTGTGATGATATTGTACGATTTTATGAGTTTGAGGGTAAACAGGTCTGTTGTTTAAAAGAATATTAACTGGTGCCTTTAACCGATTACATTTATTGGAACCTATGAAATAAGGCTGCACTTGGAGCCTATGAAATAAGGCTACACTTGGAGCCTATGAAATAAGGCTACACTTGATATATTTAATGATTAGTATATTCAAGGCTTAGCATCAAGCAGCAACTTTGTTTTCAAATTATATTTAATCATAAAATCATAGCTTTAAACTAGGGTTGGAAATAATTATAAATTGTAAAATGGCATCATGCTTTAAAAAAATGTTGCCATTAGCATAGTTTTAAAAGTACTCTATTCCATAAATGTTCAGCTACAAAAATAAAAAATTGAACGGGTGCATTTAAACAGTGCAGGTTTCATCAAATGTTATTAAAATGAAAGTGATTGTATTTTTAAAAAATGTTTTGTAGCACAGTTTCCCGAAATAAAATTTCAAATTTTAAATCCTGAGCCCATAGATATTAAGTTCCAAACTGCTTTTCTCTTTTTAATATCAGAATAAAAAACAATCTGTTCCACCTATTTGCACACATTTTTTAAATTTTAACTTTTCTTAATGAGAATACAGCAGGAGGCTAAAGAAAAAATTAAAAAAATTAACTTTCATTTTGATTACTATGCAGATTCAATTTTTTTTTTTTATTTTTAGGTTCTTGTTTTAGAAAAACATTTTTTTGTCCTAAATTGTCGATTTTAAAATAAAATTTATGTGTTAAAGTAAGGGGTAATTTGCAATTTATCTGAAGAAAGTTATAGCGGTTTGAAATTCCAAATAAACATTTCAATCAACTGAATATTGAAAAATTTATATGATTTACCTGAGGTAAAACCACACGTTATTAAATATATGATGTCTTTTGTAAATACCTCACATCTTCTGAACATATGTATGCCATCCTCACATCTTCTGAACATATGTATGCCATTCTTATGGGATTTATAAAAATGACCAGTTTTTAAAAAACCCATTAAATTGTATAGACCATTCTACAAATCAGTATTTTTTTCTTCTTTTTGACTCTGGTTAAACTTGGAAATATTTAGAAAAGTTAATCATTATACTTATAGTATGTTTGTGTTGTTTTTTTCATTTGCCTTCAACATGTAGATTAATGTGAGCAGTGCTCTTTTGTGTTGGAGCCTTTTTACGCAATTAAAAAAAAAACATTTATTTATTAAGTAGTTACCCTTGCCCAAAAATAATTTAAATAAAACTGTAAAAACCACATTACTATTTAGTAGTAAATAAAATTAAAAGTATTTACATTTGTAACACACCAGATCAAGCAGAGCCAACAGTCTCTTGACTTTTTGGGGTCCCCTACCGCTTTTTGGTTTTGTCCCCCCCCCTACCAAATTCAAAGTTGTCCACATTACAACTTTCAGCCCCTTAAATATGCAAGGCCCCCTGTAGCCGCAGCGGTTGCATGGCCCCTTTGACAGCTCTGAGGTCAAGTGACACCTAAGTTTTTAACTAGCGTCTCTCCGGTTGCTCTCCGGTTAAGTGTAGAATGATGCAAAACTAAAATTCAGGTATGTGCTAAAATAAATTCTAAGATTTTGAACTTATCAAAAATTTTCTGGGGAGGGGCTCAATGAGCCCCGTACCCCGACCCTGCCACCGCTTTTACTCGGGAGTCTTCGGAACGCTCAATTTCTGCTTCCTCGCGCCCATCAATGTGAAATTACTGGGTTGTATCTAAGATTGTGCCCAAAAGATTACCCTGAGGTACACCACAAATGGAGTAAATTTAGTTTTTGTTTGGCACTGGGCACCATTATGCCTTATTTCCATGCTGATAGATGCCCTTCTCCCCCCTCCACCCCAGATGCTTGAAAATTCCTTTCCCCGCCCAACAAGAACACTGAATTCGTGTATGTCCCACTTCCCATTAAAATTACACGATAGCGGGCCCTGGCACACAAGTCTGGCGCTGATATATACCCTGCCTAACCAGTGGCGTAGCTAGTATAGTGCCGCCCTAGGCGAGCCAAGAGTTTTTCCGCGCCCCTGCCACAATAAAAACTCTCCACTTTTCAGAAAATGCCGCCCTTTCGTATAATGAAACAAGTGACACCTGGGCGGAACCCCCTCCGCCCCCTTTCTACGCCAATGGCTCTACCCACCCGAAAAACTGAAAATGACCCCCCCCCCCGCCCCAACCTTCCGATGAAATTTTCTGAAAGAAATACGGGGGATGCGATTTTGGAGTTTGCCACAGGCCCCACAAAAAACGCCTCAGGATGAGCATGACAATATGTCAACGTTCAATATATTATGTTAGACACCGAAAATTGAAATATATAAAAAAAAAAAAATTCAAAACTAATGAAATAATGTATTTAACTTTTTACTGCAAACACATTTCAGTGGGTGAAATGAGGATGTGCATATTTTTTTTATGTGAACTTATTTAAATGTGATGATATTATTACAGTTACAGTCGTGAAAGAAAGGGGTTTGAGATGCTCTTTCAAAATAAATAAATGCGTGTTACACTGATGCCGGAAAATGCTGTTCAGAGGCGTTGTCACATTGTCATTGTGAACACATGTACGTAAGTATGACCATACCTTAATAAAGCTCAATGAAGTTGGAAACGGGGACAATTTTGGATAAGATTTTCTTTGAAAAATAAGGACAAACTTCAATTTTTCGAAGAATACAGTTCAGGGACGAGGATAAGCTGTGGGGACACATTGAATGAAGATAATAATATGTTAACATTCAAAAATGTATTGTAAATATATCGTAAAACACATGAAAACTCCAACGGAGAGTTTTGACATCTTCATGTGGATAACAATATCTAAAACAGAAACTGGGGTTTTTTAGGTTGTTGTTTTTGTACAGACAGAAATCAAGGGGCAGACAACTCACAGGATGACCGAGACTGGTGCGCACTGATGGTGAGGAGTTTTTCCTCCGTGCACGGTGACGAAAGGCCGTGGATCGGTCTGAGTGGAAGTGTGCGGTGCATGCAGACCGAGGCGATTGAAGATGAGATGTACTTCACTGGGTGGATTCTCTGGGCACTGGGGTTAGGCGTCAGCCGTTGCGTGTTGACACACCTGTCATTTGGCTGATACATTGGTCATTGGTTTGATACATTGGGTTGACACACCTGTCATTTGGCTGATACATTGGTCATCGGTTTGATACGCTGGTCACTGTGATGGTATATTGGACATTGGGTTGATACACTGGTCAAGGGGTTGATTACACTGGTCATTGGGTTGATACATTGGGTTGATACATGGTCATTGGGTTGATACACTGGTCAAAGGGTTGATTACACTGGTCATTGGGTTGATACATTGGTCATTGGGTTGATCCACTGGTCATTGGGTTGAAACATTGGTCATTGGGTTGATACACTGGTCAATGGGTTGATTACACTGGTCATTGGGTTGATACACTGGTCATTGGGTTGATACAATGGTCATTGGGTTGATACACTGGTCATTGGGTTGATACAATGGTTATTGGGTTGATACACTGGTCATTGGGTTGATACGTTGGTCACTGTGGTGGTATATTGGACTTTGGGTTGATACAATAAATAAGTATTGGTTCATTGTTAAGACTGATAATGTTGCATACAAAAAGAGTACGTGGTAGCGTGCAGTATATTTCGACAATTAGGCGTTGCTGGATGCGAGATATAAGAAGACTATGGGGTCGCCCGACCACAACACAGCATGCCACATGTGGTGGAGGCTAGAAGAAAAATTTGGTGAAAACTGAGAGTCACCCGAATACACAATGAAATGCCACATGTGTTGGAGGCTAAGGGTGCATATTTTGAATATATATATGCGTGTGTGTGTTCTCCCATGGTATATACGGTGAAACATCTAATTAAACTAAGGTAAATGTAGAACAGCTCTAACATCAAAGACAAGACAAACTGTGTGTCTACCTGGCTTGTATTCTAAGTATGCTCCTCTAACTCAGTGATTTCAGTGAAGCAATGGGCCACTTACGCCAGCCACAAGCAGAAACTAAATGTCCACCTAAAATGTCCATTCTTAGCAAGTGGCGCCTTCGCTGGCCAGACAATGACACGAGAATGGGCATTGGCCGCATTTCTGAGGACATGCTGAACGTGCAATCGGCAGCTGCACTTCAAAGACGTGCTGTAAGAGAGACGAAGGGCGGCTGTGGCGAATCTAGGGTTAATGCTGCCCCAGGGCGGCTCTAGATTTTTATCGTCCCCTCCAAGAAAAAAAAAACTCGGTAGTTTTCCGAAAATGCCACCTCTCAATATAAAGTGAAAAAAGGCAAGGGGGCGTGCCGCCCGTGGTGTAGAGGCCCTCCCCACAAAATTCCTACGCAATAATTGGAAAGCAGTGAACATCAACATAGACCTAAGACAAGCGAGTAGGACGACAAAGTTGATGACCGTTGCAAACTGCGAACAGTGGTTAATGCGTGAGTCAAACAAGGATGTGCGAAACGTTATGTTCATGACAAAAATGAAAAGCAAATGAAATTCTAAAATTAGCCACCAGCCAATTTTCTGCTGCGAAAAGTGCAGCTTGAGACTGCCATTTCTCTATTTGGTTACGTGTATTAAGACACTTTAAGTCGACTAAAAATAACTAATATTATGTGTGAATAAGGCTTAAAAAAAAAGAAAAAGGAACTATAGTTATAGCTCTATATCTTTAACTTTAAACTCCATCAGACAGGTCATATCATTATCTGCTGATGAAGACGACGACATCGAATATTTACTATTGCATTATCTAGCCTAAATATTTAATTATAATTCAAATATTTAACTATGTTAAACTATTTTTAAAAAAATGTAATGGTTGCCAAAAATAAAAGTAATATTTTTTTATATTTTTTTAATTATATCAAAATGTTCCACTAATAAAAAAAAAAATAGTTCATGTTTTTTACGTTTTTAGGATGCAGTTTAAAAAACAGGATTTACCTATTTTTACACATCAACGTCAATATACTTATTTTTATAACCGTATTGACGGTATTGGAGTATTGCCGGTCTTTGGACTAAGCAGAAGAAGAATTAATATTGCTTTGAAATGGGGGCAATTATAGCACGGTTTAAGGTAGACCTAATAAACCTTATTTCAAAACTTTTGACATAATCCTACAATTTTTTCCTTATACTTATATTATCAAGAGTTACTCATAGTACATTCATTCATTCATGATTCAATCAAAGGGTCACAGGGAGTCAGGGAGGGGAATGATTAGAATAATTAGATGCTACTCTACTGGTACCGGGGCAACTTTTTACTTTATTAAACTTGGTTATAAATAATTATTATTATAATATTTAGTTGCTAAGTTAGTTAGACCTTGCCATTACTGGTGTTGGTGTTATTGACACTGAAATGTTAATGTTACTCGAGTCTGAGACAATGGTAGTAGAGTAGTAAAGTACATGATTAACTTTATTAACTGTAATAAATAGTCACAGTAAATAGTACTCACACTCATAAAAAGAAGTTTTAGTTAGTTAAGTAAGAGTAAGTAAGGTAAGGTTTACTTACAACTTAAAAATAAAAAGTTAAGGTTGTAATTGTAGGCAGTGTAGGGAACTCTAAATAATTTCTTTATTTTAATTTTAAGTATTTAAAGTTTTAAATAAATTATGGGCTGGATATTTGCTTGCACTTGCAGACAGGGGTTGGGTTGAGTATTCTACAACCCTCAAAACTGTGCCAATCATACTATAGTATAGGTACTGTTCATTAAAAAAAGGCCCATTAATTTACTACTACCTGTAAAACAAAAGTGGGGGTGGGCAGGAGACTGCTGTGTGTGACTCTTTCAGTCTTAGTCTTTGGCTAGTCTAAATAAAAAGGGTATAATTTATTATAATATATGGTGATTTTCTTAACCTGGTGAAAGTTTTATCTAATTATAAGGAAGAAATGGATGATTACAACTGGAAGTATTATTCTGAAACTACATAAACCTGTTGAAAATATAAAGCTATTGTACTGGTTAGTTCAACAGGATTTTTATGGTTGGCTTTCTTCCCAGTTGCTGATAGTGTTTATAGATGACCATTTCAACCGATTTTATTTTTCATTCACAGCGGCAGCAGACAACCATTGAAGTCTTAGAGGGAATTGAAAAGGTCTTTTAAAATATATTTTATATCTTTCATAATAGGTTAGCTCTTTAAAACAAAAGTCATTTTCTCTGATGATTTCTAAAGAATTGACAAAAATGATACATATTTGAATTTGAAAACTCTTCACATTTTAATAATACAGTTTATGTTTCATTAGAAAATAACCACAGCATAGTTTACTTTATTCATAACATATGATACATTCTTAAAAATCGCTTGTATGCCATTTTAGGAGATTACCGGTCTTCAAAGAAATCGGAAAGAGAATCAAGACAAGCTAAAGAAAATTGTGACAAGTTTTCTCATTTACTCGATCATTGTCTACATAATTGCAGCCCTTGTCTTCTTTTTCCTGTACTTTCCCCAAACCTGGGGGCTAAGACTGGTGTACTCCCTTCCACTTTTGGCATTCCCATTTATGTAAGTTTACATAAAATCTGTATATTTAACATTTTAATATTGTTTGTCTATGTATGCTTATAATCAGGACTGCTTAACATTAATGAAGTCAAAAGATGCATTCTTAAAAATAAAGATTAAAAAAATGTTAATGAAATATGGGTAAAGGGGAAAATTGTAGAATAGGAGGAATGAAGATTGATATAAGTTTATCTTTCAATAATATTCAATTTCATATAAATCTACACTATATTGTTGTTACAATATAAATCAAAATATATTTTTTGATAATTGATTGATGTGAATCATATTTAACTCCCAGATGAAGTGACTGTGTATTTTTAAAATAAAATAAGAAGGTTGAGGGGGGTCTATATTTATATTGCTACAACGAGCTGATTCATAAAATAGGTTAGAAAAAAGACTTACCATAATTTTTTTTAACACAGCCTTTATATTGATTTTAAAAAAAACGAGCAACAAGCTCAGGTGATGAAGAATTTAAAAAATATATAAAGTATTATAACTAATAATTTTTGTCAAACACTCTGTAATGTTAATTGGCATCTTTAGCTTATTTAACAAGCATTCCAGACCAATCTCATAAATAATGTAAGTGTTCTGAATGAGCAAGTCAGAAATACAGAAGAAATGTTTTAAAAATGAAAGGGTTGTAAACAACACTTCGAAAGAGGAAAAGGATGGAAGAACGGTGTGCAATGAAATGCTGGATTGCAGGGTTCATTTTTGCTGAGGTTTGTGGATCACCATTGTTAATCCTTGGTGAATTCTTGTTTAGATTCACCCAGCTTGGTGTGTTGTCTCCAAACTCACCTGCCTTGTTGTGTTAATTTAACACTTATTGAAAGTAACCAACACATTGTGTGCTCAGGCAGAAATCGTGAGACCATGAAGTTTTGCGGAGATTACCATTAATTAATTTGCCATGTTGCCACTATTACATAAATCACGTACACACCATTACATAATTGATTCTTTAGTCACACTTATTTGCCCTGCACACAGCACTATCCTTATTACTATTTCTGTGTTTACAACTCACTTGGGCTAATTTGTATAAACTTTAACTCAAGCATGCCTAACAGAGTTCCCAGAAATGTTTGTTAATAAAGTTATTTATCATGCTGTTTTAGAATATGGGGACTAAAGAAGTTGCTTCACTGGTACTTTGTGAAAAGGATATCATCAAATGGTAAGTAAAAAAAATCTACAACACGGTACCAAAAATTGGAACATAAGTGTTATATTTGATCTATTTTTATCCAAATATTACAGACCAAGATTGCTGAATGTCAAAAAAGAGCAACTTTTTTGTTTTATGTCTGTAAAACAAGTTCTTAAAGCTAGCTATAATCTATTTTGTGAAAGTATATTTAGCACAAAAAATGCTTGAATGTGAGTCTGGAAACTCCTTCGACACAGCTGGTGCCATGCTGTATCAGCCATTTGATGTCCCCATGTGTTCACGAAGGGGATCTGATGCTTATTCAACACTTATTGTTTCTCTATAAAAAAAATTGTCCAGGGTTCATAATTTCGGTAAAGAGAATTTCCAACTGCCAAGATGGCACCTACTTGCGTCCCTCCAAGATGGACAAATGTCAACCAGCACAAAACTTGACACGTGTTCTGATCATTTAAATGTTTTTCTTACTCAGATTTAGCACTGCAGAGTCTCAGAGAAAAGAAGAAACAAATTGTAAGTATT
Source organism: Omphiscola glabra (assembly GCA_964017045.1). Classification (NCBI taxonomy): domain Eukaryota; kingdom Metazoa; phylum Mollusca; class Gastropoda; family Lymnaeidae; genus Omphiscola; species Omphiscola glabra. Next base: position 10,150,519 of record OZ024804.1, on the reverse strand, counting down.
TAATTTCATCTGTTATGTTATGGTGATTAGGTAGTGTATGGATATGATGTGTATGTTTGCATGTTGATGTATAGATGTCATTTGAAATGATGAATTCCTTTACAATAATCCTGCTTCCTATTTTTGCATTGTCCTATTCCAAACAACACAAAAGTTGTATAGCAGTCATTTAAAGCTGTCTGTGTGTATCAGCATTTTGCTCTCAGTCTATCACTCTAGACATAAACTGTCTTTTATTACTCAGAATGGCGCACACATATTCTTCTATGTCTTGGTGCTTTGTCTTCACATTGGTAGGATCACTAAACCTTGAGCACTTTTATTAAGTTACTCTTCAATGAATTACTCAGAATCTTATTTATTTTTATTCTAATTTTTTTTTTATTCTAGTCCAGTTACATAAGGATTTAAAGTAAAATTGTAAGCATGTTCTTTGTTTTTCTCTGAAATAATCTTCCCAGATTATATTTTTTATTTGATCTATTTCAAAAGCTTGAAGATGTCATGGAGACTGAGACCTATAAAAAGGCTAGAGAAATTTTGGAGAAATTTGATCCATCCCGACTCAGACAACTAGAGGTAAAACACACTGTTAATTGTAGCAGCCAGACATTAGATTTGACTATTCAATAGCCCATAAACAATTTATTCTCTTTTGACATTCGTCCATCCCAGAGGCAATGGTGAAATCTAGCTGGAAATCTTTGTAGTGATGTATTTTATGGTGAGTGGGTCATCAAATCGCTGATGCAGTTAGGCTTGGAACCATGGGTCTTTTCGGAATTTTATGGCTTTCATTGGATATTTGAGAGAAAATCTCAGGGCATTCCTAATAAAGACCCAGACTGTTCTTGTCTTGTTCTTTTAATAAGCTCACAGTATATTATTGTGTTACACAAGGTCTCCATTTGCCGTCTAAATATGAGTTAAAATTAATTTGACACATACATCTCTATCCTCCAGTATAAATGCACATGGTCGAATGGCCACTGGATCTGAATGATGATCCTCCAGTTACCTTTTAATTACGATGTAAAGGGAAAGTCATGCCACTCATTACAATGCTGCTGTCATGTGTTGCCCTTGTTCTTCTTTTAATAACTTGTATTTTTTTGTCTCTATTGTTAGGGCACAGCACAAAATAGTTCGATGGGATCCAACGTGCCATCTTCAAGTTCAGCTGGCACAGGTCAGTAAATATGCCGCAAAATATTTCTTTACTGAAAACGAAATAGATTTTTTTTCTTTTTTTAATCATTACCAGCAATTTGTGTGATTTTAAGGAAATAATTATTACTGGTGATTTTATTTCTTTTAGCTGTAGACTTATCATTTTGCTTATAGTGGAATCACAGTCACCCACTGACATATGGAGGGGTGGCATTTTCAGCCACACCACTGCCAAAACTACTATATTTATTTTGTGTTAGTGGCTAATGTGTTACTTTCACCCTCTCAAAACTTCTTTTTTTTGTCCACCATCTCTTAGCATTTTTTATTTGTTAACAGTTTATAACTGTGTTGTTTTAATATCACCAGCATTGAAAGGGCGGGCTCAGTTTTATAAGGTTGTAGCAAATTCAGTATTGCTAAGTTTAGAATGAAGTTTATGGCTCATTGGTCTGCTTAAAGTGAACTCTTGACAGTGTAGTGTCTAAAAATAGGAATCTGGGTATGGCGTACATCTGCTATGCAGTATCTACATATATATGGTGGGGTGCTGGTATGGAGTTCCATCCCCACCGAAGCCCAGTCCAGCAAAAACATCACCAGCACCCCGGGTGGATGGGACTCATTAACCTTGGATGGCAACTCATCTATGAGAAGGAAACTCTTAATTCAAATCCCAGATATGGAGTCCCGTAGGCGGAGAACATTGATGCAATCCGACAACTCCTGCGAGGCCATTAGTGCCAATCTATATCATTCACATGGTGTTCCCTTGGGTTATCCAGTGGTGTGGAGAGAGGTGATTAGCTGTTGGGAACCAGCTTATAATGCTAGAAGAATAATCCCAGGCCCTGTGGATTTCGCCCTACAAAGTCCACACAATCGTCACAGTGTGACGGACAGATGCCAGCATATATATCCATGGTTGGAATCATTCACTTAGGTCTTAGCCCTATGAAAGTGAATCTGAATTAGCTTTGAGAACTTTTTTTTATCTTTTTATAAATATAAACGAGAAATATAGAAAGCCTGCAAGTTTAATATCTAATGAAACTTTTAAAGTTGGGTTATTTATAACACTAGCATTAGACTGAATACATGTGTATGCTTTTCGCATAAGGCACTTTTCTTTGTCTTGTATTTAGATAATTATTTCCTTCAGGCTACTTAGTTTATAACTAATTTAGTGTTATGAGCATCTGTGTCATACTTTTTATTGTACTTAGTTTATCTTTATAAGCAATTTAGTGTTATGAGCATCTGTGTCATACTTTTTATTGTTATTATTTAATATAGCTAAAAGATTACAAGTATAAATTGCAAATAACCTAACTTAAGAAAGGAAAGTTAAACTTTAAATAAACAACTTAATGGGTTAAAAATTTCTCTACTTTTCCTGAGTTTGCCCTACGGCAATAAATTCAGACTGAGTCCAATGATACAAACTGACTATAATAAAAAATGTAAACAAGAGTGACACCACCAAAAACATTGTACAGTGTTACATTAAAATTGACACACATTTTTGGGGGATTCATAAGCAATCTAGAAGAAATACAAAAGGATAAATTGCTTGTAAAACGTGTAAGCAAAAAGAAATAACACTTAATTTAAATACTAAAAAAATAAATAACAACTATTAGGTTTTTTTTTTTTTTGTGTGTGCACTGGAATGCTATACTTTTGTACAGTGTTTTTTTTGTGTGTGTGTGCACTGGGATGCTATACTTTTGTACAGTGTTTTTTGGGGAGTTATTTTCTCACACGTCCTGAAATGTCATCTCTCACCCTGTGGTGACGTCAGCTCCCTAGAGGAACATTTCAGTTTGAACACTGACTTGTCTCTTTATTCTGATTCAATAGTAATCCATCAGAGAAATGTTCAGTCTCCTAGAGGAAGGCAAGCTGTCCCCCCCAGAATGATGGCTCCATCTTCACAAGCTATTCGACATTCAATGAGCAGCTATAATGCTACCCCGTCAGGACCTAGACCTCAAATGAACCCAAGAATGTCTGGAGCTGTTAGAGGCAGTGTACCCACTGGCGGAGGCTATGGTAAATGACTTTGCTTATCTGCAAATTAACAAATTAGATTTTTCATCTCTCTTAAATTAAAGTCCTATTAGAGATAGAGCACAGAAGTATTTTAGTGAAATAGGCTAAATTTAAATTTATAATTCAATAGGATTTATTTATCCTATAAGATACATTTAAATTTACAGTTGGCTAGATTTAAGTTATAATCCACCAATACACTGTATTTTAAGTTACTTTGAAAACTACAGGGTTAATATGGCCTATGAAGATTAGGGGGAAACAAATTAATTTCAAGGACCTGCAAAGTTTGGGAAAATTGACAATAAACATCATGGCCTTTTGACAATTTGAGAAAAATGATTTTAAAAAGTCAAAAGAAGAAGAAAAATTTGCTTGTTTCATTTTAACTGATGTGCAGTGAGCGTTTCTTAATTATCTGTAACCCTGCAAGAAAGAAATATGTTGATTGGTCAGTAGATTTCTTTTAGCCCATGAAATAAATCTTAGCAAGTGAGTGATGGCAAAGTAACTGCACCTGTTTTGATCAGGCCTTCACATTCTTTGGTAAAATATGTTGGCCTTCATTCCCATTTTCAATTTAGAATTGTGACACTTGTACATTTTCTATTGAAATACTTCAAATTTATTTAACGGTTTACAATATTAATTGTACCTGGAGTTTGTTCTTTCAATGATATATCGCTCGATAAGTCAGAATACAAGTTTTGGCTATAAATAGCCTATGACAAGAGGAAAGACTATTGCAATTATTGTTTTTAAAAAACCATCAATATCTCATTGATGGGTGAGGGACCAGTGACCAGTTATGAAAAGGGTAAGCTACAGTAAACTAAACCTATTTATCAATTCACTCAGTGAAGTAACAATTGGACAATATATTATTTAAATATTACGATTATTTTGGGGGGTTTCTATTCCATACCTATTTAATTAGGCCAAGCTACTAGTACTAATGAACTAATTTGCCTACTACAAATAATTTTATCCAAACTTAAGGCCACCAGTTAATTTTAAAATGACATGATTTGTGATTAATAATTTTGTTATATTTTAGGAAAAAAAAGCACATTCAGAATGAGAAAGCTGCTATTCCTTTGACTCCCATGACTGAATATTTAAATAAAGTAATAATGCTGACCCAGTACCATCAAGGGCTCCTTATGGACAGGGATCAGTACCATCATCATCAAGGACTCCTTACTGACAGGGATCAGTACCATCATCAAGGGCTCCTTAAGGACAGGGATCAGTACCATCATCATCATCAAGGGGCTCCTTATGAACAGCGATTAATAAAAACCATCATCATCAAGGGCTCCGTGTGGACAGGGATCAACAGCAAACCCTGTTAATATTCAGTCTTTCTGGCCAGAGACAGAAGTGCTCAATGCTGGAATCATTTGGACAATGTAATGTCTAAATAACCATTACGCCCTCAATTCTTCCAAAGACACTGCAGATTCTTCCTAGGCCATGTTTCCTACTTGTGAAATAACACAAAAGTTTACTTGTGCAGAAAAATCTGTGGATGGTCCTGCAGTGAACTGGAAACCATTTCACATGTCAGAAAACAAAACAATTAATGTGGCCCATTTAAGCTGTTGTGGGCTACTTATTTTATAATGTTTTCCGCAATGGATGTACTGCAGTCTCCTGGGACAGTAGAAAATATGCTTATCAGAATGTATAACCTATTTCATGACAGTCCAGCTATAAGAGAAGATTTTACCGCCATCACAGATACTACTGAATTTCCACTCAAGTGTTGCAAGCTCAGGTAATATTTAAGAACTCTTGATTCATAAAGCTGTTGTGATAAGTTTCATTTTATTTTTTGTAAATTTTAAAAAAAAACTGATTCCTGTTACATAATTTAATCTTTAACTTTAACATTCTTAAAAGAAATGTTTATTAATTGCAGGTGGCTTGAAAATATTGATCCAGCTGAAAGTTCTACCCTGATTATTCCAAATCTGGAAATCTTTGCAAAGGCTGTTAACAAAACCCTCCCCAAGCACTCTAGCAAATCCTTTAAGGGTGTCTGCCATGCATTAGAAGATCCCCTCTTAAAGGCAGAGCTGCATTTATTCATAGCGGTTGCCCGAGAATTGTAACCATTTCTTAATTTGAGCCAAAGTGAGCCACCATTTCTGGCAACAGACCTGGGAAGCTTGGTTCACTCTCTCATGTCAAACAACAAATTACTTTTGAAGACAAAGCTGAATAAAATATATATGACATTGTACATACTTTTTTGTTATATTTTGAAAAACTTAAGGACATCTCTATGAGGATAAGCTGGCTTTCTTATGTATATATTGTATATACTGTAGTGTGATAAAGAATTTTATATCTATGTTATAATTTGGAGAGTTTTTGTTTTTTTTTCTCTTTAGAACATGATAATAAATGGTTCTTTGAAATTTTTTTTTTTTAAAAAGAAAGGCTTTGAAGGTTTGGGAAAAGTTGGTAAATTCTGGACCTTGAACTTGAAGTCTTTAGGAACCCACGCACACCTCAATATTTCATGTAGTTGCATTTTTATGTTTGCCAATTTTTAACTGTTTATTTATGAAATGTTATTTTGTGGGTCATATTTTATCAAATTTTAGTTTAACTGTCTGTATCTCAACACACAGATGTCAGTCTGTCATGCCAATGGCAAACATTATTGAAATTAAATTTTTCATTTCTTATACCTTTCTCTCTTTTTTTGTCCCCAGTCATGGCACCAGGACCACCAATGCCCAGGTCAGTTCTACCCAGAGAGAGGGGCACCATGGACAGACTGATGGACTACCTGGTTGGGGATGGTCCTGAGAACAGATATGCCTTGATTTGCTTTCAGTGTCATTCTCACAATGGAATGGCCCTCAGAGAGGAGTTTGAATATTTGAGTAGGTAGACAGGAAGAGCCAAGCTTGTTATTTAGCAAACCTGTGGTAGTTAAGGGTTTTATTATTTTAACATTGTGTATTGTATGTTTGTCACTGCAGGTTTCCGCTGTTGCTACTGCTACTACATTAACCCGGCCAGGAAGCAGAGACCTACAGCACCCAGACTAGAGTTCTTTGCTGCTCGCGGTGCTGAGCCTAAATTAGGTCAGTCCACTGCACTTGTTTGGCTCTAAAAACATCATATTCTGTATCTATTTTTAACCAGCACCTTTCAGTTTAAAAATTTAAAAAAAAAACAAAAAAAAACTTTAACATGAAAATGAAAGTTTAAAGAATGAAGTTAGCCCAATGCCAGACTTTTGGTATAGCTGAGTAACAAAGTTCTAAGACATGTCTGGCTGATTGGCCAGCTCTTCAGTCTTCTGTATGGCATCTTTTCGTCTACGAGACGATAGATTTATCTTTTCTGATTGCAGCACTTGGTGTGGCTAGTGAGACCGATCCTCGAGTGGCAGTCTCTTTTGCATGTCCCACACACGAATAGCGGTGGAGCAGTATTTTCTGGCTTTTCTTAAAACTTTGTAAAAATGTCATTCACTTGCACACACATATTCAAGCTATTTTAGTCTGAGACCCCAATGGCATACGCAATATATGAATGACTGGTCCTCTGTCCAATCATGCTCACAACTTTAGAGATAGTTCTTTGTCTTGAACATTAATTGAACCAAAATTGGTTCATCTGTGACCACAAGCAGCTCTAGTCGCGAAGTTCAATGTTTGGCCAAGGAGATGATAGCTATGGCTTTGGTCATTCTCTTGAGAGCTGCTACATGTAGCTGTGCTCAAAGCTCTACCAGGGCAATGAAAGCAGGTTAAGCTTTTGAACATTCTGTCACTGTAGCTAGTAACTACACATATTAGTACTTCAATTAGTACTTCTATCTTTTGGAGTAACATTTTGTTACTATAGTAAGCTAGTAACTACACATATTAGTACTTCAATCCTATGCCGTAACATTTTGTTACTATAGCAAACAAGTAACCACAAATATTGTCGAAGCTTCAGTTGTCTGGTATATCATTTTTGTTTCAGTTTTAACAATTTAGGATTCCAACACATTTATTCACTATTTTATTCGATCATTTCAGCTGCTGCTGAGAGCAACGAAGAGAGCGATGATGATGATGTCAGCGATGGCAACAGGTCAGATGGCAGTGGCAAAGATTCTCTCAAGTCTGACTTATCTGTGGACTCATCCAGCACAAAAACTGGTAACCCCTCAGCTGAAAACTTGGATGGCAACTCAGTCCATCTAATAGAGAAGACAAACATAGCCAAAGATGTGGCCAGCATTGCTGGCGGTGATCCCAACTCTACAGGACTGGTCAAAGAGATACATGACTCAAGCCATGAATGGGTGCAACAAAATACCAAATTTTCAACCCCTGAACCACCAGCGCCCTCTGTGCAACAAGACCCGAGTGCAAATAATATTAGGTCAGGTGAGAGGCACCACAGAGATTCTTCCAAAGTCTTGACCTCAGGCACGGAGACACGGCACGCTGCACACCTTAACGTCAACGGTGTAGCGGATGTAACTGATAGCAATTCTAATAATAATTATGGGAATAGCACAGAGGCAGACCAAGCAGATGCTGACCAGTCAACAGACGGAGGTGAGAGTCATGATCTCCCAATGATGGATGGGACTGACGGATGTGTAGATAACCAGTAATTTATGCATGCAAGTATACAGCAGCAAACCCCACTAGTCATTCTTTTAATTTTGTCCCCTATGCCTATGGGTTTACTCACCAGAATAATTTTCAGTTTTAGTGCTTGGCAAATGGCAATGCGTGAAGAGGGAAAATTTCCGAGTCCCAGGAAATAGATTTGGCTGTGGGGTAGTAGGACCCTTAAGTTAGTTATTCCCCCCCCCCCCCCAAAAAAAACCCAATTTTCTTGCCACACATTTGACATCATGTAACACTTCACATAAATCAGTGAAGTCGCTTACATTTCATCACTTTTTGATTTATGCACAAATGTGATAGATGGTATGAGGAAAACTTGATGGCAACATTGCTATAAATTGACTCATGCACTGAGAATTGTTTGATGCATTTTATTTTGTCAAACTTGATATGAAAAGATGATAAGTTAAATTCAAAAACATGACTTAATCTCTGTTTGCTCCCCATTAATCTCTGATGAGAGACATGTTATAACCACATGATTTTAAGAAAATATATTCCTTTTTTGTTTTGTTTTGGTGTGATATTTGTACTTAGTTTTGAAGTAGGTTCCAATATTTAAGGTGTGCTATACAGCTCCACTATCTGGACTCATTGAAGAAGTGTTGTTTTTTTAAAAAAAAATAATAAACTCCTTATGATACGGGATAATTTTAATAAAAACGATTTCACGAAACATTAATAGCGCAACGGGCCTCATAGTACTAGTAGCTCCACGGTAGCCTTATTCAAAATAGGGTTACCACTTTGTAGGCACTGTTTTAATAGTGCATTACTTTGTTTCCCTACCATTCACAAGCAGCTAAAGGGTTGGCACCGGCAAAAAATAAGAAAGCTTTGATGTTGAACATCAAGGTTTTGTGACATGGTTTGTCCATCATTAGACACCCCTCCCCCCCACCCCCAAAAAATGCTGTTCTTAAAGATCCAACCTTCCATTAAAAGATGTGCACTGTACATTGCGGCATCATAAAATACAAGTCTGGATAATTCCCACTTTTTCATTTGAGGCACATATACATAAGTTAAAAGTTTCTAACATTTTGTTGAACCCGTCATTACTGTCAAGAGGAAAAAAAATTGATTTAGAGGTTACCCAACCGATATTTGTATATGTCTCTTTTATTCTTTTAGATGCTCTTCCTCTGTCATATAAGTGCAATCCTGTTTCTTTTCAACAATGTTATTTTCCTGTACAAAATATCATTCCTATGAACTGTTGGCATTATATGTGTGATGCAGGTACAAAATATGTTTAACACTGAACCAATTCATGATGGCCATAATTGAATGTTACCATGTGCAGTGTAGACCTAGTGATCATAAGCAGCCCATGCCAGCTTTCCAGCAGGTTTTTAATTCCACCCTCTACTGCTTGCCTTGGTTTTGAATGATGATTTTTCAATTGCTTTGTTAAAGGATGCCATAGAAATGGATCCTCAGGAAATGTTGTATTTGGTTCTTCGCATGCCAAGATGACCAAGGCAATTTTCGACTTGAGTAGTCGGCCTTGACGTGACCTGTATTTCGTTTAGAGCAAGGGAGAGTTGCTCAGTTCGTCAGCCTCGCTCTGACTGTGGAAGCAGACACTATGGAAATGGATATTATAGCAATGGACACTATGGAAATGTTTACTATGGGAATGTACACAATGGAATATAGACACTATGGAAATAGACACTATGGCAATAGACACTATGAAAAAGTAGATACTATGGAAATGGACACTATGGAAAATAGATACTATGGCAATAGACACTATGAAAAAGTAGATACTATGGAAATGGACACTATGGGAAATAGATACTATGGCAATAGACACTATGAAAAAGTAGATACTATGGAAATGGACACTATGGAAAATATATACTATGGCAATAGACACTATGAAAAAGTAGATACTATGGAAATGGACACTATGGAAAATAGATACTATGGCAATAGACACTATGAAAAAGTAGATACTATGGAAATGGACACTATGGAAAATAGATACTATGGCAATAGACACTATGAAAAAGTAGATACTATGGAAATGGACACTATGGAAAATAGATACTATGGCAATAGACACTATGAAAATGTAGATACTATGGAAATGGACACTATGGAAAATAGATACTATGGCAATAGACACTATGAAAATGTAGATACTATGGAAATGGACACTATGGAAGTATATAATATGGGCAATAGACACTATGTAAAATATACTCTATGAAAAGAAATGGATACCATGGAAAATGGTGTTTCATACTTTCAACTTTTTGTATCAAGAAACCTTTTTTTTTTAAAATTTAAATAAATTAGTAGCAAGTATAAAGTGGAGATGGGAATGGGACCCTCTTTTAGATGTTCGGTTCGGGTCCAATCATCAGCAGGGTCAGGTTCAGCTTGGGTTCAGTCGTCAGCAGGGTTCGGCTCAGGTTTGGTCATCGGCAGGGTTCGGTTCAGGTTCGGTTGTCAGCAGTGTTCAGTTCGGGTACGGTCGTCACCAGGATTCGGCTTGGTAAAAACTATAGCTTGAGTTCAGCAAGCACTGCAGTTCGGTCGTCAGCAGGATTATAAATATGGGTTTATATATAGAAATTCACCAAATAAAAGAAGAAAATAAATTTCTTAAACTACCATAGCACACTAGGACTAATATAACTATAAAATAAGGAAACATAATTTTTTATTGGGTTTTATGATCATGGTTATTGAAAGGATGATTCCAAATAGTTTATTATTATAAGTCTATCCTTTTAATGACATCCTCTAACACAAATAATTCTATCATGTCTTTCCCCACTTCTGATCTGTTGTAGCTTGTCAGGGTTTGGTCATTGTTAAACTTGTTGTGGGCAGTGCCAAGTAGGGCTAGTGCCAGCCTAGCTAGGCGGGCCTAGATTCCCCCCCCCCCCTTTCCTTTTCCACAATAAAACCTCTGCAGGTGGCCAAACATGCCGCCCCTCTACATTAGGAAAAAAGTTCCGTACCCCTTGATACACCACTGCTTGTAGGAACATCATACTGCAGTGTTTTGTCCCCTCTCCACCCACGCATGCCTTCTGTCATCTGGATGTGGTCAGCTGCAGACAATTTGTTTGTTAAGTAAATAGGCCTAACGGTATCTAATTTTGTTTGTTTGGAAGGAGTATTTGGCACTAGATGAAAAAAGAGTCTGCCGCAAAGGTGGTGTTGTTTAACTTATCAAACATTAATACAAAATAAAGTCTTAGAGTCAAAGGGTGTTTTTTTTTGGGGGGGGGGGGGGGTTTGGGAGTTGGGTAGAGGATCATTTTAAACAAATAATTTGGGTTTACAAAATATTTAGCAAATTGGAGTTTTCTAGTTGTAAGCATTTCTGGCGTAAGCAGTGCTGTGCCACTTTTGTAAAAACAGTGTCGGTTCTATTAATTTTGCGATGGAAAGTTTTGGTTGTTTCGTATTCTGTGAATTTGAAGTTCGGGTTTGGTTATCAGCAGGGTTTCGGGTTAGGTTCGTTCCGTCACCAGGGTTCGGTTCAGTTTCCATTGTCAGCAGGGTTCGAGTTCGGTTCGGCTCAATTCCCATCTCTAATACAAAGCCTCATGGTAATGATAGTGTTCTTGCAGATATCCTCTTGCAACAATGGTGATCACTTGCAGTTAACCTGAATACGAAAATGATATTTAGTGCATGCCATCATGAATTGTTCTGCAATGTGTACTCATTATGATGTGTCAATTGTCCTGTTATTGTTATGTACAGTTGCGACAATTTTCTGCTGTATACACATTATGTGTCAGTGTTCTGTAGAGTACACAATCTGTCTTGCGTGTGTGCATGTTAAGCTAATTGTCTTTCAATTATTTCCATTGCCATGAATTGACTAATGCACTGAGAATTGTTTGATGCATTTTATTTTGTCCAAAAAAATGGGACATTCTTCGGCCCTTAAAATTTTATAACATGTAAATGCAATTGGTTGGCAACAATTTTTTTGACAGGTAATGTGATTGGTAACAATGTGAAATCAGATGATGTATCATGGAATGCTGTTGGTTACTTTTGAGAATTTAAATGTTTCATAAATGCCATTCATTGTACAGCGATGAATGTGTTGAACTTTTTTGTTTTTATTATTCATGTTTTCCATTACACTATTGACCTTAAAACACTTCCCTTTGATTTATGAAGGTTGCTTTGCTAAGTTAACTCACAAGTAGGTCAGATAAGTGATAAACAAGTAGGGCGGTTGACTGATAATTGAGTAGGGCAGTTGACTGATAAAAAAATAAGTATGGCAGGGAAATCATAAATAACTAGGGCAGTTAGCTCATACATAAGTAGGGCAGAGGTCAAATAAAATTGGGGCACATTTCTTCTTCCTGACTTTTCATGTCTTTAAAATTAACTTGATTGATTTTAATTTCTTAAAAATAGCTTTTTTTGTGTATGTTTAAATTGGTAAAAATTCTGAATTAAATTTCAAGTAACTTCTTTCCTTTGCTCGGTTCCTTGGCAGTGGTTTGACTTGGCAACCAGTGTACACCATCATCCCTGGCATAATGAAAAGTTACTCTAGAAATAATCGCAATTAAAACAGCGGTCAAACTTTTTTTTTTTTAAATGTATTTTCATGTGATTGTGTGTTAAGGTGCTATAATTGTAATGTAAAAGGTATAAATTACATTGTTCATACAGCAGCACATCCCGTTAATAGGGTTTTTGCTCTGTCCCCCAGGCATTTAATACTGATAATGGAGGTACAGAGACAAATATGAACTGACCAAGGCCATGTATAAAATCAAGTCTATTTAGCGTCTAGTATTAAGTAGGCTATTTACACACAATAAAGCACTGCTAGGCAGGTATTTGGAAAATGAACAAAATTCTCGAAACAGAAATGTTCCTTGTTGAAACTGTTATCTGTAGAATGTTCAATTCAAATATCTTCCCGTTCAGTTGCATTTGAACATTCAGGGTTTTTACCAGCTCCACATAAGCTGTCAGTCCTAAGCTACAAGCAAACTGAACATTTGTATCCATGTTGAATCATGGATTTGTCTCTCTGTATCTGAATTGAGTGCAGCTACTTTAACGTTGACCTGACACTGACACATACAACTTATTCCTCAAATTATTATTATTTTTATAGATACGTCTGTTACTTTTAATGTGGCTCTCGAAACTTAGGTTCATAACAGGCCAGTTAAGAATAATGAAATGAAAGGAATAAGTAGGTCACCTCTACTATAAGGCAGTGCTTTCCAAACGTTTCATGTTGGTGAGACACTTTTTAGACGCACATCATTTGGCAACACTGTATGTCTGTCTTACCTTTATACTGGGGCTAAACAAAACTGTTTTAAAACACAGGGGCAAAAAACATAAAGTGTAATCACTCAATGTATCTCATGAAAACCCTTCATTTTTATTGTGTATGCAGTAATTTAGAAAGACAAATCCGAAAGTTGTTTCACCATCACATACATTATTTTAACAGATTCGAATCATTATTTCAACATTTTCTTCTTCTTCAGTTGAAAGCAACTGACTCCTCTTCCAATCCTAGTCTTGGATTTTAGCATCTGGGGAGTCAGGATGAAGTTTCTCTTGGAGTTGTGTTAAATGGTCCACAAACAGTGAGCGGCATTCAGCTGCTTTGCAATACTTTTCTAAATTTTCTACTTGCACTTTCCATTTCCAAATGCCTATCTTGTCACTGAATCCCATCGCAGAAATTTGATATACTTGCAGGCTGTTTATTTATTTATTTTTTTTCTTCAAATATTAAAATATGACAGCAAGATCAAGATATGCCAGTAAGTGACATAGGAAGGGGAAGCGGAAGGGGCATCATTTTTGTCCAACTGCAGGGCTGTTTTATTTTTGTGGGAAAGGGTGGCGAAAATGTTGGCCCCACTCCTGGGGGCACTAACCCCAGCTCAACCAGTTATGCCGATGTTTTAGGCAGAAACTTTGTTTTGAATAAGATTACAAAATTCATTTTGATTAATTTTCCTTTTAACAAATTTAAATAATTTCAGCGTGTTTTAAAGTCTTTAAAAAAAATTGTCTGAACCTTGATAAGGCTTATTATTGTGTGACACACCTTAACCCTGCAGTCGACAAACTTCAGTGTCCTGACACAGAGTTTGGAATGCACTGCTATAACTTGAGTTACCTGACACACAGTTTGGAATGCACTGCTATAACTTCAGTGTCCTGACACACAGTTTGGAATGCACTGCTATAACATCAGTGTGTCCTGACACACAGTTTGGAATGCACTGCTATAACTTCAGTGTGTCCTGACACACAGTTTGGAATGCACTGCTATAAGCCATTCCTAGCTATTAAACTTATCAACCCTTTCACCTCCGAAGATGTCAATTTTAACCCCCCAAAAATGCTGTGTTAACATAGTTATAACTTATCTTAAGAAACAGATCCTACAGATATTTTCCAATTAATTATTATTATAGTTGAGCATATACAAAAATTAAAAGGATAACTATTCAAGGTCAACAAAGGTCATGTTCACATGTTAAGACATTTTTTTTATATATATATATTTCTTTTTAATGAACCCCACCAAAATATAATAATTTACTTCCTGGCTGGAGCAGACATAGCACAAAGTTCAAAGGTTAAAAGAGGAGAGACTGAGTTATTTTTTATTTACTATTAGTGCATCATCTCATGACATTCCATCAATTGGTGTTATTTAATCCCTGATTTGCTGCATGTACATTTTGCCACTCTGCCTTTCAAGCTGTTGTATCACTGTCTTTTGCTTGTTCACTTTGTTCTGTTGAGACCTACAGTATTAGCCATCCGGAGATTTATGTGCTTCACATCAAAACTAGGAGACACTAGAAATGTTTCCATTCCATCATGTGAGGGAGGAAAAAAAAAAAGGGGGGGGGGGTGTGAGGAATTAGTGAGGGTTAACATTTTTATGGGGATACACTTGAAAGAGAAAGCCCAATATGGATAATGTCTTGATACTGAAGCTCGGTAAAGGTTGAAACTATCTGGACATTTGAAGCTCAATACAGGTTGTTGACAATATTTTTTATTTACATATATTTTATTTACAAAATTATAACTGATTTGCTATTCCCTTAACACCCCAAATAAAGGTTTTTGCGGTCAATTGTAATATTTCTCCTTTCCTAAACAATAGTCAGCTCTTATCAGTTTTAAATGAATTTTATAATAGTTTTTTTTTTATTTGGGGGGGAGGAGGGGGAGGGAGTTTCATAACTCGTCTCTGTTATGTTTAAGTATATAGTTTAAAGTTTCCTCCCTCTTTCAAATGTGTGTGCCTGCTTTGACTGGGCTGATGACCTTAATTAATGCTTTTTGCTCCCCTGTAGTAGCTTGATATTGTTCACTACAGTTATCAAAACCTGTGAAAATTCTGACTACGTGTAGAATTAAAATCTTCTACTCGACCTTGATGCTACAGTATTTTGTTATTGTTCAAAGAGCTGAAAAAAAATGTGTGGGCATTGAAAAGGGGGGATAACTGTGACAGACCTGTTTACTCTTACGATTTTGGCGTACAGTGTACGATTTTGAGGTGTATACATTATAAACACTGTATGTTTTTTTTCACTATTGAGATAATGCATTGAACGATTTTTTGATGATGTACGATTTTAAGAGTTTGAGGGTAAACAGGTCTGCTGTGAGCCAAGGTTTTGAAAGGGATTTGAAGAAAAAAAAGGGGGGGGGGGTGGACTGAGGTTAAAAAAGAAACAACATTGAATTGAAGAAACTAAGCCACCAGCACTAACTTCATAAAGGCATTCCATGACTTAAGTTTGTCCATTGGAAAATATGAGAGTACAATCTTTTCTCTCCCATGACTTTGAAGCACTTTGTATGTGTGTGTCCAATGGTTGAGCAGTTATTTCCATAGAAGCCAAGCTCGTGGATGTCATTAGATCCTTAATTGGGATTGTTAGATTTTTGTCATTGTATCATTATTACGAAAGTATCTCTTACAAGACGATTGAATACCATTACTAAAAGGTGTCAGTTATGAATAATGTTTAAAAAAGTTTAAATACAGGCTTAATAAAGATACTGTATTTTTTTAATGGTGTTATTGTTTTGTTTTATTTATTTACTCACCCCCCCTCTTCCACCTACCCCCTTCCTGATAGAAGAGCTAAATAATAGATGCACCAGTGTTACTCCACCACCCCCCTCCTGTTAGAAGAGGTAAATAATAGATGCACCAGTGTTACTCCACCACCCCCCTCCTGTTAGAAGAGCTAAATAATAGATGCACCAGTGTTACTCCACCACCCCCCTCCTGTTAAAAGAGGTAAATAATAGATGCACCAGTGTTACTCCACCACCGCCCTCCTGTTAGAAGAGCTAAATAATAGATGCACCAGTGTTACTCCACCACCACCCTCCTGTTAGAAGAGGTAAATAATAGATGCACCAGTGTTACTCCACCCAGCCCCTTCCTGTTAGAAGAGCTAAATAATAGATGCACCAGTGTTACTCCACCACCCCCTTCCTGTTAGAAGAGCTAAATAATAGATGCGCCAGTGTTACTCCACCCAGCCCCTTCCTGTTAGAAGAGCTAAATAATAGATGCACCAGTGTTACTCCACCACCCCCTTCCTGTTTGAAGAGCTAAATAATAGATGCACCAGTGTTACTCCACCACCCCCTTCCTGTTAGAAAAGCTAAATAGTAGATGTACCAGTGTTACTCCACCACCCCCTTCCTGTTAGAAAAGCTAAATAATAGATGCACCAGTGTTACTCCACCACCCCCTTCCTGTTAGAAAAGCTAAATAGTAGATGTACCAGTGTTACTCCACCACCCCCTTCCTGTTAGAAAAGCTAAATAGTAGATGTACCAGTGTTACTCCACCCAGCCCCTTCCTGTTAGAAGAGCTAAATAGAAGATGCACCAGTGTTACTCCACCCAGCCCCTTCCTATTAGAAGAGCTAAAGGGGACTCCATGGTGCCATAAATTTTCCATTTCAGCGTTGTAAGTCACAACTTACACTATGTGAAATTCTGAAATATATGTGTATTGCAACAAATGACAAACAATAACCAAGTGGCCAAATTTTAAAAAGTGTCATGCATAACATTGTCCATATTTTCCCCCCTCCCCTTTTTTCCCTCACACACAAAAATCCACCCGTTAAAAATATTTTTAAAAATAACCTATTACAGTTCCTATCTTAAGAGACCAAATCAGTGGTTCTCAACCTTCCTATTGCCGCGACCCTTTAATACAGTTCCTTATGTTGTGGCGACCCGCAGCAACGAAATTATGTTTGTTTCTACTTCATAACTGTAGAGTGTATGAGTTTTCAGATGGTCTTAGGCGATCCCATGGAAAGGGTCGCGCGACCCACAGGTTGAGAACCGCTGGACTAAATGTTTCCCCAAAATCTTCACATTACCCTCTTGCGAGACGTGCGCCCCCTTTCAACACATTCGCCCTCTTGCGACACATACGCCCTGTTGCGACACATACGCCCCCTTGCGCGACATACGCCCCCTTGCGAGACATACGCCCTCTTGCGAGACATACGCCTTCTTGAGAGACATTACACCCCGCGTTGGCTGAATTATATCCTGTATTTGACATGAAGGTACAAAACACCTATATGCACCTCACAATGTGTCTTCTGGTACGATCAATGCGGTCTAAGGCTTCTTGCACGTACCTCACATTGTGTCTTCAGACTGAATTATATCCTGCCGTGATGTCTTGCTTTAGAGGACATGAATTTGAGTAGATACAAATCAATTTAATGATTAAGCAAATAATAAAGCATCATTTAAAAAAAAATAAAAAAATATTATTCGTTTCTTATAAAGGAATTAAAGTAAGATCCGTTTTAGAAATGATTGACTTAAAACAGTTTCAGCCGATCTAAACGGGTTAAGGGGGAATAAAACTGTTTGATTAGGGACAAAATAAGGACAAAAAATATAGTTATTTGTAATACTAAAGGGGATTATTTGTCAACCGAGATCCTTATTGTGCTGTGAAGTAATTATTCTGGTTGTCTCCCCTTGTGGTTACACACCTCATTGCTTAAAATTTTCATTTTCCCCCCTCTATTTCATAAATTTAAAGCATACAATACAAGTAAGACAAAAATCTAGTTTTGGAAGTGTTCTAGTTGAACAGTGCTGACCGTAAAGAGCGTAGACGTTTTATTATTATTATTGCTAGCTATGAGTAGGCCTATGCATGAAGCTGTTGCACAGCACAAACGATAATTATGTAGCTGCGGCAGACGCGGTGTGGCTCAAACGAATTAACAACCGGTTAGAGCTTCGCCCCCCCCCCCTCACACACTCCATACCACCTGCCCACAAACTCTGTCCCAGCTTTCCGAGGCTTTAAAAACAACGACAAAAAACAAAAACAAAAAACAGCCAGTATTACTCTGCTAAGCACAGTTTAAAGCATAGTAATAGTTCCATTAAAGAATAGCGAATTTTTAAAAAAAAATAACATATCCGTTTAGTCTATCAAGCAATAAATAAATATTAAAATTATTTTTATGTTATGTATGTGAATGTGACGTTCGAATATTTGATAACGTCTCCGAAACTGGCTGAATAGACCTGCACTAACTACAATTAAGAAGCCTGGTCACAGTGGCATAGCGATCTTAACTCGCGCCCGGGGCACAATACCTTTTTAGCGCCCCCCCCCCCCATTCGAAAACCATACAATATTATATGTAAAATATACCATTTGGCGCCCCTTTGTGAGAAGCGCCCGGGGCATGATTCCCCCCTTGCCCCCCCCCCTCGCTACGCCACTGCCTGGTCATGCTATTGGGGGGGGGGGGGGGCAATTGTCTGAAATGAAAAAGAATAAAGGAAATATTATAGTTTTTTTTTTTAATTAATGACACAACTACACTCCATTATCGTTTACATAAATGATTGGGAGAATTTTCCAAGTCATTTTGTCACCATGTTCTATTACGTGCGAGAAGCCCTTGAGACTGCATTGATCGTACCAGAGGACACAATGTGAGGTACGTGCAAGAAGCCCTTGAGACTGCATGGATCGTACCAGAGGACACAATGTGAGGTACATGAGAGAAGCCCTTGAGACTGCATGGATCGTACCAGAGGACACAATGTGAGGTACGTGCAAGAAGCCCTTGAGACTGCATGGATCGTACCAGAGGACACAATGTGAGGTACATGAGAGAAGCCCTTGAGACTGCATGGATCGTACCAGAAGACACAATGTGAGGTACGTGCAAGAAGCCCTTGAGACTGCATTGATCGTACCAGAAGACACAATGTGAGGTACGTGCAAGAAGCCTTTTGAGACTGCATTGATCGTACCAGACGACACAATGTGAGGTACGTGCAAGAAGCCTTTTGAGACTGCATTGATCGTACCAGACGACACAATGTGAGGTACGTGCAAGAAGCCTTTTGAGACTGCATTGATCGTACCAGAAGACACAATGTGAGGTAAGTATATGTGTTTTGTGTCTTCATGTTAAATACAGGCCGTACTCATATGTTCAATGTGACTAAGAAAACTCGGTTCATCTAACGGCTTGAACCTCTCGTTTCAGTTCATTAATTTATCAACTTTTAGTGTGCGCCAATTTTTAATATGAACTTTATTACCAGTGCTAGTAAGTGCCACCATGCTAAGGCATAGCCACCATGCCCACATATGTCTATCTTTTCCACCTATGCCCACCATGTCCACATATGCCTATCTTTTCCACCTATGCCCACCATGTCCACATATGCCTCTCTTCTCCACCTATGCCCACAAAGTCCACATATGCCTATCTTTTCCACCTATGCCCACCATGTCCACATATGCCTATCTTTTCTACCTATGCCCACCATGTCCACATATGCCTATCTTTTCCACCTATGCCCACCATGTCCACATATGCCTATCTTTTCTACCTATGCCCACCATGTCCACATATGCCTATCTTTTCCACCTATGCCCACCATGACCACAAATGCATGTAATACCCACCTATGCCTACCATGACCACCCATGGATAACATTCCCACCTAAAACTTACCGTTCCCACCCATCCACTGCATGCCCACTTATGATTACCATTTCAAACTATTGCTACTTATGCCTACCATTCCCCACCTAAGCTTACCCTTCCCACCTATGCCTACCATTGCCACATATACTTACCCTTCCCACATATGCCTACCATTCCCGCCTACGTTCCACGCCCACCTATGACTACCATTCCCACTCATATTTACACTTCCCAGATACGCCTACCATTCCAACGTATAATTACCATGTCCACCTATGCTTCACCATGCACATCTATATCCACCAGTCTTATTACCAACCCCAGCTCAGTGGCGTAGCTAGCTAGTGTAAGTGCCACCCAAATAGGGCCAAGATTTTTTCACCCCACCCCTCATTATATATATGTATAGAAAAAAAGTACCGCCCGGGCGGATCGCCCCCCCCCCTCGGTGCTCTCCCCTTCTCAAACAGGGACCCAGCTATTCCCAGCATTCCAACAAGACCCGAATATCCTCCCCCCCCCCCAACCAAGTTCTGTCACGCCCCCATTCCTACCATACCCATATACCACCCCTGCACCCAGCTTTGTCCAACATGCAACATATGCGCTTGCACGGGGTTATAAAAGGTTTGTTATGATTCCCCCCCCACCCACCCCACCCCCACACACACACGCCCACACACGCTTTCAAACACACAAAGGTAAATAATAAGGTTCTTGCACTAACACGGCTTGCTACTTTAAAAAGGTAAATAATAAAAAAAATAAAAAAGTTAAGGTACCTTCAGACTGGCCACAATTTCTGACTCTACACACGTTGTAAATTTTACCCACTCAATTCTGTTGTATACAACTGGCTTTACTCACGTCTAATGATCATTTTACCTATCATGAACAAGTCCGATGAAGCACTGGAAAGATATTGGGCAAGCTCAACTTTACTGACAGAATCATAAGGAAATTAGTAAAACACAGTAAGGTCAAACCTGATCAAAGGAACGCAACAAAACAACGAACGTGTCGGCAGGAAGCCTTCATCAGCGAACAAACAGAAACACGAATAAAATTAAAAAATGTATCAAAAAATATATAATATAGCACTTATCTTTTGCTGCCCTCTTGGATACTATTTCTGAGCCAAGTGCTATATTATATATATATTCCTGCCGACACGTTCGTTGTTTTGTTGCGTTCCTTTGATCAGGTTTAACCTTACTGTGTTTTACTAATTTCCTTCTGTGCTAACCTGATTGCAGTCTCCCCCATTATTACCTTTTTTTGACAGAATCATAACGGGGGCTTACTTTAAGATATAGAAACGTACCAATAATGATTGATGGACAACTGAGACTTAGAGCCTCGACGAATGGACTCGTCCGTCGCCAAAATAAAAGCTACGATAGTTTCTTCAATCATTCCGTTTTGGGGATAGTCGAAGTCATCGGTCGCAAAAATTGACGTGTATCACTTTCATGAACCTTCTCTTCATTGTGGATACCTTTCATAGAATAGTGATAGGTGGCAAACACCAAATTAAATTTTAAAGTAGGACAGTGGAGAACCTAGGGTTGGTGCAGCTCGGTGAAGGCCAAGCTTTCCCCCCCCAAGCTTTTGTTCCGCCCCTTCCACGACAATACTCTGCAGTTGTCCGAAAATGCCGACCATCAAACAAAAATTTTCTCCGCAGCACCCTCCTCGTATACGCCACTGCAGCAGGTTATACCATATTTATTTCAGTACTTCATAGTTACAATAATAAACATCATATTTACGTTAGTATACCTTATTTGCACTGATATACAGCATAATTGCATTAATGCATACCATATCATTTACAGTAGTGGACACGATGTTTACATTAATATACTAAATATTTACAGTATTGTAAACACTGAATTTTCTCGGCTGGTCTATATTATATTATACTGCTTTGTGGGATGCTCGAGGAGAAATCGAAAAGTTTCAAAATGACTTTCTAATCTAATAGAATCAACTATCGCTACATGACTTTCTGAACTAACAGAATCAACTATCGCTACATGACTTTCTGAACTAACAGAATCAACTATCGCTATAATACATGACTTTATGAACAAAAGGAATCAACGATCGTAACATGACTTTCTGAACTAACAAAATCAATGATCGCTATATGACCTTCTTGACTGACTGAATCAAAGATCGCAACATGACCTTCAGGGCTTATTGAATGAACGATTGCTACATGACTTTGAAAACTGACTGAATCAACAGCTGATCGGAAACGTGACAAGAAAGGTTTGATGTAATGGTAGAATGCTATAAGTGAAGGTATCATCAAACCTCATATGCACGGGGTTAATTTCTTTGTGTGTCTTTTTTAAAATGTTGTTTTTTGTTTTTTTTTGGGGGGGGGGGGGGGGGGGGGCATTTCAGATAAAAGGTGCGGACACTGCCATCTAGATTTAGGGTATTCGTGCAGACAGCTAGGGCTACCGAGCAAAAATGTTGAAGGCTCACACCTCCCCAGAATCTTTTGTTTGTTTGTTGATAATTCAAAATCACTGGCTGCAGTTGGGGGAACCGTACACCTGAAATGAGTGTTTCTTTCGGAACATTTGATTAAGGGAGGGGAGATGATATGGAGAAGGGCATCTACTATCACGCAAATTGGGCGTTATGGCCTACATAACCTGAGCTTCTATCCGGGTGTGGCGTGCCCTAGGGTATGAGTTTGTGCTCCAACTTAGTTTCGCCACCGTAACGGTACTGTCACACTGATTGGCTTTGGGGAGGGGTGGGGGAACACTGAGCCATTCCCCAGAAGAAAAAAACGCATTATGCAGGGAAGCATACCATAATGCAGTGAAGCATACAAAATGCAGTGAAGCATACCATAATGCAGTGAAGCATACAAAATGCAGTGAAGCATACCAAAATGCAGTGAAACATACCAAAATGCAGTGAAGCACACCATAATGCAGTGAAGCATACAAAATGCAGTGAAGCATACCATAATGCAGTGAAGCATACAAAATGCAGTGAAGCATACCAAAATGCAGTGAAACATACCAAAATGCAGTGAAGCATACCATAATGCAGTGAAGCATACAAAATGCAGTGAAGCATACCAAAATGCAGTGAAGCATACCAAAATGCAGTGAAGCATATCATAATGCAGTGAAGCATACCAAAATGCAGTGAAGCATACCAAATTGCAGTGAAGCATACCAAAATGCAGTGAAGCATACCAAATTGCAGTGAAGCATACCAAAATGCAGTGAAGCATACCAAATGCAGTGAAGCATACCAAATTGAAGTGAAGCATACCAAAATGCAGTGAAGCATACCAAATGCAGTGAAGCATACCAAAATGCATTGAAGCATACCAAAATGCAGTGAAACATATCAAAATGCAGTGAAGCATGCCAAAATGCAGTGAAATATATCAAAATGGAGTGAAGCATACCAAAATTAAAGCTTAATATATATTGTTATATCGACACAGATTGTTCGTGTCTATTTAATCTTAATACTAATTAATATTCCTAAATATTCCAAGTTTTACCAGGTTAAAAAAGTATATTCTGTTTTGTAGAAAAAATATATGTTTCTATATCCCAAAATGACAACTTTTAAAAATTGCTTATAAATTGCAAAAAAAAAGTTTTGATACCGGTAACCAGAGATTTTTTTTAAATCTTTGTTATAGAACGCATCCAAACGGTGTACCGGTCCCTATTTTTGATGGATTATGCGTGACGTCATTATATATGGCCCCTTAAAAAAGAACAAGATGTGAGGACCGGCAAACTTCCTTTATATATATATATATATATATAAAGCACTGCTAATGACTATATTTTAAAAACATGATGACGTCATACAGTTGACCCTCTGTCCTAGTTTAAAAACCATCTCATATTGTAAAGAAAATTAAGAAATAGGAATTGAAAATATGTTGCCAATGTTTGAAAGTGAGCAAGAATTAATTCAAACTATTAGGCATTTACAGGGTGGGCCAAAAAAAGTGAGAACATCTCGTAAAATGTGATTTAATCACATAAAAGTAGTTTAACTATACCCTTACTAGATTAAATAGTTTACTGATTTACTTACTTACATATTGAACATGATTTCTGATTAGCTAAATATTTCGCAAAAAATGTATGAAGAATTATAATTAATTAAATAATATTTTGAAATAACTCATATGCTACGAAATGTTCTCACTTTTATTGGCCCACCCTGTATAGCGATGTAATGCTAGTTAAATTCCGTATGTTTCCGAATATGTGCCGCACTTTACCCCATAATGCCAGGATTAAAACTAGACATGTTTAAATAATGATAATAATTAATAATAATAATTTTAAATAATAATTTTAAAAAAACTACTGGTATAAACAATAATATATTAAACGTGAAATATTTTGAGCGTAATGATTTTTCATTCGTTCCACCATTAGCCATTTCCGTCATTTTATAAAGGTACTAAAGTATTAAAGTGCAGGGAAGTGGCACTTGCCTCTTGCTGTCCTCTCGGATGCTACATTTCAGATAAGTGTAATTTAAAAAAAAAATAATGCTGTTTTTATTTTTGTTTGTTAGCTGATGAAGGCTTCTTGTCGATACGTTCGTTGTTTTGTTGCGCTCTCTTTTTTTCAGTTTTTCCCCATACTTTGTTTCGCTCATTTCCTTTTTTCTCACCAGATTGCAATCGCTCCCCCTTATTACAAGTATAATCGGGAGCTTCTGTTTTTTTGGAACAATTCTCTATTTGGAATCGATATATTGTATCTAGATTAGCCTTAAATATTCGGATAATCAAATATGTTCAGTGAAGCGATATTTGTTTTCTTTCAACTATTTCACTGAAACAAGAGTTATACAAATGAACAATAAAATTTTTTATTTTTTTTTCAAATAAATTATTTTCGTTTCATTGTTTTTCACATTTTTCTCTTGACCGGGGTGGAGTTGGCGGCACTTGACTTTTCCGGGGTTCACTACCATCCCCACCCCACCCCAACGAGCGGTGCCTAAAAAAAACACTGCATAGGGCTAGAGTGGTTATGGCACCCGTGGGGATCCTTGACTGCAGCCCCTTTGTCACGAAAACCTCAAAACATGCATAACAATACACATTAAACAAGAAGCCATAACACATAGCGTTTGAAATGGAACGACGAAAAGCCCCCCCCCCCCCGTCCCTTTTCCCAAACCCTTTTACGCCCCCCTCCTCCTACACCGGTGCATGTAGAACATATCTGTCCAATAATTTTTGGCAGCACGGTTGGTATGATGTGGTGGGAGGGGGGGGGGGAGATATTTCTGCACGACCGAGTCTATCCTGATAAATCAGATTCGCTTTTAAAAGTTACATTTGATTACTTATTGATATATCTGATATGGGGGTAATGTACCGGTATACTAGTTATTAGTAGTACTTAGAGTTAGAGAAGCACCCATTACAAAGCGTTTTGATCAACACGAGGCCAATAAATTTGATTTAGTTTAAAGTATAAGGGGCCATCCATAGGTATATATACTTTTAAGGATTTTGACCCCCACCCCACCAAGTATATGTATTTTAATGTATAAATATAAATAAATAAATCATAATAGGTAAATAAATAAAAAAAAAGGAATATAAAACACACTTATATCACGCATCGTCACAATTCGTGGACCCACCCCTCACCCCACCCTTTTTTTCCAACTTCACACTCCACACTTGGTTGTCTTTTTTTAGATAGCCTCCAAAGCTCTATATGACAATTTTATCGCTCGTGCGGCCCTGTCCACCCTCCTCCTTCTCCTGGAATGGCTACTGATGAAAACGTGACAGAAGTGAGAACCCCACGCACGGCACTCTTAACTGGGTGTTCATTACCTGACTGTGGTCTTCCTTTGATCTGTTAATATTAGCAGACTGACGAGTTTGCTGCACTAATAATTGCTGGCGTATAGTCTAGCGACGACAATTCATATGATTGGGTGGCTTTCCGGCACGGGTCACTCACTCCACTGAGGCAGGCAACGATTGAGTTCAAAATGTTTTATTTAATACATAATTTTAATTGTTGTTTTGTTGTTGGTTTTTTTTTGTTTTTTTTAAACTCACATATTTGTATCAACCCTTCACACCTCTCTCACACACAGCGAGAATATTCTCAACTACCCAGGTACGTTATCCCAAAGACGATATATGTTAAAACTAGACCTGGCGCGTGGTTGGAGGAAAACGGGGTCGGGGGCGGCATGTGAGGCTCTTTGATTAGAATCCAGACCAAAACATCAAGACGTACACCCAGCCTACACGTGGTACTTTTCCTCCTTACCTACCCACGGGAAAACCCGATCAATGCCCCTACCCCCCACCCCGACCTCGGTGGTCCCCGCCACCCCTCGGTAGCATTCGCGAGGGGGGAATGGGCCCAATCGTTAGTACGGTATGCTGACGTATGGCTAAGGGCCCTTATATGGCGAATCCACCCCGGAAGCTCCCTCTCCCTCAAACGACCCCTGACCCCCACAACCCCCACCCCCCGTCTGCTGCTTTACCCCATCCGCTCATGTTCCTGCCCACTCCCTCTCTCCACTTCTGTGTAGCCCCACCATAACGTAGCTTACCCTAGTTTTCGCCGTGTAGCCTGCCGACAGACGAGGGTCGGGGCTGTGTGGCCTAGCCCCAAAACAATCACCGAGCTGGGGCGATGTAAGGACAAGTCGGTGGTTGAGCACACACAGTATAGTAGTAGTATGTTTTAGTTGCAACTGCACGACATTAGTGATTAGATAAATGGTCGCGGTTTTATAGGTAAGTATTATAATATTATGTGATGATCAATTCGTCAAGTGATAACAGATTTACCTAGGCGTATAAAACGGGTACTATAAGAATGTAATGTATAACTGTATATAATATACCCCAAGCATCTCTACCATGTAGTGTAGTAGTAGTGTAAACTATAAAATATGTATTCATCGTGTATAAGAAGAATAGCTCAGTAAGTAACTAGTCTAGAATTAGATTTAACCTAACAACGAAAGTAGACCTAAATGAACCCCTTTCTATTGTTATAATACCGGTATTTAAAAGTAGGCACTATATGATAGGACCTATGTTAATCTATGTCAGTATCTAGGCCTAGGCCCAACTATATACAAATTATGTTTCAGTTTCCAATTAATGGTGTAGACTTGTATAGTGCATATAGTCTATTCAGTAACACTCAGTATGAGTAGGATATGCACTGTGAGTAGAAATAACATAAAGTTACTTAGTGACCTACGATAGTTGATGTTACGATACCATACAACAAATGACACGCCACGCCTTGTTTAGTTGTAGGCTAGGGTCTAGGGTGCTAAGTGAAATCTACTCTCAAAATTAATACCTACCTAATAATTTTAATACTTTAAAATGAAATATAGCCGGTATTATATAAAATATTGGCTATATCAGCCGCTATATAGAATAATAGTATATATAAGATATGTAGGCCTAATAAAGTTACCAGTGCAATAAAGCTTAGCTATAAGTTGTGTGCACTTTTATTATTGAATGTTCTTATGAGACTTATGATTGTGTATAGTGCATGACTGAGGATAGTGATTAAGTGTATCATTTGTTTACGTTGGGTGTATATTTGTTTGTTGTGAATACTTATTAATATGTCACCTTCAGTCAGTACATTCACAACATTTTAATTTGGTCAAGAACGCGTACGTTGCCAGGAGCACTACTAGTTAGTGTTATATTACAGTACAGGATTTGACGTCCATTAATAATCCGTTGACCCTCTACTCCATATAACCAACCCCCACTCCGGATTATTACTCAACTGCTTTGCAGGTGTCGTTAAAGTTACACATCAACCACATTTCCTCTAGTCTATAGACTCTTTATTTTAGTAGTCAATTATTTGTCACATGTGTGACAAGCTAATTTCATTTCATCTGATGCTTAAACTTAATTTATATTTTCAGAACTCTTTTTCTAAAAAATTATTTCATGTGGCAGTTAGTCCGAAAATATTTTATAATAATTATATATAATATATATTTAAAAATTGAAAATAAAAGAAAAATGTTTCCTTCAATTTTTTTTAAAATAAGAAAACATCTAATGGAACTGTTTAATTAATAAATAAAGGTATTAAGAGAGAAAATAATTAGGTCAAGCTCATTATGTTGTAGTAAATTTTTATACTGGCTTAACTAATGGAATGCCATTTTTAGAAGTAAATACTTCAACTACACCGGTAGCCCAATACTTTAACTTTAATGTAGGCCAATATTCTTGTTTTGATTTATCTATAATGCTATCGTTAATAATTTTGGGGACATTGTTATTTAATTCATAAATTAATTATGACTTATATCATATATTTATATGCTACTTACTTATTACTTAGATTAATTAAGATAATTTAAATTCGTCACTACTTTATTCACTTGCTTTTCAGAGCATTCGTCTACACTACAGAAAATATGCCGGGTATTATTAAATAAATACACATGAATCGTACTTTACGACGCACAATTTAGTTTCATACTACGTTTATTTATTTTAAAATTTAAGGCAAAATTTTTATCAATGACAGGTCGGGTAGAAGAAGAAAGGAAATTCGCTGCCTTTTCTAAAATAACTAACTGACACTCCCGCCCCGCCTCCCCTTCTCTATTTTAATCCTTTAACTAACTAATAAATTGAACAAAATATTGCAGACTATGCGTACATAATCAGATATATAGATTTATAGCTAACAAAAGGCAAAATTTAACCAGACAAACCAGTATCAGTATGAATGAATGCGTTTAAGTTTAACACTAGTACTAGACTTGAGTTTTTAAAAATTATTTTTTAATTTGGTTCAATTGTAATCACAGTGTAGATTGCATGTCGTTCTTTTTTGTTTGTATATGTAGTAGACTTAACTAGACCTTACACTTAAATCCCAACAGTTGATTTGTTTTAAATGTGCTTAGTTTTCTGTTTTCGTGGACTACTAAGTGGGCATATCCTTAGCTACAACACTGGCCTACCCTCACAGCATTCGGGTCCTCCGCCCCACCGTCAAGTTCGCATGCGCAAACCGAGGGGGGCGTAACCCGCCGACGGGGAGAGCTAAAGGTCATAGGTTATCAGCTATTGGAAAGGAGCCAAGTATCAAGATCCGTTGAATAGCCCAACCCACTGAAATAAAAACAACAAACAAATTAAAAAAAAAAACACACACACAAAATAGCACGTTGTCTTTTGGTGTCGAGTTTTTGTATTTAAAAACATTTAGGATTTAATTAATTTTAAAAAAAAAGATTGTTTGTAAGTGCAATGACAATGGTACCTGGTAAAGGCCTATATACTATATAAATAATAATATATTTTAATAAAATCATACTCAGTCATATTTTTTCATATGCCATACTTTTACTTTTTAAAATAATAAAATAAGTTTGTTTTGGTGGGCTAAGTTATGATTTTGTCATTTAGAAAGGTAAAGACGTTTACGCCTACTATTTAAATTAAGCAATAATTTCATCTGCCAACGACACATGTATTTTCACAGTCATGACATAGTAGTAGCCATAGATTATTGATTATACACTATATTTTTTTGGTCTTGTATTTATATTATATTAGCCTTTATTGGATGCTCATGATATTAAGAATATAAATTATAATATAATATTATTAAAAAATGATTATGAACAGATATTTCATGTGGTTAAGGGCTAGATATTGAGTGTAAATATATGGGCGTTTAGGTGGCATGGCTGTGGTTCGAGGGAGAGACATGAGAATGGTAAGTTCTGTGGGGACGAGAGATAATGGAGTTAGATGACAAAGAGTGGATAGGAACGTTGAGTTAGATGACGAGGAACTTGGGGATGGGGAGAGGGGTGGATGGAATTTTTTTATTGTGTAAAATTTAGAAATACAAGTAGTGAAACACCCACAACATGTGCACGCGGGACTATCCGGTGATAAACAAATTGTTATGTAGCGTCCCTTGGAAAATGTTAAAAGGTGCTAAGCGTTGACTAAGCGTAATATATTTTTTTTTCAAAAATACATGCATTAAGTAAGTACATTAAATGGCTATCAAGCAGGCCAATGCGAGGGGGTGGGAAAGGGAAGAATCTAGGCCAGCGGTTCTCAACATGTGGTTGGCGACCCCTTGGGGGTCGAAACCCTTACACAGGGGTCGCCTAAGATCATCGGAAAACACATATTTATGAAGTAGCAACAAAGATAATTTTATGGTTGGGAGTTATCACAACATGAGGAACTGTATTAAAAGGTCGCTGCATTAGGAAGGTTGAGAAGCACTGATCTAAGCAAATATGTTTTGGGGAGGGGAGAAAAACTAAGAATAGGACCGTTGTTCATCATGTAGGAGAGGGGTTTGAGGGAGGGGCTGGAGATTGAGGGGTGGGGGCGTAGTGGGCGTGGGGGTTTGTGTGTGGAAGGGTTTTGTGTTAGGAGAGCCTGAGGAGGATATGGATGATTGGGGAGAGGTGGGGTGTGGACGGGTTTTGTGTTAGGAGAGCCTGAGGAGGATATGGATGATGGGGAGAGGTGGGGTGTGGACGGGCTTTGTGTTAGGAGAGCCTGAGGAGGATATGGATGATAGGGGAGAGGTGGGGTGTGGACGGGTTTTGTGTTATGAGAGCCTGAGGAGGATATGGATGCTAGGGAAGAGGTGGGGGGTGTGTGTGTGTTTTTTGGTTTGGGGGGGGGGTCGGATGGTGGTTGTTGTTGCGCAAGGAAGGGGTGTGTTGGTCGTCAGGGGTAATAGGCAGTGGAGACGGAAGGAGTTTATTAGGATAAAGAAGAAAGAATATGGGGTAGATGGTGAGGGTCAGAAAAGTAGAGGATGGGGCCATAGGTGGCGGGTGCTGGGAGAGAAAAGTGGGGGGGGGGGTCAACTTTAACGTAAATCAAACATTCAAACGCATAAATATAATACTTCAAATTAGTAATCCGTAAATTATTCATAGCATTCTTTGCATAATTATCAGGGTAATATTGTCCCCCATAAATCAGTGATTCTTTTTTTCTTTCTTTCTTTTTTTGCTGAACCACAAACCCATTTCGATTTCAAAACATCTTTCTTTTACCTCCAAAAACGACAAAAAACAAAAAATTCGAAATAAAAAGGGAAATAAACATGAATTTCTGGGACTTCTCGCACTCTCAGACACCGAATCCCCCCCTTCCCCCAGAGTTGCGGGCGCCGGTGGTTGAGAGCCTCTGCTCATAAGGTACATGCCCGCCCGCTATTTTTTTTATGTGCCGTGAATGCCAAAAAGTAAACAATGGTCGCGATTACTCAACCCCCCACCCCGCCCTCTCGTTGTGATGCTAATCAGCTTGTGTTTGTATGTATATATATATATTTATATGTATAGGACTGTACATTTCAATGCTTTTGAAGTGACCCATACAATTTTGGACACTTTAATGTATGGTCATCATGCTAAACATCTCACACGCTCTCCCCTGGTGGAAGGGAACTTGGATGTGCCCCCTTACTTTGTGTTGAATATGGCCACCATCATCATAGTTAATAGAGAAAAAAAATATTTGATTTTCTCAATGCTATTCAAAAATATTTATTAAATTTGATTTATAACAAACATCATTTAGTAGATCATCAGTATCAGCCTTTCGAATGGATTGTGATTAGTGGTGAGGTGGTTAGGAACTGTGGATTTCGTTTCTAAGGTTCCTAATAAATTTAAAAGAATCTTCATCATCATCATCATGTCCCTTAGTCCTCCATTCCTCTCTGTTTTCTGCACTACGCACAGCATCGCCTAGTTTTAGTCCCGTCCACTCCTTGATGTTATCTTCCCATCTTTTTCTGTCTTCCTCTTCTTCTCCCTCCTGTCGTTGTGCCCTGCATGATTTCTTTGGCGATCCCTTGTTTTCTTGTCACGTGGCCATACCATTCCAATTTACGCATTTTTACAAACACCAGGAAGTCATCATACTGCCCAATTGCTTACGTTTTTAAAATTGATGATTTTTAACTACTGAGAATGATATCTTTTGTAACCCACTGTGATGAAACAAGTGACATACATACTCCAGTTTAACATCACACATCCCTCGTGTAATCATGTCTAGGGTGAGACAGTTTAACATCATACGAATATCTCAAACAATCGTGTCTAGGGTGAGACAGTTTCTCATCATACGAATATCTCATACAATCGTGTCTAGGGTGAGACAGTTAAACATCATACGAATATCTCATACAATCGTGTCTAGGGTGAGACAGTTTTTAACTTCGCATATCTTCCATGATCGTGTCAAGTGTAAGTCGGATGAAAGTGGTCAGAGTGGAGTTTACCAGACAGCGTCAAAAGTGTTAGTCACATCAGTTATTAATGAAGAATGTTACCGCCAGGATCCCTCACTATTTATACTATAAGAAAAAACGGCCACCGAGTTTAAGTACACCAAATCATTTCCCATATGTATTAATATTACTTACCGATCCTATGATAACATTTTAAAATAATTTTTTGTGGTGTTTTACATTGTAAGATATAAAATATACCATAATTTAAAAGAAGAAGATGTATAAGTTTGCATCCATTGCTAAATTTAGGATTAAATTCGATTGTACAATGATAATAATTGTTTTTGGACTGTCATCTTCGTTGTCAAAATCATGCATTAAATTTTACTCAATTTATCCAATAGATTTTTCTGCAAAACAAGGCAACAGTAGTTTTACATAAAATTCTGAACACATGGCAACAGTTCAACCAGCCAACAGCTCAGAGCTTCAACTCTATCGTGTTCTGCAGCGAGCCAATCTCCTGCAGTATTTTGAGACTTTCATTACACAAGGTGAGTAACTTAAGGGTTCAATTTTATTACATCCCCTTTACCTTCATAAGATTTAAAAGCTCCACTTTTTTTTCTGCCACACTTTTTTTATTCCTTGTAATTAAAGAAAGATGTCTAAGCAGAATTTTTTTTTTTTGGATTGTATAGAATTTAACATCAGATTTAGGTCAATTAAAATGTAAAATAATGTATGGTAACTTTTTTTATTCCTTGTAATTAAAGAAAGATGTCTAAGCAGAATTTTGTTTTTGTTTTTGGATTGTATAGAAGTTAAATAATTTAACATCAGATTTAGGTCAATTAAAATGTAAAATAATGTATGGTAACTAAAATTTACCCGTCTTTGCTTGAATAACTCTCTTATAAAGTTTGACGTTATGGATCTACATGAAATTACATTTTTTACAACTATTTCATTTTGCACAATTTCTTTTACTTCAATGTTGTAATTCATGCTTCCTTAAAATATACATTCAAAATTTACTCATCCCCAAAATTTGCATTTCTGTTTGTAACATTTTTTTTTTCTGAATATGTCCTGAGTTGTAAACATCAATGCAGCTAGCCACTTCTTCTTAATGCTAAGTGAAATGCCATATATAGATTAAATAATTTTCCAGGGGCTCTACAAGTATATTGATACATGTTTTAGTTACTTAATGATAAGAATATGTCACCTAAGATAATTTTGTTGTCGCTAACACAGGAGGAGATGATGTACAGCAATTATGTGAGGCCGGTGAAGATGAGTTTTTGGAAATTATGGCCCTGGTGGGTATGGCCAGCAAACCACTTCATGTAAGGAGACTACAAAAAGCGCTCCAAGAATGGGTGGCAAATCCGGCTGCATTTGAAGGTGAAATCCGCATAAGACATACGTTAAACTTGGATTTTTTGGTTTTTCTTTTAAATACATTTGCCCATTTTAAATTAGAGGTTTTCAGTTAAATTAAAGTAAATATGTTAAGAAGTGGGCTTTCGAAATATAATAGACGAAGAAAGATTAAGCTTAATTTTCCCCACCACACATATACTTTAAATTTAAAGTTTCCATTGGTGAATTAAAAATATTTTTTTGCCTCATCATAAGTGAAATTTTATCCAAATGATCATGTGGTTTTGCTAAATAATTTTTTTGAATAACTTTTTTGGTATTAAAAAAAATCAACATGTCAAGCAAAATTTAGTGAAAAGCGTACCTTTAATTGATTTTTTTTTTTTCAACTTATTGAAAACGTCCTGGCTTACTTAAAATAAATAGACTAATAAATGAACCATTTGTGTCCACTAACAAAGATGATTGGTTCTCATTATATGGGTTTAGTTCCTTTAAAAATGTCCATGGTAAAGACAACAGTTTTGGATGGAATATTAAAGACTGTAACTCGGCCCCTCTCTTACTTTGGAGGTTTTATGTTTCTAGTCATGCTATGTGCAGATGGTGTGACATAAATTAAGGAGTGCTTTTTTCCAAATCAAAACAAAATGAATGTGCTGCATGAAAAACTTTCAGTTTTATTTGAGAAAAATTAAATTCGTCATATTCAAAATGATTAAAACTTCATTAATATATTTTAAAATCTTATCTCACAATACAGTTATAAAGAAATATCCAACACATGTGATGAGCATGGCTGGCTCCACATCTCAGTCTGTTAGTCCATCCCATTCAGTAGAGCGCTCCAACAGCCTCCAAGATTATAAGGTCACTCCACCACAGTCATCAGCCATTTCCACATCGACACCATGGACCTGTCAGGGGGGAGTAAGGGCAATGAGTCCTTCAGATGGCAGCAATCTAGAGCACCCGAGTCCATCAGATTCACCGCCGACAGACTTTAAGGAAATCATGAAGGATGTTTTGGTGTGTATCTTTCCAACTTTTCGCCTCATCACTTTTACTTTATCTTTAATCTTCCTTTGATAACTTTCTATGAATTATTACAGGAAAATATGGACGTAAAAGATAACAGTTTTAAAAGTTTTGTCCTCTGAAAATAAAAATTGTGGTGGTTTTCAATCAAAATTGCATTCATTAACTTGGTATTGAATCAACAAGTATGGAACTAACATTTTCTGACCATTGTTCACAGTAGATAGAAATGATTTGCCTACTTACTAATACTAATTTTCTTTATTGTTTTGTTTTCTGTGGCAGTCGGTTGCAGTTTTCCATATTAGTTTGATCTCAATACTTTAAAAAAAATATTTCTTTAATGTATTGTTAATATGTTCAAATCATTCTGTATCTATTATGCTTGCTAATATTGTTTTAATTTAGCCATAATTAAATAAACACCACCCTTCTTGTTCACACCTGTAATTCATTTGTATATTATCATCCACTGTATAGTACAATCCTGAGGATCAATCCTATCCTGGAATGATGGGCCTGCCCCAGCCTGCTCTGTTGGAACATCAGATTACTGCCATAGCAACGGCGGCTGCCATGTTAGCTCAAAACTTGCCCACTTTTGAACCCAAATCAATGCCTAAAAAACAAATAAGTAAAGAAATAAGTGTAAGTATTTGAGTGTTATACAATGTTTTGAAAAGTAATTGCTATCATTAACAAACAGTTTTAATAAAGAAGTGAGAAATTTATAATTTTTTTTACTAAAACTTAACTGACTTTAAGAATAGATTTTCTAATTTAAATTTTTGTGTCAATTAAAAAAAAATTAATTGATTTTCAATATTTCATTACTGAATAATTTCATTACTGTTAGTAATTAGCTTTATTCAGTATAGACTTTCTTTTACTGAAGTTTTATTTATTGTAGAAAAATGTATTTGTTTAAAAATATGAAAGGAGCAATCAACAATTTTTACTGCCTGTGACAGAATCTTTAGAAGTTAGAATTCTCTCATCAAGTGAGAAAAATTAATGTAATTGAGCAAAATGAATGTTCCAAAGTTAGATTTGGCAAATAGCAGATAGTTCTTTAAATAAAAGTATGTATGACCTATTAAAATTAACTTTAAAAAAAAAAAATCCTGTATACAAATTTACAGTGTGTTATGATGATGGCTCTAAGTGATCCAAATCGGATGGATGCGCTCAGAAAATATGCTGCTATATATGGGAGATTTGATTCAAAAAGAAAAAATGATCGTCCAATGTCATTACATGAGGTATAGTTTAGAATGATTTGTTTAAATTTCTCTTTTAGATTTATACATATTAAAAGTGTTCATATTTATCAAACGTTTTGTGTGTGTGCGCAAATGGGAATATTAATAAATGTTATATTTATTTAGCAAAAGCTTATTAATCAGATCAACACAATCATTTTTTCCAAGATGCTTCCACTTTTTTTTTTAGAAATCAATGTAACTGTGAATAATGACAATGTTTTGTTAAAAATTTAAAGACCTTCAATTTTGAACACAAATCTTTAACAGATCTCTGTAAACGAAGCTGCTGCTCAGCTGTGTAGTCACTTTCCTGCATTGTTGACAAGGAGAGAGGAGTTGTTTCCCTTGGCCCGACAGGTGGTCAGAGACAGTGGGTACCAATACTCGAAAGGCCATTCGAGGTACGATCTTAAAGGGTAAACATCTTTTCATTAAGACTTTAACTGTTGTCTCTTAGCTATTAAAACAAATCAAGTATTACCCCTAAATTAATATATTATGAGCAATTAGTCCCCATCTTGAAGTATTTAGTTACATAAGTGTTAGGAATAATAGACAAGTCTTTAATAGAGGAGTATTGGTGTCTACTTTAATGTCTCAGAAATGTATATCATCAGGTCTATGGGTCTCAAGTCAAGGTAAAATAATATGTCATATTATTATTTTACTAGGCTAACTTATAAAAAAATATATAGTGCACATTTAAAAAATGTGTATCTTAAAGAAAAATTATATCATTAAAAAAATTAATATATTACGTTCATGCAATGGCCAGTTTAAACTTACTAATGGGTCTGTATTAATAAAAATTCAAAGTAATGAAGAAATAATCAAACTGATATAATATAATAGAATTAAACAAGAACACTCAAAAATGTTATAGATATTGATTAGAAAAACTAATTTGAAAAATGGAGAGTTAAAGTAATTTAGGAAAAAAAATCAACCTGTTTTTGAAAATAATGAAGAATAAACCATTCCAACAAATAATGAAACAAAAATACATCAATAGAAAAAAATTATTTAAATAATGGATAACTGAGTAAAAAAAAATAATTTTTTGATGGAAAAAAACTATCCACGAGAGAAAAAACTGTTTTTAAATGTACCTTTAAAGTTATAATAAAATCCAGATATAGTACTGCCTTAAAAAAACAATGAATTTTGTCATCAGGCAAATAAGCTGGTGTACATTCAATATTCGCTTCCTGGAAAATATCTTATTTTGATCAAATAAATTATCTATTTAGAATTGCACATTATTTAAGAAAAAATGTAAAATTTAAAAAAAAACAAATTATTTTCATTAATAGCGACTCAAAAGGTATCTGCAAGCATTTAGATTTTGTGTGCACTGCATTTCTGAATGTTTCTCTAGTTTATGTCTAACATTATGTCCCATTCTACCAACCTGCCTTCCCTGTTTTCCTAAATGGTTTTCCGCTTAACTAGCCTGGTGTCGCCTTTAAACATAATCAAACCAATTTTAAACATTTTAAATTTTAAAAAAAAATGTAATATGTTCCCCATAAACCATTGCCATTGACCGTCATTCGATGATTTGAGATTATCACCGTGACCTAACTACTTTCTGCAGAGCCGCTGAAGTTTTAGTACAGCCCAAAATAGAGCAGGTGGAGACCATAGCGTCCACTTCATCTCTGCTAGCCCATTCCACAGCTGCTGTCAATCAAGATGAGAGTTTCAGCGATCTCCAGGTATCACATCCTTATTATATAATAAACACTTGTTTTGCAAGTATCTAATGTTGGCTCACATTCACATTTTGAAGGGAATTAATCATATGAAATCCTTACCACTAATCTTTTTCAAGCTGTAGTTCAACCCTAAACATAAAGCAGATGATAATTTTTTTTTTTTTTTTAAAATTGGAAGCTTCTAGGAAAACTCCCATTAGTGTCAAAGTTATTAAATTATAAGAAATTACCCTGGCACTATCATTTGAATGATCAGAGCTCAGTTGACAGTAAATGTAAGAAGCAATGACAGTTATGCCTGAGGGCACAGATTTTTTTGTACTTATCTTATATATGACCATGGTTAAGAGGACAAACTCTGGGCTCAATCTCAGTTAGATCTCAAGCCTGGAGTTAATGTTATTACCTGCCACTTCACTAAATATTACTATGTATAAATTCACATCCAGGGCCGCTTCTAGGTGTTTAACTGTGTTTTGATGCCCTGGGTGCAAAATAAAAAATGCCTTTTACTACTATCAGTCCTCCCTTGTCATGCAAGCTAAAAGAATTTATTCATTAGATATAAAAGAACTTGCATGTAACACTAAAAATATTTTACATTTTTCCTCTACTTCATTTTTTTCACTCCTAATTTGTTAGTTTGATGTTAAAAATATTTTTTTTATTTTACTTGTTTGTTTCAACTTCTTCCATAAATATATCAAACAAATTTCCTTGCATGTTGTGGCTTTAAAATTTGAAACACAGCTTTTCTTAAATCTTTTAAAGTTTGACAGATCCTTAAAGGACTTACTTTATGATTTTGTTTCAATAAAAAGATAGGTTTTCAAGAAATATCTGTTGGTTTCCTTAAAGGCTACATTTTTAAATTTATTTGTTAGCATCAGATTTAAGATATTCGTCTTCTTCTTCTATATATTAAGGGCCCACGATCAATTTATTGATCATTATGGCTCTATTTATAACACGTAGTGTTTTTTTGGTCACTTTTTTATTATAATATTATTATAAATGTTCACAATTCACCACATATTTATTATAAAATTAAAAACAGCAACTTAAGTTTAGTGTTTAATTATATACATTTAAAAATCTTTTGACAGAGAGAGCTAACTCAAATTACCCTTGAGCTTTCTGAAATGGCAAAAGAACAAGATCGTATACGCAGTGCCTTAAGAGTACTTCTAGAAGCCAATGACCATGACCAGATGAAGACCTTGACCTCAGAAATGGATGAGCTGAACGACCGTCAGACTATTTTGACTAAGAAAAAACAGAGAATAGTCAACACCATTGCCAAGTATGCATTGTATTTACCGTATTCTATTGGTCATTGTAAACCTTCATTCAAACTGAGGTTTCAGTGCATGCACATACATCTCAGGGACAAATTCTATTTCTAGACATGAATCCCCCAACATTCTTGTATCTGGATACAAATTACTCCAGACACATGTGACAGACACAGATATCCCATGTAGGTGTTCACTCTGGCAGAAAAAAAAACTATGACTTTTGTTGAAGAATTTTTGCGTCTTTGTGCTATTGTTACATTTTTAAATAGTCAGTGAAGAGAGCAGAAAGAGGAAACATTTTTGGTGGGTGTGTAATTTTTGGACAGGAGATTGTCGGTGACGAAGGAATTAAAACTGGAGGACATACAAGCCTTTGAGAATATAGTTATAATGTCAGTGAAAGTACTCGGGGTCATTGCTCAGTAAAACAGCACCTAATTTGATGTCGCATGAAAGAAGCTATTGACATGCTATTACAGATGTAGACAGGTTTCCTACAGTTCAACAACATCTAGAATTTAGATGAACCATCATCAAAGTTGTCCTGTTTTTTTTAATGATAAAGTTCTAGTCAGCCCATGAAGGCTCCCAAAAGCATTTCCTGTCACAAAGTGTCTTGTTAAAGCCATAAAAAGGAACCAGAAGTTTTTAAATAAAAATAAAAAATGTGTTTGTCCACATTTTTTTTATCCAGTGTCTTGGAACATGTCACAGAGTGCAGCTTGTGTCAAGGTATCTAAGTGGCATGTGCCCAAATGTCAGCAGCAAAGTCATCACTGTCAACATAAGCCAATACATACTTGTCATATCCATTTCGTTTTCAGTACTGTACTGAAGGGGAAATTTAAACACATTACTTTTATTAGCTTCTTACAACTATAGAAAATATACAATTAAGTTCTATAACATATTATTATCTTATGGGTGACTTCTACAAAGTGACAGTTTTTGTTAGATATTAATAAAAATGCATTACATTTTTTGCTCTCCATCTTTTCAGATTTAGGAAAGGTACCCCCAAACAGTTATCGCCCAAAGGTGAGAAACTAAACATGCAAATCTTTATTAATATATGATACCCTGTTAATAATTAAATACTTTTTGTTAAAAAAAAAAAGTTTCCGTTATAAGAATCATGCCAATCACAACAACTGTTCCTTTTGACTTTCTTGATTAATGTGGTAATAGTCTAAATGTACCATTTCTGTGGCTGCATAGGTTTTTCCTTCAACAAATACAATAAATTTATTGAAAAAATATGACAGAAAGATCTATTTTTTTAAAATGACAGAAAGATCTATTTTTTTAAAATGACAGAAAGATCTATTTTTTTAAAATGACAGAAAGATCTATTTTTTTAAAATGACAGAAAGATCTATTTTTTTAAAATGACAGAAAGATCTATTTTTTTAAAATGACAGAAAGATCTATTTTTTTAAAATGACAGAAAGATCTATTTTTTAAAATGACAGAAAGATCTATTTTTTTAAAATGACAGAAAGGTCTATTTTTTTAAAATGACAGAAAGATCTATTTTTTTAAAATGACAGAAAGATCTATTTTTTTTAAAAATGACAGAAAGATCTATTTTTTTAAAATGACAGAAAGATCTATTTTTTTAAAATGACAGAAAGATCTATTTTTTTAAAATGACAGAAAGATCTATTTTTTTAAAATGACAGAAAGATCTATTTTTTAAAATGACAGAAAGATCTATTTTTTTAAAATGACAGAAAGATCAATTTTTTTAAAATGACAGAAAGATCTATTTTTTTAAAATGACAGAAATATCTATTTTTTTAAAATGACAGAAAGATCTATTTTTTTTAAAATGACAGAAAGATCTATTTTTTTAAAATGACAGAAAGATCTATTTTTTTAAAATGACAGAAAGATCTATTTTTTTTAAAATGACAGAAAGATCAATTTTTTTAAAATGACAGAAAGATCTATTTTTTTAAAATGACAGAAAGATCTATTTTTTAAAATGACAGAAAGATCTATTTTTTTAAAATGACAGAAAGATCTATTTTTTTAAAATGACAGAAAGATCTATTTTTTTAAAATGACAGAAAGATCTATTTTTTTAAAATGACAGAAAGATCTATAATTAATTATGTTTTATTTGTTAAAAATACTCAAAACGAATGTAATATAAATTTTTTTAAATGTCCTCATTAGTTACATAAAGTTAAATTAACTTATCATACTTTGAAAAATCATATTTTATTCTATTTTCAGCCAGTATACCCCATGAGCTATCGAAACACTCATCTTCTCTTGGACATGGTTCAGGAAAACGGCACAGCAAGAGCAGCTCTCCTTATGGTTATGGTGACGAGACGGCACAAAACAATCCCCTCAATACTTTATACATGGCAGCCCTTCAAAACCATAGGGATTCTTTGTTTGATGAGGGCTTGCGGATAGCCACTCAATATGGAATGGCAGACTTTGCACAAGAACTGATGGGCATGAAGTCAAAAGATAAAGATGATGAGAATGGTGATTCATCCATTCCAGTTTCGTCAGAGAGTGGAGGAAATTCAGCATTTGCTGTTTATTCATCCATGAGCTCTTCCGCTGCTGAGACGAGCATGATTATACCATCCAATTCATCAACACTGCTCATCGATTGTAAAACACCTGACCGACCAAGTGGGATCAAAGCAATAACAATGCCCACAGAGAAGTCAAAATATGATCCACATGGCAAGAAATCAGTTAATATTAGCGGATACACTAACGCCACAGTAAGCTCCAATGATGGCCATCGTAAGCATGTGGGGGCTATGGGCATGCCTAACTTGAAATCCAGCATCATTGACAAGGGCAGCCCTGTTGTTGACACAACATCTGTGTCTGTGGAGCGTTCTCTCCCCAAAGGCAGCACCACTACCACTACAATGATCACCACAAAGACCGGCCAGGTCATTGAAGTGGAGACGCGGCGTTCAAGTCGTAGAAAAAACGGTGAGCCGGATTATTATCTGATCAACGGTGGCGAGAAAAGATTCCGGGGCGGCAACTCCAGGCGCAGCAGCAGTACATCAAGTGAACGTACAAGGCGGCTGTCATCTTCTTCTTCGACATCCTCAGTCAACCCCAGCACGCCCACAGCAGCATCACCCATAAAAAGTCTTAAAACAGAAAACCATTTACACGGAGACGACATCATACGCATGCACATGAGTGAACTGCGGAGGAGAGATGGCACTGAAATCCAGAAAGTAACTTTAGATTTTAATAACTCTAATGAAGTTGACCTAATTGAATGTAACAGCCAGAGTGATGTGGAAGGTGGTGAAAACGATGTGGACAAAAGAATTATAAGGAAAAAGACACGTGTGCATCCTTACAATGGTCAACGTCACATAGGAGAACTGAATAGTACGTCCTAATTGTGGATTGGGAGATAAGACATGTAAATATTACTGTCTGCAACAACAAAAAATCTGAAACTCTAAAATCTTGCCAATTACTAATGTAAACATTTTTCTACCTGTATCATAAAGTGACAACATAAAGTGACAAACTGATGTCATAAAGTGACAAACTGATGTCACGAAGTGACAAACTGATGTCATGAAGTGACAAACTGATGTCATAAAGTGACAAACTGATGTCATAGAGTGACAAACTGATGTCATGAAGTGAATCTTCTGATGTCATGAAGTGAATCTACTGGTTTCATGAAGAGAATCTACTGACGCACTAAAGTTCTGAAGTGAATGAAAATTGACACCTTAACTCACTAAATTACAGGACATTAAATAACAGAAAAATTGAAAGGCTGGTTCCCCAGCTGAAACGTTGGTCAAATATGAGTGAAAGCATAATTCAAAAAGATTCAACCACAAACAAGTTGAATCATCAAAAGCGATCCATGTTTGAGAATTGAATATGTAAACCAGTGTAACATATGGCCCATTGGTTGCTAACCTTTGAGTAAACACAGGAAGTAACCAATGGAATGAATGGCATAATTTATGTTAATATATTTGTGAAAGACACATGTTTGTATAAATATATATATAATTTATAAAATACAGGATCTGAAGTCCAGTACGTGAAAAGGACTGTGATTGAAATGATTACATGAAACGTATTTAATAATCGGAACATGATGTATGTGGATACTTACTAAGATTATGGTTTATTGGGATATTACTATGTGGCTAGTGCAACAAAATATAAATCATTAAAATCTAGTCTGACTGCATTTAAGTAACAGTGAATGCATCAGAATCAAAACTCTTAGCATCACGGTCAATCAGAATTTCTAAATACTTTTTAAAGTTGTCAACGATTGCATAAATTCTTTTATAATTTGTGCATCATTATGTGGCCTGAAAAAAATCACCTTAAGCAAATCAGTTCTCAGTGGGTGGGTGGAGGGGAGGGGGGTTATTGCTGTGTCTCACCAAGCACAGGTGACATATTCTTATGTAAGAGCCTAACATTATTTTTATTTTTTTTTTAAATACTAAGAGATATGCCACACTAGCCCAGTTGAGAAAGTATGCCGGAGGGACTTCCTAACTGCATTTAAAGTGAAGTAGTGGTTTTTAATAAAAACTCAAATCAATTTGAATGCATTTGTCATCTGTTTATTGCAGCATCATTATTACATTTTCTCACTCTCATCCATTAATTGTAATATATGAGGTTTGCATAAAATGAAAGCACTGAAGAGGAAAAAAAAATGTATCCTGCCTTAGAAATAAGCCATCTCTTTTTTAATACTGACTAAATAATCAAGATATTGAAATAATATTTGCAATTTAAAGGTTTTTGTTTCTCTATTGGCTTCTCACTTCACTTGATTACTAGGAAACGAGTGTACAGTTTAAGACATTGATCAAATATTAATCAAGTTATGCTATACATTACAGATGAATATAGATCTAGTTGTACTAAAATATAAAAATTGGAAATATGTTTTTTAATTTATGATAGTGATAGAGATATTGTATGTGGCTGGGATTTTAAGAGTAGCAAAAAATATAATTGCATAATACAATAAATACGATCAGGGACTTCCATTAATCATGACAACAATTTTGTTGATCCCACCCCCTTGCCTACAACTGTCAAACTTTTAAGCCCCCCCCCCCAAAAAAAAACCCCCGCTCTTTGTGTTTGTGTCGTAGATAAAAATAAATAAATAAATACAGAAATTTTTTTATACTTCTGGCCAATCTAGACCTATTTATGATTTAATTTAACTTTTTAAAATTTATCAATGAAA
Organism: Omphiscola glabra; assembly: GCA_964017045.1. Taxonomy (NCBI): domain Eukaryota; kingdom Metazoa; phylum Mollusca; class Gastropoda; family Lymnaeidae; genus Omphiscola; species Omphiscola glabra. Next base: position 10,106,349 of record OZ024804.1, on the reverse strand, counting down.
GATAAAAAAAAAGTTGACATCAATTTTTTTGACAACGCCCCCACCCCCCCGGGCCCCTTGTCAATAATTTTCAAACTTTATCAAGCCCCCCAGGGCCGGATTTACCATTTTAGGGGCCCTAGGCCAACAAAGATTTGAGGCCCCACTTTGAAAAATAAAAAAATATTGCGAAGTTTCTTAATTGAAATATATAGGGTTGTTCGCAAATTACGTCACGCTCAACAAAAGCTGTTGTGGCCATTTTACATTCGGCGCGGGGATGACTTCGTTGTTTCGTGTCACAGATTTCTAATTATACTATATCTTAATCCATTATCATTATCGGGAAATGTTAAAGAAAAAAAATAAAATCTTAGTTTAGTTATGAAAATTTTATGTAGCCTCTATGTTTCGATTTTTTTTTAGGTGTGACGTGACACTAAGAGGGGAGGGGGAGAAGAATTTATGACAGGGGGAGGGGGTCTAAAAAGGTCATTTTCTGCGTGACGTAATTTGCGAACGACCCCTTACTCCTTTTTGTTGAAGCAATTCATGGATGGTCCCTAACAAATCTATGTTTTAAAATGGCTGTTACAATTAAAATACAGGTGTCATATTTTTAAAAAAGGGTTTATTTTGAAGGAAAAAAACGAATTAAAGTTTATTACATTATGTTTCGGAGACTGTGTGGTTTTTGCTTCAACTTTTGCTTGAACTAATCATGAGATGAACTGGACTGTAATTTGTTTTTGCAATTGTTCAGAGCAGGTCTCTGATATAAAAAAAAAGTTGGTTCAAAGTATCGCAGGATTGCTCAAAGGACGGGCTATTATATGATTTATATTACAGAAACATAAGACAAATCAGGTACACAATAGGTACACTAATAAGTATTTTTTTAATCAATTTCTTCTACTAAATCCCTAGTCCACGGGAGAGGGTTTGGGGGGGGGGGGACCGCACACCAAAATGGAAAATGTAAAAGAGATTCCTCGAGAAGTTTTCATAACCTATCATACTTTAATACAAGAGCAGGGTGCCACCCGAGAAAGGAAACGCAGAGAAGACGCATGGGGGAAGTCTGGAAGGGGTGAAACCCATGCGTTTATCGCACTGGGTGACAACAAACCTAGTGATGCCACTACACACCAATGTTCCTCTCTGATCTGCTTGCATGCGCCCGTGATGCTGACGCGCGGAAATATAAACACTGGGACGCGCAGTAAATTTGATAAGGAAAAAAATTAATCTATATTATTTATTATTATAATTCCTTTTTTATCAAATATTTTCTGGGGGAGGGGCTTACCGAGACCTCTTCCAAAACTTTACCACCAGTTCCATTCGGAGCTCTCAATCTCTCCCCCCCCCCATATTAAAGTGACAGTAACGACACATTTTATTCTTTAAAAAAAAAACATGGATGTAATTAATTAAAATGATTTTTTTGAATGGACAATCTTATGATTTTCCTTTAATTTAGTATACATAGTTGGGCTATAAAGATTCCAAGGGCGAAACTAAGCGGGGGATAAAAGTGGCTCCACTACTAGAATGCATTTATGATTGAGTATTACAAGGAAAAAAAGGGGGGGGGGCGATACAAAGTCAGAGTTGGCAATTGGCGTCAGAATTGAGCGCCTAAAATGCTACCTCACACTACCCGAGGGAAAAGTACCTGAAGGAAACTGGTCAAAACGCAAAGGCCAACTCAGGCCGTGGTGTAATCACAGGGAGAGACTGCAATCTGGTTAGGTAGAAGGAAATAAACATGAAAAAAAAGCAACAGAAAAACAGACGCAACAATACAACGAGGGTGTCGGCAAGAAGCCTTCTTAAGCGAACAAACAACAGTAAAAACAATATTATAATTAATTTTTAGTACAAACCCTTAGTTGCAATGTAATATCCGAAAGGACAGCAAGAGAAATGTGATAGACAGTGACGTAGCAAAGGTTCGTGTCACCCGGTGTGTTAAACTCATGGTGTCACCTCCTCCACCCAACTTCCACGATAGATTTCTTCTTGTTAAAATATGTCCACAGTATAACTAAAGCAAAAAGAAAAAAACAAAGCAATTAATTGAAGGTCAGGGGAATTATGGAACGGACACCAATAAACCTTCATCACTCGCTGATAGCAGACTCTTGGGTTGAACACCCCGAAACATATCTGCTACTTCCTTGATCGCTGATAATCTGATCTGTAGTTCAGAATGAACGCAACCAAAACACTAAAGCATCTCCCTACTGTTTCTTCTCGCAGAGAGAGAGAGAGTCCAGCATATATTACATTTTCTTCTTAAACCTTAAAATCGTCTCTATACCAAAATTCCATATTGGTCTTATTTTAAAAGTGCGTTTTCAATAGCATGTGCCATCAAGTGAAAGCGCAGAAACAACCTTAAGGCCTCTAGGTGGGTCACCACTTTGTCAAGAGTAAAGTCTTTAGTCTGCAATACTGATGTGTAGGATAAATCCTTCTAAGTAGATCAGCTCAAATATAAAGGTAGCAAATTATCGTGAAATCACAGACAGCATGTAAACGACCTGTGCTCTTGTATCCAAATTTTCAAGAGAATTACACAGAGCTTCAATAGCCGCCACTTATTTATCAAACTTATCTTTCACTGTTTTAACAGCAGCTTGATCACCACTTCAACAAGATGTTGACTGTCTTTTCACTGACATTACAGTGTGTTCAATTAAAACACCCCATCGATGAGTGGATGCAGCAAAGAAGGAGAGTACTCTATTAAGAGTACCGAAAAATGTAATAAATGAAGCATTTTCGTCAAAAGATTGTCACTTACGAAAGTAACAAAACACTTCAATCGGCGTTGAATCATGGTCAAAACGGTGTTTTTTTTGACATAATTATAGGGTCACCCCATTTCTTACACATCAAACTTGAATTTTTATTAAAGCACGCATTAGGATTTGTTACAGGTGTGAAAAATGTATGTGTGATCGATTATCCTCGAATGACGTTTGGTTGGACCGAGCAGTGTGTGCTCCGTAAAGATGCACTTTCTCAATTTGGTGTCCCCCCTCTAGACTCTAGCTACGCCACTGGTGATAGAACATTCGTTAGTCTCTGAAATCTCTGTTAAAATAACCCTTCACAAAGATGTTCTTCTTCTATATATTAAGGGCCCACGATCAATTTATTGATCATTCTGGCTCCTATGAATGTAAAGGGAATTTGCAATGTTTCTGTGCCTGGTTGCAAGAGTTACTTAGTGAGGGTATCATGCACTGGGTGTTTGAAGGCCCTAGGCAATAGACACAAATAGTCAAGTCAAGTGTTGTCGCCTCAACTGTTCCATTTGAAAGCTTGTTCCAATCATGTTCATTGCTTTGTTGGGTTAAAAAAAAATAAAAAAAAAATTTTTTTTAAAATTTTCATACCGATACTTTCTTTTCGCTATTTCCTGATGCGGTTTTACAATTTGGCCTCTACTAAAATTATTTTCATTTATTGTAAATACGAATGGTAAATGTTAAGTTTTAAAGGGGGATTACTCTCGTAAAAATAGTTTTTAAGTATTATTAATTAAAAAATCACTGTCACAGATTTACATTTTTGGGTTTGGATTTTTCAAAAACAATACCTGAGGACTCAGATTTTAGAAATTTTAAAGCCCAAATTGTTTAAATTATTTATTGATGTGAAAGTGATTTTGAAGTTACCTTTTTGGCATTAATCATGGTGATGATTGAAATGACAATAAACAAAGTATAGTTATAGTTTATAATTTATAAGTTATAGACTAGTGATTAGTGGCTGACTAGTGACTAGTGTCGCTGCTAGCAGTTAAAGTCCAAGTGCTACTGCTGCCAAAAGTCAATAGTGTCAGTAGTAAAAGTATTGGCGAATACGGTAGGCCTTCAATACTACTTAAAAGTTAATCAAATGAATTTTTAATATTCACTATATAGGCCTAAATATTAAAGTAAAGAAATGGTAAATGTGAAATCGCCGCTGTTTTGTACCATGGCCGCCATCTTGGTTGCCGCGATCCGCGAAGTTATGTCCTAAATTTATCCCTAAACCTAAGCTGAACCCTAAATCTATCCCTAAACCTAACCTGAACCCTAAACTTATCCCGGTAAATTTTTAGAAAGATAGCCGCGTCTTTTACCATGGCCGCCATCTTGGTTGCCCCAACCCGCGAACTTTTACGTGTTCACGGGTCGGGACAACCAAGATGACGGCCGTGGAAAAATAAAATAACTCATGTTTTTTGCTAAAATTACGAATAAAAAGTTTTTAAAAATGAAAAAATGATCTAAATCTATCCCTCACCCTAACCTGAACCCTAAATTCCTCCCTAACAGGGTTTTGACCCTCTCCCTAACAGGGTTTTGACCCTCTCCCTAACAGGGTTTTGACCCTCTCCCTAACAGAGTTTTGACCCTCTCCCTAACAGGGTTTTGACCCTCTCCCTAACAGGGTTTTGACCCTCTCCCTAACAGGGTTTTGACCCTCTCCCTAACAGGGTTTTGACCCTATCTGAACCAGCGTTTTGACACTCTCGCCTTAGCCTAACGTGGCGCTGGGTTTTGACCCTGAAAAGTAGGAAAGTTTTAAAAAAACAAAGAAAAGTGGCCAAAATTAATTATAAAATAAAGAAGTAATGAAAACCCAACTTACATTTTCATGGAATACACTTTTACACACTTTATTTCAGGTTCCAACGAAAAGAATATCAAAAAATTAATGAAACAGGAATAAAACACGTGTGGTCATCATGGCAGACGACATAAAATACTAAATCAGCCAACCAATCAAATTTTATCATTATATTTAATCAACCAATAAAAATTTAATTAAAAAACATGCCATCGTAATTTAAGTAAAATATAACTCTAATAAAAAAAATAAGGGGAGTGAATCCACGCAAATGACGTCACGGCTACGCTTGTAAAAATCAGCCCTTATCCCTAGCCCTAACCTGGGTTTTGACCCTATCGGACACAAGGGTTTTGACTTTTTACCCTATCTGAAATAGGGACAAAACACACAAATTAAATGATGCCATGGCACCCATGGAGATATCTCTTCGCCCATGGAGATATCTCTTCGCATTATCCAAAGAAATAACTGTATTAACTGTCTATATATTATATTAATGATTATTAAGTTAAGTGTATAAATAGTTTATAATATATATTATAATTATATATATTATTTAATAAAATGAAAGAATAGGATTATTATTATTAATATTATAATTTTTTGTGTCTAATTTACAATTAAGTGGCACAATACATTAATAACTCACTGAGTTATTCACTGTTTAATAGGCACTTCGATATCGTCCGAGAAACGCTGAAAACCGGGTATCGTGATTTTGGCATCAAAATGGCGACCTCCACTTTTTAATTTACAGAGAGTGTCGCTGTTTACGATTTTTTCGTTAATTATAGCCTAGCATGATCACTCTATTTCCGCCCACAACTTAGAGTAGACATGTTGTTTTATTATTAGACACTTTAGTTCTAAAAAAAATTGAGGTCTTAACTTTGAAAATTTAAGGTAAAATAATGCTAAATTTACTCATTCATATTTTTTTTCTGGAAAGGGTGTCTTTCTTAAAAAAAAGACGTCAGTAGATAATGGAATAAATTACAACATATAAAAAATTCATGACTTAGGACCCAGTTCAGTGATGAAAAAATCCATACCAAATTTTTGTCACATTATGTGTCCCAAAATGACCTATTATCGATAACGATTTTTTAATAGAGGAAATAACTTGATTTACATTGGAAATCTAGCTTATAACTCCATAATAACTCATTTAAAAACAAACAGAAATAATTTAATAACACAGATAGGCCTATATATTTTAACAACAAAAATACATATTTTTAACTTGTTTTGATGCTTTTATTGAGGGGTATGGACTTGGGAAGTGCCTGAAGTTGGTTAAAAACCATTTTCATTTATTATTATTAGCCTCATTATTATTACAATTAATATATAAAATATAATAGTTTATAGATAGGCCTATATTTATAATCTATATATATTATATATATATTTAAATATATATATATATACATTAATATGTATATTTATATAATATATACATTTATGTGTATATATATATATATATATATATATAATATCAATATATAGGACCTAGAAAAATATAGTATTTTAAGTATAGGCCTAGCCCCACCCCAACTGATTATTTGTGGGACCCATTATTTGTTATATGTAATGATATTTTAATGAATATAATGATTCTTAAGGGATAGATTAAGTAAAAATGTAAAAAAATATGCACTTACCTTTAATATAGAAATATCCTATATTTAATCACTTATCACAATATTCCACAAGAGAATTATTACATAATCCTTGTATTCTCAAAGAAAAAACACACTTTCTGCCAAAATAATCCAAGAATTACTTAAGATATTTCTAAAGAAAAATCATAAAAACTTATACTTACCTCAAGCAAATGACTAGAACTTATTTGTTGATTTGTGAAAAAAAGATTACTAACTTAAAATAAATGACACATACTATTTTTTTGTCATATTCAGACATTCATATGATATGGAACTAAAATGCATATATAGAAAATGGTAAAATAAAAAGTGTGATCATCAATGTTAAACTAAATGAAACAAATAATCCCTTTATTATTTGTTTATACTTATAAATGTTAAACAATTCCATAGAAAATTTGAAATTAATATCTAAAGAATATTCTTATTATTATGATTAAGGGAAATTTAAAAAAAAAGTATTTAGGCGTAATTAATTAATTAATTACAAATAAGTGACATGTCAGCATATTTTATACATCTTTAATAAGAAAATAATAAGGATTATTTTTTAAATTTTTGCGGAATATTAGCTAAAACAATCTTATATTTTGTGGCTTTATTTACAAGTACTCTTATTTAACTATGTTCCCTTTAAATATTATATTTTTGTCCCACTTTATAATAAAGTTATGGGTGTTTAAAAAAAGGCAAATTGAGGGTCACAAAATTTGGAGGAAAACCCCATAGTGAAAAAGCTCCTTTGGGGTCCCTACTAAAATTTAGTAAAAATAATAATAAAGTTCATTTGAAAATTCACGCTTCATCCCCAAAGGCTCGAAGCGCGGTACAAAATCAAAGCTGGAAGATAATAACTAGATGGAAAAGATGTTAGACAACTTCACCCCAGAAGGTGTTTGCGAAATAGATGAGTTTTTAAATTTGTTTTGAAGGACTCCAGTGTCTGGCTGTTTCTGAGAGCGTCAGGAAGGGTGTTCCAAATGGTTGGGCCAGCAAATGCGAACGTGCGCTTTCCGTAAGTCTCAAGGGGAACACGCGGTATCGAGAGTTTGCCACTATCGGATGAGCGGATTTGTCTAGTGGGTACATAAGGCGTCATGAGCCCTTGGAGATAGGACGGCGCCAGGTCATGCAAGCAGCGGTAGCACAGAGTTGCAATTTTGTACTGTATGCGAGCGCGGACCGGCAGCCAATGCAGTTCTCTCGGAAGAGTTTTAGCATGGTCCAATTTGCGTTTACGAAGAACAATTCGAGCCGCATTATTATGTGCTTTCTGAATTTTATCCAGGAGGGTAGTTCGAAGACCCACCTTGAGAGCATTGCAGTAGTCCATGCGTGATAGCACGAATGCAGACATCAGCCTCTTTGATGTATTCAACGTTAAGAAAGGTCTGATATGACTAATTCTGCGCAGCTCTAGAAAAATCGCCTTGCAAATCATGTTAATGTGATTTTCCATAGTTAGTGTTCTGTCTAAGTAGACACCCAGGTTTCGCACTGAGAGAGTAAAGGATGGTGTATTTTTTAAAGATTTTAGCTGTTTAGCGGTAGCAATGGGGATCAGCTCAGTCTTTTCATCGTTCAATTTGAGCTTGTTTATTGTTATCCAGTGCTTAACTGGCTCCACTGTATTCTGTGTCATATTAAGAAGCTGAGGGAACTGTGAGGGGATCACGGATTTCTGAAGTTGGGTATCATCCGCGAACATGTGATATACCATGTCAAACTGCTTGATCACTGCACCCTGGGGCTGAACGTACATAGTGAAAAGCACTGGGCCTAAGACCGAGCCTTGGGGTACTCCGAATTCAATAATGGATTTCTTGCCGTTTGCGATAACTGATTGGACCCGATTTGTCAGATATGAGCGGAACCATCTCAGGACGGTATCGGTGAAACCGAGCGTATTTTGCAGATGTTGGAGAAGTATGCCATGGTCAAGAGTATCGAACGCTGCCGATAGATCCAGTAACGACAAAAGCGATACCTGGCCCCACCTCAAGACGACAGAAGGTCATTTACGACGCACAACAGGGCTGTCTCAGTAGAGTGATGTGTTCTGTATGCTGACTGAAAAGGCTCAAACAAGTCACACTGAGTAAGGGGATCCAGGAGCTGTCAAAGAACGACCCTCTCTAAAATCTTTGATAAAAATGGTAGATTAGAGACAGGGCGATAATTTCTCAACAAATTAAGATCGAGATTTGCTTTCTTTAGCAGTGGAGTGACAACCGCCTCTTTAAAAGAGGATGGAACAAAACCAGTTTTCAAAGGCTGATTTATGATATTAGTAATGATAAGGACAATATCGTCCAAACATTCATACAACAGACCTGCCGGAAGAGGGTCAAGCAAACATGACTTTCTTGGGGAGTCAACCAGGATTTTCTTCACATGCGATTCAGTGACCTCCAAAAATTCGCTCAAAGGAGTGCCATTAAACGGCAAGAATTCGGGAGCATCTGTGCAAATGTCAAGTCTTGCCCTGATCTTCTTAACTTTCGTAAAAAAGAACTCATTTAGAGCGTCTGGTAGCTCGGCCAAAGCAATATTGTTTGGCAAAGATGTGTCCTTCTGTTTACCGGTCAGCTAACCGACAATAAGAAATAAGTCCCTATTTGAGCTGCAATCTACAATCCGGTGACTGACATATTCAGTCCTAGCCGCAAGGACCAAATTCTTAGTTCGTTCCTTGTTTTCAACAAAGATTTGTCGGTGAACGGTCAAGCCAGACTTTCGCCATTTGCGTTCTGCACATTGCTGCTTCTGCTTCGCGTCCTTTATTTCTGATGTGAGCCATGGGGCGGAAGGGCGGTCCGTAACGGGCCATGTAGACAGAGGTGCATGTTTGTCTAAAATAACTCTGAGGCCACTGTTGTAGTCTGTTGCAGGATCTTCTTCGCTGTACATGAGGGCGGTGACGTCACATCTAAAGGCCGCCAGATCTATCCTTCGGAGGTCACGGGATGTGACTGTGCACAGAAGGCGCCCTGGCTTCCTCAAATCAAAGTCAAAGGTTACTGGGAAATGATCAGAGATCAGGTTGTCCTCAATTATGAGGTTGCAGATCATAGCTGCACGATCCTCTCTGACAACCAGCCAATCTAGGATGTGACCTCGCTTCTGTGTCGGGACACTGACAAGCTGAGTCATTCCGCGTGTGTCAAAAGCTGATTTTAAGGTCTTCACATAGCTGTCGGTGGAATTGAAATGGCAGTTTGTGTCGCCGATTATGATGACGTTGTTTGTGGAGGTGTACGTTTCCAGAAGCCGAAGAAAGTCAGCAGTAAACTGACAGATCTGCAACTTATTTCGCTTATTAGGAGGTGGACTGTATGTGCATAGAAACGTTATCGCTTGGTCACCATAATTAAGTTGCATCTTGCACATCTCAAATGAAACAAACTCGTCCGAATTTGAGAACGCCACACTATTCTTGAGGGAGCTCCTGTAAAGGACAGCAATGCCACCGCCACTGTGCGATTGCCTTGGGCAAGAGTGAAGGAGGTAGTCCTGAGGTGTAATTTCTTGCTGCTTGACCTCATCTCCAACATGTTTAAACCACGTCTCGGTAATGACATATTCAGTCCTAGGCGCAAGGACCAACTTCTTAGTTCCTTACATCCTAGCTTCTTTGATACAAATTTGATAATATCCCATAAAATTAATATGCAATAGTTTATTAAAAGCATCTAATCTAGATTTACATCTAATATTCCACTAGGCCTTGAAGGTTAAAAAAGGCTGATTACCTGCCAATTAATTGGTGCAACGCTAATGAAAAATAATGTCCCAGATTGTATCCAATATTGTTTAGCGTTGATGAGTTGATGTCAATATATTAAATTTAAAAAAATTACTTTTCAAATTTATATTATTTTTAAAGAATTCAATTAGAAAGTGCAGGCTTTAGGCAACAATCAGTTTTATTACAGTTACAGACAGAAGTTTCATTTATGCCTCTAATCTAACATAAACGAATAGCAAATACATTTATTATAATTTGATAAAATTTCATTCTTCTGTGTAAAAAGTAATAATGTAACTAGTAAAGAAGTAAATACAAGTAAAAATAACCATAATCATAGCCAGAAAATATTTTTTGTAAAAAGTGTTTTTCAAATGCATTTTTATTTTTATTTAAAATGATTACCTGGTAATATTTTATATTTATTTTATATTTTTCAGATGTTTTGAATTAATGGTCCAGATAGCTGATGGTATTTTATTGCATCTTATAGACCGAAAAATGCATGCATAAAAATCAGATTTTGAAGCTTTCACAGTTTTTGATTGTTTTAAGATCTTGATAATGGAGAAAGGTGATTTTAAATTTATACCCAGCCTAATTACAAAGGAGAAAAATGTTATACCAAAGACAGGGATTGAGACTGACTTTACCAAGCTACTCAAGAAAGAAATATATAACACAGAGGAAGATAAATATTCTGACTGTTTGGTCAATACAAAAATTAAACAGGAGACAGAATTTTGCAAAATTCAGATGTTTGAATCGAGTTTAAAAATAACAGTTGATGCTGAATTTGTTCCAACAAACTTGTCAGGAAAGTTAACAGAAGATCCATTGACCAGCGGTCACGAGACGTTTTCCTTAACTTCCTGTAGGAAACCAGAGAAAACACTAATTCAGCAACATGATCAAAATATAATTTCTTCATCAAACCTGGAACCTGGACAATCACATGTAGCTGTTAAAAAAGGACTGGATACTAGGAGAAGAAAATATAAATGTGTCACTTGTAATGCAGCTTTTGATGACATTTTGCACCTTGTGTCCAAAAAATCTTGTGATAAAACAATGACTTATAACTGTAAAATATGTTACTCAGCTTTTGATAAAAATCAAAAGTTAGCTAACCACAAGAGACAATGTTCTGGAGAGAAACTCCATAAATGTAACATTTGTTCTGCTACATTTACTAGCAATACTTATTTAAATCAACACAAAAGAATACATACTGGAGAGAAACCCTATAAATGTGACATTTGTTCTGCTACATTTACAGTTAAATCTCATTTGACTAGACACAAAAGAACACATACTGGAGAGAAACCCTACAAATGTAATATCTGCAATGCTGCTTTTGGTCAAAATACACAATTAACTGTACATAAAAGAAGACATACTGGAGAGAAACCCTACAAATGTGACATATGTTCTACTGCATTCACTTGTAAATATGGTTTAAAAAAACACAAAAGAGGACATACTGACGAGAAACTCTACAAATGTGACATATGTTCTGCTGCATTTACTTGGAGTTCTGTTTTAACTGTACACAAAAGAAAACATACTGGAGAGAAACCCTTCAAATGCAAGATTTGTGTTGCTGCATTCACTTGTAAATCTCATTTAAATACACACAATAAAGGACATACTGGAGAGAAACCCTATAAATGTAATATCTGCAATGCTGCTTTTGGTCAAACTACAAATTTAACTGTACATAGAAGAATACATACTGGAGAGAAACCCTATAAATGTAATATCTGCAATGCTGCTTTTGGTCAAAAAAATACTCTAACTAAACACATAATAAAACACACTGGAGAGAAACCCTACAAATGTGACATATGTTCTGCTGCATTTACTAGTAGATCTACATTAACTGTACACAAAAGAAAACATACTGGAGAGAAACCCTACAAATGTGACATATGTTTTGCTGCATTTACTAGTAGATCTACATTAACTGTACACAAAAAAGGACATACTGGCGAGAAACCCTATAAATGTAATATCTGCAATGCTGCTTTTGGTCAAAAAAATACTTTAACTAAACACATAAGAAAACACACTGGAGAGAAACCCTACACATGTGACATTTGTCCTGCTGCATATACTAGTACGACTAATTTAACTGTACACAAAAGAACACATACTGGAGAGAAACCCTACAAATTTGACATTTGTTCTGCTGCATATGCTAGTAGATCTATGTTCACTATACACAAAAGAAAACATACTGGAGAGAAACCCTATAAATGTGACATTTGTGCTGCTGCATTCACTTGTAATTCTCATTTAACCAGACACTATAGAGGACATAATTGAGGGAAGCCCTATAAATGTGACACATGTTCTGATGCCTTTGCTACTAATCTGCAACAGCTGTACACGAACACATGCTGGAGAGAAACCCTATATACCGCGACTGAGTATACGGGCATACGATAACTGCGAACATGTTGTTAACAAACATGTATGTACATTTTTATAGCATGCCGATCGCTTCATCAAACAAATAACGGCAACGCTGTTGTGTAAAAAAAAAACTCCAAAAACACGTGCATGTACATTCTCATTTATTAACGCACATCATGTATATAAAGACATTTCAAGCACATGTTAATATATTGCCGCCATATTGGTTTTCGTTTATCTCGATCCTCGGTTATCTCGACGCCTTTTGGCATACCCCGTGGCCGTCGACATAACCGGGTTCTATATAGCCATGATCTCAAGGGCAGCCGCCTCCCGTAACATGTTCAGGTCTACGCTTTGTCACTGCTGCATCCGCCAAGGCCAAATGTATGGAGGGACGTGAGGGTTCCGCGTATGGCGGATTGACTGGGATTAGGGTCAGACGTTCTCTATTTTGGGGCAGGTCGACTGTCCTTTCCAACTCCACGAACTGTTGCATGAAAGAGGATCTCTTTAGTCGCCTGCCCGCCATTCAGTTGTTCTGTATCTGGATCGACGGTTCCTTCTCGTTTAGCCGACGGTACGGTACTTCGTATAGCTTTTTCCCTCCTTATTTCTAGCGGTTCTACATTGGCCAAGACCTCTACAGCAGCTGGGTGTATGGTCCTGAATGCGCCACTGATGAGTCTCAGAGCCTGATTCTGGATTTGGCCCAACTTTTCCAATGCGGCCTTGCTTGCAAAGGATTGGACTGGCATGCTGTAATCCATCACCGACCTTAAACTGCCTGGCTCTAGGAATAGAGCTCTAAGCGTTCTTGCGCCCGCGCCGGATAATGATGGATATATGTGCCAAGTTTGGTCAAGATCCAACATGCCATGTAAAAGCCTTTGTGGAACAAACAAACAAACCCATTTTGAACTAAGCGATCCCACTACTAGTAATAACGGAAAATGAGTCCGCCTTATTATATAAGATCACCAGCCCTCACCTTCAAATTGGACCCCACAAATCACTGGCAACGTATTTGCTTAATGACCTCACGCTATCATGGCCGATTTCCCCCATCCCACCCCCATTTCTGCATCGTCACAAATGTTTAACAAATGGGCATGATCACACATTAGCACAAATAAATACCCCCCCCCCCCCCACTTTCCAGTAGCTACACTCCAGGACAATGATGACGTGTGCGTCCGCTGACTTGGTCGGTAATCCATTTATAATTTCCCCCCCCCCGCCCCACCACCAACCAAGGCTTCCCTTCTATGGCCTATCAGTATATTCCGACCGCTCTGAGGGGAAAATAAGGTGGGGGGGGGGGGGGGGCGTGCGTATTGCCGATCGTCCGTGTCATAAGCTTACCCCCACGCTCCAGCCCACCCCCACCACCCAAGCTATGACACAGACACTAATGACATGGGCCTACACCAGAAATTTCCAAAGTAATCGTCCATTATTATGGCATAAGCTATATACATATTGAAGTTGAAGGCTTCTTGTGTTGATGGATATTAGCCAAAATGGGCCAAAACCATTCATACAAAGGATCCCTCTGAGAACGTGATCACACCGAGGAACAGGATCCGAACAGGAAACGGGATCAAACTTAGAAAACGTGATCCAGTCTGGTAACAGTATCACAATAGAGAATAGATACTCCCATGAATGTGATCTCGCGGCTTAATCGGGATCTCATCGTAGAATGGGGTCAAACCAGGAATAGGATCACATCGGGAAACCAGATCCCATTGAAGAACAGGATCCATAGGGAAACGAGATCCCACCGAGGAACGGGATCCCATCGGAGAACAGGACCCAATCTTGGAACGGGATCGCACTGGGAAAAGAGATCCCATGGAGAACAGGAACCCAAAGGGTATGGGATCTCATCGGGGAAACTGGATCCCACCGGGTTCTGGTTCACGCTGGGAAATTGGATCCTATCGGGATAGGCTTCGCCAAGGTCAGGACTCCAATGGGCTTGAGATTCCCACCGGGAACTGTATCCCATCAGGATCCCAAATGAGTTTGGGATGCCTCCGGGATAGGGATCCCATCGGGAAACGGGATTTTATTGTATCAGGATCTCGCTGAGTACAGGATCCCTTCAGGAGCAGGATCCCATACTGAGGACTGGAATCACAACTGGGAAGAGATCCCACTGGGGATCGGGATACCTTTCGGATTCTATTTTATGAATTATTTTTTTTAAGGTTAGAATTTAAAAAAAAACATTCATGTGTTTTTTACAGGCCCCTTAAAATGTTAGCTAAAGGGTTTTAAAAAAATGTTCATTTCTGAATGCCATCACGAGCGCCGCCGCCACGAGGGACGCAGTTGGGACACGAAAAAAAATTAAAATTATGAGTTCATTACCCTTCAGTACCGGTATTTGAATATGGATAATCAATTGTATGTCTAATAAGTTTGATCTAAATCCATTCACCCAAGCAGGAGCCTTTGTTTGGAATTATAATTATACATCTCATATAAGAAAAAAACACATGAATATTTGGCCCCTATCTCTAAACGGAACATCTAATAAGGTTCAACCCCCCCCCCCCCGAAAAAAAAAAATCCAAACCCTTTTTTTGTCCTCCAGTATTTCATTCTTTTTTGTGAACTTGTCTATAGTTTGAAAATTTCATTTACCATACTAACTTACAAGTGGTTAAAAATCTGGCCACAGGGTGACAGAAAATAATACAAAACAAATGGGGCTATGTAACATTGGTTGGGGGATGTTCAAAGACGCTTTAGAAATCAAATAAAAAGAAAAAAAAAGGGCTTTATAATTCAGCATTAGTTAACTATTGCTGCCTGGATTGAATTAATAAAGAATACATGTAAGTTTACTTGCTAAAAAACGAAATGCGTTAAGAAATAATATACGCACCTGAACTGCACTTTAACCCTTTTAATTAAATAAGAAGGAAAAACATTAAATTTGATCCCGTTCCAGTAACCTATCACTTACCATAAGGTCGCTAAGCGTCTATTCTACCACAAGACCACACAAGTTCACAATTAACTGCATTAACTTAAAACCATGTCAGTACTGAGAAGGCGGTCATGTGACTTGGTGGCCGGACGTATAGCTCCCGCACTAAAACGTTCGGCGCGCCGGACGTGTAGACAAATGGTTTATTTTAATATAGATAAGCCCAATTTGGCAATTTTTATAACGTATCTTTGAACATAAAAGAGTTCTCCTTTATTTACCACAATGGTGCAATGAAAGACAAAGGATTTATGAAAATGTACTTTTTTTTATAACTCGTAAGATGTATTGGCTATTTCCACACTATTAGTGCCCAGCATGATTGATAAGGGCTCAGGTTAGGTTTAAGGATATAATTTTTAAGAGTTAGAGGTTTATGGAGGTTCAGGGATATATTTAGGTTTCAGGTTATTAAGCTAATTTACTAATTAATTTAGGCTTAGGGCCGGCTAAAACTATTAAGGTCTAAGGCTAAGGGAGACATTCAATTGTAGGCACTTCGGTGAGATCCGGGAAATGCCGAAAACCGATATCGTGATTTCGTTGTCAAAATAGCGACCTCAACTTTTTAATTTACCAAGAGTCACATTTTTTACGACTTTATTCCTATTTGTAGCTGGCATCCCTCCGTCACAAGGTGACGATGGTGTGGAATTCGCAGGACAAAATCCACAAGGTCTGGGATTAATCTTCTAGGATTATAAGCTGGTTCCCAACAGCAACTCGCCTCTCACCACGCCGCTGAATAAGCCCAAGAAGGGAACATCATGTGAATGTGGATGATAAAGCTTGGCACCAGTGGCGACGCAGGAGTTGCCCGAATGTTTCATTGTATCAATGTTATCCGCCTTTCGGGACTCTCCGGGTTTTGAATTCAGAGTTTCCTTCTCTTAGATGGGTTGCTGTCCAAGGTTAACGAGTTCCATCCACCCGTGGTGCTGGTGGTGTTTTTGCTTGACTGGGCTTTGGCGGGGATTGAACTCCAGCCCAGCATGTTAATTCTACTTACGTCCACAACTTGGACTAGACAACATGTCATAGTCATGTTGTTTTATGATTAGACACTTTAATAATTTTGGGGCTTCAATTTGAAAATTAAAGGTAAAATAATGCTAATATTTTTATTAGTAGGCACTTTGATGAAAATTTCAAAATATTTGTAAAAAAATAAAAATACTGCGGCTGTATAGAGCCTGGTGAATAGATTACAAAAACAACACGATCAACTTTCTAGCTCAAGTGGTTAAAAAGTTTTTTAATTTTTTAGTAGGGACCTCAAAACCACTTTTTCATTATGGGCCACTGGGAATTTCCTCCACATGTTGTGACCCTCATTTTGCTTTTTTTTAAAGGCCTATAACTTTATTATAAAAGGAGAAAAAAATATAATATTTACAGGGAAAATAATTTAATAAGAGTACTTCCAAATAAAACCACAAAATAAAAGTTAGATTTTGTTAATATTCCGCAAAAATTGTAAAAAAATCGGTATTATTTTCCTATTAAAAAATATATAAAATATGCTGACTCGTCATTTATTTGTAATTAATAAATTACCAGTTGTCTAAATATTTTTTTTTTAAGTTCCCAAATATAATAATGATAATAATATTCTTTAGATATTAATTTCAAATTTTCTGTGGAATTGTTTAAAATTTATAAGTATAAACTAATAATAAAGGTATTATTTATTTCATTAAGTTAAAATTGATGATTACACTTTTTATTTTACCATTTTCTATATAATGTTTTTTAGTCCCATATCATATGAATGTGTGAATATGACAAATAATAGTATGTCATTTATTTTAAGTTAGTAAAGTTGTTTCACAAATCAACATGTATAATAATGTATTGTTAGAATCAACTTTGGCTGTTGATAGAATTTAAAATAAGTTCTAGTCATTGCTTGAGGTAATTACAATATTTTATGATTAATTTTTAGTAATATCTTAGTAGGTACTTTGAAAGAATTTTCATTATTGTCCTATTGACATAAATGATACATCATTTTAAAGGGCTAGCTATAAGCTTTGCAAAAATACCAATTTCATCTTTTTAGCTTTTATAGAAATTAAGTTATAATTTTTTTTGTGAATTTTTAAAACCCCCTTCATCTTTGTATTTAACTGTAAATACTTGTGACTGACTTTCCAAATTTCTGCCTTATTTTGCCAACAATTTTTTTATTTTAAAAGATAATGCAACCAAATTTTCAGGAGACATTCTCAATGCAATATACAACTCAATGAATAACAAAACTTTTACATCACATCAAGAATTTGCATTTAGGATAATTTAATTGCGTGTATGTTACGAACAAAGTGAATAGAAAAATCATTATTTATAAAGAAAAAAAAAATCTAACATAAACAAACTGCAAATACATTTATTATAATTTGATATTTGAGTAACATTTCATAATTCTTTATACGATATAATAATGAAATTAGTGAAGAAATAAGTACAAGTGATAATAACCATAGCGTTAGTCCAAAAATTTGTGTTGTAAAATAGTGTTTTTCAAATGCATATTTCTTAATTTAAAATTATTACCTGTTGATATAACATTTTATATTTTCCAGATGTTTTGAATTAATGGACAAGATTGCTGATGGTATTTTATTGCCTCTTATAGACAGAACTTATGCATCTCTATATATCAAATTGCCAAACTTTCACAGTGTGTTTGTTTTAGATCTTGACAATGGAGAAAGATGATTTTAAATTTATTTCCAGCATAATTAAAAGGGAACAAGACATTATACCAAAGACAGAGATAGAGACTGACTTTACCAAGCTACTAAAGAAAGAAATGTATAACCCAGAGCAAGATAAATATTCTGACAGATCGATCAGTGAAAAAATTAGACTGGAGACAGGATTTTGCAAAATTCAGATGTTTGAAACAAGTGCAAAAGTAACAGTTCATGCTGAATGTGTTCCAACAAACTTGTCAGGAAAGTTAACAGAAGATCTATTGACCTGCGGTCACGAGAAGTTTTCCTTAACTTCCTGTAGGAAACCAGAGGAAACACTAATTCAGCTCCATGATCAAAATATAATTTCTTCATCAAGCCTGGAACCTGGACAATCATATTTAGCTGCTAATAAAGGACTGGCTAGTAGGAGAATAGAATATAAATGTGTCACTTGTAATGCAGCTTTTGATGACATTTTGCACCTTACATCCAAAAACTCTTGTGATAAAACAATGACTTATAACTATAAAATATGTTTGTCGGCTTTTGCTAAAAATAAAAAATTAGCTAGCCACAAGAGACAATATCTTAGAGAGAAACCCTATGAATGTGACATTTGTACAGCTTTATTTACTTGCAAAGCTTATTTATATGGACACAAAAGAATACATACTGGAGAGAAACCCTATAAATGTGACATTTGTTCTGCTACATTTACAGTTAAATCTTATTTAACTAGACACAAAAGAACACATACTGGAGAGAAACCCTACAAATGCAA
Organism: Omphiscola glabra; assembly: GCA_964017045.1. Classification (NCBI taxonomy): domain Eukaryota; kingdom Metazoa; phylum Mollusca; class Gastropoda; family Lymnaeidae; genus Omphiscola; species Omphiscola glabra. The sequence goes on along the minus strand of OZ024804.1, from coordinate 10,087,412 downwards.
GATCTGCAATGCTGTTTTTAGACAAAGTGCACATTTAACTCTACATAAAAGAATACATACTGGAGAGAAACCCTATAAATGTGACATTTGTTCTGCTACATTTACAGTTAAATCTTATTTAACTAGACACAAAAGAATACATACTGGAGAGAAACCCTACATATGCCAGATCTGCAATGCTGCTTTTAGACAAAGTGCACCTTTAACTCTACATAAAAGAACACATACTGGAGAGAAACCCTACAAATGTGATATGTGTCCTGCTACATTTGCCAAGAAATATCATTTAACTAGACACAAAAGAACACATACTGGAGAGAAACCCTATAAATGCCAGATCTGCAATGCTGCTTTTAGTGAAAGTACAAAATTAACTCTACATAAAAGAATACATACTGGAGAGAAACCCTACAAATGTGACATGTGTCCTGCTACATTTGCTAGACAATCTCATATACCTGAACACAAAAGAACACATACTGGAGAGAAACCCTACAAATGTGACACTTGTTCTGCTGCATTTTCTAGTAGAGCCAATTTAGCTGTACACACAAGAACACATACTGGAGAGAAACCCTACAAATGTGACATGTGTCCTGTTACATTTGCTAAAAGTAGCAATTTATCTAGCCATAAAAAAAGACATAGAAACCCTATAAATTGAAATTACTAATTTGTTCTGCTATATTTACTTGTAGATCTATTGAAATCAACACAAAATAACACTTATAGGAGAGAAAGCCTACAAATGTGACATTTGTTCTGCAGCCTTTGCTACTAAATCTGCAACAGCTTTACACCTAAGAAGACATACTGGAGCATTTGTCTAGCTTTTGCCATGCTGCTTTTGCTCAAAGTACACGAGACAATGTGACGATCGTGAGGAATTCCCAGGATGAAATTTGCTGAATAACCCCAATGGAACATCAAGTTGGTGCACAGCTTGGCACCAGTGGTGTTGCAGGAGTTGTCGGAATGTTTCATTGTATCAATGTTATCCGCCTTTCTGGACTCCATCGAATTCAGAGTTTCCTTTTCTTAGATGAGTTGCCATCCACCCGGGGTGCTGGTAATGTTTTTGCTTGACACGGCTTTGGTGGGTATTGAATCCCATACCATCAACTTGAGATTTGCTCAGTTTAGACCACTCGGCCACCCAACACCCAAAGTACACATTTAATTCTACATAAAAGAACACACACTGGAGAGAAACCCTATAAATGTGTCATTTGTTCTGTTTCATATAATATTATAAAAAATGGCATTTGGATAAAAAATAATACTACAAATGTGAGCTCAGTTTATTGCAAGTAATTTTCATTTGGATTAATTTCAATAATTCTTAAAATGCATGGCACTGATGAGTTATGACGTTGTAATCACTCAAGACTACATTCATTGGAAAAACCCTTTGCATTTTAAAATTAATTTCATATAAACCACCTTATTTCAACATTGGGCAGTGAGAAGCTTAATACATCCTTTTTGTCCATTCAAAAATTATCAAGCTGAGGATTAATAGGCCATCTATATTTAGAATTGGTGCAGTCTTATTAATGTCATTCATTAAACCTAAGACAGCGTAATATTGATAGTGACTTACTTTGATTAGTAAACCTTAATTACCAATCAGTGTGTTTAATTCCTAACAAGAACTGCAGTCTTAGTAAGTGTTCATTTAATTTATATTAAATATGTTTGATAATACTATTTGTCAGTCATTGACTTCCTTTACTTGTTGTTCTCTATTTATTACAAAGACATGTCCTAATCATAATCCCTCCAGCACAGTGAAAAAATAAGGTTATAAGTTGAAGATAAACTCAAACAACTTTGTCAAGATGGAAGAACATTATTTGACTTTGATGATTTAAAAAAAAAGACTCTCGCTAACTACATTTTGCAGCCAGGAATCTAGCATAATAAACCAATGAGTTATGCAGATGCTTAAATTAAGTTAAATGTGTGTGCGGCAAAGGTGAGACTGAGACTAATAATTTTTTATCATGCATTCAAATCATTTATAAAAATTTTGAAAAAGCCATAAATTTAACTTTATTTTTCATTTTTTCCTCCATTTTTTTACTGGACAGTTTAAACTTGTTCATGTTGTTGTACAGTTTAAACGTGTTCATGCTGTTGTACAGTTTAAACTTGTTCATGCTGTTGTACAGTTTAAACTTGTTCATGCTGTTGTACAGTTTAAATTTCTAAATTTGTTCATGCTGTTGTACAGTTTTTGTTGGACTTTTTGTTCTGGTTGTGGATCCCACTGTTTGGCATGAATCATGTATGCAGCTGGCAACCTGCTTTTTGAATTTACAATATATGATCATTAAATTTAATTTAACCTAAAAGAATAGAAAAGGACTGCAAAATATATATGGTTTTTGTGTATTTGCTGGAAGCTTCACTGCATGTTTGGTGTGATTCGTGAAGGAAATTTGATCTGTTAGGGTGGAGTGGCAGGACAAATATGTTATCATCAAATTTAATCGTTATTGCCGTGGACTTACTTTTCCCTCTCTTCCTTCCCTTGTACCTATTGCCTATATCAACTCTCTTACCTACTAATGGTGTACTACATTTGTCTTGCCGTCCTCTCGGATGCTATATTGCAGCTAAGTGTTTATTTTAATGTTTGTACCGGTATTGTTTTTACTGTTCTTGTTCACCGAAGTTAAGTCTTTTTTTTGTTTCCGACACTGACACATTTGTTGTTATTTAGCTTCTTTTTTTTCCCCCCATGTTCTCCCATAATTTGTTTCACTTACTATTTATACGACTCATCAAATTTAATAAATATGGTTTTGTACAAATGACTTTTTACATTCAATTTTATTATTGGTGCCGGGTATGTGGATAATTGTTTAACGCAATCATTGAAATAAATAATAATAAATGAAATGCATTTTGAATTATATTAGTATTAGTATTATTTGTTCAGTTTTATTGTGTGAACCAGCCATTTCACTCATCAGACTTCTTGTTTTATTGTGTGAATCAGCCATTTCACTCATCAAACTTCTTGTTTTATTGTGTGAATCAGCCATTTCACTCATCAAACTTCTTGTTTTATTGTGTGAATCAGCCATTTCACTCATCAAACTTCTTGTTTTATTGTGTGAATCAGCCATTTCACTCATCAAACTTCTTGTTTTATTGTGTGAATCAGCCATTTCACTCATCAAACTTCTTGGTAGACACATCATTTTATTTGAAAAATTAAAGAAACAAATTACAGTTAAAGCCATTAGAATTAGAGAGATGTAAGAAATATTTTAAAATTTGAAATATACAATTATTGCTCATTATACTTTAGCTCATCAGTCGCAATTGACTAAGGCTACTACAATCATCGTATATTCTACTTGTGAACTTGTCACTTGTTCTTAGCTATGTTGATGAATGTTCAATGTTTTGGCTGTCATTTTATTAATTGTTAAGAAAATTGAAATTGCATAGGAAATTCTTTGGATTCTTGTATTTTGTAAAGAAATAATTTTATTTTGAAAATTTATATAACTTTAGAGCCGGATACGTAACCTCCAGCCCCCCACCCCCTTTAATAAAATTTTTTACACACATCTACAAACAAGACCATACCGATGAGATGTGGTTCAAAACCTGCTCAGTCCCAACAAGATTGGCACAATCTATTAATCTATTGAAATATAAGAACAAAGTTTCGGTTTTAGAACCTTCATCAGAATACAAGACGAAAAGACAGAACACAGAAAAAAAAAAAAACTTAACTGGCAAGCCACCATAGACTTGTCAACCGGAGCCCCGGGGGAATTTCCTTCTGTTAAGCCGGTGGTTCTCAACCTTCCTGATGCCGCGACCTTTTAACACAGTTCCTCATGTCGTGGCGACCCTCAACCACATAACTATTTTCGTTGCTACTTCAGGACTATAGAGTATATGTGTTTTCCGATGGTCTTAGGCGACGCACCCCCCCCGGAAAGGGTCATTCGACCCCAAAAGAGGTCGCGACCCACAGATTGAGAACCGTCGTGTTAAGCCAATCGTTTCACTACCGGTAATGAAATCAGTGTTAAATTACATTAATGGTACCGTTATTGAATTCTATGAAATTACATAGAAACAATACATACAGATAAAGAAACTTTGGCGATTCAATGTAATCACCCGGTACACATGTGAAATTAAATCATAAATATTTCTTGAAATAGAAACGGTGACCTAGCAAGACATTGCGCTGCCCTGGGTGGACTTTGCATTACCACCCCCTAGCAGCCCAAAAACGGTACAAATAAATATTTACAGTGCTATTCGTTACAGTACAGTGAAACCTATAAGTATAAGTAACGATCCTTGAAATAGCGTTGTCACTAGCATATGCGCTAATTGGCCCCGCACGGAAGTGCACTTTTGCCAAAGAAGGAAATGAGTAAGACAAAGAATGGGAAATACTTAAAAAAGGCACGCAACAAAACAACGAACGTGTCGGCAGGAAGCCTTACTCAGCGAGCAGACAACATTAAAAAAAAAACAGAATTAAATTTAAAAAATAGCACTTATTCTGGTCCGTGTATCATCTGGTCCATATATCAACTTGTCTATGTTATATCATCTGCTTCATGCATCATCTGGTCTACTTAACAATCTGGTCCGTGTATCATCTGGTTCATATATCATCTGGTCTATGTTTCACCTGGTTCATATATCATCTAGTCCATGTATCATCTGGTCCATGTATCATCTGGTCCACGTATCATCTGGTCAATGTATCATCTGGTCCATATATCAACTTGTCTATATTATATCATCGCTTCATGCAGCATCTGGTCAATGTATCATCTGGTCTACTTAACAATCTGGTCCGTGTGTCATCTGGTTCATATATCATCTGGTCTACGTAACATTGACGTAACAATCTGGTCCGTGTGTCATCTGGTTCATATATCATCTGGTCTACGTAACATTGACGTAACAATCTGGTCCGTGTGTCATCTGGTTCATATATCATCTGGTTTACGTAACATTGACGTAACAATCTGGTCCGTGTGTCATCTGGTTCATATATCATCTGGTCTACGTAACATTGACGTAACAATCTGGTCCGTGTGTCATCTGGTTCATATATCATCTGGTCTACGTAACATTGACGTAACAATCTGGTCCGTGTATCATCTGGTTCATATATCATCTGGTCCAAATTTAATCTGGTCCGTGTATCATCTAGTCTATGTTTCATCTGGTCCATGTATCATCTGGTTCATATATCATCTGGTCCAAATTTAATCTGGTCCGTGTATCATCTAGTCTATGTTTCATCTGGTCCGTGTATCATCTGGTTCATATATCATCTGGTCCAAATTTAATCTGGTCCGTGTATCATCTAGTCTATGTTTCATCTGGTCCATGTATCATCGTTTTAACAACTATTTCATAAAGCTCAAGTTCGGGTTCCTTATCTGGGATCTCAGCAAATATACAAAAACATTTCCCAGAAGTATCAATTTTATAATTTTTTATCGAGTAGGAAAAGTGTGTCACCATGTGGCAAGACTTGATTTTGGAACTCAATAGTTAATAGTATGAACATGTGCTTAACTTACTTATGTCTTTTACCCTGTCTGTGTCATAAGCCCGACTACAAGAATTATCCATTCATCTCGATCCCGTGCATTCCTTTCCAGTTGCTTCCAGGTGTATCCCATACTTTATGTGTCTGCCTCTAGCTCGCGTCTACGAGTATCCCATACTTCGTGTGTCTGCCTCTAGCTCGCGTCTCTATGTATCCCATACTTTTTGTGTCAGCCTCTAGCTCGTATCTCCATGTATCCCATACTTTGCGTGTCTGTCTCTAGCTCGCGTATCCATGTATTCTTAGGACTTCCTATCTTTCTTTTTCCCTGTGGATTCCATATGAGGGGTTGCCTGGTGACATTGTCTGGTGATGTTGCCTGGTGATGTTGTCTGGTGATGTTGTCTGGTGATGTTTTCTGGCTGTGTTGTCTGGTGATGTTGTCTGGTGATGTTGTCTGGTGATGTCTGGTGATGTTGCCTGGTGATGTTGTCTGGTGGTGTTGTCTGGTGACGTTGTCTGGTGACGTTGTCTGGTGACGTTGCCTGGTGATGTTGTCTGGTGGTGTTGCCTGGTGACGTTGTCTGGTGACGTTGTCTGGTGTTGTTGTCTGGTGATGTTGCCTGGTGACGTTGTCTGGTGGTGTTGCCTGGTGACGTTGTCTGGTGGTGTTGTCTGGTGGTGTTGTCTGGTGGTGTTGTCTGGTGGTGCACCCGCCATTCGCACCCGGGTACCATTAGACTCAATGCTATTCGGATGTCATTTGTGGTAGTTTATTTTAGTAAAACTGAAGAATTAAGATTTCTAACGTATAGTACATTCAATTATCTTTCATTTGATACCTCATTTTGTCTTGGACACCTTACAATAGTATTTTAAATCGTTTTTTAATCCCAACCTCTTAATTCTGGTACCAGTGTACCAATAGGTGCAGCCTTATTCAAATTAATATTTCATGCCAGGTTTTTCAACTGGGATTACCAAAAGGATATTAGGACTTTGGCTCAAGATTAGGGCTTAATATATTTAACAATATTATTTGGATTTTCTTTATTACGTGTATAAACACGAACATCTGTTTGAAAAAGTTGATTCACCATCATCAGATCTGAATATCATTGCTACCTCGTTCACAGTTGATCTGAATATCATAGCTACCTCGTTTACTGTTGGTCTGAATATCATTGCTACCTCGTTAACAGTCAGGAGATTAAAATGACCTTTTATCATGATTTATGTCGTGACAAATGGAACTACTGGGGTCAGAAATCTCGTATATATATTTTTTGCTTCTGGTATGGCCTGCTTCAGTGGCGTAGCTAGGGGGTGTGGTGGGTGCGGATCGCACCGAGTGACACCAGCCCAGGGGGTGACACCAAATTGAAAAATTTCATATTTATAGAGCACACATTGCTCGGTGTAACCAAATTGCATGAAAGGATCAAAAATAAAATTTCCACACATGTAACGAAACCAAATGCACGCCTTATTAAAAGTTCATTGTTGATACGTCAGAAAGGAGGTGACCCCATAATTAAGTCAGAAAAACACAATTTTGACCATGATTGAACGCCGATTGAAGTGTTCGGTAACTTAAATAAGTTACAGGAAGCTATATATATATAAATTCTGAGAAATAAGGCTTTTCATTTACCAAATACGAAGTGGTCGGGAGATTCTAAGGACATGAATTAATGAGTGTATTGATCTCTTTAATTCTGAAACCCAGATCAAATCCTCAGCGATCAAGGAAGGAGCAGATATGTTTGGGGGTGTTCAATCCAAGGGTCTACTATCAGCAAGTGAAGATGAGGTATTGGGAGTCCGTTCAAAAATCAACCCCTTTCTTTGATGAGTTATCAAAATATGAACTTTGAAAAAGAAATACCAAGGTGTAGAAGACACATAAAGACGGCTGATATTAATGTTTACAATTACATGTAGGCCTACTATTCAGCGTTTGATGTTTTGAAATTCATAGCTGAATGGGACTTTCTAGAATCTCTTCCAATACGGTACTCTCGATCAAGCCTGTCATTGTTTCGTTACGATCAGTTTTTCTGTGGCTTCACGTGAGAAGAACTTTTCTAAACTAAGGCTTATCAAGAATGTTTTTTTAAAGGATCCACCATGGGACAGTCAAGGCTTTCCGATGCGGCCCTACTATCAATTTAAAGTGATACGGTGAAGGATACTGATTATGATCTAGTGAAATTCAGGTTTGCAACTTTGAAGAACGGGGAGGAACCTTTTAAATAAATGAAACATTTTATGTAAAAATAACTATGCTTAACGTTCTCATTGTTTAAAATACGTTTAGCTGCTGACCCTCAATTAATTTATTTTTGTTCTTGTCATTGTTATACTGGGGACTTATTTTTACAAGAAGAAATCCACCGTGGAGGGCAAAAAGGGGTAGGGGGGAATACATTAGAAGGTTTTTAGACATGTGAGCACAGTGGCGTAGCGAGCTTAACTCGCGCCCGGGGCACAATACCTTTTTAGCGCCCCCAATACCTTTTTAGCACCCCCCCTTTCGAAAACCATACAATTTTAGAGTAAAATATACCATTTGGCGCCCCTTTGTGAGTAGCGCCCGGGGCATGATGCCCCACCCACTACGCCACTGTGTGAGCAGGCAATATACAACTATGTAAGAAGCATGTATTTTTAAAATTTAGTCCACACACTTGTACCGATTTATCCCCCCCCCCCCCCCAAAATGCAATTGCTCTGTTTGAAATTATACATAACTCATATTATTAAAATTAAAAAAGGAATTTAGGGCCCCCGGCCCCAAACGGATTATTTTAAAATAGTTTTTCTAATTTAGAAACATACTTATTATTATGTCACACACAAACTAAAATGTCGCTCTTTTTTTTTTATTAAACTCCACCCACTCAAAAGCTCTGTTTGAAACTATATTTATATTGCTCAAATAACAATTAAAAAAACGAATCTAGGGCCTCCGATCCCAAACGCAATATGTAGAATCGTTATAGTAACATACTAAACCTGTGCGGGCGCACATCAACTCACCAAATTTTTTATCGCAATCGGATGAATGGTATAGGAGCGAATACGGGACATACATACAGATAGACACGCACATTTCAGCGTCATTGAAAAGTATATTAAGAAAAATGTAAATAAGACGCTCTTAATTTTTTAAGAATAATGTATGCATAAAGTTTACGTTTCTGGCAGCAAATGGGTTTTTGAGAATTTTTTGTATTATAGAATTTATGCCATTCCAACAATTTTCACGCCCACAAACTACTAATCTACTTAAGAAAATCAGCAAACTATCGAGCCGAAGCTCATGAAGTCTTCCCCAGCGCACCCCCGCCACTCCAAACCGGCATTCGTCTACTCCCCCAGTGGTCTCTATACCAGTCAGGCCGCGAAGCGGAACGCCTGGGGCTTTCCACCCCTGAGATAGCCTCACCCACCCTTCCACTCGATTGACTATGCGAGTAAGGCGGCACCACAAACTACTAAAAGAAACAACACATTTTCTAAAAATTTTAAAAACATGGTCCGTAACCTTTAAACAAAATCTATGAAGCATTTTAAATGTCTATAACATTAACGGAGTCTGATATTTTTGTATCTTCATAAAGAAATTGACCTAACCTCTGCCTCGCTCCTAAACTATATGATGCAATTCTTATATTTAAAAAAGAGTCTCTCAGCGAATTTCAATTTTTAAAATTTTTTTTTTTTTTTTTAAAATAACTTTTCTCGATCTCATAAAATTTCCCATGGCCACAAATTGTGTTTTGTGCAAAATGATACAACAAATATTTCCTTATATTTAAAGTAAATCTTAGCTTCTTTTTGTTCAGGCTCCTGTCAACTGTATTTTCGGGAAATGAAAAAAAAATATTTCCTTATTTTTAAAGATTAAATTTTCACGTCTGTAAAATTATTTTTTAGATATCGTTATCTACAGACAAATGCACTTAATGGGATTCTTATAAAGATTTTTGTCAAATTTCATCCCCTCCCAATTGCTCGTCAGTACAGTTTATAAATGATTTATACGAAAAAACATTGTTTCTAGGTCTTTATTATTGTTTTTTTTTTGGGTGGGATGGGGGTGGGGTTTACAGGTGACATCGATTTGGGGGGGCGGGGGGGGGTTTAACCACCACCCTTCTATGGCATAACCAATAATGTGCACCAACCGGTTACGGTGCGGTGTGCGCCGACTTGTTATTTATGTTGTCCCCTGCTGCGATATAAAGACAACACGAGATAATGATACCGTGGTACGTTTTTATCTCACACGACGTCCTCGTGTTAATTAATTATGTTATCGTTCGTTACAGAGTGTTGATCGGCATTTATGATCTATCTCTCTCTCTCCATCTGCCTGTCTCTCTCTCCTTCTCTCTATCGTTTTCTCTCTTTCTTTCTCCCTCTCTTTCTGCCTATCTCTCTCTTTTTGCCTCTCTATATCATTTTTTTCTCCTGTCTTCACTTTCTACCTTTCTCTCTCTTTCTCTATCTCCATGTGTGTCTCTCTTGCTGTCTCTCTCCCCCTCCCATCCTCTCTCTTTCTCCGCCCTCTCTCCCCATTCTCTGTCTCTCTCTCCCTACCTCTCTATCCCTTTCCCTCCCTCACTCTCTCCCATTCCTCCCTCCGTCCTCCCTCTCCCCCCTCCTCCCTCTCCCCCCTCCTCCCTCTCCCCCCTTTTCTCTCTCTCTCTCCCTCCGTCCTCCTCCCTCTCTTCTCTCTTTCTCGCTCCCTCCATCTCTCTCCCATCCCTATCTCCTCCCTCCCTCTCCCCCTCTCTCTCCCTCTCACTCTCTCTCTCTTTCTGTCTCTTGTACCCACAAACCCTCCCGTTGCAGCATCACTTCCGTTAGGGCGCGTGGCAAAATGTTGAACTTTCCAAACGGATCTCAAGAAATAGTCGACCAGTCACGCGACTCGATCCGCTGTGTATTTGCGTTCCGACAACCTCGGCCGTCGTCTGACCTTTCATCGTCGTTATGGGATCTCTTCACAGGATGACACTAGGCAACAACTAACAGTGCAAGCTGTCTTTTGTCAGGTAAGACGAAACCATTCCTATTTGTTTTTATTTTTTTTTTGTATAGGAGGAAAAAAAAATAGAGCATCTTCTTTAGCTCCGCTTGAAATAGGAAATAAAAAAGATCTATGAGCAATAAAACATTTTAGTGGTCAAAACTTTTTTTTTTAACATCATGACGTCACATTGAATTTAACGCGATATTTTATGATAAAGAAAACAAAAGAAAAAACGTTAAAATAATTGGAATCAATTTTTAAATAAGTAAACCTAGGAACTGTCAAGTACTGGCCTGCACAACTCAAAATGTAAGGCGGGCCTTAATACTTTATGAAAAACTTGTGCGGGCCGAAACAAAAAAAAAACGATTTGGGGGGAGTGGGGGGGAAAAGTAGTAAAATAGTAATAATAAAGAATATTGTGTTACTTCGTGGGCCACAAATGTGCTGGCGGCCCGCGGGTTTGTATGTTGTGCAGGCCTGGTCAAGTACATAGTACAAGATGAGTACATAAATAAACACGGTCTGCTGGCTAAACTAAAGTATGTTTTTTAAATATTTAATTATTAAGATAATATAGGCCATATATTATTATAATTAAAGAAAAACACAAAACAAAAACATTGGTATCTAAATTTTGAAACTTTTTTTCCCATCCATCTTAGTTTGTGTTTTTTAAGTATATTTCTGAGAAAAATTCTGATAAATCTGGGACATTCATTGTTCGAGATATGTCTGGACGACTTGACCTTCTGGGGAAAAAAAAAAAAAAAAAAAAAATTCTAATTAGTTAGACGTCTCTGGTCACATTTAAAGGCCCTGGTAACAAAATGAAACCTGGGGGGCTAGTGGCCGTATTATATATTTAAAAAAAAACAACTAACAGGCTTCTTTTTAATTGTTAAAAAAGTCAACCAAAGTTACTGATAGCTGGGCAATCACTGGAGTTCTGTGTTATCTGTGTTTGAAAGCAGTGCATTAATTCGATCAGTGTGAATACACTTCACCGTATAGCGTTATGCTAAAAGGTCTCTTATCTTATCCTTCCGTTAATGGGCAATACAATATGACAGTATAGGCAGTGCAGCTGTATACATGATGTGTTCTAGTATCAACACGAATCGTATTAATTAATAAAGAACAATATGTGAGGTGATGAGTTCCAGCCATGTAAACAAACAGCAACAACATATATTGTTGCACTATTTTGATTAATTGCATACAGTGTTTTAGTAATTGCGCATGATTATTTAAATAGTGATTGCATAAGTTACCCTATCAATTACATAAGTTACCCTATCAATTACATAAGTTACCCTATCAATTACATAAGTTACCCTATGAATTACATAAGTTACCCTATCAATTACATAAGTTACCCTATCAATTACATAAGTTACCCTATCAATTACATAAGTTACCCTATCAATTACATAAGTTACCCTATCATTTACATAAGTTACCCTATCAGTTACATAAGTTACCCTATCAATTACATAAGTTATCCTATCAATTACATAAGTTACCCTATCAATTACATACGTTACCCTATCAGTTAAATAAATTACCCTATCAATTACATAAGTTACCCTATCAATTACATAAGTTACCCTATCAATTACATAAGTTACCCTATCAATTACATAAGTTTCCCTATCAGTTACATAAGTTACCCTATCAATTACATAAGTTACCCTATCAGTTACATAAGTTACCCTATCAATTACATAAGTTACCCTATCAATTACATAAGTTACCCTATCAATTACATAAGTTACCGTATCAGTTACATAAGTTACCCTATCAATTACATAAGTTACCCTATCAATTACATAAGTTACCCTATCAGTTAAATAAGTTACCCTATCAATTACATAAGTTACCCTATCAATTACATAAGTTACCCTATCAATTACATAAGTTACCCTATCAATTACATAAGTTTCCCTATCAGTTACATAAGTTACCCTATCAATTACATAAGTTACCCTATCAATTACATAAGTTACCCTATCAATTACATAAGTTACCCTATCAGTTACATAAGTTACCCTATCAATTACATAAGTTACCCTATCAATTACATAAGTTACCCTATCAGTTAAATAAGTTACCCTATCAATTACATAAGTTACCCTATCAATTACATAAGTTACCCTATCAGTTAAATAAGTTACCCTATCAATTACATAAGTTACCCTATCAATTACATAAGTTACCCTATCAATTACATAAGTTGCTCTATCAATTACATAAGTTGCTCTATCAATTGCATTATCTATTCTGCATAAAAACTCGAGGTGTTTTACTATTAGATTACATAAGTTGTGCAATTAATTATACAGGCCTAAGATTTTCTTTCATACGCATGTGTTAATGATTATACAAGAAGTTTTCTATTTATTACATGGTGTGTTCTATTTATTACACGGGGTGTTCTATTTATTACACGGGGTGTTCTTTTTATTACACGGGGTGTTCTATTTATTACACCATATGTTCTATTTATTACAAGGGGTGTTCTATTTATTACATCAAATGTTCTATTTATTACACTGTTGTTCTATTTATTAAACCGTATGTTCTATTTATTACACTATGTTTTCTATTTATTAAACCTATGTTCTATTTATTACTCGGGGTGTTCTATTTATTAAACCGTATGTTCTAAATATTACACGGGGTATTCTATTTATTACACGGGGTGTTCTATTTATTACACGGGTTGTTCTATTTATTACACGGGGTGTTCTATTTATTACACCGTATGTTCTATTTATTACACGGGGTGTTCTATTTATTACACAGGGTGTTCTACTTATTACACCGTATGCTTCACCCCCTTTTTTTTTCTTCCCTAAAATCCCTACACAGTCGCTTGTCGGTGAAAACGAAAATATACGAAGAAGAATATCAACTATTTACAACAAATGAACAGTACCTATATTTGCCGCTGCGGAGACTAGGCTTGCCGGTTGGGGGGGGGGGGGTGGGGTGGGGGTGGGAGAATGGGGGTGGGCGTGGTCAATCACACTGAAATGTTTGAGAAGCACTCGCCTTTTCAAGTTTTATTGACATATAATTACTTGTTTAAAATTGATAATTGTATTAATTATAATTTAAACATATTATAATTAAAAATTCCCCTAATTTTAGTTATTGTTATTAAAATAATTCTTTAAACTTTGAGAGTCAGATATTTAGAATAAAAACCTGCAAAAGGCGTGAGCTTTCAGATCATTACTAACACAATCTTTCGTTTTTGTTTTTTATGAAGCTCGAATCGTCAGCCGACACTTTGTGGTGAGTACTGGCTGACCATTTCACAGGGACGATGAGGGACATGATCGACTCTTTCTCTGGGGGCGACCGCCCTGTCAAAGTTTATTACATCAACAAGGGCGCCGAGTTTGATGATCTGCCACCCCACAAAGCTGACACGTACGAGCTGCCCCACAAGTCTCCACAAAAGTCAGGTGTGGAGGATAATAAGATGGGGTGTGGTTGAAGTAGAGTTTTGGTTAATTGTGAAAGAGGTTTTAATAATAATTCATCATCTTCTTCTTCTTCTCCTTCTTCTGCACACTTGTGACGGAGATGCGTCGCGGGAAAAAAAAAATTGTCAATCTGCTCACGTAACGGACTTTAAGGGTGTCCTTAACTTTAACATAGTCGGTTCACCACCGGGCCCTGGTCTTCGCCTGGCCGTAAAACCGGGGTGCCTGCTATTTGTAGCCTTGAAATGCAGGTCGATGGACAGGTATTCTGACCAGATGGCCATACCAATTAATTTGGTTTTGCGCCATATGATCATGGCTGATTGGTATGGCACATGCCATTTCTCATAACATTTCCTTGTTCCAAATGTTGGACCCATCTCGTTTTCCCAGGTGTCCTCTTATATGTCTCATCTTGCAAATATGAAGATCATTCTCTGGAGTCTTTTTAGAGCCAAGATCCGACCCTGGTATATATACGGGTTGGATAGAAGATTGCGTTAATTATTTAGGGTCTCCATCTTTATCTTGGGTGCATTAACTGCGGGACTATCTGGTATCTGACTTCGTTTGCTATCTGTCTGTATAATACTCTTCTATCTCTCATTTCATCTCCGTCCCAGGTGAAAACATTGTCCCAGCTATTTAAATTCCTGGCGTTGTCGGAGCCCCTGACCTTTGGTTTATGTCCAGATTCTCCGGGGTAAGGGTTTTTTGACATGACCTCAGTCTTGACTGTACTGATTTAATACATGGCAACAGTCTATACTGCTGAGTGGCCGAGTGGTCTAAACTGATCCAATCACAAGTTCATGGTCTTGAGTTCGATCCCCACGAAAGCCAAAAACCTCATTAGCATCCACGGGTGGATGGGACTCGTTAACCTTGAATGGCAACTCATCTAAGAGATGGAAATGCCCGGATATGGCGTCCCCCAAAGGCTGCAAACATCGAAACAATGAATCATTCCGATAACCCATGTGACGCCCCTGATGCCATCGCGGAGAGCGCAGTAAGCATGATAAAATGGCATGGATACAAGCGCTATATAAGTATTCAATCAATCTATATACTGCACTGATTTTCAAGTGGCACCGGTAAGTAACAGTACAACTTTTAAATTTGTTGTTTTCATTCTTCTATCTCCAGCAGATGACGATAAGAATATTCAATCGCAAGAGAACACAATCGAAATCCATGTAAGTGTAGGCATGTGGTGTATAGTTTCAATTTGCGTCTACTCAGTGTCAGGCTTCTTGAAGAAGTGGCGGCGGCGCCAAGATGACAATTGTTTGGCTCTCAGTAACCTCTGCTATCAATTTTAGGGCTGCAGATAGTGAACTCCCCCCCCCCCCTCCTCTCTCTCACACACACACACACACACACACACAAATACAAGTTTAAAAGGAAATATATTGTAACGTCGGTTTAATCGGACCAGTTGCCAGGTTTTCTACACACCAACCATTAATTAATTATTTCACGTAACTTCCTAAACAACTTTTATAACTATGTGCGTAAGGTCTATTGACTCAACCATATTGTGCCGATGATGCAATTTTGCCATGCCACCATCCATCAGGTGTACAAGAGAAGATGGTACATCCTTGCTGTGTACAGCTTGTTTGCCTTCACGCAGGCCTTGATCTGGAACACCTGGGGCCCCATCGCCACCACGAGCGAGGAGGCGTTCGGCTGGAGCGACGCCAACGTCGCCTGGTTGACCAACTGGGGACCGGTCTCGTTTGTGCTGGTCGGTTTTCTGTTCCCGTGGATACTGCAAGTGAAAGGTACGTCGAAACCAGGTGTCCTCAAACTACGGCGCAGCGGGGACAGATCCGTCCCGACAAGGGGGCCTTCATCCGGCCCTTCTGGTCACCGTCCGGCCCGTCTGGTCACCATAAGGGTACCTGGGGAACATCAACACATATGGAACGATACATTGATCGTCTCAATGGCCGAACTTCTCTATAAAGTTTGTGTTGGAAATATATTTCCTTCAATTTAATTGTGTTATTGTTTTTTTTTTTAAATTGTTATTTTTTCCCACTAAAAATAAGATATGTGCTGTTTGCATATGACTGAAATATTCTCAGTGTGCATAAAATTGAGACATGTGCAGTGTGCATAGAATTGAGGTATTTGCTGTGTGCATATAACTGAAATATGTTCAGTGTGCATAGGATTCAGACATGTGTAGTGTGCATAGAATTGAGGTATTTGCTGTGTGCATATAACTGAAATATGTTCAGTGTGCATAGAATTGAGACATGTGCAGTGTGCATAGAGTTCGTTCATATTTTTTTTCAAACTCTAGTTCGGCCCTCGAGAGTGTCCGAGCACAATGATCCAGGCCCCTCGTTAAAAAAGTTTTGAGGTCTCCCGGTTTTAAACTTTGATGAAACATATCAAAGCGTTTAATTAAGATGTTAAGAGAGGCCAGGGCCACTCGACATTTTAAAGGACTCAAAATAATGATCAAACTAGTATTTAAAACTGATTTTTAAAAAAATCAATAATAATTAGGTCATTTCAATTGTAACAATTGAAATGACCTAATTATTATTGATTTTAAAAAAAAAATGTGTTTTGCACTGCTTGAAAGAGTTTGATAACTGCTACTGTTTTAGTTCTACATCTTTTGTTAGATTGTATTTTCATAAATCAAATGTTGCTACTCAAACATAGGCGTCAGGTGGGCCGTGGTGCCAAGCGCGTTTCTAATTGCCCTGGGAACATGCTGTAGAGTTATTACATCAGAAACAGAGGCGGCTACCATGTGAGTTTCCCCCGTAGCATTTAATGCATATTATTAGTTTGGTATTGACATGTTTGTGATTCATCCTTGTTAAAGAACTTCATGTTTTTTTTTTTATTGATTATTTTGAGATAGAAAGAGTGAGAGAAAGAGAGAGAGAGAGAGAGAGAGAGAGAGAGAGAGAGAGAGAGAGTGAGTGAGTGACAGAGAAAGACAGATAGTGACACATTGAGAGCGAGTGACAGAGAGAGCGTGTGTGTGACAGAGAGAGTGACAGAGAAAGAGAGAGAGAGAGTGACAGAGAGAGAGAGAGTGTGACAGAGAAAGAGAGAGAGAGAGTGACAGAGAGAGAGAGAGAGAGAGAGAGGGACAGAGAGAGAGATAGAGGGAGACATAGCTTGTTGAGTAAGATCATTAAATATTTTTTAAAAAAAAACATGATATGAAATAATAGATTTTAATTTAAAAAAAAAAAAAAAAAGCTATGTACAAGGCAAGGAAAAACAGGAGATATATTTTACCCTTTGGATATATTGCTAAATAATGTACTTTACTCATAGAAAAGCTAGAATGGCTCATGATCCTTTGCTCTTCATCTTCAGACTTATTCACATTGGACAGTTTTTTAACGGCTTGGCAGGGCCAATGGCCATGAGCGGCATTTCAAGCGTGTCGTCGTCCTGGTTTCCGCCTCACGAAAGGGTCACGGCAACGTCCATAGGCGTCAGCACTTGCTATTTTGGTGCTGCTATAGCTTTTGTTGTAGGTGAGTGAAGGTTGGTGCTATAACTTTTGTTGTAGGTGAGTGAAGGTTGGTGCTATAACTTTTGTTGTATGTGAGTGAAGGTTGGTGCTATAACTTTTGTTGTAGATGAGTGAAGATTGGTGCTATAACTTTTGTTGTAGATGAGTGAAGGTTTGTGCTATAACTTTTGTTGTAGGTGAGTGAAGGTTGGTGCTATAACTTTTGTTGTAGGTGAGTGAAGGTTGGTGCTATAGGTTTTGTTGTAGGTGAGTGAAGATTGGTGCTAAGCTTTTGTTGTAGGTGAGTGAAGATTGGTGCTATATCTTTTGTTGTTGGTGAGTGAAGTTTGGTGCTATAGCTTTTGTTGTAGGTGAGTGAAGGTTGGTGCTATAGCTTTTGTTGTAGCTGAGTAAAGATTGGTGCTATATCTTTTGTTGTTGGTGAGTGAAGTTTGGTGCTATAGCTTTTGTTGTAGGTGAGTGAAGATTGGTGCTGTGGCTTAAGTTATGAAAAACTTGTGTGGGCCAAAAGATAATAGGACGGGGATTGTAAGGGGGGGGTGTTAAGAAAATAATAATAATACAAAATATGTCGTTACTTCGCGGGCCGCCAAGTGGGTGCTGGCGGGCCGCCTGCTGCCCGCGGGCCGTATGTTGTGCAGGCCTGATATAGATACATTAACCGACCAATGAGATCACAGGAACTACTAAGTCGTACGCATCATCAGCTATATGCGTCTATTGCTATATACCCCAATCTTAAAGACAGTAACGCTTTCCTTTCAACCCAGGCCCGACACTGGTGTCTCTGGAGCCACGTCTCGACCCCAATGCAACCACGCCGACCCCAGCACTCAACGTGTCCTCGTCAGACGATGGAATCTACTCATCTCACCTGTAAGTACACACGCCTTCAAACGTCTGCCTATCAAACTATCAAACGGTAGCTTCTAAACCTGTTATTAAGAGACGACGTCGCTCATCCGTACATAGCATTTTCGCCATTCTAATTCTAATAACCAATTGTTTGTATCGGCGTTTTCAAAATTTGTTTTCACCATTACTCACTATTTGAATTCACATTGGTTTTTTAAATGTTTCCCATTAAAGGGGAATCTTGTTCATTTTACAAATGAACTTTATGTTTAATGTTGAGCACAGCTTTTGAATTTAAATGACAGATTATAAGAAAACGTATGATTAAAAAAAAATGTTCACTTTAAAATGAACGTGACTATTAAGATAGTAGGTCTTAGTAACATCTAGACGTTTAATGAACACAATCAAATTTCGCATCAAAAGAATCACAATTAAGGAGCCTGATATTTCCACGCCTAGGAGCCTGATATTTCCACGCCTAGGAGCATGATATTTCCACGCCTAGGAGCATGATATTTCCACGCCTAGGAGCATGATATTTCCACGCCTAGGAGCCTGATATTTCCACGCCTAGGGATATGTATTCGGTCCCCGTGGCTTCGAAAGTGGAAATGAAGTCTGAGAGACGAGGCACTGACGTTAAATCCATTTAGCTACCCTTCAACAGATACACACAACGAGCTTTGAACCAAACAGTAAAAATAGAGGGGATTATTAAACAAACCCTAGGGACAAAGTTTTTCGGATGAATCCTTTGTAACATGTAATATCGAGCAACGGGTGTAGGGCTGAAAATTTGACAAAACATGCATGCATGTAAGGCACTTTATAAGAATCCCAATTAGTGCACCCCCCAGGCTCGCAACCGCACATTTTTGTCACGCCCCTGAACTATACTAATATTCTAATGACCCACCCGCTTTAAAACCGCAGATTTATTTCACCAACTATTTCATAAAAATGAAAGAACATATTACGCACCAAACGGACTCGAGATATTGTTTTAAAAAGAATCATCTTTAGCACAGTCACCGGTGTTTCATTTTATATTTCACGTGGAAAAACAGGAAAAACTGATTTTTGGGGGTTGGGCCTAAAAATGTGATAGTTTGTGTGTGTGTGTGTGTGTGTCGCAACGAGTCTATGTGCCAAGTTACAGCTCGATGGGTTGACGGGAAGTGGATCAAATAGCCGTTTGAAGATTTTGCCAGTCCACCACCAAGCAAGCCCCCCACGAATAAAAGCAAAGTTAATAGCAAGGATTTATTTAAAAAAGTATAAATAGATTCGTTGTTAATTGTTTTTGTAAAAAAAGAACAATATATAATATAGTTATAACTTGGAATCTACTAAACGTATATGATGCGTCTTTCTTTTGTCACCAGAACCACACTATCCGGTGTTATTTCAAATGTTTCCATGACAAACGATAGCATAGGTTTGTACATAAGATTAACATTTTTAAATTTTAAGAAATGTATAGATGGAAGTAATTCAGTCAAATAGCATTTTGTATTACTAAGAATATAATTCTTTACTAACTAATATTTTTTTTTATTTCTAACACAATGAAAATTTACGCATATGAATTTTTGTGAACATAATATGTATATGTACTTTTTTTTCTCAACAATATAACAAATGTTTTGCTGATTCGCTAAAACATCATTTTGTTTAAAGACATTACCTTTATAGGTTCTTATTTTTTGAAAATAAACAAAACTATTTTTCAAACCTCTGCTCAGACAACAAAGGGGCACATAGTCAAACCGCCATTTAAAAGCAGACTATGTTATTAGGAACGTTGTTGAGAGCTGACCCGGGGCCCCTGGAGCCTACCGGGATTTTGGCCATATTACCCAACTTGCCGTATGGACAATTTGGTCACTTGTCAGTCCCTTTAAAACCCACTGCCAGAACACTAAAATTATTTATACTATCGAAGTTATTGTTTCTATCGTTAAAATCCTCTGAATGCTAGAGGCGAAAACTACAAGGCCAAGTAAGTTATATTTTTTTAGAAGCGAACACTTCAAGGCCAGGTAAGTTACCCTGCTAGAAGCGTACTCGGGGATTGTTATAAAGCTACAAGGACAGAGATCACAATACTTTTCCAGGTACAATATGATAGAAAAGTAAAGCCCAATCCTAATGAAATACGTTTTCTCATTCCCCCATTCCCCCAGATGCTGTCAGAATGAAGCAAGCGAAAGAGCAAATAATGCGCTACATGTATTACGGTAGGTGGCTTCTGGTTCATTTAAATTTGAATTTTTTAAACGTGTCGCTTGTGCGTGCCTGTCTTAATTGGTGATTGCAACGTCTCCCGCTTAAATATCGTTTCAATTACTAAAACTATATATTATGCGCAAAGCAATACAAGTGTGAGTGACGTGGGTGGTCATTTGTACAGATGAATTCGGTTACAAATTAAACAACCCCTAAAAACAAAGGTTTTCGTATAAATCCTTTATATGCATTATTTTATTTCTTAAATTAAAATTATAACGTCCCACCCGCTTTTACATCGCAGATTAATTGCACCAACTAGTTCAGAACAAAAAAAAAAGAAGAAAATATTACGCACCAAACGCATTTGCGATGTTTTTAAGAATCTCATTTAGCGCAGTTGTCGGGAGTTTTATTTTGTGAAATCAGTGACATCATCTTTCCTCCATCTTCCCACTGACAGACAGGCAAAACTGTTTTTTGGGGGGTTAGATTTTGGGTTGAAAATTTGAAAGAATGTGTTGTCATCGGCAACAATATCAGATAGATGGGTTAAGGGGAAGTGGTTCAAAGATTTTGGTACTCGCCCAATCAGAAAGAAACACACGAACAAGAGCAAAGCAAAGCAAAGATATAAAGGATACATTTTAATAAAATTTTGACAATTCATTTTCTACATATATTAGCAGTGTTGGTGTGTTTTTTTAAATATTTAAGCTAAAATTTTGACCAGATTTTCCTGACCCGAGAGATTAGAAATTTACCACAAACATAGATTCTGGGATATATTATTTTTTAATCTCCACAACTTTTAAATGCTTTTAAGTGAATGTGCTTTAAATGAAATGAAAATCACCCAGAGTGTGGCTGGGCATGTCTGATATTTCTACTCACTGCCATCTACTTCCCGTCAAAACCACACCGGCCACCATCCACATCGGCATCAACAACCAGGGAAGACTACTGGGCTGGTCTGTGGTCTTTAAGACAGTAAGTCTCGGTAATTTCCCTTGTCTTTTTTGCCGCTATTGTTAGTATTTGCACCAAGTCTTCTTAATATACCTGTCCCTATTGCGATCTTATCACTAACATTATAATTTAAAAAAATAATTTTTGTACAAAATTATGGACCTTTACTTCAGTACCCAAACTATATAATATTAAAATTAATCAACAATTTTTAACTTGGATTAGCGCTA
The DNA here is from genome assembly GCA_964017045.1 of Omphiscola glabra. NCBI lineage: Eukaryota > Metazoa > Mollusca > Gastropoda > Lymnaeidae > Omphiscola > Omphiscola glabra. The sequence continues at coordinate 10,065,508 of OZ024804.1, read as the reverse complement.
TTTTTTCGACCCCTTGTTGCATTGTCACTCAAGCTCTTAGAAATGTCGAACTCAAAGCCAAACAGCAAACGCTTTGAATTTGTATTCTATTTTCAGTAAGAGCCACTTCATCCTACTGGCCACTGTGTATGGTATATCGACTGGTGTGACCAACTGTTGGGCCACTGTACTCAATGTCAACCTAAATCCTTATGGCGTCAGCGAGGTGAGGAGATTTGATTAACATTAACTAAACCATTAAGTCCCTATGGCGTCAGCGAGGTGAGGACATTGGATTAACATTACCCAAACCATTAAATCTCTATGGTGTCAGCGAGGTGAGGAGATTGGATCAACATTACCTAAACTCCAGTTGTCTTAAAGCCGTGGTTCTCACATTTTTCTAAAAAAATTTTTTTACTCGTGGCGGTGGCGAATAGTTATGGCTGGTATGGCTCTTTTGACCCATAAAACATTGCCTAGAGGTAGGGTCCTCTTCATTATGTCCAAGGGAAACAATTTCAGAGTAAACGATGTCATTCATCGTAGCCCCGCGGAGCTGATGTATTGTAAGATTCAAATAGCAAAATGTGTTGAAAGGGTTTAGTTTTCTGTATTTACAAGCTTCGTATGCATGACAGTCGAAAATGAATAACAGTCGAAATTGCCTGAGTCAGCGGTTGGCAAATTGCGGCTCGCGGCTCAGTCAGTGTAACACAAATCGAGTTCGACTCGGGGAAAAAAACATGGTTCTTGAAAAGAAATTTGGCTCTCAGAATTTAAAAAAAATCGTCCTGCTGCTGGACTTTGGCCGACCACTTTTGACTAATGAGTTTGCCGACTGCTTTTGAATAATTCGTTTTCTGACCACTTTTTACTCATGAGTTTGCCGACCACTGGACTAAATGATATTCACCGGCTTTCAGAATAAATGGATGGGTCCACAAATCCCCACAGGGGACCTTAAGACCGACTTTGAGAAACGCTGGTCATGTAGATATCCATCCACTTAATTGATGATATCCATCAACTTAATTGATGATATCCACTCACTTAATTGATGATATACATCCACTTAATTGATGATATCCACTCACTTAATTGATGCTATCCATCCACTTAATTGATGATGTAGTCTTACATTAAATCACAGAAAACACATTTATAAATGAAAACTATGAAAAGACAAGGGATAAAACACAAGACAAATGTACTCGAAAGCAATTGTGCGGACGTGCGTAAAGTTATATTGTTGCCTACTCTTTTACATAAATATCGAGCTGACGACACCGAATCCTCGCGACAACAACAACAGCATTTACATGCTTTTGAGCCTTTAAAAAGAGCACTTCGGTGCTCCTCAAACTGTTTCCCCGACAATGGTATTCAGGGAATAGAGCTGTCGCTGATCATGTCGATCCTTGATTATTCACGGGGACAGACTACAGCAGTGGTTCTCAACCTGTGGGTCGCGACCCCTTTGGGGGGGGGGGGGGTCGAACGACCCTTTCACAGGGGTTGCCTAGGACCATCGGAAAACACATTTACACTACAGTAATGAAGTAGAAACGAAAAAAAATTTGTATTCGGGGGTCGCCACAACGCAAGGAGCTGTATTAAAACAGGTTATTGGAAAGGTTGAGAACCGCTGGACTACAGGCTAATGGGAGGTTTAATATAACACATATGATTTTAATGATGCAAATTTTGATTATAGAAAAGAACTTTGATTTGCTTGACAGAACAAGTCGGGGTGGCTTGGCTTCTACGCAACAGTGGCTTCCTGTGCGTGTGCTCTGTTGGTTGGAAGGTGAGATGTCATAATGCTTACAATAAATTTATGAATTCCAGCAATCTGAGATGAGGTATGTCCCCTTATTTCCGAGAACTTTAGAGTTAAAACAGGTTACACAAGCTTTAGCGTGGCCCCAAAGTCATGCAGAGATTGACTGTGACCTCTTCGAGCTAAGCAGGGACTGATTGTGACCTCTTCAAGCTATGCAGGGACAGACTTTGACCTCTCCCAGTCATGCAGGGACTGACTGTGACCTCTCCAAGTCATGCAGGGACTGATTGTGACCTCTCCTAGTCATGCAGGGACTGACTGTGACTATCCAAGTCAGGCAGAGACTGACTTTGACCCCTCCAAGTCATGAAGAGACTGACTTTGACCTCTCCAAGTCATACAGAGACTGACTTTGACCTCTCCAAGTCATGCAGAGACTGACTTTGACCTCTCCAAGTCATGCAGAGACTGACTTTGACCTCTCCAAGTCATGCAGAGACTGACTTTGACCTCTCCAAGTCATGCAGAGACTGACTTTGACCTCTCCAAGTCACGCAGAGGCTGACTTTGACCTCTCCAAGTCATGCAGAGACTGACTTTGACCTCTCCAAGTCATGCAGAGACTGACTTTGACCTCTCCAAGTCATGCAGAGACTGACTTTGACCTCTCCAAGTCATACAGAGATTGACTGGGACCTCTCCAAGTCATGCATGGACTGACATCTTACATCTAGCTTTAAGTTTAATGTTCAACCATCATAAAGCCAAGAACTAAAACCTTCGTTTCTAATTTTCTTTTTTGATCCATCATGTTGTTTCCCACGTTTAACCATGTACTCAAGCCGTTTAACAAAGGAACATATGATGTAATAGATTAGCTAGGTCACCAATATGTCAGTCTGTGTTAACCTGTCATTCTAATATAAGCCAATTTAATAGAAACGTTTATCCTGCTACGTTAAGAAGATTAAAACCACTTTTTGTTGTCTCATAACTCTTCAAACCGATTATTTTTTAAAACACGGCAATCGTCCATCTTAATCCTCCCATCTAAACCCACCCATCTCTCCCACCCACCTCTCCCACTCATCACTCCCACCCATCTCTCCCACTCATCACTCCCACTCATCACTCCCACCCATCTCTCCCACTCATCTCTCCCACCCGTCTCTCCCACCCATCTCTCCCACCCATCACGCCCACCAATCTCTCCCACTCGTCTCTCCCACCCGCCTCTCCCACCCACCTCTCCCACCCGCCTCTCACACCTACCTCTCCCACCCATCTGTCCCACCCATCTATCTCACCCATTACTCCCATCCATCTCCCTATCCAATCTTAACCCAACCACCCCCACCCAAAAATCTCAACACACCCATCTCAACCCATCCACCCCTTCAACCCATCTCAACCCATCCACCCCTTCAACTCATCTCAACCCACCCATATCTCACAACCATCCCCACCGCAAATCACCCCACCCATCTCCCCACCCATCTCTCCACCCATCTCCCCACCCATCTCTCCACCCATCTCCCCACCCATCTCCCCACCCATCTCTCCACCTATCTACCCACCCATCTCTCCACCCATCTCTCCACCCATCTCTCCACCCATCTCTCCACCCATCTCTCCACCCATCTCTCCACCCATCTCTCCACCCATCTCCCCACCCATTTCTCCAACCATCTCACCACCCATCTACCCACCCATCTACCCACCCATCTACCCAACCCATCTGAACCCGCCCTTCCCTATTAAAATATCTCTAGGTTCGGGGATCTGTTCGCCAGCAGAATGAAACTTTGCATCCTCGTCTTCTTCATCATTGGCTGCGGGTGCTACACGGTCTTCACGCTGATGCTCATTGACGTCATTCCATTCTCTGATGGTAAGTTTGGCCTACACGTCAATCCATTCTCTGATGGTAAGTTTGGCCTACACGTCATTCCATTCTCGGATGGTAAGTTTTGCCTACACGTCATTCCATTCTCTGATGGTAAGTTTCGCCAACACGTAATTTAGTTTGGAAACTAAGCCATCGTAAAATCTGGGGGTGTAGCACCATTCTGAATGCACTTTTACGCAACCCCCCCCCCCCCAATCCAAATAGATGGGACCTGCATATCTACAACATAAATAACTAGGTCCGTCCCATAATGGCTTGCCTCCACAACTAGACAGAATTGAGAGTTCATTGCACTTGCACTTTTAACACCCCCCCCCCCCCAACAAAACCAAAAAAAAAAAAATAAATAAAGAAAATAAAATTTTTGAAAGAATTAAAGTTATGAATTTATTAAATCCGAGACAACGTCGAGAAATTTCGCTTTCATCTTATGATTTTTTTTTGTGTTTGTGATAATCTTCAAAGCTTCAAAATATATATGTATCTAGTATTTAGCCGAGAGGGTTCTCAATTATTATTACATAAACCACGAACACGATCATGCAGTAAACAAACTTGTTCCTTCACCAGTAACCCAAGCCCAAATGAAAGTCAGCATTACGAGGAATTTAAAGAGTGTCCATGGAAACCTTGAGAAAAATTGTAGACATTAATCCCCAAACAACACCGCCAACCAAAAACTTCACAAAATACTTCGCCAAAAAACTTCACAAAAAAAAAAAAACTTCACAAAAACCAACTAAATGTTAAGCATGCTCATTACAAATCAAAACAATTTCAAACTTTGGCTTCAACAAAAGGTCAAACTTCTTTTAATTCGTGGATAGCAAAAAAGTTCATAGTATATAAAAAAAAAAACTCTCGTCTCGTAACACTGCAATGGATTGGGATCGGTTTCCATGGATACGATTTGAATTACACTATTGAACGGCGCCGAATAACTTTATTGGTTGTAATACAGTTTTAGAATAATTATCCCCTCATCGAAACTAATATGCCGCCTGAAATTCGTTTTGTTTCCTTCTAATGTAAGAACTATCAAGTAAATATTATACATATTGAAAGAGAGTGTCAAATAAGGTCACATTCTTTACATCTGAAACAGCGGTGTTGTACAGCTCCGTCATTGGAGGGAATGTTCTGATCAACGGAGCCATCCCTATGATCTACGAGCTGGGCTGTGAGCTGGCCTACCCCACAAGTGAAGGGGCAGCCAACGGCCTGCTGACGCTGCTCAACAACATTGGAGGTCTCCTGTTTCTGGCGGTCTTCTCTTTCCCTAATATAGGTAGGTCTTGGGGGTACTTAAACCTTCTCTTCTCTTTCCCTAATATAGGTAGGTCTTGGAGGTGCTTAAACCTTCTCTTCTCTTTCCCTAATATAGGTAGGTCTTGGAGGTGCTTAAACCTTCTCTTCTCTTTCCCTAATATAGGTAGGTCTTAGAGGTGCTTAAACCTTCTCTTCTCTTTCATTAATATAGGTAGGTCTTGAAGGTACTTAAACCTTCTCTTCTCTTTCCCTAATATAGGTCTTGGGGGTACCTAAACCTTCTCTTCTCTTTCCTTTATATAGGTAGGTCTTGGGGGTACCTAAACCTTCTCTTCTCTTTCCTTAATGTCTTGGAGGTACTTAAAACCTTCTTGTATAACTCAACGCAGTGGAGGACCTAGGGAGGGGGCTAATGCTGCAACCACTCCAAATGCTTCTTTTGTGTGTGTGCGTATTATACTACAGCTTATATATTATTAGATAAACGATGTATGTCTGTAGAGATGGGGGTGGGGGTGGAGGGGGGAAGCGCACTTATAGTAGGTCGCTCAGGCCAACATTTAGTTAATGAACACCTCTACTTCAAGTTTCGCTAAATATTTGAAAAATAAATGAATTGATCAATAAAACTTCTTTCAGAAAAATATATTTAATACAAAAATAATTAATTTGCCGTTTGTAGTTTGTGTTTTTAACCACTTTCCCATCCAGATGTATTAGATAGTTAATTTGAATTGTATATCCCTTTTAATAAATTTAAATTGTTTATTTCTTTTTTTTATATGTAACTCGTGTTAAATTTGTATAAATATAACAAGCCTAACGCAGATTAGCTTGTTAACATTAAATAAATACCGTAAAACCTTGATTGTTCCTTTGGTTGTTAAATATTTTTTTTTTTTTAAAACCCAGGCACCATGTGGACCAACTGGACGGCCATAGGTTCTATAGCCGTCTGTATCCCCTTGATCGTCATGCTGAAAGGAAGATTTAACCGTCTGGAAGTGGACGAAGGCGTTAATCCTGAGCTGTACGCGGACCAGGAGCTGGACGTGGCCGCGGATCAGGAGAGTAAGCATTGAACAGACGCGGAAGTGGCCACAGATCAAGAGAGTAAGCACTGAACAACGGCTGATGCGGACAAAGGATACCGAACGATAAAGTTCATGATTTCCATTCATTAAAGGAACCATAAAAAATATATATTCATAAAATTGTCATTTTCCCGTTCAGTTGTTTGTTTTGGACTTTATTTCGTTATAGTTTTGCGTGTTATATAAACTATATAAAAAAGTGACAATTTAAGAATATGTAAAATGCAACGTGATTATGTTGATGTTATTTACATTAAATTTACTTTCCAAAATGATATTTTGTATTCAAGTTTTATAAATAAATCGAGCTAGATGGGTATTCAAAACAAGACAAAAAATCTGAAACTTTTACAGTCTTATTAAAATGTTATTTAATGTTTGAATAAATCGATATTATTATAGAACATTCTTTTAGTTATAATTTTTGAATTTCTTTTCTAATGCGTCCCAAAGAAAAGTTGCTTGAAATAGAACAATATATAAAATTAAAATTAAAAAAAAACTATTTAAAAACACATTTTCAAAAAAATGTACTAGAAAGTATGAAATAAATGTCTCCTACTTCGGAGTTGTTACAGCATATGATTAAAAAATGTGTTGGGTCCCCATGAACTCAATGTTCTTTGTATCAGCTCAATTGGAGATCAGGATGTGGGTCAAAAACTGAAACTCCGGATAATTAGAAAAAGTCCTACAACATCATTGTAATTCATGGCCGTCCCACAACAAAGTCCTGTAACATCATTGTGATCAATGGCCGTCCCTAAACAAAGTCATACGACATCATTGAAATTCATGGCCGCCCCTAAACAAAGTCATACGACATCATTGTGATTCATGGCCGTCCCACGCTTTTTTTTTTAGTCACTTGATTTCAACAACTCTGAAGTTTTGGGGGAATGTTAAAAGTTGAAAATAATTGAAGATGACAATTTACAGCAAATAAAGTAAATACATGTATTTGTAAACAATTTGCTGCAAACTTGTAACAACTCCATTAAGCCTGGCCAAATATTGCAATGAATCATTTTTGTCCAAGGGTGCGTACGCCCGGGTAGAGTGCTGGATTGACCCAGATTAATTAGTCAAGAACAATCTGTGGCAATATAACAATATATGTTAAGCTTTAATATAAATTTTACATAAAACATTAGTAGACGTTTCCGCACATGCCTTCATCAGTGCAACAACAAAACGTTTAAATATGTATAAATTAAATTTACATAATATATATATATATATATATATATATATATATATATATATATATATATATATATATATATATATATACACATACATCCTACCTATACTGATGAAGGCATGTGCCGAAACGTCTACTTATTTATTATGTAAAATTATTATTAATGCTTAACATATATTGTTATATTGGCACATATTTTTCGTGTCTAATAAATCTATTTTAAAGCTTTATCGCAGTCCAACAGTCTTATAATAAGTTAATTGGATTGACTCAATTGAATCAGCACACATACACTGATATATTTAGGGATGGATTTTACAATAAAAAATTTAATAAAATTTCCATTTTAAAGGAGATTCGGGGAATTAAAAAAATAAATATTAGAAATCTTTGTGTAACATAAACCTGTAACTTAGTTTCAGAAATCCCCCCCCCCCCCCCAAACTTAAACAAATGTTATCTATGGGTAAAAAATTCAACATGCAAACAATTATAATAACTATGAGACCAGCAGTCGACCCCTCACTTACAATTCGAATCGTTCGCCTCCTTAACGTGTCACGCCGCGTGCCGTGCGGCTCGTCTGTGGCACACCGACACGCTGTAGACGCTGCGTGACCCTGAGGTGCACGGCGTGCGACACGGCCTGCCTCTGCCCGTAAATGCCCACGATGTCGTCGACACGACTCATGAAGGCGTGCGAGTGCACCGAACGTTGATGACCGCAATCTTTGTCCCCGTGAGCTGTTCTGGATTCCCGGTGAACAATCTTGGAACGCCTTTGGTATCCTTTACACGAGTAACTCCCGCAATATTGACATGTCTTTGGGATAAAATGGGATCCAGTGGCATACACTGGGTGTCCGCCATCTTGAGCTCTATTTTGAGCGTTCCTGGTGAACTTGGCGGGTTTTTTCAACTCTGAGATAGGCCTCACCGAAATTAAGCCTAGGGGACTGTTTAAAAAGTGTAGTTCTAGCGCCGACAATTTTGAGTGTCTGTTTGGTGTATGTGACCTTTTAAAGATGGGACTATTAGTACTTTGTTTTCGAGTTTCTTTCATTTCGTTGTTTAGAATATAAGGGCCTGATGGTTTTGGATTCGAAGAAACCTTTTGGCTTTCAGAATTTTCGATGCTAGCATTTGATAGATTGCCAATAGGAGTTTGTGATTCGCTGTTAGTTCCCAGATCGACGTGTTTGACTAATGTCCCATTATTACTCTCTGTGTCGGCAACGACTCCATCTTCCGTCGACACCAACCTAGTATTTTTTAAAATACGTTTTCGATTGGAGTAATGGGTTCCCCGACCTACAATAGGATATTGAGAATTCTTAGGCATTACTGAGTTGCCCAGAGTGGTCGATGGATCACTTTGTAAATCGGTCGTTGTTCTTAATCCCGGATCCTGGGCGTGTTCCCCACTGTTTTGATCCACCGGGAAAATTGTTTTGTCTTCTTTGTCAGATTTATATACGTCTTTCAATAAATAATTACGCAGCTCCTGTGCGGATATTCTTACGTGTGTTTTTGCAGATAGACCTGATTTTCCAACAATCTGACCTGAGGTAGCAACAGTCTGACCTGGGGTATCAACAGTCTGACTTGATGGACCAACAATCTGACCTGAGGTTGCAACAGTCTGACCTGGGGTATCAACAGTCTGATTTGATGGACCAACAATCTGACCTGAGGTTGCAACAGTCTGACCTGGGGTATCAACAGTCTGATTTGATGGACCAACAGTTTCACCTGATCGACCAACAGCAATAATCTCAGCTGTGGTATTAACAGTCGGACGTGGGTTATCAACAGTCTGACCTGAGGTAGCAACAGTCTGACTCCATGGACCAGCAGTGACTCCCGAGGTACCAAAGGTTTGACTTGAAGAACCAACAGTCTGACCTGATCGACGAATGGCCCGACTTGATCGACCTACAGTGTGACCTGATCGACCAATTGTCTGACCTGATTGACCAACTGTCTGACCTGATCGACCAACTGTCGGACCTGAGTTAGTAACAGTCTGACCTGAGGTAGTAACAGTCTCACCTGTGGTAGCAACAATCTGACCTGGAGTATCAACAGACTCAGTTGAGGTGCCGACAGTCTTTTCCTTTGTGAGCAAAGCAGATAATTTGGTAACATTAAATTATTAAAATAAATATAAGATACATGTATATATATATATATATATATATATATATATATATATATATATATATATATATATAATACATAGAACATGAAATACATATAAATACATAGAACATGGTTTCACATACAAAATATGATATCACAAAGAACAATAATGAAGAACTTAACTACCCAAGGCTAAAAATAATAAAGACATGTCTTTAAGAAAAACAAATGAAAATACTGCTTGAGTTTCTAAAGAATAAGAGATGCAATAAATGAAGACTTAAGAATGTTTACAACTGACTACACAAATCCATTTTCAAACCAAATGAAAGAATACTCAAGTACTACACAAAATCACGCTGTCAACTTGGAAGTCGAAAACTCTCTCTCACTGGCTTATAGAGGCAAGAATCTAGTAATTTTAATTTTATACATTTAAATAGAGGTCGCAGCGCGATAAAATAAATAATCTATTATCTACAGCATCGTTCTGGCCTAGATACATGACTTCGGACTACATGTCCTGGACTGGTAACCCAGCGGAAAGAAGAAAACACATTCCCGTAAAATGCGAGGAGGAAGTCCTTCTTAATTTATAAATCGTGTTTAGTTATAAATATAATTTGAAGTTGTTTTAATTCTAAATCTGCAGTTCCATTAAATCATTCCTCTATGGCAATCTAGGTCACAAAAACTATTCAATCATTTCCTTTGTCTGTGACGATCTAAGTCACAAAAAACTATTAAATCATCCTCTGTCTATGACGATCTAAGTCACAAAAAATATTAAATCATTCCTCTGTCTATAACAATGTAAGTCACAAAAAATATTAAATCATTTCTCTGTCTATGACAATCTAAATCACAAAAACTATTAAATCATTCCTCTGTCTATGATAATCGAACTCACAAAAACTACGAGTTCAGTGGTTTAAAGAACTGTGCTTCCGCCCCTCAGCTGCTAACAACTGAAATCATATCAATACCCTGATTATGTTGTCTTATAAACTCGTGACAATTTGCCTTATTTTCCCTTTTCTTCGAATTAAATCTAAACTACTAGCCTAATGTCAGGCCTCTTACGCATGCCTAACCATGTCATTCAGTTACTATAAAAACTCACCAAATGACTTGAATTTAAACAACTCACCAAATGACTTGAATTTAAAAAACTCACCAAAGGACTTGAATTTGAAGAACATGCCAAATGACTTGATTTCAAACAACTCAATAAAAGACTTTAATTTACATAACTTACCATATGGCATGGCTTTTATAAAAAAAACCACTAAATGACTTAAATTTAAACAACTTACAAAAAGTCCTGATTTTACACAACTTACACAATGACTTGATTGTAACTACTTACAATCTGACTAACCTTTAACCTGTCTTCTCTCGCCTGTTGCACTGCCAACACGAATTCCTGAGCAGTGATGACGTGGTTCAAAGACTTCCATTTCTTGTCTAGCCTTTCACTCCTTCGGAATCTCCAAGGCACCATCTCTTTCCTGGCTGTAAAATTCGTAAAACGGAAAAGTAAATTAAGTTTTAAGCTGTCCGTACACATCCTAAGAGTTTTTCCCTTCAAAGTTAACTTTTTTAAATCCTTTATATTAATTTTGATTTTGTATGTTTGGGGCTAAATCTTAGGACGGCTAGATAACCATCTTCCCGTCAACCCATTGAGCTGAAACTTGGTATATAGACTTGTTGCCAATGACAACACACCTTGTCAAATTTTCACCCCCAGCCCCCCTCCAAAACCTAGCCCCTAAAATTCAGTTTTTCCTATTTTTTTTCAACGGGAACATGAAGGGAATATGAAGGGACCCTGATTTCATTAAATATAAATTCCCCATCGCCGCGCGTTTTGTGCGTAATAATTTCTTTTGTTTTTTTCTAAAATTGTTGGTGAAATAAATCTGACATGTAAAAGAAGGTGGGTCATTAAAATATAAATATAGCTCAGGGGCGTAAAAAAGCGAACGGTTGCAAGACTTGACGGCGGAGCACTAATTGGGATTCTTATAAAATACGTTATTTGAATGCATATTTTGTCAAATTTTCAGTTCTCCCCCCTCAAATTGCTCCATATTCCATTTTATAAAGGATTTGACCAAAATTTTTTTCCTTTTAGGCTTTGTTTAATTTTGCTTCATTATTTTCCCCGATAAATCCCGGTACCTAATGAGTCCTCCCCATTTTACAGCTATCGATGCTTTTCTCCATATTTTATTTCATTGTATTTTTAAAAAAAATAGTTTTTATTTGACATAATTAGAATATATAAAAAAAATTCACCCAAGGGACGAGGGTCAACGGTAATAATTGGTACAAAGCAGTCTTGCACGCCGCGAACTCACCAAGGAAGAGCTCGTCATCTAGGTTGACATTCACGTACAAGTCCAGTGTTTCCACGCGATGGCCAAGTCTGGACACTGAAATTAGCGGAGCAGTAGGTAAATGAACCAGATAATAGTTGTTGTTCTACAGATGTTTCTACAGATGTTCCTACAGATGTTCCTACAGATGTTTCTACGGATGTTTCTACAGATGTTTCTACAGATGTTTCTACAGATGTTTCTACACATGTTTCTACAGATGTTCCTACAGATGTTCCTACAGATGTTTCTACGGATGTTTCTACAAATGTTTCTACAGATGTTTCTACAGATGTTTCTACATATGTTCCTACAGATGTTTCTACAGATGTTTCTACAGATGTTTCTACAGATGTTTCTACAGATGTTTCAACAAATGTTTCTACAGATGTTTCTACAGATGTTTCTACAGATGTTTCTACAAATGTTTCTACAGATGTTTCTACAAATGTTTCTACAGATGTTTCTACAAATGTTTCTACAAATGTTTCTACAGATGTTTCTACAGATTTTTCTACAGATGTTTCTACGCATGTTTCTACAAATGTTTCTACAGATGTTTCTACAGATGTTTCTACGGATGTTTCTACAAATGTTTCTACAAATGTTTCTACGGATGTTTCTACAGATGTTTCTACAGATGTTTCTACGGATGTTTCTACAAATGTTTCTACAAATGTTTCTACGGATGTTTCTACAGATGTTTCTACAGATGTTTCTACAGATGTTTCTAAGGATGTTTCTACAGATGTTTCTACAGATGTTTCTACAGATGTTTCTACGGATGTTTCTACAGATGTTTCTACAAATGTTTCTACGGATGTTTCTACGGATGTTTCTACATATATTTCTACAGATGTTTCTACAGATGTTTCTATAGATTTTGAAACATGAGTCCGGTGTGATAAAGCCACTGAGATGAAACCTTTCTTACCAAATATGTTCAACAACTGACATAACCACAAGTTTAACACATACAATCAAGAAACTGTTACTGTCTAATTTATATATATATATATATATATGACTTTGGGGTAGGCGATCAAGTCATACATATTGAGACGGGAAGTAAAAACCCAGATAACAACAAGAGCATTACGTAAATGCTATCAAATTGATATCTTCGGACCGTTTCCGACAACAAAAGCCCCTGTCTTTTAGTTAAAGCCTTTGTGATAAGATATTGCGTTTTATTCTTTCGGGTAACACATTTCGGGTCAACTGCTTTACTTCAAATATTACAGGGATTACGATAATCTTCAAGTGTAATCAACGCCTTTTGTGAACTCTAGGTTTAGGATGTTTCGACAATATTTGTGATACTTTTCACTACTACTACTGCTACTGCTACTGCTACTACTACTACTACTACTACTACTACTACTACTACTACTACTACTATCTTTAGAAAAGGTATAATACATACATTGATTGTTATAGATCATACATTTAATTTATAAGTATAAGTGATGATGTATCGGTAGAGCACTTGTTTGCATGCGTGCCTGACTGAAGTTCAACTCCCTGTACCATATGAATTTCTTCTTTTTTTTAAAAACAACTCCATGTACTTAAACGCCTGTAAACATCAAATTATTTTTTCAAAACAAATGTGAAATATTATTTACCCAAGTAGTCCGTAAGTTTTGATTTGGTTTCCATCTCTTCCAGAATTTTTTTTCTCTCCTTCTTGCTGACGTGGCCGCCGTCGGTATCCTGGCTGTCCGGTTGGCTCATGTCGTCCGTGGTGCTAAGACTTCTTAGAGATTCAATCCGGAGTCGCCTGGACGTTGCACCGGCTAGACGACGTCCTGTGCCGTCGGAGGACGTCCTCACCCCAGCCATTCGTATTTCTGCCAAAGTGGGAACCTTTGGGTCAGCCGCACCCGGAGAACTTTCGCCGTAAGTTACTTTTGTGTCATCTGCTGGGAGGTGATATGTCCCATAAGACAATTTTGCGTCTTCTGCCAGATGGCGCGTTGTCCCATTGGATAACTGCGTGTCATTGGCCAGTTGGTGAGTTGTCCCGATAAATAATTTTTTGTCATCTACTGGACAGTGAGTTGTCCCGTTGGTCAATTTTGTGTCCCCTGTCAGATAGTGAGTTGTCCCGTTGGACAATTTTGTGGCCACTGTATCCTCGGTTATCGTTGTTTCATTATCCTGACATGGTTCTGTCCGATTAGACATCATTGTTTTGTTTTATTTATAGATTGGCCATTGCTCGGGCCAGTTAGTGTTTTACTAAAGGCGTATAGATATCACTCAGAGTAGATGTAAGTGTTCTGTTACAATGTTTACCGCATGACACGCAGTTACATGTCATATTCATGTCGGAAGTGACGTTCGGTTGACGAACATCCATTGTAAGGTCCATTGTTTGTGTATCTAATCATCGGAAAGAAGGGGCTGAAAGGACAATTTACACGGTGTGAGGGCCTGACGGGGCTGAAAGGACAATTTACACGGTGTGAGGGCCTGACGGGGCTGAAAGGACAATTTACACGGTGTGAGGGCCTGACGGGGCTGAAAGGACAATTTACACGATGTGAGGGCCTGACGGGGCTGAAAGGACAATTTACACGATGTGATGGCCTGACGGGGCTGAAAGGACAATTTACACGATGTGAGGGCCTGACGGGGCTGAAAGGACAATTTACACGATGTGAGGGCCTGACTGGGATGAAAGGACAATTTACACGATGTGAGGGCCTGACGGGACTGAAAGGACAATTTACACGATGTGAGGGCCTGACGGGGCTGAAAGGACAATTTACACGGTGTGAGGGCCTGACGGGGCTGAAAAGGACAATTTACACGGTGTGAGGGCCTGACGGGGCTGAAAAGGACAATTTACACGGTGTTAGGGCCTGACGGGACTGAAAGGACCATTTACAAGGTGTGAGGGCCTGACGGGACTGAAAGGACCATTTACAAGGTGTGATGGCCTGACGGGGCTGAAAGGACAATTTACACGATGTGAGGGCCTGACGGGGCTGAAAGGACAATTTACACGATGTGAGGGCCTGACGGGGCTGAAAGGACAATTTACACGATGTGAGGGCCTGACGGGTCTGAAAGGACCATTTACACGGTGCGAGGGCCTGAAAATCGAATGAAGTTCGCTGTTACCATTAATGCACGAACTTGTAACACCCGCGTGAACCCACACCACCACTACCACCACCCACTATTTTCTGTAGGATCCATATCCAAATATCACTATTGTATACATTTGATCATATTTTCTCGATCACAGACAATTTAAAACGAATTTAATTAGCGAATTTGATCAAAATAGAAATAGGGGAACAAACTAGTGCCAGCTTGAGAGATAATAAAGTATATTTAACAAACCGAAGTGCTTATTAAAGTGAGAACCGCTGCACATTTTCTACTTTACGACGTTCATTTTTTCATCTCGTTAACTTGGGGAATTTAAGAATTTTTAAACAGTAGTCTAGTTTGTATTTTGAAAAACTTAATATGTCGTCCGACTTATTTAATATATAAATATATATGATAGCTGCCCTAAACCCATCTCTTTAAACTGAACAGACACATTCTCCCCCCCCCCCTTTTTCCAACAGATAAACAACGCTTGATTCTGCTGGATGCTGTCCATGTTTAGACAGGGGTAGATAGTACTTGGGTGATGAGGTTAAGCTTTTCAGCAATTGTTGTTTTTAAATGTATACGTTTCTGTAATTGCTAATTTTAATGTGAAGCGCTGTGAGCCTAGCCCTCGCCTGAGATAGTGCGCTATATAAAACCACCTAATAATAATAATACTTTGATTCACTCAAGAACGTGACAACTATTCTGGCCACACAATGATTCACTCAAGAACATGACAACTATTCTGACCACACAATGATTCACTCAAGAACATGACAACTATTCTGACCACACAATGATTCACTCAAGAACGTGACAGCTATTCTGGCCACACAATGATTCACTCAAGAACGTGACAACTATTCTGGCCACACAATGATTCACTCAAGAACATGACAACTATTCTGGCCACACAATGATTCACTCAAGAACGTGACAGCGATTCTGACCACACAATGATTCACTCAAGAACGTGACAGCCATTCTGGCCACACAATGATTCACTCAAGAACATGACAACTATTCTGGCCACACAATGATTCACTCAAGAACGTGACAACTATTCTGACCACACAATGATTCACTCAAGAACGTGACAGCGATTCTGACCACACAATGATTCACTCAAGAACGTGACAACTATTCTGACCACACAGTGATTCACTCAAGAACGTGACAACTATTCTGGCCACACAATGATTCACTCTAGAACGTGACAGCTATTCTGACCACACAGTGATTCACTCAAGAACGTGACAACTATTCTGACCACACAGTGATTCACTCTAGAACGTGACAACTATTCTGGCCACACAATGATTCACTCTAGAACGTGACAGCTATTCTGACCACACAGTGATTCACTCAAGAACGTGACAACTATTCTGGCCACACAATGATTCACTCAAGAACGTGACAGCTATTCTGACCACACAATGATTCACTCAAGAACGTGACAGCCATTCTGACCGCACAATGATTCACTCAAGAACGTGACAACTATTCTGACCACACAATGATTCACTCAAGAACGTGACAGCCATTCTGACCACACAATGATTCACTCAAGAACGTGACAGCCATTCTGACCACACAATGATTCACTCTAGAACAAGACAGCCATTCTGACCGCACAATGATTCACTCAAGAACGTGACAGCCATTCTGACCACACAATGATTCACTCAAGAACGTGACAGCTATTCTGACCACACAATGATTCACTCTAGAACAAGACAGCCATTCTGACCACACAATGATTCACTCAAGAACGTGACAGCCATTCTGACCGCACAATGATTCACTCAAGAACGTGACAGCCATTCTGACCACACAATGATTCACTCTAGAACAAGACAGCCATTCTGACCACACAATGATTCACTCAAGAACGTGACAGCCATTCTGACCGCACAATGATTCACTCAAGAACGTGACAGCCATTCTGACCACACAATGATTCACTCTAGAACAAGACAGCCATTCTGACCGCACAATGATTCACTCAAGAACGTGACAGCTATTCTGACCGCACAATGATTCACTCAAGAACGTGACAGCCATTCTGGCCACACAATGATTCACTCTAGAACGTGACAGCCATTCTGACCACACAATGATTCACTCAAGAACGTGACAACTATTCTGACCACACAATGATTCACTCTAGAACACGACAACTATTCTGACCACACAATGATTCACTCAAGAACGTGACAGCCATTCTGACCACACAATGATTCACTCAAGAACGTGACAGCTATTCTGACCACACAATGATTCACTCAAGAACGTGACAGCTATTCTGACCACACAATGATTCACTCAAGAACGTGACAGCTATTCTGACCACACAATGATTCACTCAAGAACGTGACAGCTATTCTGACCACACAATGATTC